>JARYHS010009186.1:59387070-59546965 GCA_031002005.1 Vandiemenella viatica
TCTTGTAAGCGACAAACCATGAACACTTTTACGATATAACATTCAACAAATAAAATGACAAAGGATGTAAATAGCATAACACTGAGCTCTTTAATCGTATGGGTTTAGCTAGGACGTTCCGTGGTTCGGATTCCATGTCACACTATGCGCTCTGCCACGACAGAAGTGGAATGCGCGTCAATTCGGAACTGTCACCAGATCGCAAGACCACATGAAGTTACATTTGGTAGCTCAGTGGTCAAGGCGCTTGTGTACAAAACCCTCGGTCCTGGGTTTGGGCTTTGCTTATATCGTAACAGTATGCCAAGACGTTCCACGTTATACTATATGCCCAGACACGATAGGGACCGTGCAGAAACTACGTGGCTCGGTCCAGGGGGGGGGGGGGGGAGGGGTTGGCTGGAAGGCTACGCTGGGCTACGTGGGGGAAGGGGGGGTTACCTAGCCAGGCCACCTTTCATAACATTTTTCATATGTGAATATTTATTTCCCTCAGTTAATTATCTCCGTATGTAATTTACGATAGTCTGACACGACAAAACAGTACAAAATGTCTTCTGGAATCAAAAGGTGAAAAAGCTACGTGCTACGTGGGGGGAGGAGGGGTAGAGGCAAAAGTCACGTAGGGCTACGTGGGGGGGTGGGGGGTAGAGGCAAAAGCCACGTAGGGCTACGTGGGGGGGAGGGTGGGTTCACAAGAGGCCAAATGGAGCTACGTGGTTTATGCACGCTCCCCTAGAGGCGGAATGCGCGCGCGAAAAGTAACTCTGACACCACACGAAGTTACTTTACTATTATCTGGGGTAGGGAGAGCGAGGGAGAAATAGGAATATTTGACACCTCCCAACGTGCTAATATTAGTATATCTGATATGATCAAACGTTAAGTAAGGTGTCATTCAAAAAATTTAATAGAGTACTATCTGTGTAATGCACATTAATAACAATCATACTGTCAAAAAGATTGAACAATCGTAATTGAAGTTGAAAAAATTGAATGTGTTGCGGTATATTAGTGCTGAACGATTTCAAAAGTATCGTAAACACGTACAGGAGGGTACAGCGGGTGAATAAAAAAAATCGAAAATGAAATAGTCAGAGGGCTAACTAGAAACGCATGGAAGACAAGAGCGAGTCGCAAAAAGTTTTGTCACCCGACGACCGAGTGCACCAGTGAGCGATGCGGAAGACGTAAGCAACTTTAGCAACTTTGCAGCACAGGTGACGTACTCTCAGCTCTATAAAGTTTTTGGCCGCGGCTCCAACACGCCCACTGCCGACTTTTCAATTATTGCGAATTTTAACAAGACTTGCCTCATTTACAAGGTGCGGCAAGAAATAATTCACAGAGAAGGACTAGATTAAGCGAAAGATTTTCCGTTTATGCTCCGTAATGGTTTCGCAATTCCTGTCAGTCTTCTAAGAAATAAGTAACGGTTACCGTTGGAGTGTGGTATGGTCACACTGTATCAAGTCTATTACCGCCGTCACGGAAAGAGATAGGGAAACGCTAATTCCGTAAATGTCACCGTACGATCTGGAAGAGCCTCGACAAGAATAAAGCTTACGATTTATGTGTTATTTATCAGTGAAATATTGGAGTCAAGTAAAAGTCTCCTACGTGCAGTGGACATATGAGGGAGGTTTCATTTAAACACTTTGTTAACTTAACGAGAAGAAACTTTGTGCTTAAAACTTGTCTGCCCATTACAAGTTTGTCCAGAACATAACCATGATGACGTAAATAGGCATTATGGAAGTTGCAGGGAACAAACGTCATGCCAGTCTACTAATATATGGAAATATATCAATGTATTTAATTATTTGTGATGAAACTAATGAATATCGAATACTAGTGGCATTTTGTGAACATATTTGCAGTAGACCCGAGGCAACGTAGAATATGACGGACAATAATAAAGGAGACACGTTAAAGAAGATAGCTTCATAAATTACGACAGCAGGAAGAGGGAAGCTGCCAAAGTTATTACGAAATTAGATGGACTTTAAGCGAGAAAGTCAAGTTTTATATTATACTAGCTGATACCCGCGACTTCGTACGCGTGGATTAAGAATTTATTTCCCAGAATTGAATATAGAAAGTTGTTGGTAACGAAGGATTGGTTCCAAACAACACCGAGTTGGCATAATATGACAGGAAAGCCATCACTATATGATTCTACCGTCAAACCTGTCTCTTGGAGAGAATCAATTTTCAACATATTTTAAGCAGAAAAACAAACGAAGGAGCAGGGATGTGAGGGGAGGGGGGATGTTACTAAGGGCAGCTATTTCAGCTTGGACTTTTCTTCTTTTTTCAGCTTGGACTTTTCTTCTTTTTTCAGCATGAGGATCCGATTCTTGGGTTCTAATAACTTTAGCTGCTCGTGCTCTGCTAGAGCTATACCTTACGCCAGTTTACGCCCGCAAGGCATGTAAAACAAGAAGACAAAATAAACTGGTACCAGAAACAGTTAAGTAGACATAAAGTAATAGGCCAGAGAAAATCGACATCTATACTAAATAATACGTTTTTTCTCTAAACGAAATTTATTAACAAATTAACATAATGCGCGAAAAGCAAAGCTTGGGCAACCGACGTAACATTACAGACTAACACACACATCCGTTTCTCTGTCATCATTCGATAAGTTCTAACAACCCATCATTATAACGTAAAAAGTGGACACCTACAGCATTGAAAGACTACCTACGATTTGCCTCGCATTGAACCCCTAAATTTGTGATATCTACAGTTCAATCCGAATAACCGACGGTCCAGGCGTGACTCTTACGACCAAAAACAATTTTTAAAAATCTTTGCTTCACAGAGATTTGAACCGGTGACCACAATCTAAACAACAGTAAGTAAGAGCTTTAACCACTGAGCTACCCGACTGCTACACGGAAAAAACAGTACAGAGATCTACACATCCTACTCGGCTGTCTATCACCGTTCAGTAATTTTACGAAATTATAAGATAACATGTATTATTTTTACAGAAAATTTTTTAAACTAAATGTAGACAGTATATTCCTCCTTGTTTCAAAGGATAAGTGTGCAAACTTTCGTCGAAATCGGATGAAAACTGTGGATTTGTATGAAGAACAAACAAACAAACAAACCTACATACATACATTCATCTTTATATATATAGATGAATTACGGCCGAAGTTACGCATATGAAAAAGTTGTATTGAGTTTCTTATAAAATATGAGAAGCTAGTCACCAAAGCACAAACGAAGACACTGAATATTCCCTTCCTGCCACGAAGAAATACAAAATGTTAAAATAGTGTAATTTGCAATTGTTTGTAACTCTGTGAAGGACGGCAAAAGATTAATAGCTAGATACAAAATTATCGTAGCTCCCGAGGAGGAGCTTATAAAGTGGACTTTTTTGCTTAGGGCTTCACACCTCGACGACACCGAAGTCATTAGAGCTAGAGATGATTGGGGTCAAGGAAGGAATTCGGTCATGGCATTTTGAAAGAACCATTCCGGCATTCGTCTGGATTGATATTGAAAACCGAAATATTTTTGTCCAGAAGGGGATGTTAACATGCGTCTTTCCATACCGCTCATCACGAGGTTGGGTTGTGATCATAGTAAACAGAAGGCGGAGTACAAGAGCAATCACAAATGAGCATAAGAAGGTATGCAAAGCGAAAATAACGAGTCTTTCAAGAGTTTATTGAAGAGCAGTTAAGATCGTACAAATAGAACAACAAAGATGCTATGCGTTGAATGAATAAATTTATAAACAGAACACTAAGGTGGCTTGGAAAGTTGTCGACTTCCGGCATAGTTGATAATGGTATCTGAAAACTATTAGAACGAAGTTTTGACGTTCTTCTTGCTTGACAGTAGCATCTTTGGTGCTGTGTATAGTTACATTACGGCACGTAACTGTCGTGGTATTTCTGCTTAATTTAGCAAGTTACACACATAAGGTAACAGTTTATAGAGTTTTATAACACCCCTTATTGTATTATGGATTCGACGATAAGAAAGGCAACTTTGAAATTCAGTTTTTCATATGGTTTTCCAAGACCGAAAGTATACGAAATTGACCAATGGCTATACGATCAAATAGAACTACGCGAAGATGATGTCCTCGGTTTACAATATGATTTTCTGGAAAATGCAGTTTATGTTAAATTAAGTAACGAAGAGAGATGTATACAAGTAATGGAAAGGACCAATGGTTATATGGTTTTCACACACACAAATAACGAGGTGAGTCACGTTCGCATAACCTTTGCAGGCATAGGATTACGCACGATTAAACTGTATAATTTACCTTTTGAAGTAGAAAATGACTGTATCAGTCAAGTAATGCAAATTTATGGTAATGTTATGCAAGTATATGGAGAAAAATGGGCAGGAAACATGCGTTTCAAGGTAAACAATGGGGTTAGGGTTTTACGTGTTGACCTCAAAAAACACATACCGTCCTATGTTAACATAAGAGGACATAAAGCCCTTGTTATATATGATGGACAGCCACGAACCTGTGCGTTATGTGATTCGCCGGAGCACCTACGACAGCAATGCCCGAAGAAAAAAGTAGGTCCTTCTTCCAGCATTAATGACAGATTAGCTAGTAATCGTATAACAACTTATGCGAATGCAGTGTCAGGGAAAGTGGGAGTAAATAATTCGCCAGAAGACTTGCTTTTTCATACCACGGAGGAAGAAAAGAAAATAGAAATGTCGCCTGGATACTGCAATTCAGAAAAAGAGACAGAATCAATACCATTTATTAACCCGATTATTATAGAGTCTGAAGAATCTATGACGAAAGAAATAGATGCAAACAAAGTTAGAAGAAGCACTAAAAGTCAACACCAACAGTGACACAGATACAACATCGACCATAATAAAATTCCAGTTACCAAAATACAGTATAACAAAGATGATAGACCAAAGATACTCTAGTCAACTCACCTGACACAAAGATTACTGAACCTGGATATAGCTCTCGATGACACAATCAAGATATAGGACCCAAGTTAAAGAAAACCAGAATAACGAAAACCAAACAGAAAGAGTTACAACAAGAATCTAGAAGTAAATTAAGGAAGTCAACAATACAAAAAAAACACTATGAACAGTACAAGCAATCCAATGGAAATGGAAGTAGAAGAAATTACGACTAAAGAGGAATCAAAAGATACAACTTTGGACGAAGGATACTTACAGAAAGACATTCAAGTAAAACAATTATGGTCTAAGACGTTTAAAATTGCAGATTGGTAACACCAGTTCCAACCATAAATGCCACGCATTGTTACCATTGCAACAATAAACATAACCGAATTTCGAACCTTAGCAAATTAAACTTCCTAAGTCAATTTCTCTACAAAAATCAAATTAGACATAGCTCTATTACAAGAAGTGTTAACAAAGGAATTAAATATTTTTGGATTCAATACTATTTTGAACATTGACCAAACAAGCAATACTGGCACTGCAATTATAATAAAGGAAGGTATTCCTTATAAGGATGAAGAAATACTAACGTCCGGAAGAGGGATAGTAGTACATATCAATGACTGTTTGCATCGTTAATGTTTACGTACCCTCAGGTACCAATAAAAGGGCCGAAAGAGCGTCATTTTTTAAAAACACAGGTCCCTTATTTATTAAGAAGGAAACCGTCAAAGATAATCATTGGTGGTGACTTCAATTGTGTGCTGAAATAGCAACGATCAATGCCCTAATCCCAACTTATGCCCGGAACTAGATATGCTTGTAACGGGAATCGGTTTAAAAGATTCTTTTCGGGTTTTGAACGGGAACCGCAAATGTTTCACTTATTTGACTTCAAATTCAAAAAGTAGACTGGATAGAATCTATGTATCAAATAACCTAACACCCGAATTAAGTAGTGATGACATTATTCCGTTAAGCTTCTCTGATCATTGCGCTTACGTGTGTCGCCTATGTATGACTCCTCCCAATATATACCGAGGAAGAGGATATTGGAAAATGAACACTTCACGTCTTTAAGGACAATGAATGTGAAGAAATTGTCGTAAACACCTGGGCCGCCTGTATGAGAACATGCAACGACTACAAATCAAATATGGAATGGTGGCTCTTTTATGCTAAACCTAAACTCAGGAAGGCAATTATTGCTTATTCTCGAAGAAAAAATTTCTGGACAAACCATACATTGGAATTCTTTTACAGAGGGCTGAGAGAGCTTTATCAAAAAGATGAACCGACAATTCACGACACTATTATGATCAAGAAATACAAAGCAAAAATTAATAAACTGCAAGCGTCAAAAATGGAAGCGCTTTTGGTGAATTCTAAGCCCACTGACATTATAGAAGAGGAGAAAGCCTCGCTCTTCCATCTGATAAGAGCCACCAAAAGAAGTAAATCTCAACTAATTACCAAAATCAAATCTTCAGAGGGAGAGAGTTTAATCAATCAAAAGGACATTTCTAGGGCGATTTTAAACCATTTCATGAACTTTTACAATGCTGGTTCAGCAAGAACAGAAGACATAGAAGAAATTTTAACGAGATGAGATCAGCAGTTACAGATGACGAACGAGAACTTCTCTGTCATACTTCAATCAAGAAGAAGTGGAACAAGCATTGAAGACTGGTGCATTGAGAAAAGCCCCGGGAATAGATGGATTTCCTTTGGAATTGTATAGACGTTTTTGGAATATCATCAAAAATAAAATGCTTGAAATTTTTAATGAAGTACTGGACTCTTGATATCTTACCTTCAGTTTTTACTGAAGGAATAATAATTCTGGTCCCAAAGGTTCCTGGAACTCACGAAATTCAGAAATTAAGACCTATAACTATTAAATTCTGATTATAAAATTGTTGCTCGCATCCTCAAAAGAAGACTAGCAAAGCTGTTACCAAAAGTCCTGGGATCCTTACCAATCAGGTATATCGGAACGAGGAATTTCACATGCCACTATGGAATATAGAGACGTAATTTGTTTAGCAGCACAAAAGTCTATGAAAGCAGGAATTCTTTTTGTAGATTTTGATAAGGCCTATGACCGTGTTGACCATCAGTATCTACTTAGAACAATCACAAAAATTAGGCTAGGACAAGGGTTTGCGAACGTTATCGAAAAACTTATATCGAATGTCACTTCAAGGATTATTGTAAATGGAGAGATTTCACAAAGTTTCCGCATGCGCAGAGCTGTGAGGCAAGGATGCCCTCTTTCTATGATTCTGTTCGAAATTTATATAGAACCTCTATTACGTAAAATTCATAACACTACCAGTGGCATTATTTTTAATGGCAAACGTTACACTTGCCGTGCCTATGCAGATGATTTAGGTGTATATATCACAAGCAAAGAAGACGTGGATACTATCAGTCATCAATTAAAAATTTTCAGGAGTGCAAGTGGAGCAACAGTGAATATTAATAAATCTGGTTTCCTACATATTGGGTTAGGGCTCCAATGCAACCTGGCAGTACATGGAATAATGCAAATAAATAAACACAAATCTCTAGGTGTATGGCTTGAAGCCAACCCTCACAAAATGAGTGCAAATAATTGGCGCCAGGTTTTAAATACCGTCAGGGGAACGCTCCAAGGGTACAAAAGTAAGCAGATTAACATAATACAAAAAGCAACTTTAGTTAAATTATCAATATTTGGCAAAATAAATTACTTAGCGCAGATTCTTCCTGCCCCCAAAGCCATAACACAAAACATACAACGAGCAATCTCATGGTTTCTATGCCAAGGTGAACTTTTTAAAGTAAACTTTCAGACATTAACCTTGCCCAACAGCAGCGGAGGTTTGAATGTTATTAATACCAACATCAAATGCAAAGCGCTTTTTCTACGAGCGATGAACAAAATTATGAAGACGAAGGACAGTCTCACATCTCAATTAGTGAATACATACAGATCCGCAAGTGCAGAGGCTCCAATACGAATTGACCACATCGATAAAAACTTCCAACATATCAGGGACTATTTTCTAGAAATTAGTTACATAACAGCAGCTCAGCTACAAAAACCCCCACAAACAACAAAAGAAATCTACAAAATATTAACGATTAATGCCCCACGCAACAAGATAGAAACAAAATATGTAGATACTAATTGGGGGATTGTTTGGTCAAATATTTTTAATAAGAACCTGCCTTCAGACATACGAGCTTTATGGTACAAAGTGGTTAATGAAACAATTCCAACAAACGAGAAATTATTTCGAATACATTTCAAGGCAACTGACAGATGTGAAATTGTGGAAATATCGACTCACTTCTACATCGTTTCCAATGTGGTGAGGCATACCAAATATGGATGTGGACAAAGCATGCTATAGCAGCCCTTTTACAAGTACCACCGATGAATGTAGACACCAGGATAGTTGTACGACCAGAGATCAAGATAGCTCCTCAAGAAAAACACAACTCGTGCATTTGGATACTGGGTCAAACCATGTTTTATATTTTACAGAGCAAAACGAAGAATTTAGAAGACTACTTGTCCACAATGAAAATCAAGATGTGGGTGATGAAAAGGACAACAAAATACAAAGAAAAGTTCGGAGTCTTTCTGGAAAATGCGATAACATCACAAATTGCAGTATAATAAAATATTTAAATCTAAATTACATATTATATTAATAATGTTTGAAATTAATTGTAAGTAATTTTATGTATTATAAATGTAACACTTTATTATGAATAAAAAATAAAAAAAACCAGAATCTTATGAAATGATAAGTGGCCTCATCTTTCTAGGTGTTAGTTTCACGAGCGTCTGAACTCGATTTGCGTGCCGCAGGATCTGGCGAGTCCACATCCCACTCACAAGCTGTTTCTGTGGATCTTCACAAACGGTAAACATGCGTGTATACGGCTGATAAGCTCACGCGATCACCTGCAGGAAGTGGAGCCCCATTCTACTACCAGGAAGTTGTGGAATGCATCTTCCTGGGTAGCGTTTCGCAGTCCGTAGCGTCACCGTTATGCATCATTTCGATTGGAGACGTTAGCCTCACTACCGTTCGTAGATACCAGTACACGCCTTCAAAATTTGCTCTATTACCTAACACAAGCAGAACGCCAGATACACCTAACAGCAAAATCGCTAGTCACAGAACGAATTACGTTCGAAGGTCAGTCAACACTTTAAGTAATGCAGTATAATTTATTTATTTTATTTTATGCGAATAGACCTATACAGATCACGCAAAAAGTAGTCATTTTCTGAGTTTCTTTTACCATTCCAGTATTGTCGCATCCGTTTACTGAAGGAAAGATTTCTCTCTTCTGTCTATGTTGTGCCGGTCTTCTTGGCTTTGATTTCTGGCATGACATATCGTGTATTTTTTGTCTGAAGATTTTACGATCTAGGATTTCCGAACTCTTGATTTTAGCTTTTTCCAGGTCTTGTCTTACTTGATCCAACCAATTGTTTGGAATTTTTAATGGTTGCATGAATTAGAATATCTGCTTAGTTAATCTGTGATCTGGCATCCTGTAGATGTGACCGTAGAATTTTAGTCTGCGTTTTTTGATGTCGTTGGCTATGTTTGAGTGGGACTCTACTGTTTTGTTTGACTTCAGTCTGTAGCCTTCTTCAGTTTGGTTGGTCCAATAATATAATATAGTATAATAGTATATTATATAACCTTGATCGGATGTAAGTGGTTGTTGCAGAGGGTGTTTAAATAAGAGATGGTTTATCCTTCTCTTGCCCCGTTTTACTTTTTGTTCGTATGATTGTGATGGTGTATGTTCAATTCAGTGTGTTTGTGTTGGGAATGAGAGAAGAAAGAAAGGAACAGGTGAAACCAATGTCGGTCCATTCAGATACACTGTATGAAAGATACAAATTAGCTGCAATGCTTAAGGCTTGGATCCTATGGACGAATTACCATCTACAGTGACTCCATACGCGCTGTCGGGGGGTTTGGAATTTCATTCAGGACTTCTCAATACAATCTGCTGATTATAAATCGTGCATAACAAACTCTCCTGCTCTACTGGCCAAACAGTTCTTTTGCACTATTGACCAAGTCCCTAATGATGGGGCTCCAACTACCGCGTTGGTGTTTCTACGACTTTGGCAAATGAGAAATGCGATTCAAATATATAAATGCACATGCTTTGTAATGAGAATGTGACGAAATCAGTTAAGAAGGAGCCTGTGCAGAAATATCAAGACTCTTCGCAGGACGCGGTTTCGAATCCCCGTCCGCGTATCCAGATTTCGGTTTTCACTCTAAGCGAATGTTGGGATGCTTCCTTCAAAAGGCCATGGCCTAATTTCTTCCCAGTCCTTACCCCTTGTACTTTCAGCCTCTAATGACATCGATGTCGACGAGGCGTGAAGCCATAAGCAAAAAAAAAAAAAGTTAAAGACTCGACTCCAGAGGTATGTGCACTTGATGAGAATGTACAATTTGAAACTGGAAGAGAAAAAACTTGGGGAAGACCACAGGTGAAATGGATTAATGGAATAAAAAGGACAGTTAATACATGTAATACCTTTAAACACCTTTCTCATGGCTTTGCATTCATCGGAAGGGTATGGCTGTCATGGAAGGTACCTGGGTTAAATTCTCCTGCGAGACGGGCAGTAGACCTACTAGAGCGAGGAGTAGCGGTGAAATGACAGAAGATGCTGGAGAGGACTATGTTAGGGATGGGAAAATGAAAAAAATATATTGATAAATACTGTAATGATATTTAAAAACAGTATAGATATGTATCTAGAAAAAATATCGATATGTCAACATATCAATATTTTTGCCTAAAGACAGTAATTATTAAAAAAATATTTGCAAAACATATCTAAATGTTTAAGAAAATTCTGAAAATTTAAGACACACACAGAAATTATAGCAACTTTATTTATTTTTTATAGTCTATTAAATCACGTCTGATATAGACGTCAAAAGAACTGTGTGTTTTATATGTTCCCCCTTCAACCCACTCCTGTTGTCCGGTATCACCCACTTAACTCTTTCGGACAACACAAAAGATGTTTGGTATGTCAGGTACTTCAGCGTGCTTTCCGAAAGCTTCTGTGTAAAGTATTGGAAATTCATACAAAATTTTACTGGGTCTGATTTCATATCTATTAGCGGTTTATCCACATACTACTTAAGCTCATGCGTTTACCGAAAAAATGTTGACTTACCGTAAACCAGTAAAAATTTATCAGTTCTTTTAACCTGTTAACCGTTGATGAAAAACTTTTAAATTACTACGTGTTCAATTCTTTTAAGGAACGTTCAGAAGATCGGATTATGTACGTTTATTTATCCAATATATATGCAATGCATGAAATTAGATACTGATTGCTTAAAATTGTTATATCGGATTTTGATATATCAAGAATAAAAATATCCATGATAAATACTGATTATTTTATGAAAAAGATCGGTATTGGGATACATCGATATATTTTTCCCAAACCAAAACTATGTTCCAGGCAGACACGGCGAAAGGTTTGAAAGCTTCCGACAATGATGATGAGGAATTCCATACCGTTGCTGCGCCTCTATCTATTCCTCATTCCAAAAATAAGCTCTTTGACGTGCTCTCATTACAGGTGATAACAGTTACAATTTTTAGCTTGCCTTTAAGTTGTGAGTCATACAAATCGAATTTCTGAATGCCGAACGACACATAATGTTAGTCATTGACTTTGTTCCATATGACACTTCGATCGTTATTTGATCGTTTTCTTCTACATAATCTATTGTTTTTTTTGTAACTTCTTACACTGTGCTTCAGCAACGTGTATGTTTCTATTCTGTAACAAAATAATGAAGATAGAGCCCATTATTAGGCAGTACTTTAGTTTAATTGCAATGGAGCGCATACTTTGGTGGCAATTTAGTTAAGCAATAACATTTTGCGTTTACTCATTAGTACTTAAACTCTTTGAGGGTATTCTCCTACTTTTACGACTTCTCTGGGCCATAATTTATTATTATGTAATTCCTCATATAAGAAATTTCTGTGGCATTTTTAATTTAATTTAGCTGCGATGGCAATTTAGCTCCGGTGACAACGTAACTTCCCAAGCATGACCCAGCGTTGCTAATGCTTTCTAATATTATTTTATATGAAGGTTTCATTGTGGTTTTAGTTTTTTTTTTTACTGCATACGGCAGTTTTTAGTTATTTAATTGAGTCAGATCTTTCGCTGTCATATTCACAAATTGTTGTTCAAGGTCTTAAAAACCGTCATTCGTCTGATTCGCTACTACCTTAAAATTTTTTCTTTTAAAAAATAACAGATGCAAATGTTTTATGTTTGTCTCACGAATTGTTTTACATTTCACGTAGGACACTAGTACCCATAAGAATAAGGACGAAACTCAAAAAACGCAGTAGTTATTTAAAACACACTTGTCGTAGACCGAAATCAAACCGCCAGTCGCAAAAAAAAAAAAAAAAAAAAAAAAAACCAGCGCACTTCCCATAAGCCACCTAGCCTTTCCTGCACGTTTCCGTATCTTCACTGGTCCTGCTGTAAACTCTCCAGCCAGCCATTCGATTGGACGCGGATTCGAATCCTTATCCAGATTTCGGTTTTCACAAAATAGCTCCAGGTGAATGCCGTGATGTTTCTTCCAAAATGCCATGGCTGAATCCTTTCCCGTTACTTGCACCCCAGTTACCTCCCTCCTCTAACAGCCTCGAGGTAATCGAGCATAAAGCACCAAAGAAAAAATCTAGATCCCTATTCTCAAATTTATCTTTCAATTTCGGAAGGATATAACGAGGAGAACATTTACTGTTGGGACCATCGATCGTGTGAAACGTGGAGACTATACAATGTCATTCCACCAGTTCGTGTGCAGCTCGCCAGAACACGCGAGGTGTCTTGTTTACTACGTGTTATTTGTGTGCCAGTTACAGGAATCTTTTTAGCGTGTGTGATTACGACTGGTGTCGGGGCAGGCCCGCGGAGATGAGCTGGAGGGGGGACCAGCGTGGAGGCATAAAAGGCAAGCCGGGGACCTCTGCATGCAGACATCCACAATGAGGACAACAGCAGTTGCACTGGGCCTGTTGCTGGCAGTAACACTGTCGCATGCCACCAGACTCGACCGCTGCCAGATTGTCAGCAAGTTGCGGAATGGAGGCATCACTTCAGATCTCAGAAACTGTGAGTACAGTCAGGGCATACCTTCGCACTTAGTATCTTAGTCCCTGTTGAGCCATTATGGTCTTCTATCACTGGGACAATTTAGACAGCTTCAATTTATATTTTTCTAACTATTGTATAAAGCTTCGTTTTTCTCGTGTAGCTGTGGGACAATAGACAATATAGTGAAGACAAAACAAGACGAATACGATACTTAACTAAAACAACTCATACCAGAGACAGGACTCAAACTCAGATCTCTGATTCACGGAGTTTTTTTTTTTTTATGGCATTCGGCTACTGGGCCATACAGCCAGCTCAATGTGATTTGTTGCTATCAAGTATCGACACAAGGACACTATAACACGGATAAGACATTCACACCCATGCCCTCGGCCGGACTCGAACCGGCGACCTTCGGTACGCGGAGCTAGCACTCTAGCCCCTACGCTACCGAGGCCGACTGATTCACGTAGTTTTCTACATCGGCTCCTATGTTTCCTTAATACAAGCCAATGGCGACTTCATTCAAAAGCTTTGACATATCATGTATGTCTCGCTTCTCTAATTCTTTCCTATATAGCCTATTTTTTTTTTTATTTATTTCCTTGTTGACTTCGCGGTCATTAGAGGCGGAAAGGGATTGGAGACAAGGGACGGGAAGGAATTGGGCCATGGCCCTTTTTGAAGGAAGCATCCCGGCATTTGCCTGGAGTGATTTGGGCCTATTTAGCCGTTTGATTATGTTGTATCCTATGTTCCTAATAACTTACCTATGCAGTCTTCACCCGCAAAAATTCTGTAGAGTCAGAAGTGGTATTATGGGAAAATTCAAGGTATGATTAATTTGGATGGCGCCTGGTCCATTATCAGGAACCATAACTTTTCATTTCCTTTCTATCGATAGTCTTAATTACCTTAATAGTGTCTGGAATATGTTTCAACAACCTTAATGCTTATCCCTCTTCCTAACCTTCTCTTTTCAGCTAAAGTTCAAGTTCCATTTGCAATGTCGAGTTTAACGCTTTTTCGACAGTAAATCAAATTGTTAGGTTTATCTATGGGGTGGATGTAGAGGTACCCCATTCGCTCTGATAATGGCGGAAAAGAAATAAAAATTTCACAAACAAGAGACAGCAAGCAGCTTACATGATTCTCGGACAGACAGTCATATTGACTAACTTCACTAAGCTTAATTGTCTTTAACAACGTGAAGCTGTCGCCTACGTTTTTAAGTCACACTTACAAAACAAGGAATTATCTCCATACGAGGAACGTTCGGCATGACTGACGAAGGAGTTAGCACTCTGTTCACTAATTGTGTGGTAACTCCGTGATTGTTTCCGGAAGAAATAAAAACGGCGGTCTCTTTCTTTAGCCTCTGGCCTTTTTGTCTCAGTCAAACAAAGCTTCGTTAACGGGCTGCTGTTAATATCCACTGTATACGGTCTCAGGAATGTGGACACCTGCTGAACCTCCGCCTGGGACGGACAAATGTTTGGCATTCGTCCTGTGTTTAACCCATAACAGGAAATAACTGTTCCTTTCGGTCATAAGTTCCATGTTTGAGTTGATTTTACTATGAAATCGATGCAGTTGTAACGCGAACAATTGGTTCTTTCTCCGGTGTATGTTGAGTTACCAAAGCGCTTCACTATATTGAAGGCTTTACGTCTAGTCGATGTCAAGGTCATTAGAGGCGAGAGAGGATTTGGGATTAGGAACGGGCCATGGAAATTTGAAAGAAACATACCGGTATTCACCAGGAGTGATATCAAGAAACCATGAAAAACCGAAATCATGATGGCAGGATTGAGTTTTGAACCTGTCTCCCCCAGAAAAAGAATACCATTCACATTTACACAATTTATTATGAATTTCCTCCAAAATATATTTCGGTAGTTTCGAATCTGGACAAACTAATAACGGATTGTGGTATTGACTCATTAAATTCAAATATCCTTTTCCGGATGATCCTAAGGAGGGTGTTGACATCTTAAGACAGTATTCAACTTTGCGCCCTTCTGTTTCTTGCCACTAAATTCTCCATTGATTTGTTGAAATCCTCTATTTCTTCCTATCCACTGCCAATTTCTACAGAACTGACAGCATACTACTGACTGAGGTTTTCTTCTTCGCAGTGTCTTAGCGTGTGATCCACAATACTGTGACTTTCTGCATCTTTTTTTATTTGTGGTTCTTTTTTTCGCAGATTGTGTTTCATTTATAATAAATACACACTTTAAAAGTATATAACCTATCACCATATTTTTAGTGGTGATTAAATTCTTGGTGTGTGAAAATTACTTTACTGCTTTATACCTTTTCAATTCCTTTTATTCTATTAATCGCTACTCGGATTTCAATTTTAGTCTTTTAAACAACGTCTGTAAATAAGTTTAACTTTTGAACTGTCTTTTAAGTTAAGTGTATACTGTTGGACGCTACCTCCGTCTCGTTTCATTTAGTCTTTTTTCACACAAGGCGAATCTCAACGCCAGATATCCGGTTATAACTCATTATACTCCATTTTGTTATTTGAAATATAGCTGTATACTCTACCCAAATATCACATTAATATCTTCTTTCAGAAACGACACTATATACTTCATACATTGACGGCTCATTTCATCACTTCTGCAACACTATGAAATTAATGCAACACAACTTCAATATCAACAATATTATCTCTGGCCACAGCAGTAACTATTTTTCATAAGGTAACTTCTTTCGTGTTCCGACATCCACAATCTGGTTTCATCTGCAATCATCCATTATTCAGTTCAGTCTATTCACACAATTAATTCGGTATCTTCCTCCTCAATTCAATTATTTCTTATCCTTGGCCAGCGCCAAATTTTCTCTGTATTGTCATAGATTCTCCAAAACATGTTATTAATATCTTATATTCACAATTCATATTTAATATAAATACAATAATTACTCCTCTATTCCTATTTTTATATTTATAACGTAACATGACGTATGATTGTTACAAGTAGATTATTCTTTTAACCTGTTTCTCAATTTTAGACTGTGTTCTTTAATTTGGAGTTTCCATCGCACAATTGATTTCCACATATGCCTCTGCTTTGCAGCTATTCTTTTAAATCAGACGATTTGCAGCTATTCTTTTAAATCAGACGATTTGAAGTATTGGCGCTGACGATCTTTTTGAAGGAGTGCCCTCTGGCTAATGCTAACCTTCTTTGGCCGCCTGAAATCTTCAGTCGAGCCTGGTGACTGATCGGTACCACACGGGAGGACTTTGTTCCAAATGCTCGAAGCTTCTAACCTTACCTTCTACCTTTTTTTTATCGGCCAAACACTACATATATAGCTCTTAAACAATATATTTCTTAGCTCTAAATCCATTTTGTGACACAGTATCCTATTCTCAGTACTGAAGCTTTTTTTAGTTGTGGCTATCGTTTGTTTGCCCGGTGGTTGCGGCACCTGACGCGGAGTTAGCTGGCTCGAGACCTGCTGGCGGAAGAAATTTTCAGCATCAGGACTTGCTCGGCAGTGTAGAAGAGATGATGGTGCATAGTTCCTTATCAACAGATTGTGCATCAAATTCACGGGTTAAATCCTAAGCCAATCCACAGTGCGTATGGAGAGCATACAACACTGCAGATGGGGATTTATTCGTTGTATGGGGACGTTAAGCTTAGCAGCCACCTAGGTGCCTTTCGAAGTATTAGGCTCGAATGGGGCTCACCGTGCTTCACACTCTCCCTTCACATATTTTTCACGCTTCACAACTGGAACAACACACTAAACTGAATATACACAAATCACAGCCATACAAACAAAACAGTAACACGTAATACGTACATGTCCATCTTTAGGGAAGTCAGGGTGCCTGAGCTGAATTTCCCAAGAAAGCTGCCATGACAGCAGTGCTGGCAGCAACTTGGCTTTCAATATCTGTAGATGGTGTACAAAAATCCGGAGACTCACTAAGTAAAAGACTGAAACAACAGTTATTGAACAGACAGTTTTTTTTTTTTTTTTTTTTTTTTTTTTTTTTTTTTTTTTTTTTTGGGACCATACATTTGTTGTTTGGCGTTGTAGAGGTCGCCTGTTCGAGTCCAGCCTGGTGCTTTTAGTTAAGTGCTTTTAGTTAAGTGCTTTTAAGGTTAAATTCAAATCTATAATCAAACAAAAGATGAGCTTTATTTCAATCATTGGTTCACATGAGTCATTGCAAGGAAAAATTTCACAATTATTGACAATTCTGTAACGCATTAACACTATAAGCTCAAAATTTAACAAAACATCAATATAAGGAAAAATCATCAAATAATAAAAAGTATCAAAACTCCGTATATATTTTAATAAATCCGAAAATCCTAACTTTTTATAAAAATCCGTATATTTACGGAGAAATCCGTAGAATTTTCAGCACTGCACCGCAGAATAACTCCCTTTCAAGGCAGCAACCAAGCCACGAGGATAATCGTTTTCCCTTTTTGAAGGTTTTACTGACCAGTCAATTCCTATGTTACCTGTATTAGTCTATACTGACTGAGCACCTATACTTGGTTTCTTTTTCGATTTTTCCTCCTCCTCCTATCATTTGCGGTCATTCTATTACAAATTCTAATTCTTTTAAGATCCTTTCCATCTGTTGTTAACAACATGTTGTTAACGAATCCGACGCACTTTACTCTTCTCTCATTAAAGGTCTCTCATTACAGTGTCGGGGATGGATAACATCACCTCCTATGTCAAATAAAAATTTATGCTTTTTATTTGTTTTCATGAATTAGTTGTAATTTTGTGTGTAAATGTAGCAAAACATATGAGGTACTTCAGAACTGTGACGCTTCGTGTAAAGTAACTAATCCATGTAACAGCTTTCTTCATTTTTAAAGTTATTTATTTAATAAATAATTTTTAAACAAATATGAACAGCTTTCTTCTTTTTCTTTTTCAAAAATGAAAACAGCTATAAGTTCCACAGAGTCCCACAACGAACCTTATTTTAACTTCATTCTCTACTATTTATCTATTGAAATCTCAAAAAACATTCTGCTATAAACTGCTATTCCACAATTAGTGCAGCTTAATTTATCTGCAGTTTACCGGTATTTGTTTTTGATCTTTTTCAATTTCATGTGTAAATTGTAAGTTATTGTCATAGTTATTACAAATATTTAAAGTATAATCAATTTTGTTTTTTGGTATTATTATAAAACTATCTTCTACATATCTGAAATAACACATCATTTCAAAATCTAGCAGTTTAAAACATTGTTCTTCCAAATCTCGCATAGTTAAGTCCACTAGAGTTGGATACACCTATAGGTTTGCCAAATTTTTGGTTATAACTTAGTCTGTTATTGGCGAAAATAACTTAATTAATACGATATACTGAAGAATACCAGACGAAATTAACTTCCTCTTTTTAAATAATCTTTAATAATACCTGTATGTATGGGGATACTTTTAAATAGATTTTATGGGATATAAAAGGCTAATACAAGTTATAATTATTGCTCCAGAATCTGCTGGTCCAACCAACGAGAGCGACGATAAAGTTTGCTTCATACGAAAGGAAATAGGAATGTATAGTACACCACATTTTTATCCAAAAAATTTATAATTCAAATATTTTTCAATTTTTGAAACGCATTTAATCCGTATTTTTAATCTGCCATATTGAATCCGCCATATTGGATCCTCTAGTTTTTTTTTTTTTTATTTATTTTTTTGCAAATTTTGACATTGGAATCGTAATCAGCGTGCTCAAAACCGATTTTGTACAAAGTTTCATTAAACTTGGATAATGTTTCCATATTTTGACCAGCTTTTGAGATTTCGCCACTGTGTGCCGGTACATTTCCTTTTAAGTCCGTTGGAGGCGATAATTTTGTTTAGTGTGATGTTGCTTTGATTTTATTGCCTGAGTGACTGGTATCTGTTTCCAGGGGTGTGCCTAGTGGAGGCGGAGAGCAGTGGGCAGACTCACAAGAGAGGAGGACCAAACAAGAACGGAAGTTACGACTACGGACTTTTCCAGGTAACAAGCTTCCGCTTTCTAGCACTAGTCTGACTGAGGTACCTTTTGTCGTATGAAAGCATAGGTCTCAAAGTAATTAAGTTAATATTATTATGTTGTGGAGATAAATTCGTTCATATTAATTCTATTTTTATTTCGTTCATTTTTTTTTTTTTTTTAAAAGCTGTTTGATACACGGTTTAACAAAGTATTTTTTTAAATTTATTTATTTAAATGACTTTTAGCCTTATCGGATTTTACAAAAGTTTCAATTGATACATATATAATAGCTTTTCAAATAATTAATAACTTAAGAATATACAACAGCCCGAGTAAAACACTTATGGATCGATTTACTACCAGTCATGTGTTAAAATTAATCGTTATGTAAATGAAATGGATACACATACAGGTAGATACAATCTTACATTAAATTAAACAGTACACAACGCTAAAGGATGCACATGCGCTAAAAGCGAAGGGTTCAAGCTCCTTAAAGCGATCAGTTTTACAATAAGTACAAGGAAAACTCAGATAAATACATTTCCACCTTTAAAATAGGTCATTAAGTTCCTGTAAATATATTTTCGTTACAGGATAGCAAAATAATCGAAATCGTAGGAAAGGGGATAACAAGGTTTTTCAATTCTATCTGCATTTTGACTTGCGACAGTCTATACTTTTGGCAGAAAAAAAGAATGTGATTTAAGTCGCCTACTGCTGAGTCAAAAAACTTACTACCACAAATAATATAAAATAGCAAAACTTTCAAGTTTATCACAAAATTATTTACTGTACGCCTTCCACCAACGATAAACAGTTTTATATGTTTATGATTGCTTGTAGCCAAGCTAGGACAAACGTCTCAATTACCGAGGATACTACAGAATTTACATCCTCGTATTTATGTTAACATCTTACTTTCTTAATGCTATTAGTAACGCCACAATACATGAAAAAATACTATGGAACGTTAGGGTAGGTAATCAAACAAATGGCATAGATGTTTGTGGTATCTGCTGTTACCATTTCGTGGAACTGCTTGAAGTATTCAGTAAATCCAGGAAACCATGTCTTCGGGATGTTTCATATCATTGATTCGTATAAAACCAATTCATATTCTGTGAAAAGGAATGAGATAGTTAATTAAATAACGAGTATGTAATTTACATTAGTAAGTTAATTTCGGGTAATATATAATGACATAACGAGAACGAACGCTGTAATCTGCAAGACTTTCACGACGATTGGCGTTACAAAAATAAAACGCTCTGCTGTCTTAATGAGGTTCTGCTGATACTAACAGATTTAAAGTTACCCTCACTACTCAGGTTTCCGACGCGTTCATTATACGAATAAGTGAATCTCATTCATAGTTCAGACTTGTTACTATCATCAGAATCTGAAGAGAGCACCAGAACACTAGTCGAAATGTTTCTCTAATAACATTCACCGAGATATCGTACTAATGTTTCTTCCTATACTGTGGGTTGAAAAGTTTTCAAGACGAAAAATTTTGTAGTAGTAGTAGTATGAAAGTGTCTAGACGAGGATAGTTTTATCTGGTGCTACCCTATTAAAAATATTTATCAACCATCGTGCTACCCTAATAGTGTATGTTGGTAATTGCACTAGGATAGCGACAAAGTGTTTAGCTTAGATTTGTGTTTGTTCAAATAAACAACTGCCAATGTCAACTTAGAAAACCCTGTTAACTTTTTCTTATTCTGTGTTCCAGATCAACAGCAAATATTGGTGCGGCATAGGCAAAGCTGGAGGTGACTGTCACATAAAGTGTGAAGGTGAGATAATGCTGCAAACAAATAACTGGGAAATTTAACTGCAAATGTTTCGTGTGAATGAATTATATCCATAAGTTTAAGGCACACTTAAGTGCTGCGTATTATATAAAAATTGAATTTATCTATAACATTATAAATCTGTAAACATGATGCGCTTGTCTGCCTCTTAATCCAGGCAGCTGGAAAAATCTACCGAAACTATTTGGATGGGGTTTTCAAGTTTTTAAGCTTATGGCTTAGTTTAAAATGTTCAGTATATTGTATGCCTCTATGTGGCCGCGTAACGGAGCAAGAAATGATAATACCTTTGTACCGAGAACAGATAGCAGCCACAGATCATACTGCATCACACGCTTTTACTATATCCGTCAAAGATCATGCTATAACAGAGACAAACCCTCTACCCTTTCGATTTTTTTTACTACTTTTGATCATTTCTTTTTCAATCGTCTGAAATACAGTACATTGGAATACACGGAATCAAACCACAAAGATTAAAGCTCTAATAAACATAGTGGAATTTAATTTACAGAAGAGGTTAAAAATGCTTAATTATAAACGTTAATGCTTTGATACTAGAACAAAACGAAAAGAGAAACGCATTTCTACGCACACTAAAATGTGTGCTGACAAAGCAGCAGGAAAACGCTGTTACTAGTCTCCTATAAGAGAGAGAAAAAAGTAGCATTTGTGTAAAATATATAGCTGGCAGACATTCGAGCAAATTGGTTGCGCTATATCTGAGATAACAGGGTAGTTTGGCTGCTTCCGCCTTATAACCTGAGGAGGTTGTTGCAAAGGAGCGCCGCCGATTTCCGTAGGATCTATTTCTTCCATGCTTGTTTATTTTTTGCTTCTTATTTGAATTAATAAGCCTGAGCGCATCTTGTCACGCACTTATCAACCTGGATTGTCTTGAAAAATTGTGCTCAGTTCTACAAATGCTGAACGTTATTCTTTTACTGAGGCCCTTAGTTTGAGAAACCGCAAGGGAACTAACAATTATTTTTTGCTGTTGAACAACCGTTCTCTTAATAGAAGCAAATCAATAAAAAAGAATTCAGTGAGAATTTATTCGGGTTTTTTCTTTTCCTATGTTCTATTTCTTACCAGATTTTAAATCATAGTTATTTAATTCGTTTAAGCGATAGAGAGAACCCTTGCAAATTCTGAATATGTAACTTCATAAAAAAATTCCTTCTGAACGGTGTGAGCTGACATTGAGTAATAGTAGTAGTGACGATTTATTTAAAAACAATCGACAATTTGACGAAAACTCTTCTCTTTTATCGGACATGGTATATGGCTAATTTATTTTCCAAATTTAACGTACATCCAGAGAGTTATTTGAATCTGAAAATTACGTAAAAGACGTTTATTTAAAAGAATTTAAATACAATCATGTAGACATTCATAAACAGAGCATATAGTCATGAAATGTGTAAATGGAAGAGTTATCATGTTCATAAAAATAAAATGTATGATTCATATTAATCCGAAAATATTATAAACGGTTTTAGACATCAACAGTACTTAGAGTTAATTGGGAAAATTGAAATAATAATGCCACAGGCTTCTTTAAAAACATGTGTAGATAAATTAATAGAAGTTAAGCAGTACGCATAAATCGACTTCAGGAAACCCCACTAGTTTAAGATTATTTTTAAAACTGAAATAAAGATTTACGCGAAACTACGTGATTTTTGCTTCAACGTGTATTAGTACCGAAATATTATTTCTTTTAGATAAATTGCTATGCTTGTTACTAGCTTGCAGGTGTGTCTAATGAGAGACAGCGAGAAGAAATCAAATTACAAAAGGAAACGAAATGATTCATACCAGGCGAAATAGGTTTCCTTGCAGAGAAAATACCTTGATTATTCATAATTCTTAGTCTTCACAGAAAACACGTAATACGTTTAACCAACATATGAAAATTCTGAATGAGAGTAATGGTGATGCTAACAAACAAAAAGAAGTTTACTGTAATCCTATATATTGCCAGTTAAGGAATAAGCATGATTTGGTAACAATTTGAGCTATAAATGACGTGTTTATTTTTGTCAAAGAATTAAGCAAAATAAGATATTTATTTAATTTTCTGGGAAGTATAAATATTTTATGCCCAGACATACTACACAAAGTGAAAAGCGCTAGTTTTTTCTATTTTGGTGTAATCTAGAGTGCCTTGGGAGTCTTAGAACATTCAGAACTAAACGTCAAACGAAGCAATTTCTCTACTAAACATCTTTTTGATATAATAAAAATAGTGCTCCAGTCGCATAAAAGAGTACGTCTTTGAAGCTTTAGAGGATTCAGTTCTCCGCCTTCATTTTCAACTAGTAGGTTTCAAGATTGCTTTATATCAACGCGTCTGGAATCTCGATAACTTTTTTATCAATTTACAATTACACATACCCTTCGGATTTACATCTTTCTGATACGTATCATTTTCCATGTTCTCCTTTAGAAGCAGAACCCTTCATCACTAATTCCTCGTATTAGAAGTCGGGTGTAGTTTCTCAATGCCCATGCTGGTCCCGAGGTCAGGCTGCACTCTATGAACTCGTGGAGAAACAAACCTCTAGTCTGCCATGCCATGCTTCCTGGGAGCGGGACATTACCGGTTTATTGCATTTTAATTATAAATCCCGGAGCAGACATGAAGTGCAAGTGAAATGCAGGCGTCCAAATATTTGGGTTGTAAACGTCCGTCTGGCCTATAATTTGTGTATAGTGCTACCACGGACACAAATATTTAGGGCCTCTCCGCGGAGGTGCCCCGGACCAAATATTTGTGGGCCGACGGCATTACTTTCTGCTGCCTCCATACCAAGAAAGTGATGTTGCTTTCTTGTCCACGACAAGGTATAATTTTTCCCCTGCAATATTTATTATATACCGTCAAAAAAATTCGAGAGATGCCTTATCATCATCAATATAAGCGTTTCGCAACCTGTGATCGGCGAAAATGTGACAGATGGTCGAAGGCAGAATTTTAAAAATTCGGTTCTTACTGAATTAATGATATCATAACAAAAATAAGTTAGTAAAAATTGTTCACACAGAACACGACAGCAAACATCTGGTATTTCCAGGATGTGACTGCATTGTTGGTATAACATTCTATTTATTAATTGTGTTTCCGGTCGGCATCAAATAAAGCGGTGTTGTTTTGAAGCTTAAGTCAATGAATTTTTTTACGAGGGCATTTATGTGGATATAGATTATAGGGATGGCGGTAACGATAATAATTGGTAGGTTTGGTTAATAATACTCACAGAGGTAAAAAAATCAAGACTATGTAAGTTAGAGGTCCGCAGAATTATTTTTAACAATTTATTGGTCCTCCGGTTGAAAAAGGTTAAGAAGCTCTAAGTCATAATGTTAGATATGTACGAAGGCTCGGTGTATATGTTACGAAATCCGTAAAAGAGAGATACTCTACGTTTCGTGCTGGCAAAATACGTTTATACCAATATAGCAACCATGATAAACATTACTCTCAAACTAAAGGGCTTTCTCTTGTTGGTTTTTGTCTTTAGTGTTGTAGAATATTTGACACCACGTTACAATTATTATAATTATTAATATAATTAATTGTTATTTCTAATACGCAACTCACAAGATATTTTTTAAATATAATTTTCAACTGTATTACTCCAGCAATGGGCGTTAATAGCATGAAAACAGCAAGATACGAAACCATAGAACCTATTATTACCGACTAGGATGTATTGGCGTAACAGATTTTAATACAATAAAGACGCAATATAATAGATTCTTAAGATTAGCTCTGGGTTTAATCATTGTACTCTTTTGTTGCAGACCTCCTCAACGATAACTTGTCCGATGACATCACCTGCGCCAAGAAGGTCCATAAGCGCCACGGCTTTGATGCCTGGTACGGATGGAAGAACAAGTGTAAAGGCAAGAGCCTTCCAGACATCTCCAGATGCTAATAGAAAACTTCTGTCTTTAATATAATATATGTAAATAAACAAGCACTACTGTACAGATAAATTTTTCAATTCTTCTTATTTACCTTCACGCAATCAAACTGAGGTCTTATCAGCAGCTTCAAAGACATGTGACTGTCCATAATAAAAACTATTTAAATGATCTGTATAAGCTTTGAATATGTATTAACCAGTGACAGTCGTCAATTGGTTTATACAGGGTGTTACAAAAAGGTACGGCCAAACTTTCAGGAAACATTCCTCACACACAAACAAAGAAAATATGTTATGTGGACATGTGTCCGGAAACGCTTACTTTCCATGTTAGAGCTCATTTTATTACTTCTCTTCAAATCACATTAAACATGGAATGGAAACACACAGCAACAGAACGTACCAGCGTGACTTCAAACACTTTGTTACAGGAAATGTTCAAAATGTCCTCCGTTAGCGAGGATACATGCATCCACCCTCCGTCGCATGGAATCCCTGATGCGCTGATGCAGCCCTGGAGAATGGCGTATTGTATCACAGCCGTCCACAATACGAGCACGAAGAGTCTCTACATTTGGTACCGGGGTTGCGTAGACAAGGGCTTTCAAATGCCCCCATAAATGGAAGTCAAGAGGGTTGAGGTCAGGAGAGCGTGGGGGCCATGGAATTGGTCGGCCTCTACCAATCTAAAATGAGCTCTAACATGGAAAGTAAGCGTTTCCGGACACATGTCCACATAACATATTTTCTTTGTTTGTGTGTGAGGAATGTTTCCTGAAAGTTTGGCCGTATCTTTTTGTAACACCCTATATATCGAGAGTGGTGGGTGAACGGTAACGCTCTGGCCTTACATTCAGGAAGACGTGAGTTCGAATCCCAGTACGGCCATCCAGATATAGGGATGAGTCCTTCAAGAGGACATGGCCAGTTCCTGCCCGCTCCTTACGAACTATCCTTTCTCATCTCTAATGACGTCGACATCTGCGAGTCGTAAAGCCGTAAGACAATTCGTTTATAGAAACCGTGAGGTTCCCAAGCAACAAACGAAGAGATGGAAAGCATTCTTACTGGTCTGAGTAGCAGTATGTGGAGTGCACGTAATCAATATTTTTATTCGTTTTGTGTCAGAAATATACACAGTTATACAATGAAAAACATCGAATTGCACTAGACCAAAAATTGGCCACTTCCAGTACAGTTTCTGAAGCCTCAAATAAGATAGGTTCAGACACTAGATCATGTGTTGAACAGTCTGATCCTTTCCACAGTCGTACTTGACATCAGCATAACATTTTCTTGCTACGTTACCTTGGACCTGCCCACTTCTGATCTCAGCTTATTCAGAGACTTCCATTATCAGCCATCCATTGTCATAGCCACGTGGTAAAGTTTCAGACACTTTTACCCAGCCAGAGGAGAGAAGAGCCTTAACTTTCAAAAATTTTAACCTGGCTTTCTCAGTCGTAGTCGTAAGTTCCTTTGATGTTCTTAGCAAACTTTTCATGGACTTCAGTCTTTGCATGTGTGGTAAATGCACTTGTAATGAATGAGTTCTTTTATGATCCACTTTCATCCTTTCCTTGTTCACTGCTATTTCTCCTCGAACTAAATGTTGTGCTATTACTACGAGCCAGTGGAACCATTCGACTAGAGTGGATTTTAAACAGTCTGTTATGATTCTACAGGTGTCTTTATGAACAACGTCCACACGTGATCTCTATCACTTCACTACATGTACAAATTTGTAAGCGATCGTTTCCGAAATATTTCTTTGTTCTTACATCATGCAAAAACTATCGCACCGATTTGTATGGTGGTTTCACAGCTTAAAAGCTTAGGGTGTAACTTAAAAACTGCAGTATTTCTCATGATTGTAAGTAATCGATAGAAGAAGGAGTAGATGATATTATGTTAGTAAACTGTACAGATAGCAAATCTGAACTGACATTCAACTTTTTATTTTTGGTTAGGTCTTTAAACGTCGTTGACATCGAGTGCATTAAATGAAAGAAAGTACTTGTGGTTTCACATTTAATCTTTGGATTCTGTTAATATTGTTCTTGACTATCTAACTTTGGTTATTTATTAACACACGAGAAAACTAATTAAATTATTAAAAACTAAATTACCGACGTGGTGGGTGAGCGGTTTAAAGCTCTAGCCTCGTATTCGGGAGGACGCCGGTTCTAATCCCCGTCCGGGCATCCAGATTTGGGTTTTCCATGGTTTCCCAAAATCACTCCAGGTGAATGGGGGTATCTTTCCTTCAAAAGACCATGGCCGAATTCTTTCCCATTCCTTTCCCCAGTCCCATTCCACCTCTAATGACCTCGACGTAGACGTAGCGTAACGCCATAAGTAAAAAAAAAAAAAATCAAACTAAATTGAACTGCGGAGACGTCAGTAACATGGAAATGCTAGTATTATGTAAATCTGTAACTTAGCTGTGTCTGTTCAGGCATCAAGCGCAAATTACTTAACAGTTTTTAATGAGTTTTTTACTCGGCTTGAAACCTGGGGGTCTGAATTAAAATCTGCGATATTTCTTATGACGCTCCGTGACTTGGTATTAGAAAAAATAATTAAAATCCATAATGAACTATGAAATGATTTAACAAATAAGTTGTCATATCGTGGAGTTTACTGAATGGATTTCGACAGTGTTTCAAGTATTTAAAAGCTTCCATTCTGTCTAAAAATCATTGAATTATGTGAGATGGCATAGGAGCTTCGTCACTTGGTATTAGAAAAAATAATTAAAATCCATAATGAACTATGAAATGATTTAACAAATAAGTTGTCATATCGTGGAGTTTACTGAATGGATTTCGACAGTGTTTCAAGTATTTAAAAGCTTCCATTCTGTCTAAAAATCATTGAATTATGTGAGATGGCATAGGAACAGAAAACCAAAGTAACATCAAGTTCTTTTATATATAATCTGGTATAACACTGATGTAAACTGAATGCAGAAGTTGGTTTAGTCTGAATTTCAAATAACCAGAAGTATCAATCATTCAGATATTGGCTGATATCAGACGCAAAGCCTTTATACGGCACTTAAAACTTGTATCAGTTCCTGGTTTCTTATCATTGTAGTTTAAACAAAAAAGTATGCTTATTACGAGGTAAGATAAGCCACAGCAGTATGATGCTGATCATGACTAATACTTTACTTATGATGAATTGTGCATTAATCACTTTGTAGGCAGAATAGGAAGAATATGAAATACCATTATTGCTATCCACGGTCGAAACCGAGAAAACGACTTCATGCAACCTGTTATTTTGTTTAGTCGTTGTGGTTAAGGATACGATTTACATTCAGACGTTAGTATTTTGCTCTTATCTGCACATAGTCAAAACGGGTTGTGGATCAGTTTATAAGTACTTCCCAGTTTAGCTGAGAGTGTTAAACCGTACTGGACACGGGAAGATACGACGAGTACAAATCGCAGACTCATCCTAACCGTAGTTTTTCGTGGTAACATAGAGGACTGGTGGAGTTATGTCCATGTTCCTCCTACAAAAAGTGTGTTACACCAACAAAACATCACAAAACTAATTTGCCCAACGCTTCAATGGGCGCTGGCAGTTGGCAGTAGATGCTACCTTATCGTCTGTACAGGAACTTGTTAATTTACTAGGTATACATGTTCAGGGGTCTGAAATATTTCCCAGTTGCTTCACAGGTTCAGATAGATAAATGTCTACTTTGTCCAAGGTTTGTCCTTGAGACTACTTGATTGTCATGGCATATGCTAACATGTCAAGGAACTGCTTCCTTTCCTGAAAGGGAGGTCAATATCTCTTTTGGGCTGAATAAACACAATGTCACCTGTAGTAGATACTGTCATCACTTTAGCAGTAATTAAGTTAGGCCGTTTTTGTGGATACAACAAATTTTTTAGAGTCACAAGTCGTGATTGAGTGGCGTGATCATATCTATTTCTTGAGTTTGACCATTGCTGAACCTCTTACAGTCGATTTGAACCAAAAATTCATTACAAACAATCTAAAAATAACAAAACATGGATTTTTACAGACAAAAAATGAATTAATTTTAAGGTAAGTGGTTACCAACGTATTACCTGGTCTGGTTATAATGCGAACCTGACCTGTATTGGATACTAAGCGTTCATCATCATCATCAACCTCAACAATTTCCAGCCTCTGGCCGGGTCTGCTTCATGCACAAGCCACTCCATTTCCTTCTTTCATCCCACCACCTCTCTATCACCACCTTGTTCTAGTCCTCTCCTCTGTTCTGTACACACTCTTCCACTACTTTCTGGCGTCCATCTCTTGGTCTTCCTCTAGGTCGTTTACCATGCATCTCAATTTCGTGGCTTTTTCTTGGGATTTTCTGAGCCTCCATTCGCTTTAAATGTCCATACGATCTCAATCTGGTCCTCTCTACCCTTTCCTGTAGGGGTTCCTCTTTTATGGTGCATCTAATCACTTCATTCCTTATTTTGTCCATTTTAGTAACTCCTATTCTACATATTAAAAACTTCATTTCGCTTGCTTGTACTCTACTGATGTCCCGCTTTTTCATTGTCAATGTTTTAGCAGCATAAGTCAAGATAGGCACATAGTATGTAAGTGTTCCCTCCGTAATATTTGAAGAAGTTATGTTGAGTTTGAATTGACTTAGAATTAAAGATGGACAGAGATAATACCACCACATAGATTTTTAGGGTCACGTGACTTAATCTAGGTGAAATTGACTTGTGTTTGATTATAAAGGCGTGTTCTGCAAAATTTGAAGAATATTTGTTGAGGATGAACTATCTAAATAATAAAGACTGAGATGATCCCATAGCAGATTGTCATTGGAAGTAACGGCCATTTTAAAACTATAATTGATTAGGAAATAAAGGTAATATTGTTCATTTAATTAAGAAATTCCTTGTGCAAATTAGATACATGAGGCCAGACAGATGGGCAGCCTGCTGAACTGTTTCCTATAGTCTTGCCAGGACCCATTCACTGTGCAACGAATAGCGTTTGCAGCCAAATACGGTGTGGTTCATATCCTCCTTTTCATCACCGCACAGTATGGTGTCTTTATCACTGTTATTGGGAAAATATTTTTTTTTGTAGCAATTGTGATTGAATTCAGTCTTGTAGTCATGGTCACCTATGCAATATACTGTACATCATTGCACTTGTGGAATTACAGGATATAAAAAGCCGTAGTGTTATGTTTTGAAGGTAGCCTTACAGGTTCCACTGTCATTAATGAAAGCTGTGGCAAAAATATGCATATGTGAAAGAACCTCCCCTGTGGAGACTACTAATTGGATTCGGGTTGAGTATTGTTTGACCTCTTGTGTTCCCTCCAGTAGCAAATTTGAGAGGGGGGGAGGGAGGCGGGGTTACATGTTGAAGGGGTAGTCGTACAATGCTCTGGCCTTCGGCCATGTGGTACACAGCACACACTTGTACTCCATTGCTTCGTCGAATGCTTTGTTTTCTTCGTTGAGAGCTAGAATTGGGCAGGCACGAGCGGTAAAGTTTCATCTGTCGCCGGCCTACCAACCATTTTGATTACTGGACTGATTTCGGTGGCCAGCTTGGCAAATACTGTGATGACGATTACTCAAATGACTTAAGTCAACAAACATATTAAAAAGCTATTTCGATTTGTGGACTAGTGACAACACTGTTGTTCGCTGCTTACCATCATTATTCTTCAGTCACATTTCGTAGTTCAGTGGGAAGGTAAATGATTCGTGGTCGAGAAGACAGCAAAATCAACCAGAATTTCCACAGTAGTTAAAAACCTTACATATGCTTCAGGTAAATATTACTTCGTATTTCAAAGTACATTACGATCGCTTCGATTCGAGATAGAGGTTTAGGTGAAGCCACGACCAAGATAATGAATTCGCGGCACCATGAAAATCTATGCCATTTAACGCCACACTAATTTATTCTCGCACATTGTATGTCGAAAAGTGGCCAAGATCCCCAAAAAACAATCAAAATTTTTAATTAGAATATCCCCATCTCTTAGCAGAAAGATAACGTTGAGTGTTGATTAGAATGACGAACATGTTGCTAAATATGAATATGGAGCAAATTACGATTTAAAGAATTCCGACTAATACCCGTGGAAATATTTGAAACTTCAGAAGTTTTGTGAAAAAAAACCTGATGTAATGGAATCGATGGATTCATAATGAAAAAAGATTATGATATGAAGATAATTGTTCACTTATTTCAACCATAATGTCTTAAATCTGAGACATTTTTTCTCTCCACGATAGTTTGTGAATTCAGATGTGCAAAGAAAATATTTATAAACATTTTTAAATCTGGATATTTTAAACTTTCTGAGTCAACATTGTTGAAGTAAGACTCTAGTAGTTAGTTTCTTTATACACAATTGTATCTTATCCTCAGTTCTGCAACGTTCTGGATATGTCAGCATGCAGAGTTTGAGAAAAGTAATGGGAAGTGTGTTTCAAAAGCACGATATGACTCTAAAAGTCACTCCGTTATAAGAAATATTGTTGGCTTAGCGTTTAAAGCGAACATCATTTACGTGATGTAAGTGTTATATTTTTTAGAATCGTGGAGTTCAAAAGGAACATAACATGTTTCACAGGGTTCACTGAGTGAAGTAAGTGTGTTCCTGTGGCTATGTTGTTATCAACTTTCTTCAGCATGCATGGGCGAGCTCTAGGCTTTCTCTATGAAATCTTTTAGCTGTTCATGGAAATAAATATTGCACATGATGAGTAGTAATTCAGGAGTATCAAACCATCTTTCGGAAGGTAATGGTCACTATGGTGCTACTGTGAACCGTAATAACGAATGCTATTAATTACTGATTACTTCTAATAGATAGTTGCATGCTGCTGCTTAAAAATTGAAGAAACTGGTTTTTAAAAGATTTTACTATCGTTGTTTTTAGTGGGCTTAATATCTTGTCAAGGTCGAATGTTAATAAAGGCAATCTTTTTCACAAGAAAGTAATGTAACATCTTTTCTGGAACCATCCAACGTTTTTGCTAACATGTTTTACAATATTATGTAAGTGTAAGGCACATTTTTTTTTTTTTTAAAGTAGGAAATGATATATCATTTTCAAAGTGGATTACGGACAAATCTCTTGTAAATCACCGTCAGGATAAGATTCTGTGTGAACGATTTATGCGGAGCGGATTCAGTGAATTAACTCTATGGTCGCAGTTAGTATTCTGGGTTCCATCTAAACACACAATGTTGGTAAAGATTTCCTTACTATCAAATTAATTCTGTCCACCCAACAAAAACTAAGCGTGCTTGGATAACTGGGGGATGGCGTTGTGCTGTTAATATAACGGAAATTTTCTTACAAAATTACCGAACGGAGCAAGTTCATTTTAATTACTGTAAATTTATTTTAGAAACAGGTGTCATAAAATTAAGGAGTGTTTCCGTGATGAAAGAAAGAATATTACTGGATACATTTACGCTCTAAAATACACGGACAACAGTGAATAACCATAATAAATATTTAATTTTGACACGCATGTCAATTATTTAATATAAACGTTTACATGTCTTGAGCAGTGAAGTCATTTAATAAATGCTTATTTACTGAAGAAGTTAGGTGATTTATTTTAAAATTAACATCGAAACTTTTTGGTGTAACCTAATGGTCATTAAAAGTTGTTACGAGTAGCAGCACTTTTTATGGCTAAACTTATGTTCGAAACAGAATTCAGTTTTATCTTTTGAGGAACCGCTGCAATTCTTGAATGGATTTATCCAATGTCATTATGTATACGTCTCGGCTCATTCAACTGAAAACAGTGGAAGTGCTAAGGAGTGTAAGTAAAAGTGGACAAATATGATTGCATTATCTATTTCTTCATTAAAAAACGGAGGGTTTTACCGTCACTTGTAAGTCGTGTTAAAAATATCTATAGTGACCTGCACATGAAATATGACAGATTCATATTCGTGGTACGAATTATGTTAAGTTAAACGACGGCTGAGTTAGAAGATATCGGCCTTGACCATGTATTATTAGAGCTATACATATTTTTTATATTGTAGTGATATTTAAATTTACAGCATGACATAAAAGCTGATATTAGTTAGCAAAGATTGAAATTATTTCGTGGTTTATCTGCAAGATTTCTATCTGTGATCCAAGGCGAGAATTGGTATTCAGATATACTTACCGCATCGTTGTTGAAGTCACAAATAAATTGTTCTGTTAAAAACACTTATTGGAAGTGATTAATTATGGTAGGATTGAAAATATACCGATAAAAGAAATTCTATACGAAATTCTAAAATAAAATTCACATGTATATCATTGGGCCTGTAACTTTAGTGGTATAAGTTGACATTAGTTGTTATTAATGAACAATTAAAAACTACAATTTCAGGATTGTGGCATAATTAAGAATGCTGCCTGGAAGGGAAAAGATGGCCATTACCACGAGTTGGCGTTCGATTTCTGGCATAAGGGTGTGGGAAAATTTTCTTTCGTACGTAATGGGGTCGGGGATTTGAATTACCTAGGAAGTGATGAATAATTTACAAAAAACGCTAAAGAATTACGCTAGTTCAAAGAAGGTTAATGGAATTACAAATATTGTGGATTTCAATAGAATCGAAACGAACTATATATGAAGATTTCTTGTGATTTCATGTTACCAAATTGCAACGGTGGGGTTGTAATGTCGCACTTAACCTTGCGCTGCATTGCAGTTAGTGTAATTGCCCGGGTGGTGCAGTGTCGTTGCTTTCTTTGTGAGCGTGCCCCTGGCGCCTTCTTCCCGTTTTAAGGAAACTCGCTGGGCCCTTCAATTAGGGAAGTCTGTTTGCCTCGGGGCACACTTCTTGGGGATGATGGAGGCGGAGGTATAAAAAGAGGGGCCTCTTTGCCCCGGGCTTGTCGGTACTTATACTTCTTAATAAGCCAATCCCGTTGCCATTATACGATGATTGTGGCCGTGTTTCTTAAGAAAAGCTGCGGCGAAGATTCAAATTGAGACATTGTGGAGCTCTTCACCGTGGTAGTTGCGGTATAAAGGTCTGGCGCGTAGCTACCAGAGATATGCAAGATAGGAAGTCAGAGCAGAGATAATACATTGGGAACGACACAGATAGTAAAGAAATTATTAGATTTTATAACGAAACGATACCACTCCAATCAAATTAAATTTATTTCTGGTGTTTTTGTAATTGTTTCTGATTATTCCCATTTTTCAGTAATAGTTTCACTAGCTTTTATTTAATTTCTGCAAGTATTTGTAATTGATTCATTATTAATTACTAGCCTTTAATCTTGTAAAAACGACGAGTTTAACGGAATGTTTTGGCAAGTAATTCGTTCGCAGTTGCGTAACTAAATAGAATTGTTGTAACGCTTATTTAAATTCCTTGTGCCTTACGCTGTAACAAAAGTTGTCATCCCGGTCCATGTAGAATTTCAACCTAACCACAATCTGAAATGACGACGTCATTAATATGGCGTCAGTGAACAGAAATTGAAAACAAAAATTAACAAATTATGTTATACCTCGTTTAGCGTTTTTAGTCGTGATTTATACCACACAGATTGTAATCAGTGTAATAGTAGGCCTACTTTCATTCAAACGGGGTAATGATTTTTTTTAAAAAAGAACATGGAGATCGTGAAAGCTACTTAAATGATAAAAAAAAAAAAAAACCCTTGAGTATTTTCCTCTGCTGAAAGACGATTGCTAATATTTCTCGTCTAAAATGAAAGCTTCCATCGCACGCGTATTAATACATTCACTGCATCGGTATATTAACGTGACTGAATATTTTTTAGCCAACTGTAATCGCGATCAGAGAATATAATTAAAACATCTAAATCGCAGGAGTATAAATAAACAAAAAGCAACAAGTAATTAATATGCTGATTAAAGAAAAATCTGCCTTTCTTTCAGTTTTCTAGCAATCATTCCTTCGCTCTTGCTAAACTAATCAGAATCAGTAATAATAAAATAATACCCATAACCTCGTACACTGTACCGTTAATGTTTCTGATTAATTGCAACGAAGCAGATGTTCCTATGTAATAATCCTAATTATACCAATATCCATCCACGCCTCGTCACCAATATATGCCTTATACACAAACAGCTCTCTCTTCACCTAACTCATACCTTCCAATGACTCCTAACCCAAGTACTTTATCAAATGTGTGCTGATTGTATAATATAATAATTTTCAAAAACAAATCTACCTGCCATCCTTTGCACGCCTTCCGTCGACCGTCGGATTGCAGCATTGTTTGGACTGTTAGAGCAGAGGTTCCCAATTTTTTTGGGCACTGAACCCTAATTGATCACACATTTTTTGGCGGATCCCCATTTTTATAAGCGTAAGCTGAAAAACCAGTCTTGTATCGGTATGTCGTCACAAACAGAACCATGATAGCCTTCTCGAGGCATGGTTGTGACTCTTTTCAACTAACATTTTATTTAATTCTCGGACGGAACACGGGAACCTAGGGTTTCGTGGACCACCATTTGGAAACCTCTGTGTTAGAGAACTCTGTCGAAATGATTATTTTTTTACTGTTAATTTACTGTACAACAACCTAAGCGTATTAATATTAAAGAAAATATAGTCAGAAATAAGAACTATAAATAATAAACTATTCGTAACAAGTGAAAATGTAGGAAAATCTATTTGTTGCTGTTAAAGTTCCAAATATATACTCTTAAATAGTTTTTATTAGAAACAACTAATGGAAATTACAATAATTCACATATGCATTCGTAAATTACTCATACTAGCCCGATCGTACGATCTTATACTTCGAGTGAATAGGATCTAGCAAAATAGCTACTAATTTAAAATTATTCTTAAAACTAATTGTTACATGTCCAATAAAATGGAACTTGTTTAGTTGTCGCGCAGCTATCTCAGGCACATACGTACTAAGCTCATTTTGTAGGAGTTGGACCAACACGTGAGCGAGCTATCAGACTGTAATTAGCGTTTACAGAACATTTGACGCTGGTATTAGGTTTTAATTATTAATTCCTCCCCATATTTACAGTCTTTGTACATCACATGGTGGGTTGTTGACCGATGAAGAGAATTTGGTAAAATTATGTGTCTTAAACACAATGCGTCATAATTTCCAGAAAGACCTCACGCCATCAGAAAGTTAATCAGTGCTACTAATATTAACGTTCTACGTGATTTCCGTCGCAGTACAATGAACGTAATAAATTATACACATGACTTTCACAAATGATAAAGTTTATTTATAGTACTGGATTACTGAAGGCATTAAAACTTATTTTACTCCAATTTTGTTCGCCTTCTCTTTTTAATTTCTACCAAAAAAAAAATCGTGGAAAGTCGGACTCTCGAGATTTTGTTGATGTACAGTTGTTTTAGTACTATAGATATTGTTTTTCGCTTGGTGAAAGAGCAAAATTTTAGTTTTTTTGCATATCAGATAGGGAATTGAAAGCACAGTATTCATGAGAATACTAAATTCGACGTTTTATCTCTTCGAAAATAATTGATTCCGATAAAGCTGTTTTAATTATTTTTAATGCAGCCTGCGTGTTTTAATAACATATTTTTGAGACGTTTACAAGACAGGAATTAAAATATAACTTATTAGTCATTACAGAATAAATATAAAACGAATAATTTACTTTTTACTGGTAGCTTATGTTGAATAGATAAATAAAAATTCTTTTGGTTGCAATTTTTTTTCTGAGTTCTCGGCCATGTTTGAAATTCAATACGCCAACATTCGTAATTGTTTCTTCACCAAAATGTCTTTAAGCTGTTACCGAAATTTCTGTTGGTTTACCGTTTTCACTGGTAAGAAATTTAACAACGATATGATGTTTCACGGTTCGATGTGCTTCTTCTCAACTGATGTTATTGCACTGCACATTGGTTACTAAACAATTCAAATGTGTCAATATTAGTAGATTATTAAATTCTTTCAACTTCGCCAATTGTTTCGTTTATCACTTTCTAAATACAGATTATAAACTAAATTTGCACACATAGTCATCGCAAAACGTGTAGCTGAAGAAGGTCGTTCAAAAATAAAAAAAAATCCTCGAAACCAACACATAGTCCGTTGAAATCCAGTTAACTTTTATTTGTATGCTCAAAACAAGTTACAGACAGTTTATATTATACCTCAAAGTTCGTAACTTATGTTAAGAAAAATACCTTTTCGAAATGGTGAAATCACAGATTTATAAATTCTTCTTATAAAAACAATTATTTTCGCTAAAATTGAACCATTCTATTCTCAGTGTTTCTAGTGATTATAAGACAAATAATATTTTGTGTGTGTGTGTGAAGTTAAAACATATTAAACATATTGTTAATTTTCTAGAACTGAGAGCCAAGTAGGAGTTGTTTCCTATTACATTCATTGGGATGATTACACAGTGGTTATCAAACTCAATCAATTATCAGGCTACACATGTTCCTTTATGAAACGATAAAATATGTGGCAAAATTAGCGCATAATAGTGTTATGAACACACGCTCTCGAAACAAAAATACGAAATAACTACGAAACCGTTTCAGAATTATAATAGAAATATGTGTCATTAAAATTGTTCTGTAAATGTGAAAAAAATCGCAAGTGGGATATAATACGTGAATTTAAATCCGACGGATGTAACATTGTCTCTGTTAGTAGTATTCATGTTCATGCAAAAAAAAACTATGTTTTTAAAATAGGGAAGAAAATATAATGTATTAAGTTTCAAATACAATTAATTAATTCACATATTAAGTCTTTAAGTAATATATGTTAATATTTAATTGTAAGTATAAAAAATTGGAAGTAGATATATAAAAGAAACGAAGATGTGCGAACTGGACAGAGACTTATTCAGCTGAAGATTAAAAAAAAACCCACATACACACTACATAATGTAATAAACATTACATTTAATTTAATTTAATTGCAATGGAGCACAGGCTCCGGTGGCAATTTCCTTACACCCCCATCTTCCCCCTATCCTGCACCCACCTACACTTGCCCTCTACAAATTTTATCTTTAAATTCTTTCAAGTACATTCATGTATTTGATCAGTAAAATTTATGCTAATAGATATAATAATAATATATCAATGCTTGCGAAGAATATAAGACAAAATTAATGAACATATCCTGAAGCAGCCTGTTGTAATGATATTTCAGGACTTAATGCGCACACTTTATTCAGTACGGTCACATGTCCTTCCGTATTTCATTAAAGCTACAACTCAATCTGTGGGATTCGTTATACCCTCGACAATTTAATGGTGACGAAAGTATCTTTTCTATTAATAAAATCTTGAATTCGTTCGTTAAGCCTGCAAATGAATTTGAGGAAAACGGTACGTAGGCGAAACTAGGTAAATAATAATAAACAGAAGAATGAAATCAAGAAACTTTTCATAGCTGATAAATTAAGATAAAATATTCTTTCCTTGTTTAGGTACTAAATTATTACAATATTTTTGTCTAATTATCCCTTAACATTACTCGAATATTTGATGTGTTGTAATGTACGAGTATCGCTATGCAGCAACCTGTTGTATTTGTACAAAGTAGGGGCTCTATCGTGAGGGAATGCAGTACGTGTATTGGTAGCGCTCTGTCATTAGTGGTCCAAGGTGCGTATCCCGCTAAACAGGCATCCCTAATTACACACACTGGTGTTGATCATCACTTCCAACTACAGGGCGGAGGAGGATACTCTTTAAGATAGGCCTATTTCAGGAGGATAATGAGATTTTTATAACAGGGAAGCAAGTAATCAAAGCTTGGGCGTATACCCAAACTCGTAAAAAATTATCTCTACTTTTTTTCTTATTAGGATAGAAGTTGAGGAGTAGGTTCCCTTGTAAGGGTGTCACTCAGTTTAATGAGCTCGTGCAACGAGGAATACAAACAAAAATCCGTGAAATTGCAGCCGAATAATTTTGTCGATGCCCTCATTTACCCGTATTCAGAGAAATCTGTTCTAAGCAAATGACGAATACAGAGCAAACGTCATTACAATCTGTAGATCGTACACGTTTTTAACGTTGTTGTTCTGTGTCACATTATTATCCAAGGAAATTATTCGCATTTGCTTTTAATATCTTATATTTATAATATGCTATACATCAGGAATGGTCTATAACACCCATATTCCGATCGACGATATTAATACTTTTTTAGGTCTACTTGTATTTTCCCACTGCTTTGCCCGCGTGGACCTCGGTGTACGCAGTAATTCGTTTTTTCTTCTAGTTGCAAAGTATAAACGTTTGCAATATATTATCTTTGTAGCATTTACCGTAATTTAAATTCAACAATTGCTTTTCCGTGTATTCTAACATACTGTATTTCAGAAAACTGAAGAAATAAATAAACAAATTTGAGTAGTCAGAAACATATCAACAGAATCCAAAGGTTGTAGCGTTTATCAGTGTTGTAACGTGATCTTTAGTAAGTTTCTCTTAAAGGAGTGTTTAACTGAGTTGTGATATATGTGACGCATATCTGTTATCGTCACGAATGGTATATGATTTCTCACTCTGTTTACCGGTCATGTAGTGCCAGTAGATATATCGGAGATTTTAAGCTAGACCATAAGATATCAAAGTGTGAAAACTCCATCCAAAATGATTCGGTAGTTTTTTCGAAATGCCAGGTCAAAGGGACAGAGAGGCGCCGACCGCTTATAGATTTATAATACTACTAGCGGAGTTCCCGGCATTGTCCGGTATAGTTGGCGTAGATTTACCCGTACGCCATTTTTATTCCCGCAATGAGAAACATTTGTACAAAGATTCATAAAATTGGTGCCAACTTTTTTCGGAATTAAAGTAAACCTAGATTCACCAACCCCCAAACAAGAAACGGGTGGGTTGAAGTTTATTTCCACGTACTCTATTTTTAGTCGTCCGAAAAGATTTATGTGTATAAAGCTTCATTAATTTGGTTAAGAAATTGTATTACTACATTAGTAAACAACGCTAGATTATATTAGAAACTCACATTTGATTCAATTGCGAGTGAATGGATATATTATCTGCTCGAAACGCCAGATACTTTAACTCTGCAGATTCAGCCTTTTATACAAATTTGATAAGTGAATCCAGAATAATATTATCGTAAATAAATGATTTTATTCAAACAGAAGACTACTGCTGGTGGCCAGAGACAATGTAGTTGTAGGTCTACGGCCAGAGATCGTGGCTAAAGAAAATCTCTGTTGTTTTTACGGCTATCTATGGCGTTTAAAAATTGAATATCTTGAATTAAAGGAAAGAATACTTCAAGTTTTGATTAATGTGCAAAACAGTTATATTTGTAAAGTTATCTTATTGCTTTCAATAAAGGCTATGTTCAGAGACATTGTAGTTGTGTGTCTAGTGCGAAGTATGCAACAGCTAATCCTTCCATCATTGGGATTTGTCATAATCCGTTCAGAATTTCAATTAATGCTCCTGCGTTATTTAACGATGAAACATAAGACATGCGAACCAACTGAATTGAGATTCTAAGCTTTAAACCAGTGAAAACACCATCGAAATGTGCTCAGTGGTTTCCGAGTTTTCATAAGACGTATATATCCGGTTATGATTTTATAGATATAGTTAGCTGGATGTATATTCATTCTCAACAACATAAATAACAAATTTTTCTGCCATTTATATCTTCTATATAAAGTTTTACATTCGAAGTCTCTCTATTAATCTTTTGCATTCTTCCAGTGTTACGAAATTTCTTTATTTGCAACAACCGTTAAATTCTACGTCAAAACTTAATTGCTTCTTATCTTTGCAAACATTCCGTTCATTGGTCTCTTATATTATCAATCCTGTGTGCCTGAAAAATTATTCAACATTTTATCTCTAAGCTCTTATCATAACCCCCCGTTCTCCAGAACGTTAACATTACACTTCATTCTGAGCGTTCTTCACTGAAATCTTATTACAAATTTTTATATTTTTCTTTCTTCTCATATCCCTGGTGTCATATTTCCACTTCCAAACGTGCAGTATTCCATTCATACAATTTTCGAATGTCTAACGGACTTTTTAATAGATATACTTTTTAAACTTATTTTTACTAATAATAATCTATTTTCAGTATCTGCCATGATTGCATATCTGCTGCAATTTTATTTCTTTTTTTTTTTTTTTTTTTTTTTTAATAAAAGAAGTTTTTGCTAGTAGTTATGCATATTATACATTTTTTATATTTAGTCTTTTTTTTCTTTTTTTTTTCTTTATGAGTTTGCGTCTCCTCGGAGCCGACGTCATTAGAGGCGGAAAAAGGAGTGGAGGCAAGAAACGAAAATGAATTCGGCCATGGCATTTTTGATGGAACCAAGCCGGCAATCGCTTTGCGTGGTTTCGGGGAACCATGAAAAATCGAGATCTGGATGGCCGGATGGGTATTTGAACTTGCCTCCTCCCGAATGTGAAGCCAGAGCATTACCACTCACCCACCACACTCAGTAGTCTGTCGTTTTCTCTATACTTGATGACATATTTACTTCTCTGGTTTTAGTTTAGCATAAATTTTTCACTTTATTAATGTCAATCAGTAATTTTTCTGAAAGATTTTGCTGTTTTCGCAGTCGTCATATATTAATATAAATGGCTTACGGGATTAACGCGGCGTTGAAATACTCCTTCTTCTTCTTCCCGACGTTTCGACCAGGACTTAGGTCTTCTTCAGGGGCCGTCTAGCGAAACTGCTACAGACTGGGATCTGCGGAAGACTGGCGTGGCTGGTTGTTTACATATTTGTATTGTCGATTGTCTGACAATATCGATTATCCAGAGATAAGCTATTTACGATTTAATATCTGTGGGTCCAGAGTTAATTATTTACCTAACACGCATTTCCAAGCCTGGGTAAGACCGTAACCACCATTCTTGTTGAGGTTGTTTGGCTGTTTGAATATTTCAATAGTCTCTTTTACTTTTCTTTGTAGAAAAACTTCGGTTTTAGCTAGCACTCTAGTATTTTCCCACAGTATTTCATGTTCTTCTTCCATCTGTTGTCCGGCAATAGCTGATTTCGTGGGATCCCCCAGACGGGTGTGACTCTTATGTTCACGTATCCTCACGACTACGGCTCGTTCGGTTTCATCTACCGTAATTACTTCAGGGTACTTCATAAATTTCACTGCTTTGTAAGGGAGACCTTCTATCTTTGACGATTCGCAGTTTTTTTTCACTTTGTTTCTACTTCTAAATATAGGTAGAGTATTTGATTTCGTTAAAATTCTCTCCGTTTTTTTCAGAGTCACCTTTCACGCCTTTTTGTTTCTAGTCTTCATCAGTTTTTCTTTTGCTTAGTTGTCAATGTCTTTATTATCATATTATAGTAATTTTTCTGGCTCCTCATTTACGATCTAAGCAAACAATATCATTCACATATCACAGCACACCAATTATTTATCTTTAGTTGTAAGATATACTACTCCAGTTTTTCCTTACTTTGTTATTTATTCATACAAATACAGAGTAACTATCAGCGATGATACAATTCAATTCTTCTTCAAACCTTTTTTAACTGACGCTTGTCACTTAGTTCTTTGATTTTAACATAACGTCCGGATGGTAAACAATATTCTTCTCGATTTCATTACTTCTGTTGTTTGTATGTCCGAAAAATCTATCACAATAAAATCCGTATTCATCATGACAGAAGTGCTGATTCTGCCTCTAGGAAAATCTACATCTGTCACTATTTCGGCATTCTTATTTCTCCTCCAATCTGTATAAACAGTATGTAACATGTTTGTTACATTCACACACAAGTTTTTCGCTAATTTTATTTCTCACACATCATAAAGGTTTCTTAATTGTTCTGTAAATCACAGTAACTAGAGAGAGAAAATCTGCAAGTTTTAGGGTCAATAAAATTCGTTGGCAAGTTGTTCTGCTTGTTGTCTTAGGTTTATCTCCACAGCTAACAGAGTGGAATGTTACTGACGCTGCTTTTTACAACTTGATTGAGTATCATGCAGCTTGCATGCTACAGACGTGGCGCTCATGAAAACAACTTAATTAAAAAAAGGAAACTTAAATTATTTATGCCCTCTGCTACAAATGCCAGTCCTAATTCTGACTCGGGTTAAATTTCAATCAAAACTTTTGTTAATACCGCAGCTCGAATACTAAAACTTTTATCTTGAATATCTGTGGTTCAATAAAAACAACGAAAACATCTATATGGAAAGAATATCAATAAAAAATCAACTAATATTTAATGTTTTACATTAAACGTAATATATTCTTTTCTTTCAGTATTTTAGCAATTCATTTCTTTGCTGATGTTTAACTAAATTGAATCTTTGTTAAATTACGCGTATTACGTCGAATAACATATCTGACCGCTTTAGCTAGCCAGCAAAGTCTGGGCGCGTGACGTAAGTGTTACGGTCATTGCTACACGATGACCAAGTTCAACCTTCTATTAGTAGAGATGGCGCAGCGAAAGAAAAAAATAGAGGATGATGAAAGTTTTACTATTAAAAGAATGTAATTAAAAACGTTTGTTACAAATCTGTTGGTTATAGCCATTCTCCTTTTTTATTACTAAAAATGTTGTCTCATTCATAAAAAATACAGGTTGGTCTTTAAATAAGCATATAAAAAATTAAGAAAGAAAACTACGTATTGGATCAAGCTTTCACTGTGTGGATCACACATATGGAGACGTGTTAGAGAGAGGAGACATATAAGAAGGCTTCAGTCGGCCCTCCTGGAGCCACAGGGACAGAACAACAGTCTGCAGCAACGATCCAGAGTAATCGCTTAAAACGATTGGGAAGTGGATGGAAGAGTACCACCCGCGTGATGTTGCGAGCAGAGATATAATTAATCCCTTCATACATCCGACCTAACAGGGCCGGGGCGAGTCGAGCCTCACGTCCTCCAAAGATTTAACAGGTATCTCGTACTTAATGTGGTGGATCAGAAGTTAGCAGCTTGGTACAAAAATCAATGCTGGTCGCAGTTTCAGATTAATCAGCGGAGCTCCGTTCCAGTTCTCCTACCACTCCGCCACGTTGCCGCTCGCACTACTAGTGAAATAGTTCAGGTTCAGTATCCTATGTATGCAATACAAAAGCAGCCAGGTAGCTCAGTAGTCGGCTCTGCTAGTGAAGGGGCTAGCATGCTGCCCTCTCATCGGAAGGATCGGCGGTTCGAGTCCGTCCTGGGGCACGGGTGTTTTAATTAAGTGTCGTGTTTTTCTTATGTTAGTCATGTGTTGTCTCCACTATAGTGTCTTGAATTACACGAGCAATGACAGATACAGCAGTTAGTACAAAGAAACAAAATGGAGCTGGCTAAATGGCAGCAGAGACTGAAACCAATAGATTTTTTTTTTTAATTTGATAACTCGCTCGCCTAATAAATTCAAGGTGCCGGACTCGACCCCCGCTGTTTCCAGGAGTTTTTACGGGTTTTGCTTTATTCATACGACTTAGGCCAGGTCACCAAATATTTGGGATTCTACATTAAGTCTCATGGGAAAGGAATTGGTCGTCCAACCCCTGACACAATGGCTTCGAACGCCTCCTTCGGGAGGATTCAACCAACCTTTGGTTGGGTCTGAAGAAGGCCGTAAAATGACGGCCGAAACGTTAGGTTTTCATAAATTGACGTGGTTCAACCAGGACGTAGATAATATCAACTTTCGGGTTGTTAATTTTGAGTGTATTGGGATACACTGCAGGCTGAATTAAGAAAACTTCCGATAGTATAGTATTAATATACGACAAAGTAATCACCAAATATAAAGATGTTTGCAGATATATTAGAATAAGTGTTTGAAAACTTCAGTGTAGTGTCAGTTTGTATGATAAATAAACAACTAGCCGAAATAACTGGAATAATGTACAGACATAATTCAATTTTAATGGAAAATGAAAAATCACCGAAGATTCTTCTGTTAAAAAAATTAAACGCTTTCGGTAAACAAATAAACGAATGAAAAATTCAGTTTCATTGGCAGTAATAGCATTTCATATTATAGATTATTAATATCATAATTAATATAATATTATCAATATTATATATTATTTTGATACTGCACGGATGACATGATGTCTTTTCCACCACTACCCGACTCAGTATTTTTGCTAATACACTACCCATTTACATTATTTCACTAAACACTTTCGAAAAATTTAGAAGCATACAACAATTTCTTCAAAAAAAAAACAAAAAACAAAAAAATACTAATTTCCGGATGGAACTGCTGACTGCTAGTTCATTTATAATTATTAACTGTAATTGAGGAAAATTCTCCACCATTTACAGTTGTAAGAGATTCCAGTTCTTTACTGTACCTCAAACTCCAGGATAAAAGGAAAAGAATATTTTTTCACACTCCTTAAACCCTATAAATATCTCAAAGAATACAATTTTACAAAAATGTAAATAGATATTCGATTTTGGGCCACCGAAAAAAAAAAAAAAAAATAGAAATTTGAAGTTTCCAATTTTTAGTTTAAGTGATAGAATCCTGTGAGAGATGGAAAGAGTACGGGACCCTAATTAATCAAAATTACCAACCTTTTATCCGTGTTTTGGCTCAAGTGCTGATCACGCAAATACAAAATTTAATATTAATACAATTAAGTGGTTCATTTAAATTTTGAATGTAATTTGTACTATAAAATTACACAGTCAAAGGTATCGTTTTCAGATCAATCGAAATTTAATGTGTGTACACTGGTTCCGAGTATCGCAGCTGACATGCTAAATATTCAGTAATATCGAACATGATGAGCGCTCAAATACTGTCAGAGTCAATTGCACAATTTACATGCGTGTAATTTCTGGCTGTAGAAGAAGAAAACAGGACAAAATCTTCCTTATATTGAGCTAGTAGCTCTGTAATGAAACACTGAAGAAAAATACTGTGCGATTAAAAACTTTCTGAGTCGAGGGAAACTTGAGCAGTAAACAATAAAAAGATTTTATAATCGGCCAGCAGGATACTTGCAAGTATTTTATCACATCACAAATCGTCGTGTTTGTTGATTTTCTTGGCGAACATTAAGCAGTGAATACCCCAATATTTCTGTACATCTTCCGGAGAAGTGTACGCATCATTAAACTGAAAGAAAATAATAATAATAATAATAATAAAATAATTAAATAAATAAAAAATTAGGTATATCCTTTAGTAGTATCATTATTCGGCATGATAAAGGAAGACCTCATACCTGAGGCATAAAGTTGCCAACAGGAACTAGACTGAGCTGTAATATTATTGCTATAATATTAACCTCTATTATCTTTCACATGAACCACTCAAGGAGGCATTATGAGGTAACGTTAGGAGCAATGAAATTGTGCTAAACTTATCTTGTAGTTAGTCCAACAAGTAACCAAGGTCTTTCTACGACAATGATACTAAAATATTTACATAGTGATGAAATTTTCATAGGAAAATGATGCGTTATATTTCTGTAATAGTTCCAAAGAGAAAGTATTAATGTGAAATTTCGGTATGAATTTCAGTGACTCTAGAATTACTGAAGCTGTACTCTCCAAATTAATCCAATACAGACACAGGTGGACGACTTAATTTGTTCTAAAAAAATGACGGAAATTATTTATTACGGTTTCTGTACCCTGTTTACTGCATCGTCCATTGAGAAAAGTAACGAATCGAAAGAATGAAGGCTTTACCGGTATCGATTATACAGGGCGTTCGCCGGGAAACGCAACCCACTGTTAGCGTTACAAGGAAGAAACTGCTCCCGGCGAGCGAGCGCTCAGTTTCCGGCATTGTTCGACCGTCGGCCGCGGACTATTTCATAGTAATTACGCTTCATAAACTCATAAACTTGTGTGCTAAGCATTTAAATGTGATGTAATTCATTAGCTTACCTTATAAAAGATGCTGGAAGTGTTGACCCTCTTGTCTAATGCACATTTCACATCTTCTGAACATATTTCGAGACACACGCTGCCCTAACTGACTTAATGATTTTTTGGGTGACTGTTCTAGTCGAAAAGCGATATCGTCAATTTTCTCCTCTGTGAGAATACGGTTGACCGACAGTCTCTTTTTGTTAAAAAATGAACCCGTTTCTCTTACTTTTTTAACCAGACGCAGAATTGTTGATTTAGCTGGCAGTAAAGCGCCAGGAAATTCGCGACGAAATTTACTGCGACACTTTTTAAACGACTTCTTCTTCACATATGTATCGTAGAGAAATATTCTTTATTGCAAACTGTAACGTACCATAATTTTACTCACACTCAAACATGGTACAGATTAATAAGAGTATGAAGCCCCAAACCAGCCAAACCGCAAAGAAACGTTTATTCACAACACTGATTAATAAGAGACTGAAGTCACAAACTATCTACAATGTAAAGAAACCGTTCTTAACAATGTAAGGGTCACTGCACTGCACTGTTGGGGCAGCGGAGGTGTTAAACAGTGCGGTGATTCACGGTGGCGTGTGGCGGAAACTGCTGGCGCCACTGACCGAGCAAGTTGCCGACGGCAACAGACTGGGAGGGTAGCGTTTTCCGGCGAACGCCCTGTATAATGTTCTCGGGCCTGCCATTGGAGAAACACGTCAATCTGATGCGACGTTTCGAAGCCGCCATCCTACTTCGTCTTCTGGTAAAGTAACGAACTGTATCACAAGGTAACAAATAGGAATGCATTAGTTTCAGAAAATGTTTAAACAATATATGGCTTGTGTGTAAATGTCGAATATGTTTTGTTGTACTATCTTTTCCAAAAAAACGTTTATTTTGTTAACGATGTAACCTGTGACGTCACGCTTTCCGCCTTCGTTGCCCAATAACAACGACTAGAGACTACATTGTAAAGGTTATGACCATTATTTAATAATAGCATTTCTACTTAGTTAAGCGCTAACGAAGAAATGAATTCCCCCCCAAAAAAAACTGAAAGAAAAGTATGTATTGCTTTTAAATTCACATGTTAATATGGTTAGTGACTTTTTGTTTGTTTATTTATATTCGTTGGAAGCAGATGTTTCGATAAATTCTTAGCCCATAGATATGAAAGATAAATGCTTTCATTTTGGGGAACAATGTCAGCGGAAGTTTTTACCAGACTAAAATTTAACCTGGATAAGATGACAACTGTAATTTGACCGTTAAAGCATAGGGCATAAGTAAGTTAAATCTTTTTTTAAGAAACAATTTGTTTTCATTACTTCTTTTGAATGAAAGTAGTTCCTCATTGATCGCTATTTATGCGGTCTGGACAAGGATTAAAACTAATATTCCGCGGCGTTAACTTGTATTTTTGAATTCCTTTTTTTTAGTGACGCCATATTAGAGCCGTACGTAACTGTGTCAGCCTTCAAACGTTCTAACATGGATCTGAATCACGAAAAAGAAAGGTGTAAGAACTCGTGAGGGATTTTAGGTCATGTTTATATCGCGATACAGTGAATGTATTAATTCGCGTTTGACAGAAGCTTTAATTTAATTTAATTTAATTACAATGGAGCACAGGCTCCGCTGGCAATTTCCCTACACACCCATCTTCCCCCTATCCTGCGCCTACCTACATTTGCCCTCTACAAATTTTATCTTTAAATTCTTTCAAAGTTTTCGGTAAATTATTCATCATTTCTCTTGGTAACTCATTCCAATCCCTGACACCCTTACCTAAAAAAGAGAATCTTCCTACACCCTTGTGCCTGAAATCGAGTGCCAGCTTGTGGTCATGGTCATCTTTTCCCTTCCATGCACTACTTTTCATACCTATTGCAATATCTTTCCATGCCTCATCGCCAGTATATGCCCTGTACACTCCCATGACCCTCCTCATTCTCCTCCTATCTTGCAATGAATCCCATTCCAGGTCCTTTATCATATCCGTCACTGATTGCATTCTGCGATAATTTCCAGAAACAAATCTAGCAGCCCTTATTTGCACCCTCTCCAACTCCTGTATTTGATACGTAAAATGAGGGTCGATTTTCTATCGGCAATATTAGCGGATTTTATGGTTCTGTCGAAATGCAACCTGCGCCAGGATGAAAACTGAAACTTTTTGCTGCAGTGTAAGGCGCCAGAAATTGCATTGAGTGTTATTTTACGATAATTAAGCAATTGCGAAAAAGTGTCTTGCCCGAACAATCCATTCAACCCGCCATGTTTCACGGGTTTTGAGGCTAGTTTAAATTTTCAATGTGTGTAATATTTGGAATCAATCATAAATCATTTATTAGTTTCAGACTTTTGTGATGCAATTAATAAAAGTTATTTGTGTTGCACAGAACTAAATTACTGCTCTAAGTCAGAAATGCATAGTCAATGAATCTGGAGTTCAAACCGGCGAAGTAGCAATCGAACTTTCATCTACATAAAAATATGTGACAGTCAAACACAGAAATGAAAAGATGTGTCGCAGTCACGTAATGGAAAATTTACGTATGCTATATTCTTTAAATCGTTCAGGGAACATTTATCTATTTATTTATTTATTTTTAAATAAAAGCTAGACATGAAATAAAATTTAAAAGTGTGTCTCATACAACGATCTAATCACAACCAGATTGTATTTAATGGTCCAAAAGTAAAAGAATCGCACAACTATTTTTACGAATAGTATATTTTCAGATGGAAACAATTTTAAGCTGTTATATTTTATCTTTAAATTTGTCTTCGTTTCTATTACGATTACTGTAACTCGGATTGGTAGACGCGTTATTTTTCATTTTTAAACATCAGTTTGCTCGTTCAACTTTTTCCATAAATAATTGACCTTACGTACTAAAACAGAATTCAAACTGAATTCAAAAAGTGTATTTTTAGCTGTGCTGTATCGTGAGCTTTGGTTGGAAATTCGTAAAGGAGTGTTCATATAAGATGCAATGTAATCTATGACACCTAACTGTTCTTTGTACAAACGAATTACCGTTTCTTGCACCATTCCCCGATAACGAAGAGTCGTTAGATATACCGCAAATTTTAAGCTTGTAAACATCATTCATATTAGTTCGGTTCTTTCTATGTGACGACTGGACAAGGGACAGACAGACGCAACTCGCTTACAGACTCATAATATTGTAGATTTATAAAAGTAAAAAAAAAAAACCTTTTTTTTCCTAAGAATTAAGCTTTGTTTAATGTTGATGTTGAAGTTTACACAAATTATGACTTATTTTACTTTGAACGCGAGTCACGTAAAATTTACTGGATGGATTTTGATGGGTTTTGGAAGAATGTATAGCCCAATGTATATTCCCAATGTTAGATCAATAAATGTTCAAATTAGATGTGAAACCAGGAAGGTGAGAAATTTAAGATACAAGCTTTCGCAAGTTAGCATCAGTTGAATAGGCTGTAAGAGTGTTTGCTTTTTTTTTTTTTTTTTTTTAAATCTTACCCCTCTCTTAATTTCGTACAGCTCGTTCTCTTCTTAATTGGGGTAATATTTGCCACACTTCATCTTATTAGGAGGGAATTTAGCTGGAGAAGTGAGAGCAAAGGAAAAACACACAGTTTCTGATTCACCAGATAATTTATAACCGATCTGCAACTGAAAATACTTCCTCTTTTTTCTTTCTTTTGTTAACACAGTTCACAATTTTACATTGCTTACTTTTCTCACACAATTGTTATACCTCAAATTTTTTACAATAATTACTAGCGAATAACGCGAGATACTTCTTTTTACTTTCTCCGCCATAAATTCTTCTTGAAAACCACAAAAACAAACAAAGATATTTTATTTCGCCAACGTTCATGGTTAAAGATGCAAGAACACTCTCTTAACTACGTACATTGTCTGCTTCATACTACTAACTCATTAAAATGAAAATTGGAAAAGAATATATATATATAGGGTAACCTTGTTTGTTTACAATGCTTAAGAGATAAGATCGTGCTGTAATATTCCAGTTGAAGGATATTGCGGGTAAAAGCTAGTAAGTAATAAACACATCTGCAGAAATGTTTTTCAAATAACCATTTTATAGAAGATACCAAGCTTAGTTGAAAATACATTGTCTTGCCGCGCAACTGGCTCATTATCCTTTATTGAATATAAACAAATGGCTGATTAACAAGTTATTTACCATCCTCGTTAAGCTTTTTCCGATCCAGTTAGCGGAGCGTAATTCGAGGCGGCCTTAAAGCGTTCGCGCACACTACCTGATAGCTATATAAGCCCGTGGAGGGCGCTATTGTTGAGCCGATCAAAGAAAAATAGCCGGTTGTCAGAACGCGGCTGTTATGACGTTCATATCTGACAATGGGGAGCACCTGAATGGCCCGGCATCAGCCTTGAGGCGGGCTCCTTGAAAGCACACGCTACTTAGGCCTCTAATTGGCCCCAGCAGCGCGATTGGTTGCCCCCCTAACAGGCGCGCAGCGCGCATTGTCTGCGGAGGAGGGGCTTGTGAGCGGGCTGCTAATGGGCACTTGGCCAACAACTCCGCTAAATTCATTGTTTTCCACCTCTCATTACCCGTCTGTTCAGTAATTAAAAGTATTACTGAAACGGTTCCTGCGGCCAACGGGCTATCGGTACCGTGCACCTCAAACGAATTGTTACGGCCAATAGGCGTACGAAACATTTCTCTATGTGCCACGCGTATTCTGGTGACACTGCAACGGCAAATGAAAATCGTATTATTATTAATTAATTGCAATGGAACATATACTACAGTGGAAATTTCCCTACAAATTTTCTACTACATGAATTTTCACTTTAAATTCTTTCAATGCTCCATTTAATTTGTTCAGCATTTCCTTCAATAATAATAGGTTTCTAACATCGGTTTCCTAGAACAAATTATGTACGTGTTTTTAAATTGCTATATGTTTCCGTAAGGCGGGGAAAGGTATTGATGCAAGAATTAGGAATACTTCTTGGTAGGGAAAAGATGAACATAACCATCGCAATCAAATCGAATAATGGAAACTGGCTTCTAGTCAATGCTTTTAGTATCAATTTGAAAAATAATAATAATATTTAAATTTTACTTATAACCAGTTCACTTTACTTACAGTTCGTGATTACATTTCAATCGGAAAATGTTCCATTTCAGCGTTTTGTTTATTTACTTTATATGTTTCACATGCACTGAGTGTTTTATAATACAAAATATGTTTCAGATTTTTTAAATATATACCGACAATGTAGTACAAAAAAAGAAGGAAATACTGTCGTGAACACAAAGCGAGCATGAATAAGAAATGATGTTAAAAAAATGAAAATATTGAATAGTGATTGGAAGAAATTCGACTATGAATACTAGAAGAAAAAATTGCGGTTTCGTCTGGAATGATATCGGAAACGAAATCCGAAATCTGAGGGGTAGCGAACCGTGGGTCGTACGGGCGTTCTCCACAATGTCAGGACAATACCTTGCCTCTAGGCGAGTGGAAAGAAAAAAAAGTGAATCGTTATTAAATTATGAACGAACTATTTTGGAACCTCACAAACTACACAAAAAAGTGAAAAAATACAAATATTAGGAGAAAGATGTGAAGAAGAATTCTGTCTAACAACCTAATTCTTAAATTTATTTTATTCATTAACTGTTTTTTATAGCAAAATTGTTTTTTTTTTAAACAGTTTGTTGGTAAAATTAAAAACACATTAGTAAATAAATTAAATGGAGGGGGAGGTAGGATTTAGAATGCGCAGTGGTCATTTTCACTCGGCAGATACGAAAAGTGGATCTTAAAAAAGACTTAGCAAAATAGGCTCTGTTGCAGAGCTTTTGTCTTGTCTTATAACGCTTGCCTGTAAAACTTGCAATACTATGTGTGCCTTCAAATTTTAATTATTGCCACAAAGTTATTTTACTATTCCAATGTATCGCTACAACAAAATCAGATTCGTCTGAACCAGATGCCACTGTCTTACTGTTTTGTTTTTAAAGTTTGAAGATGGAAAGTTGTGTTTTAAAGCAATCTACGCCTTATACTGAGTAATAAAACAAAAGGACTAGGCAACTGCTAGTTACGACACCTCAATCATTGGAGGCGGCGATTGTGTTTTAAATTCATCTTCATACGGAGGAACAGCTCAAGGTCACAGGTTAGGAAATCAGGTGAATAAGAGCGATGGGGAATGACACTTATGGAATGAAATGTGGGCCGGAGCAATGTGATGCAAGAGGAAACATTTATCGCTTCAAAGCTCCGGTCGTTTTCGCGAAAACATCTGAGAACGACGCAATAGAATGCTGAATTCACAGTGTGAATGTAAGGTTCCCTTCACCACGAAAAAAAAACTATTAGCATGATTTTCACATTGTTCTTCACCTGTCGGCATTGTTTAGGTCTCTACATGCTATCGGAATCATTTCTTACGTTCCACTGGTGCTGTTCTCAAGATTAAAGCGAAATTTCGCACATTTGCGCTGCTATTCTTTCGTGTTCACCGTAAAATTCGCTAAAGAAAAATTTAGACCTTGACGCGAACTTGTACATAGAAGAAATCGAAAACAGTTATCAAGTTGAAACCCGTCACGCAGCGACATACATACGCGTACTTACCAATACCAGCGGAAGCAGTACTACATATTTCTCGTTCTTATTGTACAACGCCAGGAAAGTTTTTGGAAACCGCCTCGTAGTTCGGATTTGTACAATTGTGACTGCAGATATTTTGTTTTTACATAATATTCTTCCGCTTCCTCCTCCCCTCTCCAGATACGGCTTCCTTGGATTATTATCTGCTTTTGAAAGAGATAATCAAATGGCTAGGAGAAAAGGATTTTCATCAAATGATTGGGTAGTTAGACAAGTCATATGTACAGAATTAAAAACGTATATCATCTTTGGACTAAACTTGTAGACCTTGTGAGGTACACAACCTCACATTTTGTGATTTTGACATTATTAAAGCTATTTTTTATTTAATAATTGTAATTGTATATAAGTTACTAACACTGAATTTTAAGTTCCAAGGTCAAAGCATGTCAAGAGGGATATAATGAGATCTCTGGAAAATAAATAACAGTCGAGAGAGCTGAAGAAAAGATTTGGAAGGAAGAGGACGTATTGGTTGTGGAAAGAAAATGATTTAAGAGAAAAGATAAAACAGAATGGCTAGATGGAAGCCACGAAGAATCCTGACGGGATTAATAACAAGAAAATAATAGCCTGAGGGCAAGGAAATTAGGGTTTAATAAAGATAAGAAAGTGTTTTATTTATTTGAGATTGAAATATAGATATAGACAAAGGAGATGATTTAAAGTTTGTTTGGTAAGAATTTGATTAATAATAATTTGATTTACAGCGTGAGTATCGGAATAAAACCAGCAACGGACAAAGAGGGATCAAGGAAATCCTTATGTACTGGTCTGTTGCAGGAAATATAAGTAAATGTATTAATTTAAAAGTATGGTAAAGTAACACTCAAAGTGTTCACTACAAAAATAAAAGGTAACGAAAAGGGAACGTTACAACCTCAAAGGAAAATAAAAATCTGTTCCAAAATAAATAAAAAAGTTTTCATTGAATTTTGTACGAAGTTATGTTTTCAGATCGTTTTAAATCAATACATTTTGGATAAAGGTTTCCTTCAGATACATATTTAGGTCGAAGAAACGCAATTCCTGTACTCATAACAATGCATGTGTTCCCCGTTATTCTTGAATTTTTTTACAGCGAAAGTTTTTAATACCAAAATGCGATATTAAAAAATACGTATTGATTACTAAAGCTCTTATAGAAAAATAAAATATGCCTCGCAAGAAATTTTTTCATCCTCTCTTCAGCAAACGTTACAATAATACGACTAAAATAATTCGTTACCCAAAATCTTACGGCCAGCTAAGGAAACATGTGCAGTAATGTCCAGATATGTTTATACGCAACTAATTGCTTTTTTTTTATTGAATAGTAGTGTAGATAATATCTACTGCATTAGGGGCAAGTTTCTCGAGTTATCATTTTTCGATTCCACCGTACATCTGCGAAAACAGTAAAATCTGGAAAAGTTGAAGGTCAATTTAAATAGGGTACACTCCCAGATAACTCATTCAAAAAACTTAGTAATCATGCAATGATTTCTCTCACATAATATGTCACAGATCATTTTATACTTCAAATTGCTGGAACAAAATTTCAATAAAGAAACAAAAATAGGTTTTATATATTTATCTACAAATAGCCTATGGATAACAATTTAACATATTTAAAATACTGTATTTTTTTTTAAACAGAACATTAATTTAAACATTTTTAATAGAAAGGAAAACTTAATATTTTTTACAGGATCACATTGTATTCAAAACTTTTTGGCCACGTATCCACTCTTTCCTTAAATCTTCCAACAGATACAGGTACGTTTATATATAGTTGCACTTTATTGTACACTAGCCAAAAAACCCGTCAAAAATGACGGGTTTAACGGACTGTGCTGGCAATTGATTTCATTTTGGTTGTTTACCTAGATAGAAATTTTATAAAATAAAGCTCACTATGCTGTAATTTCTCGTCCCTTGTGATGTAGCAAAAAGTTTCAGTTGTCAATTTGGTCCAGGTTGCGTTTCAGCATAACTACAATCTTCGCCAATATAGCTGGTAGAAAATCAAAGCTTCATTCACACGCGAATTTATACATTCCCTGAATCGCATGTCAATGTCATGATGCATCTATACCAATCATGTATCATGCGATACAAACTTGACCCAAAATCTTCACAGTTTCTTACAACTTTCTTATTGTCTATGATGAAGATGGATGTTTTAACGCCTGGCACAGCTTATATTCGGCTGAAATAATGACCCCAGTGAAAACGAAGGATGCTAAAAATAAATCTTAACTTCTTACGTCATGTAATATTAGTTTCAATAGTGGTTTAGGTTGCATAGATCGCGAACAATTTGGAACTTCTTTCATTCAAACCAAGTAATCATATCACTAAAAAAAGCAACTAATAATCAATATGACAATTTAAACAAAATTCATACTTTTCTTTCAGTATTGTAGCAATTCCTTTCTTAGCAATTGTTGAAATAAAATTAATTGTTATAAAATAAATGCAATTCCTATTGCCTGGCGCTATGACAAAAGGTTTCGTTTGCTATCCTGGTCCAGGTTGCATTTTTACAACTAACCACATACGGGAGTAGTTTACATCGTGATTCATGATATCAAAACGTGACATAGTGCTTATGAAACCTGCTTAAATAACTGATAATAGCTAAATTCAACATGCTATTGCTGTGATAAGGTTCTTTATTTATTTTTGTCCAGGCTGGATTTCAACCTAACCACAATCTCGGGTAATACTGCCGCTACAAAATGAAAGCTTCCGACCAAAACGACAATTCATTGATGAGATACATTACGCAACAACATAAATTTCATCAAAAACATTCAACAAAAAAAAAGGTAATAAACCAAAAATCTGCAACGTGATTCAGACCGATATTACAACGTTCGAATAGCTGTCATAGTTACATATTGCGGAAATACGTAATAGCCTCAGTGAAATCAAAGAAGATTAAAATAAATCTGATAAACTTACATTACTAATTGTAGTGGAGGCTGCACAATTCGAGATGAGTGGGCAACTATTTCGGTTCAAACGAATTAATAATTTCAATAATAGGGTACAGTTTAAATTATTTTGAAAAAAAGCTAAATTATTTATGCCCTCTGCCGTAGCGTCAAATGCCAGTTGTAATTCTGATCCATTTTAAGTAACACTTTAACCAAATTTTTTTCTACATTGATGCTCGAAATACAAAGCTTTTATCTTACAATATCTATGGACAAAGAATTTAAGGAATACTTGAATATATCAAAAGAATATTACGTAAATAAAAGCATCTAATGATTGAAATATCGATTTTAACGCAATACATACTTTTATTTCAGTATTCTGTGAGTTAATTTATTCACTGTTGCTTGGAAATGATATTAAATAACGCGCACTCCCACAAATAATATCGTAAAGCGTGACGTCATAGGCAACGTCAAAGCGTGACGTCATAGCTTGACGTCACCGCGTGACATGACGTAGGTGCGACACCGCTACATCTTGTCTATTATACTAATAGATAAGAAGTCCTTTGTGGAAAAGTCTTTTGGGGCATAATACCCATTTTATGCGTACCACGGTAACACGTTATTTTTCAGTCTAAATATAAATGTTAGTACATCTCTTACTGCTTCTTGTTTAGTGTATAAACACCCTAACATTTTAAGCATATTATTCATATTTTTCTGTAATTCTTTTATTTAACATTATCCTGATTCCCTTAATGAAATTTGTCTGTAACTTATTTTTTGTTAATTGCCATTATAAGTAAAAACTAAAATATGATTATCATTTATACAAAGAGGTATTGATTATTATTGGATATATCTGTTTAACCTTCTAAGAGCATAAAACGGTTAGTAGAAAACGAATAAGTGTTTAAAGATCGTGTTATGGCAACTCATTCTACTCCACCTAAGAACTTTTGGAATGTAATTACCTGCATCTGAAGTGATTTTTACAAAATACAGTTGTAAATTTTTATGTAACATGTAATAGTTTTCACCGAGCGTGGTGGTGTAACGTTTAGCGTTCTCGCCTCGCATTCGGGAGGACGCCGGTTCGAATCCCCGTCCGGGCATCCAGTTTTGGGTTTTCCATGGTTTCCCAAATCACTCCAGGCAAATGCCGGAATGCTTCCTTCAAAATGCCATGGCCGAATTCCTTCCCATTCCTTGCCCCACATCTTTTCCTGTCCCTAAATACCGCGCTGTTAAGAGACGTTAAGCAGTTTAAAAAAATAGTTTTCACTGTGATTAATATTCATCACGTATTTGCATATATTAACCATGGAAATTCCACTTACTAGTGACCTTTCATGAGCAGCACAAAAATAAGTAAACTAAAATAAATGTTAATATATATATGGCACATTGTGTTAACAAAAACTTCGTTTCTTTTTCTTATGTCATAGATATCTGCTGTATATATATATATATATATATATATATATATATATATATATATATATATATAAAAACCCACACACAACACAACAACAACAACAACAACAACAACAACAACAACAACAACAACTGAATTATGTTCCTATGATCTCACGCACAACAGATTTCGTTAGAACAAGTCGTTAGTAAGAAAAGCAGTCACTTCAATGGGCTACCTAACTCTCTGCAAGTTACTTTTTCTTTAATAAAGCATTTATTATTTACTAAGTACCAGTGCCTCCTATAAAGCCATATTCGCTGTAGAGGGTGTATCCGGTTTACATTCATTTCCGGTGAATGATTATGCGCAAATCAGAAATGTTTTTACAGCATTAACAACTTCCAGTATTAGAGATCTTAAAGGCCCTGTTAATGGGTATTTCTTTAAACCTAGGTTTAAAAGTGTCGTTGATGAGAAAGTGAGTAAATTACAGACTATGCGCGTTAATCACAGATGGTTGTAGGGCGATAAAAGAATGTTTTTGAGCAGCGCATAAACACGCAAGTACAGACGTGATTCATTTTATTTCCCGCAGTGAATTTGCCATCTCAACCAAAAACAAGTGAAATTAATGAACTTTTTCCAGTCAATGCACTTAATAAGGTAATGTCTAAACAGAATAAAGTGTTTTTCTTTTATTTTTTGAGTTATCCGCAAAAAAGTTAATAATAATAATAATAAAGAAATAAACGATTCAAGGATTACAATAAACCCCAACCTATAACAGTCTTTATTGTAGCGTGGGTACTGTATTGCGCCTAAATGGGTAAGAATACGGAACATTGACATCGATAATTTTTTTAAAAAGAAATGTAAGCTAGGTGATGGAATGTAGTCAAATATAGTGCAGGAGCGCAAGGGGCATCAGATTGCATCATGGAATTCTGAAAGGAATAGGTGAGATCTGCTACCCGCATTTGTGAAATAAACAGTGATGTTAGACGAATAAAATACACAAAACCTTTGCTGGCACAGGAAGAAACGAATATGACGAAAATAGGTGTTCTAGAGGTTGATATTCAAAATAAAAAACTGAATATGTTGGCCCCACACTTACCATAATAATTCTTATTTTGTATTTTGGTTTAAGAAATTTTTGTTAAGGAAATAAAAGAAAATTAAAGTGGTCATAGACGCAAGTTATTACTTTCAGCAGTTTCTCGCTTCTAATTAATAGGGTGAGAAAATAGCCGGACGAAACGAAACATGTAATCACAAAAATAACGGAAACACAACCTCAAAAGCAGTTGAAAAACAACTGCTTATGTAAGGATGTACGAAAGTCTTTCCGTTAGGGTGGAAAATCCATTTTGACATAGTCACTGCTAAGAGGTTAGCTTACAATTTATATGTTGCGAAGTTACCGGATATATATCTTATATCTCCTATTTCGGAATGTTGTTACTGATCTTGTTTTTAGAAAAGAATTATCGTGATCAAAGTAGGGCATAGTGTCGTATTTAATCGTTTATTGTAATAGCTGTATCTCAGTTTTAATCAAGGAGTTGAACAACTTATTTGTTTGAAACTTCTCCCGTCGAACATTGATGGTGAACGCTAACGCTCTGGCCTCGTATTCAGGAGAAAGTGGTTTTGAATTCCCGTCCGGCTATCCAAATTTAGGTTTTCAATGGTTTCCCCAAATCACTCCAGATAATGCTTGAATGATTTCTTCAAAAAACCGTGGACTAATTGCATCCCATTCCTTGTTCCCATTACTCTCCCGTTTCGAATGAACTCATTGTCGACGAGGCATAAGGCCATAGCAGTTTTTGGATTGTCGAGCAGTAATATTAGAGAAGGTTGTGGTTATTTCAAAATACAGCTTGCACAAGCATTTTTTGCTACCAATCGGCTCACGTCTCACATTTCGTAGATGTCAGAAAAAAAATTAGAATTTTGTGAAATGGTGCCCGTCATCTCTCCGCGAACCGTGTTCATTTTTCGCCAACTAGTTTTGTATTTTTCTCTTCGTCGAAAATTAATTTTGAGGCAAAAAGTTTTTGCCACCACATCGGACTCAAATATTTTTCCTGTACGCTGCAGTTAGAATTTGGGACTATTACAGTCTTCGTACACACAATGAAAAGCGTAAAAAGTCAACGAAAATACTTTTAGAATCCAAAGAGCAAAATTGAAATTTCGGTATAATGAAATATTCAAATTTAATCCGATAAATTTTTGTAAAAATAATTTTCTTGTGCCTCGAAAACGAATAGTAACATTAAAAAAACTCCATAACGTTTTTACGGATGTTTAGGCTTATTTTATTGTTAATCTTTGGTGTAATGTGCAATTTCTGTATTTGGTACGAATCTTGTGAGATTAAGCACAAATTATCATTTCCTTCTTCGGCGACTATTCATGTAGAGCATTAAGAAATAGATCCTATTTTTTAAAACTGAGAAAAACCTATAAAAATCTGTGAGGCAGTTCTTGCATATGTCATTACAAAGGCATCATTAGGAAACGACCTGCTATGGCATTCCGGAGAACGCTGGTTCAAATGTTTGTCCACCCATCTAAATTTAGGTTTGCCATTGTTTCCCGAAATCTCTTCAGGCTATAGCCGGGATAGTTCCTTCAGAAGGCCATGGCTGAATTCCTTCCCGTTCCTTTTCCCCACTCATCTGCCACCTCTATTTTTCTCGACGTCGACATGGCATAAAGCCCGAAGGAAAAAGCAAAATAGCCAGATTGATACATGAAGAGAAATGAAAAAAGCTATACAGGCTGTAAAGAAAATGGTTCCTACAATATTCTCTAGTCATATAGCTTTTTTTCCTTTGAGATTTTACGTTGAGGCCATTCGAGACGGGAAAGGGATGGGAGCAAGGAACGGCAAGGAATTCGGCCATGGCCTTCTGAAGGAACCATCCCGGATAAACATGTCACACAAAATTTGGATGGTCGGACTAGGATTCGAACCCACGTCGTCCAGAATGCGAGGCCAGAGCGTTCCTGTAGTCGAATAGCGGATGGATCACCAGGTATTTTCAAAAAAACCAGACACAGAATAGCACGTAACGGATTTCGGTTCAAAGGTTACACAGTACGAGTTGGTGACACACACCATCTCTCGTTTATCATATTGTGCTTAATTACCTGAGTGGTCGACTTAAGGTAAAGCCCAGGCGGGAAACTGGTTCTTTAGGCTACTAAGTCGGCGGATAACGACGGGGGTCACATGTAATGCTATAAGAACGGAGACTTTACAGGCGTATGAGTCCAAGGAAATCTTCGTGGGTTCTCCCGTAGAAGGCTTCATTGTATGTAACCACGATGATCTCAACTAAAATAAAGTGAATTCGCGTGTTGCTATTTACATGACAAAGTTTCAATTTGAAGCAAATTACGCTTCTAACGTGGTTGGATCTACAATTTAGCAAAGATTCCTACCAAAGGAGCGTCCATATCATACTTTACGTACCCAATCATGATTTGCCAGAGGTGAGGTTTATATTAATTAACGTAACCGAAATACGAAATGGACAAATCCTGTTTTCTAGTCAGAGGTTTGAGGTTAATTAAGCTTAACGTTTTATGTAGAAATTCCATAGTCAGATGAGTGGCAAATGTAATTGGACTGTCGGAGTTTGGTTTAGTGTTCCACTTTTTTTTGGTGAAGAATAGAGTTGTAATCTATGAGGTGTACTATCGGAGTTAATTACCGAATAGAAGTAAGGAAGAGTGTTGTATATTATTCAACTAATTTACGTTTCTAAGGAAGCGACAGAAAAATGATACTGAAGTAAGCTCAAGCTACTCGTCAAGGAGAGAAAGACATAGAAGCAATTTATGTGGGAAGATTAGAGTCCTGAAGTAATATTATTATTAGAAAAGAAATGTTTCTATGATTTATGTGAGTTATCTGCGAACTGTACCATCTTCGGAAATTACATGAGATTAAACGGGGCTTTAAATTCCGACGGGTCCAAGGAGTAAGTTTCTGTTGAATAGTTTTAAATAAAGTGAATTTTAACAACAGAGGTGTAAACTTAAGCAGATAAAAAGAAAGAAGCTACGGAGATAAGACAGCAAATCGTTCGTCTGGTGACCGTGTTTAAAAATAAAAACATATTTACAAAGTCTGATTAACTAAACCTAATAAAAAAACTATAAGTAACAATAAGTCAGATGATAAGATGCTAGTAAACGTAGTACTCTGAAAGAAGTCTGACTAGGAGATCATGCAAAGTTAACCTATGATAGGAGGCTACGACTGGAGAAGACGTAGCACAATAGTCAGCAATCTACAGTTACCAAACACAACAAAATGCACTTTCTTTATGACCGGAGCCAGTTGAAACTGTCTGGACAGCTAGCTCTCGGTCTCTTCACGGTATAGTCTATTGTAATAATCGCACTGAAGCTGTTGCTAGTCACCGCTAGGAGCCACCCTAGTAGCAGCAGGATGTTGATAAGTGTCTTGTTTTAATATGAAATAATTAATCCAAGAAGATTCACTTTCAACTTTGTTTATTTTCTTTCTAAAACATCGGAATCCAAAGATACTAGGTGCAAACGTAAGCAATGCTCCAGCGATTATAAGTTTGAACTACTCAATACTCAATACTACTACTACTCAAACTAGTCTCTGACGATCGCTTATATAGGTATCACAGAAAATTCCAGAATAATTCAAAGATTTCCGACCGACGTTTCTGGAATTCTATCACTACTTAAACAGTTGTAATCATTTTAAAACAATCAGAATAAGTAAAAAAACCCATTCACAATCATTATGAAGTGCACAAAAAAAATTAAAGATATTTACACACAAAATTATCCACATAAATCAGTCGAAACTGTCGCAAATTGTCCTCTAAACATCACTTCAATACTAAGAATTACAATCTTTTAACTAATGTTTCTAGCATTGCACTGTCATTGAAAATATTAAATAGTATTTACATAGTTTATTTCCATAAAACAATGTCCATTTACGCAAATTCACTATTAATTGCAAGAAAAATGCACAAAATCTTATTTACTCAACTCCCGGATTGCTACAAATAATTCTTAAAATACAATTTCAATAAAGATTTGGGCCTATTACATGGGCTCTACTTGTTAGAAGGGATTGCATGTCGATACGGATTTAGTTAGTTAATGTTGGGGAGGTAATTTTTATTATTTGGGTTGAAAGGTGCTCAGATTGCAATGCTCACTCTCCTTATTACAATGTCGTTAATGGTTAGCTAGGCACCTTTTAATCAGTTTTAAACAGTTGGAACTCAAGGTTAGCGCCAGTGCACTTAAGTAACACATATCGAGTTATGCCTACCTCTTTGTGCATATTCTATATAGCTGCATACATTATTTCACACACCTTTTATAAATAAAAATGTTAAGTAGAATTAACCCTGTTTTTACAAGATTTATATTAGCTTGACCTGTGTGTATATATGAATGTAGCGGAATTTTCCAACTTACAAACTTCCAGATGTCCGAGCTGTTTGAAAATTGCGCACACATATTAAGAACCGGTGACAACTGATTACAAAATTAACTTTAATGTAAAAAAAAAGCGTGGTGTCCTCTCTACATAACTTTTGACGATAACTCTATCTTTACAAACAGCCAGCGACACAAAATATAAGACAACTGAAAAAGCGTGGGGTGCCATCACCCCACGCTTTTTTACATTAAAGTTAATTTTGTAATCAGTGATTTAATTCTTTAAGATTATTTAAAAAAAATAATTTATCCTGAATTGTGCGACGTTCTATCACTGGTAAAGAAAATCTTAATATTTACAGATTATTTTTAACCTTTTAGTTCACATTACTACGAAAGCGTGTTTGTAAACTACAACTTTTTTTCGTAATGACCCAATCACGAGACTCATATCTGAACAATGCTCAACTTCTATGTTTCGCCACACTTCCACGCCATGAAAAAGTCAAACTGTCAATTCTATTACCGCTCGGCCTAATAGAACGACCAAAGTCTCTACATACGAAATGACAATGAGAAATAAAATAAATTTCTCCGTTTTAATGAACCATCAACTTAAAATTGAGACAAATCAGGCTCCATGGGTCTCCGTGATTCTAGCTTTTTAAATAGAATTCCGTTTGTAATGTATTTTGTATGTCGTTTTCGTAGTACTGCCTTTACTTACTTATAATCTAATAACCAATTACTGGATTAAATATTCTAATCCCTTCATTTTTATACTGCATGATATGAACATTCAATTTTTACTGAGAGGTCTTATTCTCCATCTGCACACACATTACCGTATTTTACACTGAATAAATTAATTGCACTTCATTATGCTGTATTCTTCACAATAATAAACTTTGTCAACACAATATAGTTTTTCCCATACAGCCATATTCTGTCCCTATAGTACGCGTCATCCAAGAGTAACTAGAGATATTGTTCACATTGTTTGATATTGTCACCTTAAACTCAATTCGACCTCTAAACATCATCGCATATCTTTTTCGTATTAGAAAAACATAGCTAGCACTAAACATTTAAACTAGCTGTTGGTCGTGCTCATCGGCTCAGAGTGAGGAGATAGTATTTAGCTGCCACACCCGCTCACTGGTTAGTGATAAAACCACCTGTAACCAGCATGGGAGTCTGTTATACATAGAATAATTTACTTGGAAGTATTTGGGCGGATTTACGGCTTATAAATGGCGAGGTTATTACGGACGGCGGTGTGTGTGTGTGTGTGTGTGTGTGTGTGTGTATGTGTGTGTGGTGTGTGTGTGAGACGGGGGGTTGTAACAATAGGAAAGGAAATAGGCAATGCATTTATAAAGTAATCATCCCAGCATTCGTCGGGAGTGATTTATGAAAGCTATTCAAAACTGAAACCAGAAAGGCCATATTAGGAAACGGCGTCGGGTGCTCCATGTTATCGCTCACCCACCAGATTCTCTATAGAGACTATGGATCCATTTCAGGATATACAGTTACTAAATAATTCAAAATAATTTCGGAGGAATGTTTAACATCTCTTAGTTGCATAGTCACTTGTCTCCTCTATTTTTTATTTCATTCCGCCTTTACGGGTTGTCGATGTTGAAGTTATTAGAGCCGAGGAAAAAATGGTTTCATGAAGCAATTGGGTAATGGCTTTTTGAAGGAACAAATCCGGCATTTGCGGGTATTGATTGCCGGTTAGGGATTCGAACACCGCGTCATCCGGAATACCAGCCCTGAGAGTTATTGCTCACTCAACAAGCACCTCTCAAAAACGTTTGCGTCATGGTCGTACATCATTTATAGCCGCAAGTACTTGCTTACAATTTCAGTGGTAATTTTACAGCTCGTTAAATAGTTTAAAGGTAATCTGTATCTAGAAGATACAGCTTCCCAGCTACGTCAGTGGAACGAGGCTTAGGAAAGCGGGCGAGGTCCTCGACTATCAAGCTGTGGTATGGGGTTCGAGTCCAGTTCTCTGAATACGGAATTCTTTTCCTCCAAAGCCAAGCAACAAGGCTCAACTATCTTCAGCTACCTGTAGGTTTTTCACCAACCGTATCATAGCAGGTGTAAAATTTGTCATGGGAACTTTTTCAGCCACAAAATGGAACGCTCAGAGGGAGCAGGCACGTTGGTTTATTTTGTCAACGAATCCAGGGGTACGAGTAGATTTATGATGAAAGAAAATGTTTGCAATTATTGTAGAACCTGCTACATTTTACGAGAAACAAAAATTATTTTTTCCTTCATTTTGACAGGGCTCAAAAAATGATGTAAAGCTTTTGATAATAAATAAGAAAAAAATATTGCATTAATATTGAGATAAAACAGTGCTGAAGCGCTACACACTATATCAGGGAGGTACAGGATCTCGCATAAGGGGCGCATCCATAAATTACGTGAGGTGTTTTTCCGGATTTCCGGACCCCCCCCCCCCTCTCTGATGAGACTTCGTGAGCTCCCCCCCCCCTCACTACAAATCGCCCTCGCAACTTTTTGAGACCTTTTTTAGGTCTCACCCTCCCAAAGCCGGTTATACTCCCACTTTTCGACGAAAAAACCCCCCTAAAATCGACTTTCGCGTGTTTTGTAGACCTTTTTTTTTACCTCTACAGTACAAAAAAATTTCGAAAACCTCACGTGAGATTTCTTTTGAACTCCCATCCCCCTTGGTGATATCTGGTGAGATTTAACCGGACTCCCCCCCCCCCCGCTCTAATTCACCTCACGTAATTTATGGACGCCCCCTAACGGCCGTTCTGACTGTGGTTTTTAGGCTGTTTTCCGCAGGCATCGAGGAGAATGCTGGGGCGGTTCCGAATCTCCGCCTCATGACCTATACATTTTACTAACAAGAAATACACTCATCACATGCAGAGCATAGTTAGTAATTAGAGCGGCCTGGCTCTGGTATAAAATGCTTGGCGTCAGCAAGGACATGCGACCGTAAAACCAAAAGCTCCAAATTTGACCAGGCCGACTAAGAGGAAACCCCATCGAAGACAGTAGACCCTGAAATGTTGGGGAAAGATGGTGAACAAGAAGAAGATGACTGAAATAAAATAGATATATTAAAAATAACTGAAACGGTGACTGAAAGAAAACGTACAACGAATCGGGCGCGAACCAGAATCTGCAGCGTTGTTATCGGAAATCTTGGCCACACACTTTGGTTTTACTTATATATTTGCCATGTAAGCTGCTATGAAAACTTTTGAGCACGAAATCTCTGAAAATAAGGTCCGTCGCAAATAATCTTTTGTACTTCAATTAAGGGGATACTAATTTACCATACATAACAATTACCAAGTGTGGCCGTCCATTTATCAGAATGCCCCATTTCCACCTCGAAAATTATACATTTCATAAACAGTATGATTGGTGCCGTGGCTCAGTGGTTAAGGCGTCTGATTGGAGATCGGAAGTCCCAGGTTCAAATGCCCTTAACCCGGTCTTCACCTCTGGCACAGCTTGCTGTGTAATGTGAAGTACGCCATAACGTTTCCGTGGTTCGGAATCAATGTTCATCTGTAGGTCCCCTATAGCTGGTAGGGATACTGGATTAGATTAAGGTGGCTACGATAGGAGCGGAATGCGCAGTCGATAAACCCTGTCTTTACGATCACACAGTCTTTACCGTCTAAACAGAATCTGCTTTTACCTAGTATGCAGAGCACAGATCGTGCGTTTCACAAACAGGTGACACTAAAGTCCCCCCATTTCACTAATGATTGGTCTGCTACAATTAGTCTGGTACATGCAGTTGATGCAACTCTATGGAGTAGCGGCAAATGATGGGAAGATGATGATGCAGTTATGTAGGTGGCGCTCGAAGTCGTTTGCTGGTTATCATTGGTAAAGTCTTAAGAAAAAGTGACTATGGATGTAAGGCATTTTTGTGTATAGCCCGTTCAGTTAACAGATGCGGCTCAAGGTCAAGTATGCTCTATCCCCACTCCACTGCCCTTATTCCTTCAAGTGAAAGAGATATTTATCGTTCGCGTACATGGACACAGTGGTCAGTTCGGGGGTATTGGAGAGAAGTGAATTGTTGTTTAAAGCAACAAGTAGTGTATGAACTACAATGAGATCAACACGACCCGAACGTTAGCTTTGTCGTGTTAGGCGGGGCGTAAACCTCAAAACCACATCCAAAGATACAGGCATCCGGCTCATCGTCTCTATTGCCACCAACAGCTCTATGACAACTGATACTATACCTCGATATGAAACAAATACCTTGCCTGTTGGGGGATATCCGGTTTGGTAGATGACCATCGTGACCAGTTGCCTGGGATTTGGTTATGATACTGCTTCGAGGAAGAAGTAACGTACGAGAACACCGGCAGTGTCCAAATACTGTACCGAATCTTTAAGTACGTCAATTACCTTACAGGAATACCGAGAAAAGTGACATAACTGGTTTTTCGGGGAACTGACATAAGTTTTTTATTTTTTTTTTATCTGGTCTTTAGAGACGGGAAAGGATGGGGGGCAAAGAATGGGAATTAATTCGGCCATGGCCTTTTGAAGGAAGCATCCCGGCATTTGCCTGGAGTGATTTGGGAAACCATGGAAACCCAAATCAGGATGCCCGGATTCGAACCGCCGTCCTCCCGAATGCTAGGCCAGAACGCTAGCCGTTACACCACCTCGGTAACTGATATACGGTTCCTGTTCAGTTATCCTGATATCGTTTTTCAGTTGTTTCTTCACATTGCCTGTTCAGAATACGCGGATGGTTTCTTTAATCAGGCAACATCCATTCTTCATTCTATGGCTCAACGCAGAACACATAGATCGCTAAACTGAAATAAAAACTCATCGTCTCTCTTCTTAGTGAAACATTCCTTTGATACGAAAAAAATTTGTAAGGACAACCCTGAAATCCGATGAAATCTGTATTAAGGTCATTGCAATTCTCAGTTCATTTTCATTTTCCATTTCTGTTTCATTTAATTCTGGAAGAGAGTTTCTGTTTACACCGTCCGTTCAGTTTTCAGTTCTCGAGTCCTTTGTTTGGTCTAAGTTGACCTTCCACCACGGGAACAATATATTGTGCAATCATAATTAATATCCTGGATGAAGAGTATTTTATTTCAAAAACCTAAGCTTTATCTATGAAAAAAAAAGCAATCACGGAGGGAAGGAAGCCAATGAAGTTAAGCTTGGTAGATTTAAAGGAATTGATTGATGAATGTAAATTGCTATCTCCTGTTCCCTTAAAAGTCCTTAGCCAAATTCCTTCTTGTTCTTAATCCCCATATCAACTCCCACCTCAAATGGCCAACATGTCGGCGAGAAGTAGAGCAAATTTTTTTCGAGTATACCGAGGAAGAGTCTTGGAGACAAAAAAAGAGAGCGGATAAATAGGTGCAAGGAAAAATCGTACAGATATTAGCAACCAAGGTGACTATAAAAATTAATTTTTATTTGCAATGTTTGTTGATACGGAATCACAACGTCAATAATGCAGATCTGGGGTGAAGACCCGTTATTATAATTTCGCACCGTCAATGGTTGATTTCTCCTTCTTTATTTTCTTTCCTTCACTTCTGACTCCAGAAACGATTAATTTACAGCTGTTTCTTTTCTTCCTTAATTTCTGCTTTTCCCAAAGATACCTAACAAAAGCAATTGTTTATCATGACATAAGAATAAAAAATAACTGCGTAAACACTGACGTACACTGCCGAAGATTTCTTTTGTTCTATCCTGGTCAGTTGTGCCAGATCTGTTTGTTACAGACTAGAGTAGCGACTGTTGACAGCAGCCATCAACAGTATAAACAGCTATAAGCAATGCGCGATGACTGCAGCTCATGACAGCAAGTATCTTCTTGTTTGTGTTCTGCTAATCCTCGGCACATAATATTCGAAACGGCTGCCTCCGTTGGGAGGAACGAGATTTCTGGCAAGCGATAGAAGACAAACCTTTTAGGGGACCTGTTAATGACCGAAACCGGTATGTGCTCTTATAATCCCGGCTACGGAAGAAATTAATCAACAGCCAGGTGCCCGTATTACCGCGCGATTTAAAAAGGCATACGGAATCCGAGTGATGTAATGGGCATAGATCAAAATCCCAGGAGTGGCATACCAGCCGCCCTGATTCAAGATTTTTAGCGCTTTCTTGTAATCGTCTTAGCAATCATCTTCCCAATCTCCGCCTCATAAAAAAAAAAAAAAACCCACTGACGACACAGTAAGTTACTTGTTTCGCGGACAGATAGCAGCACATCCGCTCCTACATTACATTATTTCTCCCAATGAGTTGGCAGACGTGGAAATGAAATTCTGTGAAGGTGAGTCGAAATGTACAGGTCCTCTGGCAATAAAATCTATGCGCTTTTCTATGTTAAAGGATTTTTTTTTCGTGCGGTAGTAATGACCTGGGGACAGGGTTTCTATTGGCTGCGCATTCCGCCCCTGTCTTAGCCGTCTTAACCTAGCCCGACAATCCAGACCGGCATGTGAGGATTACTACTATATATGTTAGTACAGTGTCTACATATGTGTAATATATATATATATATAGATATATATATTACTAATTGTTATAACACACATGTAAAAACACCATTTACAACCACTAATATGTACTAAACCACAATGGCGAAACGCGTTTGGGGAATGAAATAAAATAAAATTAACCAAAACAGTTGTTGATAGACGGTATTATTTACAACATTATCTCAGAAGTTATCAGAGTTTCTTCATAATCATATATGGTAGAAAATAATCATAATATTTCCTTCCTTCACCTCGAGAATATATAATTACATTGATTCAACAAACACCATAAATGTACCACTTGCTTAATGTTTTTATTGCTATTGCTTTCTTTGTTGTACTTTTTATGTTTTAATGAATTATCATTAACTGTTGTTCTGCCAGCCTACTACAGAAATAATGGTAAGCGATTAAAAACTTTATCATTTGTTTTGATCTTGTCCAATTTTCATAACATCTTCAGAGATTGAGAGCCAAACAAGTTTTTTTTTTTGTTTATACTAATTTGACATAGGGCTATATTTTTCTGTATGAAATTGATAATGTTAGAAATATTTCTGCCCCATATTGGAAGACATCGATCTTTTTTATTTGTTCCGGCTTTATGGCCTGTCAACATCGAAATAATGGAACCATCCAAGAATTCGCCTGAAATGATTTCGGAGAACTTGGAAAATCGAAATATGGATAACCGGGCGGGGTTTGGAACGGGCGTCCTCCAGAATTAAAGCAGAATATAGTCAAAAGTGCAAACGGAAGACCTTGATACATTAGAATTCGTTGCAATCTTCAGATAGAATTTTTGTTTAGCTACTAACTAATGTAAGAATTATTACGTAACCTACAGTAGTGAGATTTATGGTGGTTTGAGGAAACTGAAAACATTTTACGGATATTCTTCAAGTGAAAGAAACTGGTCTATCGTCACCTATAAGATAATGAGTGTGCCACATGCTTGTACAAGGGATATAGCGATGAGAATTGGTGGCATAGCTTTGTCCCAGGCGCAATACGCACATTACTTGCCGGGTCTCCCTTGATTTGGCGGGGGTCTCGACTGAGAAACGACGCGCGGACTTGTCTCATATTTCTCCCGGGACGGTGTCGGACCGCTGGGGAGGAGGGACCCCCGCGTTTACTCTCCGTAATGAGACAGACAGTGAGTCAACACACAGATCGACAAGTAGACTGCGGCGAGCGCGACCGACCACAATCCGCCGTGGAACGATTTCTGTGCGATATACACTGCATGAGAAAAAAGTAAAGTTCCTGTAAATAGAGGAGGAAACGAAATTAAACTTCGCGGGTTAAGGAGATATCTGATGTTATTTCAGTGATTACAAAATCGAGTTAAATTTACATAAAATTTGGAAGTATGAGCCCACTTGTCAGTAAGATGTAGATGGATACACTGATTCAGTTTGGAAGGGGGTCATAAAGCCATTGTATCCTTTCCTGAGGCAAACTGGCGCGGAATTGTTGTACCTGGTTGACATCTGAACTGATCCCACACATTTTTTTTTTTTTTTTTTTTTTTTTTTTTTTTTTTTTTTTTTTTTTTTTTTTTTATCGAAGATAGATCGGAACTAGTCGACCGGGACTTTGACGGCGAGTCTGCCTGCCCTCATGTTCTCATACAATTCAAATCGGACCACTGTCCAAGACTGTCGAAAAATATGCCATGAAGAATAATTTTGCTAGCCTAAAATCATATTCAGTATTCGTTGGCGTTAGTTTGGTACGAGACTAATGGTTAATTATCTGTCAACTTATGTTGACTTATTTTGATAAGACAGCGGGAAAAAATGTTTTAACTTGTGAGATGCAATAAATATTGCCCTGGGTGACGAGTGGAATTTGATTAGGTTAAGGATATTTTTCGACACTCTGTGTTGCAGGAATAACCCGCAAAACACCAGCACGTTTCCTTAGATTTATAATCCCATAAAATCGCTATTTGTGGGCGGGGATAAGACTTTTCAGATGGTCATATTCCATTGTCCGAAGCAGTGTCAAGAAATGAGGATAAAGAAACGTGGAATTACGTATTTAGTTGATATTATCCTATGTAAAACAATTATGACTACCTATCCTTGTAGAAATGGTCAATGCACCTTTTTACGAAAATTTATGACAAGCAAATAACCGTAAGGTACAAAAAATAAGTGTTTTTTTCTAGAAAAAAAAAAAAATCACTTCCTAATCTCTGATACGTTGAGCATCGGAACGTTTTACATTGTTTTAACCAGACTTGTTAAGGAAAAGTCACTATTCTCTCTTTGAATCTTTGCAATACCTTAAATGATGTTCTGATAACCTGAAAAAATACTACTGAGCAATTATTTCTATTTTATATGAATAAAATTAAATTTGCTGTTTCTATTTTCTCTAAATAAAATTAAACGTGATACCTTGAAAGGTACATCGATATTGTTGAAATCCAGACTGATATTTCTAAATCATGTGAGCTAAGTATGTCGTCTGTTTAACAATCCTTGGTAAATTTACGTAGACAGATATAATATTTTACGTTTTCAAATTTTGTATCAGTGTTCTAATAACTTTATGGACATTCGCAACTATAATAAGGTATGCAAATAATTTTCTGCGACACAGTTACTTTAATAAACTATTATATAATTTATTTTATTGATATGCGTGACGCGTTTCGAGAAATTATTCTCATTTTCGAACGCTATTTTATTACATTTTTTTGCATTTTTGGTGTGACGAGTGCTCGTGTCATCTTCTGTTTGATGTTATCCGTTTTTACCTTGTACTTCATTTTACGAAGGTTTCTCCAAGGTATGATTCACAGAATTTCACACGTGCACTTCGTCACTACATAATATAATATAATATAATATAATAAATACAAGGTAAAACCGGATAACATCAAACAGAAGATGACACGAGCACTCGTCACACCAAAAATGCAAAAAATGTAATAAAATAGCGTTCGAAAATGAGAATAATTTCTCGAAACGCGTCACGCATATCAGTAAAATAAATTAAATAATAATTTATTATAGTAACTGTGTCGCAGAAAATTATTTGCATACCTTATTATATTAAAACAGTTACAGACTTTCACAAAGTCCATATATCATGGATAAAGTAAAAATTCGCAACTATATTTGGATTTAGTTGTAAAATGTGTTATCTAGCTCAAACGTTTTGTGGGAGCAAAGAAAACACTCATGTATATGAACATATTTTTGTCAAGTATTGATAAGTCCTTACTAAGATTTCATAAAGCGAATGAACAGCAACATTGTGTTCTACATCATTTTTCTGTAATATTGACAGGTGTCGAAAATACAGATATGAGGGGATGAGAACAAAATCACCAGTGGATATATCGTGAATGTATCTCAGGATTCGCTTAGAAGTATGGAAGAATACAAAGAAACCTGAAATCTTATTGCTCGCTTGAATTTAAATAAAATATTTGCTCTGCTTGGTAGCCTTACTAACGTCTCACAAGACCAATGGACTCATGTCTCATTTCATAATACGTTTATTTTCTCAACTAAACTTTTGCATCTGTTCACATAAATTTCAATGGCCATGACAGGAAGAAGAATTTAAGATGAAATTAAAATATATAACACGAAATAATTAGGAGAAAGTTCTCCGTCTCCATCGTCATGGGACCTTCCTCAATGTTATTTAAGGGCACTTAATTTTTGAGTAAACGGTCATTTGTTCCTTCAACAAGGTTTTTATGACCGTCCTCTAGAAGATTTAAATCAGGAATTCTTTAGCAGCACTTCGAGGTATAGGCCGCACTATTCTCCCAGTAATGACTTTTACGCCTCGAAAGCGACTCTCCCGCCTCGCACGCTAACCTCTTTGTGGTCGGCCTATCCCGCTGCCTGCCCGCTGACGTAAATCTGAAACTTCATTCGGAAGTGCTCTCATAAACGCCTGTTTAAAAGATGTAAGGGGACTGAGGTTTTCTTCGGGTGCCATCTTGTTAAAACACTATGACACCGCATTGTTTCCAACGACGGTATTTTCAAATAGCTAAGTAAAAACTTATCCCGTACTGTTTACAAGGCGGTGAGAATATATAGTCCGAACCCATAAATAAATCCTGAAGATCGAACGTGAATCCGATTTTGAAGTTTTGATTAAAAATCGTCTAGTGAACCTTTTAAACGTGAAAAAAAGAATGGAAACGTTGAAAAATATACAGTCATTGCCGGAATGACAGATGAAATGTAAAAGGAAGAAAAATAATTCAACTGTCTGTGTTGATTAATACGTGTTTTAACATTTGTAATGAGTCCTAGCGTTTAAGACTTAAAATTTGTTGTTACAAATTTTAACTGTATCTATGATTATATTCTTTATCATACTTTCTCACTGATGGTTAAAAAATACTAAATAACACTAAAAAATTTCAGAAATTTCATGTAAACGTTATACAAATGTGTTTTGCGTAATTATGTATGGAGAACCAGTATTGTTTTCTTTTCATAATCCAAGAGTACAAACCATACCAGATCACTACTAGGGAAGTATTTCAAATATTTTTGTAGTTATTTTTTGTAACCGTCTCCAAAAATAAAAATATTTCAAAATTTATTTTTGGAGATGGCTACACAAAATAGCTACAACAATATTTGGAATACTTAACTTCCCTATTAGTGGTCTGTACTCTTGGATTAGGGAAAGAAACAATACTGGTTCTCCATACAGAATATTTGTATAACGTTTACATGATTCACAGATAGAGGCCAACACTCTCTGAGTTTATATATGTCGTTAATACCTTGACAGGATGTAAGACCCAAGGGAAAAAGACATAAAGGCGTATGTAGACTTTTGAAGTAAAATGTAATCAGGCGAAATTACACCCTCATTGAAGTAGAGATCACAGCAGAATACAGAATTCGGTTAACTGTTCGATCATCATTTGTAGAGCATTAGGCATAGTGGTAGTTAGCATTCAGTGAAGATACTTTTCAGAACAAATATCTGTGGATGGACTTCACGTCCTTGCAGGAACATATTTTATGTATGAGTCTAATAGGTCAAGATACTATGAATTAAAGAAGCTCTATCAAAAAATGAGTACGAATCAAATCAGTTATATAGAAGCATTTTTTGTTTTATATATAGAATGTTTTTCTAAAGAAATTTCATTCAGACTACAAAGGCTAGCAAAAAAAAGTTCATGAATTGACAGAGTTGTCACTCAATATCGCTGTTTGCCTGTAATTTTTCACAAAATAGTACTGGCATGCAGAAAACGGAATGATGACAAGCAATATGTAATTTTGTTATCTGGGTTGTCCGGGATAAACCGCGTGAATTTATGAAAACCTAACGTTTCGGCCATCGTTTTGTGGCTATCTTCAGAGGACTATCATATCTGGAACCGGTGCCGCCGATATAGCTCCCGAAGAGCGCGCTAACCGTTCGGAGTGACGTCACCAAGCTACCGCCGCCAGCGTGGCCGGTCCTATGGGAGCTTGCGTCCCGCGCTTTCCTAATCAAGCATGATCATATTTCGTCAAGTTGTAGCCCGCTGTCCACGTTTATATTATGTGGTCTTTTTTTGATTTCCAATGCTTCTCTGATACGCCTGAACCACCATCTGCTTTCCTGAACCAGTACACTAGTGTCACTAAATAAAATTGCAAGCCCACTTTCAGCCGAATGTTGTGCTACAGCAGATTTGCTGAGCGTTATTTACTAACAATTGTATTTAATTTAACAATTAGGAGGAAATGAATACTGTGTTCAGCCTATTAGTTTTGATGAGCTTAGCAGCTATTTATATTCGAAGTAGATGTCTTTCGCTGTATTCTATGTCACTGACATAGTAAGATCGAAGAAATGAATTGTCAGACCGTTGCGTTCAATCCATCATTTCTTAAGGGCTTAGAACCTACTGGATAAATAAAACACAAAAAATTTCAATCAAAAATTTATTTTGAGAAAGGGTATTTTTACGGCATATTTCTAGTCCGATCTGTGAAATACCTTATCGAATGACGTATTGGATTTTTTCTTTTTAGCAGATCGAAATTTTCAGAATATTCTTCTTTTTTTGCGGAAACCGATCATTACGATTTTCCTGCAAAATATGAAAATGTTTTCTGGTTAGTAGTGTCGGAAATAAATGAAAAATAACAGACTTTTTATAGACTTCAGTCAAAACTTAAACAAAGCGGATTTACAGCTTTAATTAGATACATACAAAGATGTATAAAAAAAACCTTTCCTTTAACCCCTCGCTAAATCCCCTAACAAATGTTTTCACCCTTATGATTGTTCCAGATATTAAGTCATAAACATGTTTGGGGACACCAAGAACAGAAATATTGCGCAATCACAAATTTATCACACCGAACATGGTGCGTGAGTCCTGGCATGCGGGAGGACGTTGGTTCGAATTCTCGTTCAGCAATCCAGAATTCGGTTCTCTATCGTTTCTACGAATCACTCCAAGGCCCCTACCGAATTCCTTCCAGTTCCTTGTTTCCAGGCCATTCTCGCCTATAATGACGTCGACGAAGTTGGCGAGTTTAGAAGTTTGCGGTGGACTGACAGAGGGTTTTATCTGTCATTCGGAAGGTAATGAGCCCTAAAAATTGCTGTAATAAACCTTTCATAATGTATTACTTGAAAAATCTGAGAAAGGGCAACTCATGTGGTTAATTCAGACAAAGGAAACTCGCTCACTTGATGAAGTTGGGAAGGACCTTCCTGTTGTTTGTAATTACCAGTTTACAGGTTTAGTGTCAGCGTTTTAATTTTCCAGTTTACAGTAAAAATTTTATGTTCTTTCCGAAAACCGTAAACGCTGCGGAAGATGTGGACATTAAAGTCGTTGGTTGGCTGGTGTCTCGCTGGTTAGTAGCTCGCGCGCTGCCGCCTGGCTCTTCTCTGTCAGAGAGAGCACACAAACAAGCGCCTCGCCTGCGATGATGGCTTCACTCAACTACCTGCGCGCACGGCTGCCAACATTTGATGTTTCCTCTCGCTCTGCAGTAGCTTCTGGAAAACACACACGCCGGCCGGTTGGCGTCCGTTACTTCGCGATCTCTCTTTCGTCTCCTAATTAGTGTCTGTATAAAAGCGATCCGCTTCTTGTATGTTTCTCAATTAATCAAATGTTGCAAAAATAGTGCTTTATTGTTTCTCGCGCTCCTTTCTGCCTTCACTTATCTTCTTCACACTAGGATATGCTACTAAGAAATTCAAGCACAATTCGAATATTTTTGACAGTAATCTTTTTTTTTTTTTTTTTTTTTTTTTTTTTTTTTTTTTTTTTTTTTTTTTTACAATCTTTAGTTCTTCAAAATTAAATATTTTACATAAAGTAATGCATTCCTTTAAGATCTCAACCTCCAAATTTCAATTTATCAACATATATTATGGTTTTTTAAATGTTTTTGTCGGACTTGAAAACCACAAAAACCCCAATTTATTATAAATTTCAAGTATGTACTGACCTGATAACATTTTTCGGTTTGTCTACTACAAGGTTTACGATTTTGTATTACAAAATTACTGATTAATTATCTCGAAAAGGAAAGAAAATTATTTCGTATAAATTTTAGGTATTATGATCGACAGGTTTATAGTTATTAACCAAATTAAGCTGTATTTTTGTTTAGTACTTGCATTATTATTTTTATTAAGAAAAGACAGTGTTTACTTCTGTTTTGACTATCAGATTCTTGTGATATTTTGTATGTAGAAGTTCTTTTACAAGTTTTTTGTTTTGTAACTTTTTTATCTTAATTAGTTATTTATAATATCCGCTCGTAGCAATAGCTTTTATTGGTTTCGTAAAAAGTTTCACCTCTGATAATATCTCCGTGAGCCGAATGCGTACTACTTTTAATTTTCATGTTTATTAGCATACCACAATAGTAATACCAGTAGAATGTCTTTTTACATAATTTTCCTTAATAATTCTGCGTACATAAAGACAAGGGCTGCAGATGCTACTCTACGTGTAGTAGAAATTTTTTTATATAATCCAAATTCATTTTTTAATATATATATATATTTTTTTAGTTTATTAGGTTTAGGATTTATCAAGCCCCGATAATAGACACCAACAGCGTTGCAAGATGATTCTAGGGAGTGACATAATAACGACAGACTCGTGTGATGATTTGTATTATGATTCCTTTGAAGTATATTTAGCATCGATTCAGACAGAGCAATAAAGTAATTTATTAGAAAAGCTCAAAATGAATATTGTGTTGTAGGATGAATTTGATCTAAGGTAGACGCTGCACCCGTAAATATCAGAGCTCTTAGCACCGCGTCGCTCTAACGAAAATTAGTATTTATTAACGTCATTTTGACATACATCACGACACCTTGAAACATTTTCCTTTACCCAGAAAATGTATTTCTATAAACTGGAATAAATACAAGGTGTTCTCTTCCCAAATGAACTATTTCCATACATCAGGCCAGTCAGTAGGAATTCTTTATACGGAAAGTTTCTGTTTCTATTCCATGGTTTCCAGAAACCTCTCCAAGCGAATGCTGGATGGTTCTATCAGACGTATATGACGAATTCCCTATTTGTTTCGTTCACCTAAGACTCTGTCGGCTCCTATAGATTTCGGTGAGCCGTGAAGCGCTAGCAAGAAAGGAAACATATTTTGATACATCAGTTTTCTTTGAACCCTTTAGCTCACACACAAAAAGTCGTATTCTAGAGGTTAACACCGAAACGAATAAATATACAGAAGATTTGTAAGTGTATTTTACAAACCAACTTCACCTTGAAGCGTTTGTGACCAGTGATAGACGTATCGTAACTCAAGTTCACTGTTCTGTGAAGTCAAGTTGGACCGAAAAACTGACTGGCTAGAAGAGCCAGTAATGGAATGAGCCAATTGTTCGCGTGGGGAAATTATGAGACGCGTGTTACTAACAGCTGTATTGCAGGACGGTTCTGGAGCTTCGAACCTGGTCAATACAGTAGACGAAAAGAGTAAGCATCATTCGCAGTCCCAGACGTGCCTCGCTTCAAGCTACAAACAGACGTAATCCTGCACACATTTTACTGCTATGGAGAATGTGTTCCTCCCCAAGTCAACCATCACCAAAAATGTAATAATATTTTTTAATTTTAATAGATGATATGTTATGGAAGCAGTGGTTTTACTATTCTTGAAAAGAAATATTCTTTACTATTTTTAAATTTTTAAATTTTAATTTTTTTTACAATTTTAATAGTTGGTAATGCTTGCATATAAACAAAATAGTGGGTAAAAAAGAAAAGAAAAACCGGAGATTCTTGTTTTGTTCTCCTCTATTTTAATAAATTGAAGTCATTTATCTGAAGAATTGAAGATGAGGTCATTATTACTTCCACAGAAAGCGATCTTCAAAAAGTCATACGTCTGCCAAATTCCATAGTACAGTTTATGAAAAGTTATGGCATTTGGAGGAAGAGATGATGAGATTAAAAAATATGTTCTAAAGGTTTTTGCCTTGAACAGAGATCGAAATATAAATAAACTGGGATGTCTCATACAGAAAGTGATGTTTAATATATGTTATATAATTTTCTAAAAATACGTGGAAAGATTAGAGGAAAAAGATGTAAATCTTAAAAAAAAAAAAAAAAAAAAAAAAAAAAAAATTGAAGTTGCTTAAGACAGTGGCAATTCCAACAGTGTAATAATAATTCCTAGGAAAAAAGACAGAAGAAAAATACAAGATACAGAAATTAAGTTCCTCGAAAGAGTTGTACGGTGTAGCAAAACAGATGATATATACAATGATATAATAAAGCAGAGTTTAGAGATTTTCAGTCAATTGAAGAGTATAAAAATACAAAAGCTGGTTCTGAAGTATAAGCGAAGAGGAAGAACAGACCAAGACTCCTCCTAAAGTTCGCAGTGTGAAGAAGAAGTCAGTAATTTATTCAATTTAAATTGTTACATCGCAATGTATGCCGCTATTACGTAAATTATAACTTCCAATTCTGACAATATCAAGAGTGATTTTACTGGTGGCTCTTTAAAGTTTAATTTTCGGGAAGAACTTTTTATTTATTTATTTCGCGTAAAAAGCGTTGCCGATATAAGAAACACAATCATATAAATATTCACCGACTGACATAAACAAAAATTATAACAACAGTCATCATTCTCTTTATAGGAGACCAGAATCCACCAACTCGGATAGCACTATCTCTGACATTAAGCTTCTAAATTTTAGGTGCTGGGTCATTCGTTCTGCTCCACATTCAGTGACTGATTACTTGTGATGGTTTCATTTAGGTAGGTTATCCTTTGTCCTATAAACATCAAAACGTTGCATTGAAGTTATTGAACTAAAAAGATATACTTCTGACGAGAACGGTTATCGATTCCTTTCTCCGTGGCATTGTACAACTACCCACAACCAAAACTTAATTTAAAAATTAGCTGAATAATTTCACGGTGATAAGAACGCCCTCTCGTAAATGGAGAAAACAGAGTGAAAAAATATGCGTGATGGTTCGACATCCCATCATTTCATCAAGCGGAATTTTCAATCTACTGAGTATTTTTTCGAATTAGCCATGGATGTATCATACAGTATGAAGCAAGCCTAACAGATCGCATCTGGAGGTAGGCACCCAAATTACAATCAGTTTGCCTGCTATATCGATTCCATCAGTTTATTGGCTCGCAGATAGCCGTAGAGAATCACGCACCCTGTTCAGCGGTTATCAAGTTTCGCTGTTTGATTAAAATTCCAGTTTCGAATACAATGTAAGCTTATCGCCAGGCTTGACGGCAGACGAGCAATAAATCCCTATTCCATCCCAGCGGCTTCTTATTCTGCGATAATCCGCGCTCCACTGAGGTCAGAGGTCACACACGTAACTCAGGGCTCACAGAGTTAAGCTGCTTTGAAACTATAAATAGAAAATACCACCCAGTGGAAAGTCACAGTAAATGTTTCTTGCTTCTTAATGCCTTGTAACACTTCCTTTAACACCAATATATCATTCCCCGAGTTTTCTTTCCAGTATTCAAGAGTCGTGCGATAAAAAATAACTGTTTATTTTTTTGCTGTACTGTAAACGATAAAGCTCTTCCCCGTAAGGCACGATGCTTTAATGTCTATGATTGGTGGAGACAGAGATCCTGATTCTCTTTATTGATCTCGAAAACGAAATGGAAGCGACTTATTACTTCCACGATCCGAGAGCTTTACCTCTGTGCCTGGAATCTGTTAAAGACGTATAGTTTTGAGGAAAAATTCTCGCCTTCATAGGGATATGAACCTTTATAATCCAGGTCATGATTGTATTCGGGTTACCTATGCAGCCCGCGTCCTCTACCTAAACTTGTTTGATTTTTCTGATGATACAATTTGGAGTCACACAATAAATCTGCTTGCAAAAGTACAATCACAGGTGGTATAAATCGGTTTCGAATCAAGTTCTAATTTCACTGTAAACAAACTGCAGTAATGAACGGTTATGTCTGATTAATACATGGACCAGACATTAAAGGTCACATCTCAGATCCATACCTCGCTTTGATACGATTTTAACCATTAGTATACTATGTCGCTGGTCGTGGTAGGAAAGCGGGACAGTATTGGGCCTCGTGCTGCAGGGGTAGCCATTTCGAGTCCGGTCTGAGGTACGGATGGTTTTTATTAGGAGCTGTATTCGTCTAGAATATTTTTTACTTTGAAACATGCATACCACATTCCAAAACATTAATAAAATTTTCAGAACAATGAAAAATATCACTTAGTGGGTGTAGGACCGAAAATCAATAAAAAAAATTATAAATATCGTTCCTGTTTGAATTTCATCGGTGTTATTTATTTCAGAGGCGTTAGGATGCTTTCCATGAGTACGAAATTAATGATAATGATTGAAATTCTTGTATAAGTAGATATTTTAAACAAAACGATTAAAGAACATAGAATTTGGTCAGCGAAAACATAATGAGCACCTACTTGATAGCGTGCTGGTCCACCTATCTACATCTACATCTACATTCATACTCTGCAAATCACAAATATTGTGGGTGGCAGAGGGTGCTAAGCACCAATCCTAAACCCGCCCATTCCAATCCCGAATAGTGCGAGGAAAGAAGGAATACATATAAGTATCAGTACGGCCGTTATTTCTCTAATCTTATCCCTCCGGGCATTGCGACCTAAATAGGTTGGCGGAAGAAGTATTTCATTGCACTCGAAATTTAAATTTTTTCGCATATTCTCCAATAAATTCGAACGCAAGCTACGTCGTCTGTCTTCCAAACTAACCCAACCCAATCTATGTATCAATTCTGTGACGCTTTCATAAGGGCTATAACAACAAGTAACGAATCTAGCGGCTCTCCTCTGCACCCTCTCAACTGAGTCAATCAGAACCTTGCGATACGGATCCCAAACCCCACAACAGTAATCCAGATGCGGACGGACTAGCTTTTTATACGCTATCTCCTTTGTTTGAGCATTACAATTCCTCAAAATACGACCTATGAATCGTAATTTAGAATTAGCCTTGCCTACGACAGAAGTTATGTGCATGTCCCATTTCACGTTGCTTTGTACTATCACCCCCAGATACTTCACGGAATCAACCGTGTCAACAGCTGAATTATTTATTTTGTACTCGTGAACAAACTGATTCTTCTTGTTACTTAACCGCACTGCCTTGCACTTTTTGCTATTAAGTGTAAGCTGCCATTTACGGCACCAATCTAAAATAGCATCCAAATCACGCTGATTTTCTAAGCAATCATCGGAGCACCTTATTTCCCAATAGATAACCGCATCGTCGGCAAACAATCACAACCAGCATTTGACGTTGTCACCTAGATCGTTTATAAATATTAAGAAAAGAAGTGGACCTATTACAATTCCTTGAGGAACGCCCGAAGTAACATTTATCTTAGAAGAGGCTTCTCCGTCAACAACGACATACTGTGATCGACCAGTTACAAAATCACGTATCCACTCGCAAATCTGAGCCGAAATACCGTAAGCTAGAATCTTCGCTAAAAGACGGTTGTGTGGCACAGAATCAAAAGCTTTCTGAAAATCCAAAAAAACTGCATCAACTTGCGAACCTGCATCGATAACTTTCATTATGTCGTGGGAAAATAGGGCCAATTGTGTTTCACACGATGGAACGCAATAGAGCAGTGATTCGGTGTGGTATGAATTAGACAAGTCCTTGGTTGGGTTCAAGATGTATCTGCCACCAGAGATGTCTACCTACAGGTCACCTAATTACGGAACGCGGAGCTGGCGTCCTAGAGCCTTTCAGTTGTGTTCTATTGGTTTAGATCATGTGAATTTGACATCGACTTGAGTTCGCTATCACGCTCCTTAAACCACTGTCGCACTATTCTGGCCTTGTAACTCGACAGCCAACCTGCAGGAAGATGCTGCCGCCGTCGTGGAAGACTTGAAGGATGAAGGAATGCAGGTGGCTCGCAATTATTTTCGTAATCCACAGCTGTAATGGTACTTTCGATCATTAACACAGATGGCATGGACGCCCAGGTGGATATCCCACGTACCAGCTGCACGTTTCGAGAAGTTCACCTGGAAGATGAGGTATCTCGATACGACCATCGACCTTGTGTAGCGAGAAATGTAATTCATCCGACCGAGCGACACGTCTCTATTGATACACAGTCCAAATTCGATTATCTCGTGCCCACTGCAATCGTAACTAACGATGTCGTTGAATCAGTATAGTAATATGTAGCGCCCTCTGTTTCAGAGTTACATGTTCAACAATGTGTGTTGAATGGTTACTTCTATCAATATCAGCATCGTACTTTACCATCAGATCTGCCACCTAACCTGATTTACAGAGCAGGCAAACCTCCGACCTCCACGTACTGCGATGAGTAGTGGACGTCCACCACCTTGTTGCCTACAAGTGATTTCAGTGTATTTCAACCACTTTCTTTAGATGAACAGTAGCGTAGCAGGCGAACAGCCAACCAGCATCGTCGTTTCCGAGATGCACCTTACAAGGCCGTCTGTCAAAGTCCCTTATGTCAGTGGGTTCCCACATTTGCCACACGTATCGCCGCTAGAATGGCTTGCCCTGCGTCTATGCTACGCTCATATACTTTTCTCACCTCACCAGACGCCATTCAATCTCGTGGTGAGCAGTGACATAACGTTGTAGCTCATCAATGTAAGTAAACAAAACTAAATTGTAATCTGTTAAATATCACCTCTGACATCATAGACGATTTTTGGCCATTGTGTGTTATAGATAATTGGTGATTTAAATTCCTTTTCACAATGATTGCCAACTTGATCGCTGCACAGTTGCACATTTTTCACCATTTGCTAGAAGAACATCGATTAAACTTCGTCTCATGATTATGAACCCTCATTTCTAGCGCCACCATTATCTGTGTTTTGTTGGAAGAGAACGAAGGAGAGGTACTTTTACGAGTCGTGCATGAACTCATACTAATATGGAATCAGGAAGTAATTCCGGAGGTGGAACGGTCATTGGTTTTGTGTTTGTTTTGAAAACAACATGTAAAAAAGCAAAGTAATGGAATCAGACGGAGTGTTGTGTATGAGTGGTTGGCGCTCAGGCCAGGCATTCCGGTGTGCGCGGGTTTCAGTTCGATCCCCGGTCCAGTTATCCACATTTCGATTTTCTATGGTTTTCGGAAATAACTCCAGGCGAATCCCGGGATGGTTCCATCAAGAGACCATCGCAAATTCCTTCCCGTTCCTTACCCTCAGTGTCCTCCGGTTTGCAAAGCCCCTGACCAAAGTCTTTAGCAAAAAAGTATGTGGTCTGCAAAATTGTTTGTGATAAGTGGCAGGGGATAACATTTTATAAACTGGCAAATAGTAAACTTTACATAGTCTTTGGTGATCATCATTTTTCAAAATTAAATATGAGGTTTCACGACATTCTGCGAACTTAGTTATGGTTAGAACATAATGTATGAAATCATCTACATCAAAGGCAGAGAGTTTCCTAGATAACTTTAGTCCCATAATCAAGTAATAACTGTAAAACACGTAACGTCAAAGAAAACTAACGTCTATGGGTAATAAACCAGATGACAAAATAATATGTAGTTATTATAGACCACTTCTTCTGTAGTTAAAATATTAAACTATAAATATTAAACTAATAGCTGAGGTACCCGGCTTCGCCCAGGGAGTTGAAAAGAGATTGTGTGGCAGTTGGAATAAAAGGATAAACTTTAAAATATAAGAGGTATTTTTTTTTATAGAAAACATATTATAATTTTTTCAATACTTGTTAATAAACAACGTTTTCATTTTGTTATCCGGGGTATATATGTACAAAGAATTTCCTACTCAATAGCAAGCCACGTATAGTTGACCGTGAGAGAAGCAGGGGTCTTTGGGGTTGATGCCGCAATGTTTTAAAGTTCGTCCTTGCGCTTTGTTAATTGTAAAACTATAGTCTAATTTGATTTTAAATTGCAGTCAATTAAATTTGAATGGCAGTTCACCAGAGATCAGGAGTATTCTGAGGATTAATACTATGTGTTTCGATTCTGGAGTTTCCCCGGTCATGTAATGTAGAAATTCCTGTGGAGCTGCTTCCAGTGGTGGTAATCGAATTTTTCCATTCATGCAACAGGACCCAGGTGTTTCTCCACTGAATTTTTTCACGTTGAAAAATTGGTAGATGTTATCAATTTTTCCTATTACGACTTTCTTGTTTTTTTTTTTTTTAATATTGTTTTGTCGGTTTGTAGTGGAGTGCTTCATTTGTCAAGTTATACTGTTTATTTCTCCTCGTCCGCGCTTCTCGTAGGGTGATATTTTCATGGGCGGCTTGCGTTCGAAGTCTTCTATTATAAGATTATATCGCAATTATTTTTTTAACTGTTTAACGTCTCTTAACAGCGAGGTCTTTAGAGACGGGAAAGGATGGGGGGCAAGGAATGGGAAGGAATTCGGCCATGGCATTTTGAAGGAAGTCTCACGGCATTTGCCTGGAGTGATTTGGGAAACCATGGAAAACCCAAATCTGGATGCCCGGACGGGGATTCGAACCGCCATCCTCCAGAATGCGAGGCCAGAACGCTAACCGTTACATCACTACCCTCGGTCGCAATTCTTGATTCTTTAATTCGTTCATTTAGTTGTTCTTCAGTTTCTCTGTTTCTCACGGTGCTCATTCACGTTCGATGAGAACATAAACGTGTCTCACGCTCTTCGACTGTTTCGTTTTTTCTCTGTTCTTTTTGTTTCGTTCGTTGGCAACGAAAACGTGCTCGCGCTCTACGACTGTTTCGTTTTCTGGAGGGCGAAACTTCCAGCTCTTTTATCTTCAAAATCACGCCCTTCAGGTAAAAACGGAGCCTTCTTCATGGATATGGGGGCATCCACAAATTACGTGAGGTGTTTTTCCGGATTTCTGGACCCCCCCTAGAAATCGCCCTCGAAACTTTTGTAGAACTTTTTTTTTTTAGGTCACATCCTAACTTTTTTGACGAAATACCCTCTTAAAATCGACTTTGGCGCAAATTGTAGACCTTTTTTTTGGCTCTACTGTCCACAAATTTTTCGCAAAATCTCACTTGAGATTTCCGTAGACCCCCCCCCTCCACCCTGGTGAGATCTAGTGAGATTTCGCCGGACCCCTCCCCTATTTCACCTCACGTAATTTATGGATGCCCCCTAAGGGATAGAGGGCTACCACACCATATAACTCCCTTGATCGTACCGGTACTCGTTTTTGGGATTTAGTAACACGCACTTTGTACACTTACTTTTATAATATATATTGATTACTTAGTAAATATGTCAGTGCAACTGTTGTTGGATTTAGATAAGAAAAGAAGGGGAGGGAATGAAACGCGAATAAGTCAGTACAATGGTGCAGCTGCAGTACACGTACTTTATCTAGGGCTACTTGTTCTGCAGAGTGGAATCCTTGTAGGACAAACACTCAAGAGGGCAGAAGCCACTGTCCTCTATTTGGCCGTGCAGCATCTTTGTGTTTGCTCATTTTAATTTCGCAGGCCGTGATGACGCGCAGTGCATGAGTGGATGGCGCATTCGGACCGCATTCAGCGGAGTCATTAATATAAATAGAGCAAAGCTAGAGCGCGTCTCCTCCACTTCACCAGCAACGCTCCACGTCTACTTCATTAATAACAGCACAGTTCGTACACACGTTGTGGTCACCAGATGCTTACATCAACACCAATGCTTGCCAATTCAGAACTATATTACCGTCACTGATTTCAGATTCTACTGATACAAACGATCATATCCATTACTCGAGCCAACGATTTCGGGAGCCGTATTACAAATTTCTTAGGGCTTGACTGTTCAGTGACGTCGATTTCATTATACCCCGCAGAGACATAGGGACAAGGAAAGCGAAATAATTCGCCCATGGCCATTTGAAGAAACTATCCCAGCACCAGATTGGCCGGACGGGGATTCAAACCCGCCTGTTCTCCCGAAACCAAGTCTTGAGTGTTTAACCGCTCATCAATCAGGCTTCTTGTTGTATAGCAGCAATTCCATTACTTACTACCAACAATGAATCTTAAAATTTACGACATATGTGAATTTATCTAAATCTGAGATAGTGAATAGGCTTTTTTAACTCATTTTTATTAGCTTGAGTTGTATTTATGAATTAATATAAAGGAGTTTTTCAATTCAATTTTCATGCAATTTCAACATGAAAATTATTCGAAATTTTGCACACATGTCGAGAACCGTTCACAGTATAATAATTTCATAGATATGTTCTGATATTCTCATTACTTAGACTTAAAAAAAAAATACATGCCAACGTAGCAAGTTGTCTCCTGTGTGCTATGCAATCTTTCTAACACCAATGTTGAGGTGGTTGCAACGCGCAGGCGTCCCCTTCATCACGTTCTTCAGAAGCAAAATGGAACAATGGAAAATTGAAATTCAGAATAGCTTCGTGTATTAAACAAAGTCTCCTTAGATTACGATCAGTTAGTATATTTGCTGCCGAACAAGTTTATGTAACTATTAGTCGCATAAAGTCACTGGAGGTCTCAAAATATAAGATCTTTATTGCTCTAAGCCAGTGGTTCCTAATTATTTTTTACGAGTACCACTCAAGAAAGAATTCAACCTAGCGTATCCTTTATACATGAAACGATAAGTAAATAAATGCGTTCATCACAATTCTAGCGCTTCCCACAACCACAGTATTACAGTAATATAATTCACACACACACAATTTGTCTTAAAATATGTTTTACCAATAGCAATGTTTGCGTTTTTTCCCAGTCATCTTATTGAGCAACCTAAAATACTCCTGGCGGTACGCGTGCCACAAATTGGTAATCCCCTGCTATAAGCTAACGGGAAGAGAATGTTGATGCGTTAGATGAACTGGTTGGGCTAAGCGAAAATGAATGAAATAATTTTAAGTTCATTGTCATACATGAAATACTAAGACTGTAGTGTCTACATTATTTATATCTTCAGCTCTGTTTAAATACTAAAAAATAATTATAGTGTAAAAAACTGATATACACGCTTTGTATCAATGTGAACTAAAAAGTCAAAATTAAAAATGTAGTTTAAAAAACTAGAAAAAATGATTTTGTAGTAATGTGAACTAAAAAATTAAAAATAATCTGTAAATATAAAAATTTTGTCAGCAGGGATAAAATGTTCCACAACTCTGTCTAACTTAACATTCTGAATAAGCATAAAATAAGAATAAAGTCACTTTACATAAAAAAGTGTTTAATGGTCTGTACTTTATTTTCATAACAACACTACCTATACGGAAAGCTAGCGATAAAAAATTAACTCAACTGATATATAGATTTCACACTTTATTATATTAGTTATCTTTTTATATCAATGACTTCATACTCATTTTCTACTCTCATTGGCCCCGCGTATTACATTATATGACTACCTGTTTTGTGTAACATCGAACCACCTATGGTAAGACGACGCAATCGCCTAATTGCTCAATATAATAAGATCTGTCATAATTTGGATCTGCCCATCCACAACGACACTGGAACCCAATTTCAGAGACTTAAATCAAGAAGCCCAAGCATAGAAACTGCAAAATAGATTATATCTAATAATTTTAATGGGAGAGAAGCATGTAAATTGGAGCGGATAGCCTCAGCTCCACCAGAATGGCACTCCCTGTTTGACAGTACTAGGCACTAAAGGGACTCGACCTTCCTCGCAAGACCTGGGCAGCTCTTAACAGAGTCAGGTCTGGTCATGGCAGATCTGCTTCAGCTCTGTACACATGGGGAGTGAGAGATTCACCGAATCGCGACTCTGGTGAGGAAAAATAAACCATCCATCACGTGACCTTTGATTTCTCACTTCGAGCCTTCAGGGTATCTCCAATAGACTTTATTAATATTTCAAATGAAGCTCTACATTGGCTGGACTATGTCGACTTTGAATTTTAATTATAATTTAATGTTACACTTTTATTAGTCTGAATCAATTGTATATAATTGTATTACTGATTATGTCCTGTGGCCATAAATAAATAAATAAATTACATTATATAATACAAGTAAACATACTTACCGTCACTTTTGCCCCACATTTGAGCGTGGTCAACTTAATTACAGAATTTAAATAGAAAGTTTGAAGCTAAACAATGTGTTTATTCAACAAGCCTTTAAATTTTACTGCAAATTTAGTTTCGTTAAGAGCAAAAGTAGATGGTTGGGGTAACTTCACTCAAATATTAAGTTAAACACATTTAATGAAATGCGAAAGGGAATTGTGATAAGGACATTGCAATTTATCTCATCGTCAGACAACTGATTCAGCGAATGATTTTGCCTTTTAGACTGATGAGTCCGGATCGATCTTCAACTATCTTCTTCGGGAAGTGAATAGGGTTTCAAGATACAATTTATTATATACAAAAATATTACCCACATGTCCCACCGCTTCCCTGGTTCATTTATCTACGTGAAGCACGATAGGTAAATTGCTTCCTTGCGTAAGGTGAAGTAGTTGGTGCTCGAGAAGACCTAAGATTAAAACCCAGTAAGATAATCGAGACTCTTGTTCCAGCTTAGGCGGAGGCTGTTTTCCTCTCCAGCCGGGCAGTTTGTGGCTGCGTGTAGATGCGACGCCCCATTTGCTCGTCGCTGTCATTACGGGTGAGTTTTGTTCCGCCTCTATTAGTGGGAGTGCGGCGGGCCGTAGGGACTCCGGATGGCTTCCAGATGGGCGGACAAGTGTGGCGCTCCGCGCGACCAGATTGCCGCTAGAGGCAGCACGTGTCACGTGTAACCAAAGATTAATATGACAGCAAGCAGTCACATCTGTTCCACGTATTAAATCACTATTCCACTACTACAGTTAAGAAACAATATCAACTCCAGGAAATACATGAGAAGTAAAATTATGCGTTTATTTAAAGAACGAAACAGGAATGAAATTTGATACAATATTATCATAAATTAGATGGTTTAGGTCTATAGGTCAGTTCCGTATCCTTGATTATTTACTGTTTATAAGTTTTTACTGAGTTTTCTCTACTTTTTCTACTGGTCGGATGTCATATGTTAATTTGTGCTGGAGTTCCGTCTTCTTCCTTTTTAAAGATGTAGTTTTACAGTATTTGTGTAGAAAAAGGCCATTTGCATACAATTTTAATTTCTTTGATTTAATATCCGTACACACATGGTGTAAAAAGAGAGTGGAATCATTGTCTTTTCTAAACTCTCTTGTGTATTCGATTTACTTAAACTAAATTTATATTAATTAATATTTAATGAAAATTAACAGGATGATTAAAGTCTCTAGATTTTTTAAAAAAGAAAGTTTATATGGAACGAAAATCACTACGAAAATAATATACTCTCTACAAAAATCTTTTGTTTTTGAAAAAGGTAAATATAAGAACTTACAATCTAAAACAAAAACGGTTATGACCTTAATGAACGCACATCATTTCTGAATTCATCAGCAGTGTTTTATGGCAACCGTGGAAAATCTAAATCTGGATCGTTAAGTTAACAAACCTATATTTTATTTCATTGAGTAATCCAGCTGTTCATATTCTGCATATACGAGGTGTGTTCAGAAAATAACGGGAATTTTCGTTTTTTGAAAAAAATATTTATTTATTTGTCTACATTAATGTTGTCGCCTTCAAAATAGTCCCCATTAGATATTATGCACTTCTGCCAGCGCTTCTTCCAATCGTCGAAACACTTCTCAAACTCGATTTTTGGGATAGCCTTTAGCTCTTTCAGCGATGCGCTTTTAATGTCATCTATGCTTGTAAAACGACGGCCCTTTAAGGTTCTCTTTATTTTTGGAAATAGGAAAAAGTCACACGGAGCCACACATTACATGTAAATTAAATCGTAATACGTAATCAATATCACTCAGTTCCAAGGCTGAACTCAAGTGACCGCAAGTATCGGTTTATAGTAGCTAAGTTCGACAAACTTATTCTTACTTAAAAGGAAGATAATTTTTAGTAGTATTTTTGTTTTCAGGCTTAAAAGTGCACATATATAGAAATTTTAAACAAAGATTAGTCACCACAAGTGATTTTTGAAAATAAAATGAAGGCGATCAGAGCCGTTTTGATACACCCACATTCTAGTCCTGGGTTACACTATTGGGATGACCACTTCATTTCATACGTGTGTGAAACTTTGTTGTTCACGAATATTTGTAAATGATTACTGAGAGTGTTGTTAAACGTTGCCCGCTGTTGGGTGTTACGAATATGAAGATAAAAGAAGGGGTATGGTGATATGCTATACTGACAGATTCAGGCCTAATCTTCCGAAGTTCTCAAATGACACGACCAAACATATGCCTACATTTCAGAATATGTTCGGAGTTGTTTGGATTTAATGCAAGGTTTGGTACTCAATCTGGAGACTAGGAATTGTGTACCACCTTCTCTTCGCCAAAATAATGAAAATAACTTTTATCAGTAAGGTTCAAGTCAGGTACCTCCGTGTCAAAAGTCAGATATCGTGACTGTGTCTTCCTGAGGCAGGCTAAATGACTATATTCTTGGTTTAATGCATCAATGTCTATTATATGGGTTGCAAAACTCTTGAATGATCGTGATTCATGTTTTAAAACTAGCCATCTAGAAGTGACCATAAAGATAAGGCATACAATCTCTGTTATGGATAACCTGCTTACTAATCCCTTGCAACATGCCATCATCTCCATTGTACCGAGTAGTCATCGAGAAGAAGACAACAGCGAAAACCACGTAATCGAAAGTGCATCGACTTAGGATGACAATTTGGAATTCGCGTATATGGCTTCGGATTGTATTGTTAACATTTCAAATGTTGGATCTAGCGTTTGCGTTAGGTGAAGGGTCCTTCGACAAGGACAGATGGCACTATCTCTGTACTTAAAAAAGAGGTATTTTTTCCCCCTTTTTTGTTCGTTATAGAAAGCCAAATTATTGATCGTACACATTTAAAAAAAAATTCCCTAAGATCCAGTACCAAATTACGGATTTAATGTCATGTATTAGTAATAATTATTTGATGGAGAAGAGAGAGAAGCACAAGGAAATCAAAGGCTCTATTAGTAAAAAATACGAACATAGGAAGCAAATTGAATAGGCGAACAGCGAAATCAAAGATGTATCAGAAGAAACAGGAGAAGAACGAAATCAAAGCATATGTTTGAATCATAAAAATGTAGTAAACGTATTTGAATTAACCATACATCTGAGAGAGATAAATAATAACGCTTCGTTAAAATGATCTTGTATTTGCCCAGATGTTACAAAGTTGTAACTGAAAAATAACATGGAAGTCCTCAAACAATTGTCTTTTTGGTGACATGTTACATTAATTCGGGAATGGAGAGAACAATACCTCACAATCACAAATTGCTACCCACGTGAAGTCGTGTCATGATGATATCTTTTAAAGATGGCTTGCAACTATTGGATTTTGACAGTTTAGTTAAGTAGTACACCCAGAAAGAATTCACTGCGATCCTTAGATAAACTTACACGCAATCTTCCTACCTCTATAAGAAGTACGTGACACGTCAAAAAAAATATGCTCATAGACTACTCAGCAGTTTATATAGTCTTTTTAAGCTACCTTTCAGATTAATACTCCACGAACAGTTCACTATGACGATTATAACCATAAACCTACCAAAATCATCTCTTGGTAAGAAACATACAGAATGTGTTAGAAGGTAAACGAAATACTTTCTTTTTCAGATGCATGGTAGTTTCTAGAATACAGACTGATAGTCCACACACCCTTGTGTCACCAAGACGAATGGTATGGGTGAGCTTTGCGATGGCGTCTGATACCGTATGAGGTTAGTTGCTCCCTGACGCACCGGAGATGACATCTATGTCGTTACCCGAGACTGATATACTCGACGGGTTTTAAATCTACATCGAGCTGCTCCCACCACAACCTGTTCCTAATTGCTCCATAAAATACTGCCGCAATTATCTACCTTACTTGGGATTATTTATTCACTCGCACTACAACGTGTCACGAGGACTAAAATAACATCGCAGACTAATTTTTCAATAAAGGTGGTCAGTTCAGTAATAATAGTTTCTTTTACTTTTTTCACGTATTGCGATTTTCTTATACTAAGCCAGTTCTCTTTACTTTCAGTCAAACCGATTAGCTTAACGTCCAGTACACTTCATTTACTGTGCTGATCGTACATAATTTTTTCAGAGAAATAATTATTGTATGAGCATTCTGAACTATTGGTCAGTTTTTGACTTGTGTTCTTGCCTTATCATAGTGAAATTATCGCAGTCAAGAGGTTTCTGAGTTATTAATTCCGAACTATTGGTCAGTTCTTGACCTGTGTTCTTGCCTTATCATACTGAAATAATCAAAGCCAAGAGGTATCAGAGATATTAATCGCGAAGAGTAGCAAATAATTACCGACTTTCACATACAACAGTAACTCAATATGTGACAATTAAAATGATACATGTAAGTTATGAGGGAGGCACACTACCCATAATGTTTAAAGCTGAAATTCTGTTAATCGTAGGCGTATTTCTCAAAGAACATTGAACGCAGAGAAACACGCAGCCAAACAGCTAGCGTTAAGAAAAGCCATTTACTTGGAGACCACTGAGAGAAATCTCGAAAACAAGCAGTAGTTACTTATATGTCCTGTGGTATTTCATATCGCCCACGCGACTACACGGCCTTTATAGGACTCATCAGGCAGAAAATAATGCACCACTCACAAGTAGGAGTGACACCACCACGACCACTGCCAGGGAGGGGAAAGCTTCTTCCCTTTTTCTCCGCTATCGAAGTCCGCATATTAGGGTGGTCCCTTAGGGCAGTAGCGGCAGTCGGTGAAGAGCAGACACCAAGATATATATGTCTAATCGAAGTATCTCGTAGGCATCTGTTGATCTATTACGAATTGTGTGTTGACGAATGTGGTTATTTTATTCGGTTCTGTTGGATTGTAGCTACATGTAATAATTTTGAACTTGAAATTTGCTGTCGGCATGTCGTTTAGTTCCGACGATTGCCGGCTCTACTATAGAATATAACAATTACAGCTGTAGAATACAACCGTCTTTGGGGGCTAAAATCTAGAGGTAAGTATGCACAAATAGGGGAGTTGAGCCACTTGATTGACTGTGCGAGTGACAATACCCTATTATTGTGAATGACGCCAGTGAAAAAATGAAAAATGTACTAATAACTATGAAAGTATACCAGTTAAGTCACATTGCCGTCAACATTACAAGGTCATGTGGCTATTACTTCTCCGCAATCAGTATTTGCAGGCAGCTGAACGTTCGCCTGCAATTACAATGTAGCGAAGCACTCCAACAGAACTTTCATTTAACGTATAGGCCACTATATAAATAATGGTTTTACATTTTCAGTTTTGAATATGAGATGTCTTAGTAGTCTACTCATATCGAAATTTTCAGTCGTACTATTCCAAATAAATGCGCGTCTGCGACACATGATGCGGAGGGTTATATGACCATTATTTTCTCTTACCGAACACAGCGGCACCAAAGCTGGAATCAGCGACATGTACGTGAGTTAGATCTTACCTGAAACAGACCAGAGAAAAGAAATTAAGAAGTTAATCAATGTAAAATGAATACAAAATTTAGATATAAGGGTAAGATATATAAAAACTTTGTTGTGATAACTCGAATATTGAAAAATTGTAATGAATAAACAAAGGAGATAGCGTACAAATCTCTTGTGCGTCCACATTTACACTATTGTTGTGCCATTTGGGATCCGTTTCGTAAGGGGTTGATCGAAAGTATAGAGAAAGTACAGATAAGAGCCGCTCGATTCGTGACCCCTTGCTACAGTCCTTATGAAAGCGTCACAGAACTGATTAGTAGACTAGTTTGGGAGTCTCTGGTAGATAGACGATGTACGTTTCGTTTAAACTAATTGGTAAACATGCGTACTCCCACTTTCACTCACGAGTGTAGTGAAATACTTCGTCCACCAACCTATTTGAGCCGGAATGACAGGAAAGATAAGATTAGAGAAATAAGGTGCCGCAATGATTCTTATATGAATTCTTTTTTCCCTCGTACCATTAGGGATTGGAATGCACAACAAAGAGATTAGCTTTGGTGCTGAGCACCCTCTGCCACCCACAATTTTGTGAATTGCAGAGTATATATATAGATGTAACAGTAATAGGAGCTGGTTGCTACACATCATATAGTTTCTCGATCCATCCATTTTGGTTTTGTGTTCGAGTAATGTAGTGTATGCCAGAAGAAAGAAATTCTACGTTTCAAAATCATCTACGATTTCAAGTTCAAAGAACATTAGCGAGGCTATCACATATGTTGCACATGGCTTGGAGGATGCGACATATACTACGAATGGTTTGAAATTTAGATTTGACGTTAAGTAGAAAATCTTCGTTCGGAGGGACGCAGATTAAAAAGCTCATTCGATTAAACAGATTTTTATTTTTGCTCCCAATCCTTTCTCTCGGTGGATGAGTGGCAATGCTTGAGTTTCGTATTTGGAGGAGTTTGGTTCCAATTCCAGACCGATGATCCAGATTTCGGTTTTCAATGGTTTTCCAAAATCACTGGGATAGTTATTTCAAAAGGCCATGGTTGATTCCTTTCCTGTTCCTTGCCCCACATTTAATGTTCTCGAAAAGCCGTAAACTGCGAAAGGAAAAAACACCTCTAACAAAAAAAGGAAGTGCATCCATCTGTTGGGTAACATCTTAGGTCAGTCACTGACGCCACAAATTTCCGCTACACTGTTAAATGAAATAACTGTTCATATAACTCTACAAAATTAAGTTTTACTTCAAAAATAAAACGTGATTAGTTATTTGAAACTTGTATGTGAAGAAACAACATGCCATTGTCAATCTCAAATAGAGGTACTATCTTCCGATATGAGTTAAGTCAAAGAAGAATTTTTTCATTTTGTAAAGTATGTCTAGGCGGGTAGAGAGTGGTACACTGCAGCTGGGAATACTGAAATGGCGACACCAGCATCAGACGTGGAGACAGGAGCCAGTAGATTAATCCATTGCTTGATACGCCTGCAACAGGTACCTGTCAGAACGTTCAGATCAGTTTAAAATTAAATCCAATGACAAGAGAACGGCAGCTCCAGGAATAGGTACCATTATCGCTCTGTGCCTGTCGGACAAGCCGCAGTGCAGTCGAGGTGAAAGCTTCCACAGCTAAGCGCATTAAAGAACAGCGGTAATCCCATCAAGCGGGTGCCTTGTGAGCGTAAACCGGCCAACATTCGCACAGCAGACGACAAAAACACTGTCCTCTCGACAGCTAAGGTCACCACACAGCGTCTGTACTAACAGCGCTGACTTAAATCTTCAATACTCATCCGTAACGTTTCTCGGAACAAATCAAATATGACCAATTAACTGGTTATATATTTTATGTATTATTCGCCTGTGTGGCTGTGTGAGTTAAGACGCCAGCACACAGAATCTTGGAGCTACAACGGGACCAGGTACGAGTATTCATCACACGTCATTATTGCCGTTTTAATACGGTTTTCCACAGTCACCGAGGTGAATTCTGGAGCGGTCCCCAATGTCTTCCTCATAAGCTACACATATCACAAACAAAAATACACCTATCGCAGAGACCATATGTGACACGAATCACAGACAGGTGGCGCCATTTAATATTCCATCGACCAGAGCAGGTTCCTTTCAGCAAGCGGAAGGATCACCAATGCGCCTAAGCATTGTGGCTACTCTTCACATCATTAGGGATTCATGATGACTAGTACTCATGACCTTTAAGCGATCCAATAAAGACACGGAACAACCAGGAACTACACTTGATGCGGTATCAGCAAAATTAATCAAGAAATAAAATTAATTATTTATTGACGTTAATATCTTAATACTTGCTAGGTGGAATCTACTGTCAAAAGAAGTTTCATGTTTCTAATAGCACCCTCTGTCAACGACAATATTTGGGAATTGCAGAGTTTGGATGTACATGTAGAACTGCTTAACTCAAAGGTGATTTTCGCGTACCGTTGTATAGAGGGCCAGTGCTCGTATGATTTTAATTAAACTAAAAGTACCCCTTCTATCGACATCCGATGACGTCATATCACCGGTCATGGTGGATGAGCGGTTAACTCTCTGGCCTCGCATTCGGAAGGACTCCAGTTCGAATGCCCGTCCGAGCATCCAGATTTGGGTTTTCCACGGTTTACCCAAATCGCTCCAGGCGAATGCCAGGATACTTCCTTCAAAAGGCCATGGCAGAATTCCTTCCAGTTCCTAGTCCCTAGTCCCATCCCGCCTCTAATGACCTCGACGTAGACGAGGCGTGAAGCCATAAGTAAAAAAAAGACTTCATATGAATGGCTATTCAGTGCACGACGAATCTCAGTTTCTGTCTCGTACACTTCAGTGATGTTCGTTTTAATGGCTTTTGAATAGTAAACGTTATGAATTAAACTATTAGCTACAATATGAGACATAACTGAGGACTGTGGTGCCAATTTTGTAGAAATTTGGCTTGACTTTTTGGTCTAAATGTCAAGTCCTAAGTACAGATAACAAGCTTTTTGTTTTCTTTCTTTCAACTGGCTTTACGTTTCGTCGACGTGGATCACTATAGGGGGGAAAGGGGAACAGGAGGGAAATCGACAATGGATTTGAACGAACTATCCCGACATTCGCCTGAAGTAATTTGGGGAAAACACGGAAAACAAAAAATTTGGATGGCCTGGTGGGGATTCGAACCCTCGGCATCCCGAATGCGAGGGCAGAGCAAGTAACTGGTAAAATGTTGGATGATATTAACGAAAAGCTACCAGTGTTCACATGACATTTAGACAATTGCCTCTAACCATGTCGTCAGATATAAATAAATATCTTTTCACATCGAAACATGAGTAATCTTTGTCGAAATATCGAAATTTTTTTGGTTGAAGATTTTATTTTCATCGTATTCAGGTTAGTGGTTAAAATCGCTCGGACTGTGATATCTAATTCGGTTAAAAAACTATTTATTAAAATCTTTAATAACAGTTCTGAAAGATGAGAATAATATCTATCTGATAGAAGTGTGTAAATATAATTTTATTTACAAATTGGACCAGCTGAAATTGTGATTAACTTAACTGAATAGTATTTCTTTTTGATATACACAGACGGAAAAAAAAATCCCAACACCAAGAAAAAATTATTGTAGAGTAATGAAATTTGGACAATGCATTTGTCAAGTTAACATGTTTAATTGATTAAATTTTCAAGATCACAGGTTAATTTAAGCTCAAGAAAATGCATTTCAAATGTGAAATACTGTTAAATTAATAGCCGGTGTAACCTCCAGAATTTTGAATGCAAGCCTGCAAACGTGAATGCATTGTGTCATACAGGTTTCGAATGTCACTTTGTGGTATGGAGTTCCATGCTTGTTGTACTTGTGCTGTCAATACTGGGACGGTCAGTGCTGGCTGTGGATGATGCTGGAGTTGTCGTCCAATGATATCCCATACGTGTTCAATTGGAGACAGATCTGGTGATCTCGCAGGCCAAGGTAACATGTCGACACTCTGTAGAGCACGTTGCGAGACAACAGCGGTATGAGGGCGAGCGTTATCCTGTTGAAAAACTCCCCCTTGAATGCTGTTCATGAATGGCAGCACTACAGGTTGAATTACCAGACTGACGTACAAATTTGCAGTCAGTGTGTTTGGTATAACCACAAGAGTGCTCCTGCTGTCATAGGAAATTGCTCCCCAGACCATGACTCCAGGTGTAGGTCCAGTGTGTCTAGGCCGCAGACAGTTTGGTTGCAGGCGTTCCCCTGGCCTCCTTCTGACCAACACTCGGCCATCACTGGCACCAAGGCAGAACCTGCTTTCATCAGAAAACACAACAGATCTCCACTCCGTCCTCAAATGAGCTCTGGCTTGACACCACTGGAGTCGCAAACGGCGATGGCTTGTAGTCAGTGGAATGCACGCTACAGGGCGCCTGGCTCGGAGCTGTCCTTGAAGTAACCGATTTCTAACAGTTCGTTGTGTCACTGTGGTACCAACTGCAGCTCGAATTTCTGTAGTGCTGCCATTCATGAACAGCATTCAAGGGGGAGTTTTTCAACAGGATAACGCTCGCCCTCATACCGCTGTTGTCTCGCAACGTGCTCTACAGAGTGTCGACATGTTACCTTGGCCTGCGAGATCACCAGATCTGTCTCCAATTGAACACGTATGGGATATCATTGGACGACAACTCCAGCATCATCCACAGCCAGCACTGACCGTCCCAGTATTGACAGCACAAGTACAACAAGCATGGAACTCCATACCACAAAGTGACATTCGAAACCTGTATGACACAATGCATTCACGTTTGCAGGCTTGCATTCAAAATTCTGGAGGTTACACCGGCTATTAATTTAACAGTATTTCACATTTGAAATGCATTTTCTTGAGCTTAAATTAACCTGTGATCTTGAAAATTTAATCAATTAAACATGTTAACTTGACAAATGCATTGTCCAAATTTCATTACTCTACAATAATTTTTTCTTGGTGTTGGGATTTTTTTTCCGTCTGTGTATAAAAGTTCTAATACTGATATTTCTGGTTCATTAGATTTTGTAGAATCAATCGTTGTTTACTTAAACGTTTTTATTGTTCGTCAGTTATCATGTTAATTGAAAAATATCGTCTTAGTTTTGTACTCATGCAATCAAAATGAATTTATCCCATAATAAAAATACGTATGCTGCGAATAACAAGGTCGTTGGATTTCAGGAATTGCCGCTGACAGGAGCTTGATAAGACAATACACCTTTGTTTAGGTAAAGTAGGAACGCATCAAATAATCAAATTACGGGGAGTCTACTTTTGGTGCTAATTACAACAAGTTCGGCAACTACTGACAGAAAGGAAGTTATTTCATAAAATGCAAAAAGCATTAAACTCGTGCAAATTATAGTTTGGAAAATTGTGAAATGTGAAGCAATCTCGCCATAAATGAGAGGAAATTGAAAAACCGGTTTTAAACAGGACATAAAAAGAATATGACCCTGATGGGAGTAAACAGTACTCGCGTAAAGATTTTTCAGTAGAAAAGTTATATCTAAGTACATTTATTTAAAAGAAAATCCTTGCTTATGGTAGGTTTCAGATGTCAGTCATTCCGCGAAATGATGAACGCCTATCGCTTAGTGAGAACAACCAGGAATGCGTCTTGTTCATCAAAAAGAAAGAATAACTGCCAAAAAAGGAATTTATACGTATATTATTATGAAGCATAGACATATGTGATGTGTGAAGGTCTCTGGTACATGCTTTACTGCTACTCAGCGACACTTCCATCATATCTGTGCACCTAGGACAGAACCCCGTGGGATCCAGGACATCGTAGCTTCAAGAATAATATATACTCTTTATCGACAGTAGTGTAATGTAGATAATTCCTCAATCGCAGTGTGCTAATGGCTGAATTATCTCTTCCACGTTATACAGAAAAATGTCTGACGATGTAGATGAAGTCGAGAAATTGATATTTTTTTTTCCTGTTTTGTCCTTTTAAACATTTAGTTGCCTGCTAATATTAGGATGTGATGTACCAAGTGTCGTTTGTCCATGTCAGCATGACCCCAATACACAATTCAATCCCTTGTAATAATGGGGTTAATATTCGTCAGATTCTAGTTAGTACACATTTATTAGTATCTCTCGTGGCTGAAACATGGTGACCATATGCACTTGTAGTCACCATACGATACGCCGAGTATCCATTTGTTTGTATCTCCGGGGGAACCTCTTCGTCGATCTGGAATAAGAATTGCTTACTTTTTTTATGTTTTTTTACTTTTGGCTTTACACCTCGTCGACATCGAGGTCATTAGAGGCGGTATGGGACTGGGGACAAGGAACGGGAAGGAACTCAGCCATGGCCTTATGAAGGAAGCATCCCGGCTTTCGCCGGAAGTGATTTGAGCAAACCATGGAAAACCCAAATATGGATGCCCGGACGGGAATTCGAATCGGCGTCCTCCAGAATGCGAAGCCAGAGTGTTAACCGCTCACACACCAGGCATTTCTTACTGAATTATTGAGCAATTGGTGCCTAGCATCAAATATTTGCTTTCTCTTTTCCATCTTTCCACGTAGGAAGCTCCTGATGCTTACATCTTCACATCTCGCACATCCAGTAACATACAGACGTATGGTATGAGCAGATGCTTCCCACACAGATGGCACTCCATACTCAAACTGTAGGTTATTAAATCTACAGTTACCTACGTTTAGGTGGTGATATGACACTTCTGGTGTTAAGAGTAAAATCAACAGCCGCAGTATCTCATAACATTGTTTTTGTAGTCTCCATAAAAAGAAATGAAACGGTGTTACAAGAGAAACAGAAAAATCGTGATGTCAAAACCGTGTCCAGGTGTCACAATGTGACAAGCAAGGCGTTGTTTCGATCTGATTAGAAGAGAGGTCAACCGCAAGTAATACATTACAAGACCGGCAAACGGACTTGATTAACAGGATCGCTTGTCAGACTTCAGCCCATTTCACGACCGACTGCCATGTGCTATTTTAAGTCAACATTAATTCTTTTAACTTTTAATAAGATTCTGCAACACAAAGATAAATAGTTTCATATTTCGTATGTATTCTCTGCGAGGACGGAGGAATATTGAAACAAAATGTAAAAAATTTAACCTGAAAAGTTATTCCAGAAATTTTATTTTCTACTTAATGATCTGAACATTTTTCTAAACAGAAAGCTATCTGTAAGATAACGCTCTGCAACGAAAAACTACCTAAAAGTAAACTTTATTGGAATTCGGTTAGTCTTTCCATAAACACACATATGTGATTCCGTGTCACTAACGTAGTTCGAGAGGACGTATGTTCGAATCCCCGTCCAACCATCCAGATTTCGGTTTTCCATGATTTTCCGAAATCACATCAGGTGAATGGAGGGATGTTTCCTTCAAAAAACCGTGGCCGAATTTCTTGCGTTTCTTGTCCCCCCTCCTTTCCCGCCTCGAACGACTTTGACAGGGACGAGGCGTAAAGCCATACGCAAAAAAAAACGGTAGTCCAGTTTACACACGAAACATTATTTACTGTAGGTTGCCATGGGCTTGATTGCAGAGTTCCCGGGATTCTCTGGAGTAAGTTTCATACTTATAAAAATATCGATAATCTTCTAAACATTTGCCCTTCCTTTGTTTACAGCCATCGCTGTCTAACAATCCATAAGTACCGGTCATTCTTACACTTTCGCTGAACTTGACTATGTCAGTTTGAAGGAACCATCCCGGAATTGTGCTGGAGAGATTTCGAGAATCAGGGTTTTACCTCTGGTCCTTCCAAATGGTGGACTCTTTTTTTTTGCTTTATGCCTTGTCCACATCCAGGTCTTTGTTAATACGAGGTATGTCTACAACTGTTAAACTACTTTTCTACATAGCTTTCGAAATTTTGTAGGCACTTGTCACAGCGTGGCACAAGTTTTTGTATGCCTTCTTTATACAGTAGAAGGTTGGCGCCTGCGTATTCAACCATGTGGTAACATGTTCTTTCAGCTCGTCATCATCGTTGAAGTGTTGACCTCCAAGGACAGATTTTAGGTGTAAGGAGAGATGAAAGTCGCTATTACCGAGCGTGGCGGTGTAAAGGATAGCGTTCTCGCCTCGCATTCGGGAGGACGGCGGTTCGATCCCCGTCCGGGCATCCAGATTTGGGTTTTCCATGGTTTCCAAAATCACTCCAGGCAAATGCCGGGATGCTTCCTTCAAAAGGCCATGGCCGAATTCCTTCCCATTCCTTGCCCCCATCCTTGCCCCCCATCCTTTCCCGTCTCTAAAGACCTCGCTGTTGAGAGACGTAAATACAATAAAAAAAAAAGAAAGTCGCTAGCAGCGAGGTCCGGGCTGTACGGAGGATGATCAAACACGTCCCAGTGAAATTACCGTAAGAGTTGTTTGGTCATATTCGCCGTGTGAGGTCGGGCATTATCGTGGGAAAAAAACAACACTTTTTGACGGTAATCCTCGGCGCTTGTTCTGTATTGCGCGGCGCAATTTCTTAATGGTCTCGCAGTAACCATGTGCATTGATTGTTTTGCCTCGTGGTAAGAAATCAATCTGCAAAATGCTTTCTGTGTCCCAAAAAACGGTGCACATGACTTTTCGAGGTGTCAAGATTTGTGTAGGCTTAACCTTCGTTGGGGATGAAGTGTGCCACTATTCCATTGACTGCCGTTTTGTTTCAGGGGTGTCGGACGATACCAAGTTTCATCCCTCGTGTCTATCCGAGAAAGAAAACCATCGCCTTCTTCATTGTAGCGTACCAAAAACTGAAGTGCACTGCCCATCCGTTGTTTTTTGTGTTGTTCAGTAAGAAATTTTGGTACCCAACGTGAGCAAAGTTTTCGAAATTTCAGGTTTTCAGTAACAATTTAATGAATTAGTGATCGTGAGATTTGCGGAACTTCCATAGCAAGGGCACTAAGTGTACACTTACGGTTGCGCTTAATCTTCTCTTCAATTGTGTGAACCAGTTCATCAGTAACCACAGACGGGCGTCCACTTCGTTCTTCATCGTGCACTTGATCACGTCATTCATTGAACAGTCTGACCCATCTTCTAACCATTGAATCACTCATAGCATTTTGTCCGTAAACCTCTCAGATTTGCCGATGAATTTCATTTGGTTTAACTTTCTTTGCATTTATAAAACGAATCACAGATCTGATTTCACACGCGGTGGCATTTTCAATTACGGCTGACAATATAAAGAAGTACTGCAAAGCACACGTTGGCAGCAGCGATCTGAAAATGGCGTACATGTCTTCTCCTTGAGTCAGAGTAACTTCCGCACATGCTCGGAACTGCGATCGTAGCGCTGCCGCGGATAGAAATAGAAACGGAACTTACTTTATGGACGACCCTCGTAGTTTACTCTCCATCCTAGGTCCCACAATGTGAATACCGTACGTTTTTATTGGTTACCTCCATAATTCTTTGTAGGGTTTCCCAAAGGACCATGTCGGCTGTTCCATGTGATCGACGAGGTTGGTGTAAATTCCCGGCGCCGTGGAACATTATGCCACCACAGGTGAGGAGCGTGGTTAAACCCGACCCTCCAGGCAAGGGCCAGTTGGCGGCGCTTTTCTTCGAAACCGCAAGAAAGGAAGCGGCGGGTATCGAAGCGGCTACTCCGTCCACGGTAACCAGAGGAACGGGCCCAGGCGTCATGTCCATCGGCTCAAAATACAGACCGCCGTCTCCGATTACGCTAACACACATATACCGGTCTGACGACCATAGTGCAAGCTCAGCCATGAGGCGTTCCTGACACGGACAAGTGGAAATTTAAGTTGGGCAGGCAATGAGATACTAATTATTCAGCTGGCAACTCACTGGTATCAAACGCGACACAGAAACGTGATTGATTTGTTACTGTGTAAACGAATTTAGTGTTTCTGTTCTTAGTAGATGGAACACATCACACAGTGAAATATTCCAGTATCCATGGTTTCTTGACCCGCCTCTCGCCATAGTTGCTCACGGTCTGTGACAGGGTATACCGCTGGACGAGGAGATGGCTGGTTCGAACTACTTCTTCTATATTTCGTCAACCCCGAGGTTATTTAGCTTACGAATTCCATCTGCAAAAAGCTAGTATCTTTACGTCTTTGCTTTCTACCTTCGCGTCGTCCATATATCTTGGTCATTGTCTCCCTCATGCACAACGTACTTCTGTGGCACCCAAAGATAAAGAATCAGCATGAGTGCGCAGTAAATTTCCACCCATACAAGTTCCTGTTTTCCCTCGCAGCACTTTCTCGGCATTTAAGTGGTTAACGCTCAGGCCTCTCATTCGGGAAAACGTCTTCGGGCTGGGCAGACTGATTTCGGTTCTCCTTGATTTCCATAAATCACTTCAGTGAATGTTGAAAAGGCCATTGCTGAATTCCTTTCCGTTCCAAAAACAATCAACCGGCTTTAATGACCTCAACGTTGACGAGCAGTAAAATCATAAAAATGGTTCTTTCAGTTTGTGTTTGAAGGAAACTAAATTCCGTTCACCTCTGTCGATTTAAATAATACAGAACAACTTAGGTATAAACATATTTTCTCCTTTAAACTATTACAGTATGAGCTTATTTATTTCATCGCAATAGCAAATCCTCTTTCAGTACAAAGTAAACCTACTTTAAATGACAGTTAAATTTCTTCGCGAATTTAAAATTTTGAAATCAAGATACGCAATGTGAATTATGGTAAGCACACCATCTACAACTCTCCATTATCAACGGACGAGACCATTACAGAATTCGTGGAACCGTTCAGGCTGTTGAGAAAAGAAGTCAGTGTCGTTGGTTTTTTTTGAACAATTTTCTGGGACGCCGTATTTCCGTAAATTCCTTGTTCCTTTAAATTGGAATTTTCCTATTCCATACTACCTTTTACACCACATCAGAGAGGGTAGAAAAAGTACATCGAAGCAAATAATGAATGAAATTGGCAGTCACTGGTGACTGCCGACAATAGTGAAAACATAAAACAATTAATATACACAATTCTTCAGACTTATATCTATAGATACACTAAATAATAATAATTCCACATGGTCTTAATGACCTGGTGACAGGGTTTCTATAGACTGCACATTCCACCGTTGTGTTTACCGCCTTAACCTGTACCAGCCGGCCTCGGTAGCGTAGGTGCTAGAGTGCTAGGCTCCGCGTACCGAAGGTCGCCGGTTCGAGTCCGGCCGAGGGCATTGGTGTTTAGTGTTGTGTCTGTGAATGTCTTGTCCGTGTTGTAGTGTCTTTGTACCTGTACCTGTACCAGCAGTGCTACCAGGTACAGGGGACCTACAGTTTAACGTGCAATCCGAACCACGGAAGCGTTCTGGCCAACTTCATATTACTCAGCAAACTGTGTCAGAAGTGATGGTCTGGTTAACGGACTATGAAAATCTCCGCCCAGACAGGGACCTTTCGTTCTCCAGACACCATAATCACTAAGCCACCAGACCGTTGTAGATATACCGTTAACATTAGCACGTCGGTGACGTGAACTTATATGATTTTACCCATCCAAAAATCATCCAACGGCCTAAAGAAGTTTTGTCTTCAAAAACTAGGAACTTAATTTAGTCCTCAACCCGAAGGTTGGGCGAATCATCCTGAAGGAAATGTACCAAGTTATCGTACGCCAATTCCTTTCCCTCCTTTCCTCAGGGGCCAACAGTTTAACATGGAATCAGACCCATGGAACGTCCCGGCGTAGCTCATATAATCAAACACAACTCCTAATAATACCTGCTCACCTCGGGATTTGAACCCGCGACCGGTAAGCGCCTTAACCGCTGAGCTACTTGACCGCCTTGTTTTGAAGTACACTTGTGCTAAGTACTATCAAAATCGGATAAAAACTGTGGGTTTGTATGAACAACGTTGACAGAAATTAAGGTGAAAGGGAAAAGAAGCAGAGGGTTTAGGTTTTTGTAAATCAAACGTCGTCAGTATCTTTCTATTTGTTTTAAAGTATGCAAAGTTCCATCAAAATGGAATAAACAATACGTGTTTGTATGAAAAATGTGGCAAAAAATTATATGTTAGATAGCAGTATAATCTATACTTTCACTGCTGTCCAAGCATAACACGTTATGCTTATTGCTACAGATATTCTGCTATTACAGCACGTTGCTGAGGGAACTCATAAGATTTTACACATCCAAAAAGCGTCCAACGCAAGTATCATAAGCGCAACATGCCATAGCATGCCGGTGACATGAAGTCGCGAATTCATAGATTTACCCTCCACCAATAATCACCCAACTCAAAAAAATTGTGTAAAATGTTTAGTTTTCATTGAGTTATAGATTAATAGGTACATAATTAACAAAATTATCTGAAAACAGAAGTTTTTAATCTTTTCCTACGTTTAACGTCCTAGAACGTAATTGCTGATGGCTTTCCATTCTGTAGTTGTTAAAGTAGTAAATACTATTTAATAAAACGCCAGTGCAACTGTTCATCAATTGAGGTTTCCTCACCGATCGCTGGCTTAACCTACACTTCTTCTGCTAGGTCTGGTAGCTGATCGAGTATGTTTTTTTTTAACTTATGCCTTTACGTCTCGTCGACGTTGAGGTCATTTGAGGCGGGATGGAACTTTTTGAAGGAAGCATCCCGGAATTTGCCTGGAGTAATTTGGATAAACCATGGAAAACCCAAATCTGGATGCCCGGACGGGGATTCGAACCGGCGTCATCCCCAATGCGAGGCCAGAACGTTAACTGCTCACCCACCACGCTCGGTTCAAGTATGTCCTTTGGGAGCGTCCATTAATTACGTGAGGTGAAATGGGGGGGAGGGCTTCCGGCGAGATCTCACGAAAACTCACCAAGTGGTGGTGGGGCCGTCAACGGAAATGTCACGTGAGGTTTTGAAATTCTTGTAGGACTGTAGAGCCTAAAACAAAAAAAAAAAGTTTACAAATGACGCGAAAGTCGACTTTAGGGGGGGGGGGGGGTATTTCGTCGAAAAGTGTGGAAGCATGAGAACTAAAAAAAAAGTCTCAAAAAGTTACGAGGTAAATTTGCAGGGGAGGAGGGGTCTCCAAATAAATCTTACGTCCTTTTAAAGGGAGGGGTCGGACCAGATCTCACGAAGTCTCACCAGAATTGGGGTAAGGGTCCGGAATTCCGGAAAAACACCCCACATCATTAATGGATGCCACCCTTTTCAAGAGTGTTGCATATGTTTTCTATTGTCATCAGTATCGTCATTCCAAATTAGTACCAGGAGCAGAGTTATCGTTGTGTGTTGTACAGTTCCGCCTCGGCGGTCCAGCACTTGCTGGTCAGTGGCACCCACTGTCCGGGAGCAGATAGGAGTTGAGTAGCTGGTAGTACGTCGAGCCCCTCGCAAGGCGTGGCAGTGAGTAATGGCCACACGGCCGTCGCCGATGACAGATTTACTGGTCGCGGGTCAACCCGGTCCAAATGGAGCGATTTATCGGTCCCGGTCGACCTCGGTATACTAACACACGCAACAGTTCTCGCCACTTCCGGCACAGAATACTAACAGAATATCTGCAACTTTCAGCGGAGAAAGCAGATGACACTAATGTGATTTCCTATGGACCATGACTCAAATCTCAACAACAACGTGAATCGTTGCAATGTATCTAGCCATTCCATGCAGCAGAAGATTCATTTAAATCACTTTTTTTTTTTTTTTTTTAAATTCATTTAACTTGTTTACTCTATTTCATTGATTGCTAGATCCGACGTACTTTTTACACTTATTAATGTAAGATTTTTAAAAAATTATTATGTTCGCTCCATTACACAGCTTCTCTCCTTTCCGAAGTGTCCTTACCTGATCTCCATCCGAAAACACCTAGCTCCTTTTCTTCTTCCAACAGCTCCTCCATAATTTTGACCAGCAACACTTTTTTGTTTATAATATCTTTTTCTCCCATTCCATAATGATTTACGCGTTGACGAACACTTTCATTAATGAACCTTATGTCTTTCTATTTGTAAGCACCTTAGAATTTAGATAAATTCTAGTTTTCACAGTTATAGAGCATAAGGGAGGGAGTAAGCTTCCCAGTTAACATTAAATTTTTCAGTTTACAACTATAGGATATGAGAAAAGCGTTTCATGCAGAAGCCGATACTGCAACCTAGCTCAGTAAATGGACCGATTTAAAAACTGTAAAGACACTCAACACATAATATCAGCTCTAAAGAAACATTTTATGATGATAAAGAACCGTTAAACTAACCTTGAATAGGGTAATCCATTATTATCCAACTTGTAAACAATAGATTTTGGTTACGTGATAATTTCACTAATTCTTAATACTTTTCGATGTAGTAAAGTAATTTTATAATAATAATAATTCAAAAGAAAGTTAAATTCACTAATATTCAGTAGTTTTAGACCGTGTAAATAAAGCAAATAAAATTTTAAAAACTTCATAGAGCGAACTTTCACTTTCAACATTTTTAATCATATGTTTTCGATAATTTCACGAACTAAAAAGTAGATTTCCCGAAAGAACGAAAAATCTAATATAACATATTAAAATTTTAGAACATTTTATGCAGGAGAACAGATTTTAGATCAATTTTAAAGTTATTTCGTCACTAACCACAACGTGGTAATTTTGAAATTTATTTTCGAGTACTTCAGTAAACAAAACAACTGTTAGAACACGTAACTAAACAAAAGAAAAATTCTGACAACTTCACTTTTTCAGTATAAACAACACTTGAATAATTATTAAACATAAACCAAGGGTCTGCTAAACAGAATTAAATCCGATCTTTGTCAGACTCATAACCACCGATAATAATAAAATTTACATTTTTAGAATCAGGAATAAACGTAGAACACGTTGGCACTAATTTGTAATTCAGCAGGGTCGACTAAAAATTGTCAGAATTAAGAAATAAATCGGGGAATCACTAATTAATTTTCGGAAACTTTTTACCATTGCGCACTCAAACTAAATTCATTTACAAGGAAGCTAATCATTTGAGAATTTTCCCTAAATACTTTTTATAAACCTTAAAGGCCAGACTACACACGGGTAGATTTTGAACACATTTTATAACCACACCTTTTCACACTATTTTTGGTAAGCAGTAGAATACATAGAGCATGCGGCTGAGGGCATAAAATTTGAATGCTCAGGCCGGCTGGCTGTCTTTCGATTTCGTCTTTTATTCCGGGAACGTTGTGTATAGTGGACCTGCGCGAGCATGTGTTGGTCGTGTGGTAAAGTGATTGCTGGTTAGGTGGAACAAGATTTGTTTGGTCGGTGTACCGCCATTTTGACTGTAGTTAATGGGTGAGTTGAGCTAGTAATGACTATGAACTTGAAAAATTTTCAATGGAGTTCGGTCAGTGAATTCACCTCTTCATAATTTGCAATTGTTTGGAAAAGTTTAGTTCGATTGCCTACTCAACTGTAACTGCTATTTTTTGAAATGTGACTTTGGAGTAAAATTAAAGTAATTTCAATTACTATTTCATCACAACACGACCTGATCTCATATATTATGAAAGTTTAAAGGAATAATGGGAGAGGTTTACTGACATTCATAATTCACGTAAGCATTGTGACAAGGTGTTTTATGTTTTGTGTTTGGATAATGATTTGTTTGGAACAGTTAAGTGGTGATCAACCTAACATTAGACTCGTTAGTTGCAGAGAAGAAGCACTATCTCAACATTATCATGCGATTCTTATTGCTTTATTCAGGTGTTGGGCTGTATTACGTTGATGTTTAACTTCGCCAACATTTCACACAAACATCAATATAATACGGCTCTACACCCGAATAAAGGAATAAGTTACGATTTTACAGCTGCAAAAACAATTAAAAGATGTGCATTATCTGACGTGATAGTGAAGACCTTCATAAAACCTCAATCAGTAAGGATAATAGGTTGCTGGAGAGATACCTGTATGAAAGTCGTTTGCTGTAATATGGCGTATCCAATTTCGGGACGCTGTTAAAATCTCTATGCCGTTTTAATCAAGATCATGAAAAGAATTTCAGATATATTATCCAGAGATATTACGGGATTTTTTTTGTAATTGTTTTCTATTAAGGATTTACGGTTCGTCAACGTCGAGGTCATTAGACCTGGTAGAAGGCAATGGACGAGATCAGGAAGGAATTTGGCTATGACCTTTAGAAGGAACCATCCCGGCATTCCCTTCTACTGTTCGGGAAAATCATGGAAAACCGAAATCTGTCTAGTCGAACCTTAGTCCTCTAGAACGTCAGGCCGGAGCGTTAACCACATTCTCTTGGCTCGGTAAGAGAAGATAGAAAAAAAAAGGCAAAGAACAGTGAAGTTTTGGTGGACTTCCTGTGGGCACTGAATCGTGAGGGAAAGACCTTATTGTGAGTGGCGTCAGCCACCAGTTTTGTTCTTCTGCTTTTCTGGTATTATCAGAATTGTTAATGCATTACTGCTGGGCTGGGAAAGATGTAAATACAATTAATTCAATGAAAAGATCCTTTTTTAATTTATGGTATTACTAGACGAGGTAATTAAGAAGCGGGATAGGACTGGGGCTCAAGGAACTGGAAGGAATTCGGAAGTGGCCTTTTGAAGGAATCATCCCGGCATTCGCCTGGAATGATTTGGTGAAACCATGGAAAACCCAAATCTGGATGCTCGAAGGGGATCGAACCCGCGTCCTTCCGAATGTGAGGCTAGAGCGGAGGAGATCCTAACGAGGATGCTAAGGCAGATAGATGTACAGTTACTATAGTGAGCGTCACGAACGAAGGCGGGTGGCGCAGAGAGAGACAGAAATAGGGACACAGGGTATACGACGTAACTGCATTTCCAGCAGGAGACGAGCGACTTAGAGAGAGGCAGAAATTATAGTAATTACGCTACTTCTACTAATATTACTGCTGTGTAATGATAATAAAAATAATAATGTGCGTTTTAGAAGCGCTTTATGTGTTACTACTATTAAGAGAGACAGTAATGTCAGCTGCAGCAAACAATCAACACTCGTGTACCACGACAAGCGCTGGATTGTTACTGGATTCGATTGGCTACTGGCAGAGCGATGACGTCCTGCGCAGAGCATCGTTAACTGGGCCGCCTTCATTCGTGACGCGTACTATACTAACCAAACATTTTCTGCGAACAACTAGATGCTTGAATTATTCCCTTACGGTGAGATGTCACGGCCAGAGCGTCAGTGAAGCGGTATCTCGGTGAAGCAGAGCTGTGAGGTGTGGACTCTGTGTACACGCTGAGTCGCGCCGCAGTGTTTGAGCTTTTAAGTCCGACGTATCGCCTTATCTCCCCGAGTCGCGGCCACTGGCGCACGCTCTGTGTTTACACTTTTATCTCGCCGGTCCCCGCTATGATTTACCTGCGGTGCAGGCTCTTGCTGCCACATGCTGGTGACACCCAGAAGTGCACAGTCAGCAGCTTAACCTTGCCGCAACACCTGCCAACCTCACTTCGGACCAAGCGGCAAGCCACTAGCGGGCTTATGAAAGAGCGTCCATTAATTATGTGTGCACAAATGGGGGGAGGGGGTCCAACGAAATCTCACCAAATCTCACCAAGGGAGGTGAGGGGGTCGACGGAAAACTCACTTCAATATTTTATTTCAGATAGCCACCTTACAAACAACAGTAGAGCTAAAAGAAAGGTTTGCAAAATTACGAGGTCGATCTCACGTTGGAGGGGGGTGGGAGGGGGGGGGGTGTCCCTCCAGATCTCCTCAATGTTTCCCAAAGGGATGCGGTCCAGATTTAAAAAAAAACTTCTCACGTAATTAATGGACGCCCCCTGATAAGAATTCACCTGATCGCATGCGCTGTAGGTAGCTCAGTGCTAATACAAACAGTACGATGATATGGGATAGAAGACTCCACAGAGTAAACTTTTATTTCTGCCATATCTCTTTCATGGCTTTGGTGTATTCTTTTTCTTCGCTGATACCATCTAAGCAGAGTGTACGATAAATTTATGTTCGAAAGAAGCCATTATACAAGGTGTTCACATGAAACCTTCTTGATTTCAAAGTATATATGTCGGATCGGGTATATGGGGCTACGCTAGTAGATGGCGCCATAGACGCAGCGAGCAGGATGCCAGCGCCACAGCGGCTGCAGAGTAACCTGCGATGAGCTACTTAACTGCAGCGCACCATGCCCGACCAACGAGGCAACATCACTCGCTATCTGTCTTTGTGTATTGTGAGACTGAGTCTAATAAACCGGATCCTTGCATCAACTGTGTTCTAGTAGTTACTCTCCACTGTCCGAGGTATATCGACAGCCTACCTTTGCTGATGAGCCATCAACCTTGAACCGAGAACTCCATACAAACCGCCCGACTCCTGATCTTTCCTGGATGGATCCGACATATATACGTATATTGAACGTTGTGGTGTGTACCATCCTGTAAAACTACTCAAAACTTTTTTTTGGTTCATTTTTATGTAAGTCAATGCTTTAATTTTGCTTCACAAGAGAGAGCCCAACGCGTGGCGTGGTATGCTGAAACATAGTCACCAATCGCTACCCAAAGAGATTGCCGACTTGAGGGTGCCACCAGATGTGAAGACAATTAAGGCTTGGTAAGACAAATTTCTAGCCACTGGGAGAGTAAAGGTTCATTAGTACATGGAAAGAACATTTCCACAGCGATAGACAGGATGAAACGGACCTACTGAGTGGCCACCACGATCTCCAGACTTTTTTTTTCCCCTCCAGACATGTTTGGTCACACATGGGCTCAGATTGAGTATCGCTTAGACATTTTGAGGGCTACAAAAAGAGCAAACGTAGCAGTTGTTTGTGTAAAACTTTTTCAGTTGCCTTACAGGATGGTGCAAAATCGTAACGTTCCATGTTTAATAGATTTTTTATGTGTATATGTATTTATATATTGTGCTTCGAAATCAGGAAAATTTCATGTGGGCACCCTGTATATCGAAATAAATGTCTAATTCACAAACATAAGCCATAATTTTTAATCCAGCAGATACGAAGATAAAGACAATAAACACAGATGCAGAATTTATATGGAAAATAAAATGTTTGGTAAACTAGGAGTACTAACATCCGGAAAGATTTTAAATGAATTCAGAAAGAGGTTTTCCTAATATTTTGTGTGGAATTTGGTATCTTATGGGTAAGAGATGCGAATACTCGAAAAAAGTGAGAAAATTATTTACAAACTTCTGAAATATGTCTGTTGAGAAAAATGCAAAAATTAAAATGGACTGGCAAAACGAGAAATGAGTAGGTTTTTAGGAGGTTAGAAAAGGTGGACCTGCATCATATTTTTTTTTTATTGCTCTACGCCTCGTCGGGCTAATTAGAGAAGGCAAATGACTGGGGACAAGGTACCGGAAGAGATTTGGCCATAACCTTTTGAAAGGAGCATCCCGACATTCATCTAGAGTTTGAGAAATCATGTAAATCCGAAATATGGATAGCCGGACGCGAATTTGAACCCGCGTTCTCCCTTATGCTCGGCAAGAAATTTGATTACAGACAATGTTACCTGTACGTTTGGCATTTCAGAAAAAAAACTGCCTATTCCAGAGTCCCTAAGATATGTAATTCTAATGAAAGAACGTTAATTGACGTAAGTATTATTTCTATTATCCCAATTCCATTTATTGTCAACTATGAAGATATTAAATTAAATAAGCAGAAAAGTTCCGTATGTGTATATTTGATCAGGGGTTGATGTAGGTGTTGCTTTTGGTACACGTGTTTAATTATCCTATCAACAACATTGGAAAAGTGATCGCCTGAACCTATCCGACGGACGCCTCAATCCCCTTGGCTCAGGCCTTTCGCGGTTCGTTTTGTAGTTGAGCGCGAAGTGTATCATTTTTTAACATGTCAGCAGACAGAGCAGTTGAAGGTGAGTGGAAATTATAAGCCGTGACCACCGAGCGATCATAACGACAGCTTAATAAACCGGTTCGTGATTTAAGCAGCGATTGCAGCCAAGAATTAGCAACGCGGAACTGCCCGATTTGTCGCACTTCGAATCAATTTCTTACTCGACAATTGAATCGATAATTGCGGTAGTCGTAAATCCGTCAGTAACCTGAGATTTCGAAGCCAGACATACATTCAAATGTTGCATAAATGCCGGCGATTATTGCGTTGTGAATTGAATAAGTGTTCATTTGACTGAGAAAATTTATAGCAGTTGGCCACTGAATAGCGTGTACTTTGTAATTACGAATTTATGAACGTCAGTAAAACTCTCCCATTATTCCTTTAAACTTTCATCAGGTCGTGTTGTGATGCAATAGTAATGGAAATTCATACTATGCAATTCAGCTAATAACAAGTACCATTGTATAGTGAGAATTATAGTGGTGCATCTGGGTGTCCTAGTGTAATTATATGAACCAACACACACACACATACACACACACACACACACACACACACACACACACACACACACACTTGCACCTAGCCACAGCAGGATTTGAACCGCCTTATCCAATTTTTTTTTTTACAACTAAAGCTTTTTCGTTATACAAATCAATCATACACACATGAAAATTTAGCTGAAATAATTATTGTTGTGTTTATAAATTATTTTAACAAAATATTTATTATCCGATTAATGAAAGTCTCTAGGTACGATATAAACGGTGTTTTATTTTTTTACAAAAAAATTAACTGCTGAAATTAAGATTAGTCTGGAAACTTAATGTAGTCCACCACCAGAAGACTGGTTGGATACTTCCGAAGGAGGCACACTAAGCTAAATTGTCAGAGGCAGGACGACCAGTTCCTTTCCTATGGGACCTACAATTTAACATGGAATCGAACCACGGAGCGTCCTGGCCTTTATGGACAAAGCACAGCCAGCAAAATTCCTGGCCACAGCGGGATTCGAACCCGTAACTTTAAACTTTGTAAGTAATCGCCTTATCAAAATTTTTGTTAAGGGGCTTCGCCCTCTGCGACCATTTTGGCAACCTCCAATGTATTATATCTATTGTATCATGCTTTTCTCATTTAATTGTGGGACAATATACTAAGAGCAACACAAGACTTATTAAAACCACCCATACCCCAGGCCGTTCTCGAACAATGCCACGTGCTAGCTCACACATTGTCAGGGCCAGCAAGCACTGGGTTACCAGACCGCTTGAGATCAGTCTACAGTTTTACTAGAAATTTCAGGACGTTACATATTACTCTAAATTCTGAAAGTATTTTCAGATTAATAGTTTCGTAAATAAGGGAGTAGAGAATGATAGTTTTTTTACGTTTTTTCTCAGAAATCTTATCCTAATCTGGAGTAAAAAGAAACAAATCCGAACATTTTGAAAGCTTTCATTTCATATCCATGTAGATTATCCACAGAAAAATTCTTTCTTCTCTCCCCCCCCCCCCCAACCTCCCATTAAACATCCTTTAATTAATTACACCGTCCGTGAATTTTTCTGATTTTACATTATTGTCGTGTTAAGATTAGTGGGATTAAAGAAGTATTCAATTACGAAGTTCAACGTTAAAGGGTTTAGTAGTTTTTAAATATTAAATTAAATTAACTAAATTGCAATGGAGCGCATGCTACGGTGGCAATTTCCCTAACACCCATCTTCCCCCTTTTTCTGCATCCACCTATTACAAATTTTAACTTTCAATTCTTTCAACGTTTTTGGCAAATTATTCATCATTTCTCTAGGTAACTTATTACAATCACTGACACCCTTACCTAAAATAGAGAATCTTCCTACACCCTTGTGCCTGAAATCGAGTACCAGCTTGTCGTCATGGTCATCTCTTCCCTTCCATGCATTTCTTTCAATTCTAACACCAATATCTTTCCATGCCTCATCACCAATATACACCTTGTACACTCCCTTGACCCTCTTCACCCTCCTACTGTCTTGCAATGAATCTCATTCCAACTGTTTTATCATATCTGTTACTGGTGCGTTCTGCTATAATGTCCAGAAACAAATCTAGCAGCCCTTCGTTGTACCTTCTCCAACTCCTGTATTTGATATTCAAAATGTGGGTCCCATATTACACTTCCATATTCAAGTAATGGTCTGACCAAAGTTTTGTAACCCAATTCCTTTACTTCTCTCGTGCATCCCCTCATCACCCTCTCCAACAAATACAGGATTTTGAAACCTTTTCCTACTGCCTGTCTAATGTGATCTGCCCAGTAAAGTTTGCTATCAAATGTAATGCCAAGATATTTACATTTTAAGTCTTCAATAAGCAATTCTTTCCCCACCTAGTAATCATAATAAACCTTTAGTTTTTTATTTGTGTATCGAATAAGCTGATATGCCCTAAACAACTGATCGGTACATTACAACAGTATAAATCTGTTAGAAAAGGAGAAGTATTCCAGAATCAAAATTCTGGAGGCACGGATTGAAGTTTGCTCGTCGTCAACCAAAGATGACCAACGAAAGTTTTGTGCCTTGCAGACCGGTTGCTCCTCAAGACAATCGTGGACTGACTTCCAGCTTTGCCAATATACATCGCTGAACTTCAACCCAATGCAGCACAACAAGAAGCCGACACCGGTAAAAAGGAATTATTCGCCGCTCCTATGGAGCCCAGTATTATGTCATGACATTTATGCGGTAATATGAATAAAATGTTTTACATACTCAATGAAACAGTCAAATAACAACATGACTGTTAAGGAATTATTGCTAAAATAAATTTATTTTGTGTCATGTGAACTAAATTAAAGGAATGTTTTACATCTGAAGTAAATACTCTCATTTTTGATCTATGAAGTAATATTATTTATCATCATAATATCATAGATATTATATCTAAAAGCCGTTTTTTGTCACAAGCCATTTATCTGCTTTCGCAACAAATCGAAATCAATAAATGAGGTATCATTTTAAAGATTAAGGTCCCTGCTTTATTAAGATCATATTTTAAGAAAGAAAATTTTTAGTTATTCGACCTATAAAGGGCAAAAGTATCATAATTTCCATAACGTGTCTGTTTTGTCAGGAGCCATTTATCTCCCTTAATTCCTAAACGAAATCGATAAATAAGGTATCTTTTTAAAGAGTAAGGTTTCCGCTTTGGTGACATTGCATTTTAAGAAATTAATGTTTTGTAATTCGACACTTAATGGGCAAAAGTATCATTATTTGTAAAATGTGGTTTTTGCGAGGAGCCATTTGTCTCCCTTGATACCTAACCGAAATCAATGATGAGGAATTTTAAAGACTTTTTTTCTTAATTTAATTTAATTGCAATGGAGCACACGCTCCGGTGGCAATTTACCTACACACCCAACTTCCCCCATCCTGCACCCACCTACATTTGCCCTCTACAAATTTTAAATTTAAATTCTTTTAATGTTTTCGGTAAGTTATTCATAATTCCCCTTGGTAACTCATTCCAATCCCTGACACCCTTACCTAAAAAATAAAATCTTCCCACACCCTTGTGCCTGAAATCGAGTGCCAGCTTGTGGTCATGGTCATCTTTTCCCTTCCATGAACTACTTTTCATACCTACTGCAATATCTTCCCATGCCTCATCACTAGTATACGCCCTGTACACTCCCATGACCCTCCTCATCCTCCTCCTGTCTTGCAATGAATCCCATTTCAGCTCCTTTATCATATCTGTCACTGATTGAATTCTGCGATAATTTCCAAAAACAAATCTAGCAGCTCTTTTTGCACCCTCTCTAATTCCTGTATTTTATACGCAAAATGTGGGTACCATACTACACTACCATATTCGAGCAATGGTCTGACCAAAGTTTTGTAACCCAATTCCTTTACTTCTCTCGTGCATCCCCTCATCGCCCTCTCAAACAAGTGCTTCTTTGCTGTTATGATGGTTTGTGGATAAAAAGATAAATGAGCGAATCCATATGGGTTCCGTTTCTCGGTCAGAACATACAGAACCCTAAACGTACCCTAGACGTATGTTTCGGAGGTATAAAGCACCCGGATTCAAAATTCGCCCTGTGCATGCCAGACGTTCTCATTACGGTTTTCAGATGATGTTTCGTAACCATTTTGGCGAATGCTGGGATGGTCCACATTTAAAAGCTAAATTGGCGCATTAAATACGGAAAAAATTTACTAATTGTCACGCAGGTTTCTCCCTTAATATAACAGAGGGACAGAATGACAAGTCGGTTAATGAAGTAGATTTGGTGCCAAATATTCATATGCAGTCCTATCTGGGCTTATGACTGCAAGATACCACATCACTCAGTTTTGAAATGGTTATGATGAACTTATCAAATATTATGGAAAATTTTTAGCTTAAATTCCTCTGTATATCCTCTACCTTTAAAAAAGAACCAAGATTTAAATTTAGCATCATTTCAAGGTTCTTACTTCCTCTATCATCTTTCTCTCTCTCTCTCTCAGTTTCAAACTTTCATTTGCCCTATAGCTGTTATTTTGTATCTTTCTCAAATTCAATATTTGTTTTCCTTCTTCTTTACTCCATTCTCTGGTTCTTTGTCTCTCTTTATTTCTTCCTCTCTTCCTTCTACATTTTTTCCTCTACTTCTTTCTTTATTTACTTTTATTTTTCTTTACACCTGTTTTCTTTCTTTAATTTGCCTTTAACTTTCTTTCTCTTTTTTCCTCTGTTTTCTGCTTTATTTATTTTCAGCTTTTTTTCTTTTTTTGTTTAGTTTTAATTTCTGCCCTTTATTTCTTTCTTTTCACTCCCGCAATTTTTTTAATTAACTAATTTTTTTTAAACACTCCATTACAAAATAAACAATTTGATGTTGGTTTAATGCAGTAGTTACTTGGTAAATTGCTATTGTCCGGTTTCGGGTAAATTTTTTTAATCACATCCAGGTTGACCATCATTCATTCTCTTTATTTCGAACGTACCATAGATCTTCAGGTAGTCACATAATTCAGCGTTTACCAGTCGCAAGGAATCCATTCTCTCAAGCTGTACCTTTATAACTATTCCTCAGTTAAGTGGATATGATTGGTTGTTAAACGCACATTTCTGTGATATGTATTCCGACTTCCAATTTAATAGTTTTAGGACTTTCAGGGACATGTTTTAATATAACCCGTTAGACTGTTCTGCATTGACGATTTACCACGTTGGAGGTGAACGTATCACTTCGCCTTTTACGGATTTAACACCTAAGCAATAAGTCTGATTCCTAATCGTAGAAAAACTGGATGGACTACATATTATCAAAACAAGATTATTTGTGAGATACACCGTGAATCCATGGGAACTGAACAGTATACTTAGTTCTTTACGCTAATTCTTGCAGACTTATCTTTATTCTCCTGTAAGACGTAATAGCCGGCTCTAGTAGTTAGACCCCGCATTGCCTGGATTTTAACTAAATATTGTGATCGTATTGTGGTGTAGGTATTCCGTTTTTAAGGTACACAAAAGATTAGTGCATAAATAAAATAAAGAGAAGTAATAAAAATTCTAGTAGCTAAATCACAATAATTTTTATATAAAAACATTTCCCGCATTAGTAATAAAAATCATGATGGGATTTACGAGAAATTTCCTTAAATTATTGGTTTTGAATATAAATGGAATTGGGTTTTTGTCTGGTACTTCGAATACGTAGGCCTCATTTACTTTAAAGAAATCCGTCTGATGGCTTAAGGATGCAAATGATCCATCAATTAAAATAACCGTCAGTTTGTCTGTTTGTCCAGGCAATACGCCTCAATGGTTTTCCCAGATCACTCCACGCGAATTCTGGGATGGTTCCTCACCATAGCCCGTGGGCGCTTCCTGCCATATCCCGTATATCCCTTCCAAACCATTACCTTCCCGGATAGGTGCAATGCACCCTCCGCCACACACTTTTAGTGAATCGCGGAGTAATAGTAATAGTAACAGTACTAGACTTTTTAAGGATTTTTTCCACTGTAGTTATGGTGCATAAGTTCTCACTTAGAGTAATAGTTAAAAGTTGTGCAAAAAGTTGCGAGGAAGAGGAGTTAAGAGAATGAGACAAATGCAAAATCTATCAAATTTCCGTTATTATTACTTATGTGAAAGCTATCAACGAAGCAAAGTTTTAGAATCTTTACTTCTGTAAAATTATTTCTCCCGCAAACTTGATTCAATAAGTAATGACGAAGATATTAGGAATAGTTTGCATGGAAAAAGTGACCTACCGTGTCAGGTGAGATCTCAAACCGAACTTGGTTGTGTAACGGATAGCTTTCTGGCCTCGCATTCGGGAGGACGGCGGTTCGAATCCCCGTCCGGGCATCCAAATTTGGGTTTTCCATGGTTTCCCAAATCACTCCAGGCAAATGCCGGGATGCTTCCTTAAAAAGGCCATGGCCGAATTCCTTCAATTCATTGCCCCCCATCCTTTCCCGTCTCTAAAGACCTCGCTGTTGAGAGACGTAAAGCAGTTAAAAAAAAAAGAAAAAAAAAAAGAGATCTCAAGACCACAGTCGCCTGCGAGTGTCATTCCTTTCCGACAAACATTCGTAGTTTATGTTAATAAATATCGCTCCAGAAAAAATGAGCTGGACGCACTTCCAGCTAGCTTAGCTGTTTTGAAGCATACATTGCAGAAAGCATATGATGGTGCCAAGGGGTTGATCAGTCCCAACATCAATTTTTCTCTCTTGAATATACAGTGATATCTCTGGAATAAGCGTGATATTACATTACATCAGCGCCGTCGTTAGATGGGATCAGTAGTAACCGCATCTAGTCAGAAAAAGATACGCAACAGCGTGCGCTACTTGTTTAGCGTTATTTGGGGGATAAAACCAATCTGCACGACGAGTCACGCCCGGGGATAAGGACTGCAGTGAACCCGGCACGTGACACCCTGCACCCCGCGCAGACGTGCAAACAGCCCGCCGACAAATTGGCCGCACTCTGACCAGCTGAGTCCCGCCATCGCTCAGGTGGAGCACACGGTCGATTTCCTACCTCCCTGATCGCTCGGAACTCCAGCACCGACAACACAATGTGTAGCATCTCACTATAAGGAAAGCTGTACCAGAATAAACAACAGAAAGGCTCAGTTACAATGCGAAAATATTGCCTCAACATCAACGACAATTAAAACAGAATATAGACATACTGTCCCTAAACGTCATCAGTAGGGGGAGAACCACGGTGGTGGCCTGATCCCTGGACCAAAAAAGTTTTATCGATACTCCGTGCAGATGTTCCGGTGAAACTGATACTCCCCCGGAGGGGAACGGGGTATCAGTTACACCGAAATACCTGCGCGGGGTATCGATTACGATTTTTCGGTCTAGGGTTTGGACCGCCACAGGTGTTCTCCCCCTACTGTCATCCTTACACTTATATATCATGACGTGTTAGTCTATCTTTGGATTGCAATATACACTGAAGAGCTTAAGAAACTGGTATAGGCATGCGTATGCAACCACAGAGATATGTAAACACTCAGAGTACGGCGCTGCGGTCGCCAACGCCTGTATAAGACAACAGGTGTCTGGCGCAGGCGTTAGATCGGTTACTACTGCTACAATGGCAAGATATTACGATTTGAACGAGTTTCAACATGGTGTTATAGTCGGCGCACGAGAGATGGGACACAGCATCTCCGAGGTAGAGATGAGGTGGGGATTTTCCCGTACGTACGACCATTTCACGAGTACACCGTGAATATCGGGAATCCGGTAAAACATCAATCCTCCGACATCACTGCTGCCGGAAAAAGATCCCGCAAGAACGGGACCAACGATGACTGAAGAGAATCGTTCAACGTGACAGAAGTGCAACCCTTCCGCAAATTAGTGCGGATTTCAATTCTGGGTCATCAACCAGTGTCAGCGTGCGAACCATTCAACGAAATATCATCGATATGGGCTTTCGGAGGCGAAGGCCCATTCGTGTACCCTTGCTGAGTTCACGACACAAAGCTTTACGCCTCGCCTGGGCCCGTCAACACCGACATTGGACTGTTGATGATTGGAAACATGTTGCCTGGTCTGACGTGTCTCGTTTCCAATTGTATGGAGCGGATGGACGTGTACGCGTATGGAGACAACCTCATGAATTCATGGACCCTGCATGTCAGCAGGTAACTGTTCAAGTTCTGTAATGGTGTGGGGCGTGTGCATTTGGAATGACATGGACGACTCTGATAGGTGACACGTACATACCCATCCTGGTTGATGACCTGTATCCATCCATGTCCATTGTGCATTCCGACGGCTCCAGGAACACTCTTCTGAGTTTAAACACCTCCGCTGGCCACCAAACTCTCCAGACGTTATTGTGCATATCTGGGATGCCTTGCAACGTGCCGTTTAGAAGTGAGCTCCACCCTCTCGTACTCTTACGGATTTATGGACAGCCCTGCAGGATGCATGGTGGAAGTTCCCTCCAGTAGTACTTCAGACATTAGTCGAGTCCATGCCACGTCGTGTTGTGGCACTTCTGCGTGCTCGCGGGGGCCCTACACGATATTAGGCAGGTGGACTAGTTTCTTTGGCTCAAGTGTAGCAGCGATTCGGCGTGGCACGCAATCGACAAGCTTTTGGTAGATTTCTGGAGATATATCTGCCATTAGATGTCTATGCACTGATCACGCTATTTTCCGAAATTACTGGCCGGTGAAGCGAAGGCCCAATAGCGTCCCAGATGTGTCTATCGGGTTGAGATCAGAAAAAGTATCAACGTGAGTTCACTATCATACTCCTCAAACCATTGTAGCACGTTTCTAACCTTGTTACTCGGACAGTTATCAAGCTGAAAGATGTCATTGCTGTTTTAGAAGACTTTAAGTATGATTGGATGCAAACGGTTTGCAATAATTTTCACGTAGTCCACAGCTGTCAGCAGTACTAAAGGTCCCAGGAAAGCGCAGGTGAATGTCCTCCATATCGTAATAGCACCCCTTCTGGCATAAGTTCGTGGCATGGTGCATATTTCGAACAGGTGATCACCTAGAAAACGACGTATGAGGACATACCATCGACCTGGTGTAACAAGAAATTATATTTATCCGACCAGGCGATACGGTCCAAGTTCGATGATCTCGTGCCTATTGTAGTCGTAATTTTCTATGTCGTTGAAAGTGCTGCGGAGTGCCATGTTGAACAACTAGTGTGCTCCAAAACACTTGTGCCTGCACGAGCATTGTACTCTGCAGTCAGGTCTGCCACAGATCGCATCTTATCCTACTATCCTTACAGAGTGGGCAAGCCTCGGACCTCCAAGTTCCGTGATGAGGCACGGACATCCACCAACGTGTCTCCTAGTCGTGGTTTCACACTCCTTCAACCACTTTCCATAGGTGATTATTTCAACAGCACGCGTGCAGCCGATCAGCCTCGACGTTTGCGAGATGTCCATTCCCAGGCAACGGGCCATCACAATTCGACCTTTGCCAAAGCCATTTATACCGGTACATTTCCTCATGCGTTTCTGCTCCACTTATATATTTTCGCAACCGCATAATCTAGTCACTAAATCACATTCACTTTCGCGACGGAAAGTGGACATAATGTTTTGTCTCATCATGATCCTTAGTGTACTAGGAGTAAACCCGTGAACGTTTTTTGGGCCTGGCTTCCGGTCGCCAGACAGGTTCATTTCTGTTTCTTCAACTTGATCATTTTTTTCCATCTCTTAAGATCGATTTAAATAACAAAAATATACTGAAAAAGCCTAATAGTGACCAAAAACGAGTTGTTAGGCACATGGCCCCCTTGCGCCCCAGACTTGACACTAGTGGTTTTCGACTATCGACTATAGCCGGGATTTCTTTCTCTAGGGTTTCATTAAAGATCGTGCGTTTGTTCCTCCCCTACCAAACAATTTGGCCGACCTGAAAATCGAATCTAGGCTGCCGTTGCACAAGTTAGGCCAGATTTGCTGCAACGAGTGTGGGAAGAAATTGATTACCGGTGGGATGTCTGCCACGCTTCCAGCATCAGCATTCAATTCAGTTGTCTATAACTTTTTGTTCATTGTTGTTATCTTGATGTTTTGTGATATTTTGAGAGGCTGCTGGTTGTGCTGAATGACACAACATCTACCAGCTTGTCCAGTTATTTCCAGAAGTGGTTGTATTTTAATATTTCTGAGGTAGTTTTCCCGTGAGCTTCACTTTGTACTGTTTGGTTCTATCATCTACTAATTCACTTTCGAACAGTATATGATCAGCTGTTCCTACAGATCCGCATGTACATAGATATCTCTATGCCCAATTGATGTTTTTAATAATGTTTGATATGATCGATGACCGGTGAAGTAATGAATCAACCCTCGGGATGGATTGGGATGCTTCATACGCATCCTCTCTCTGATATCAGGAAGTATTTCCTGTTGTTTTCAAAGTGTTACACTGCTGTTGCCATTCATTTAAAATATAGTTTTTTAATATCTATTATATTGGAAGCCACTTGACCCAGAATATCTGTTACCTTGACAGTATTTCCTTTCCGTAGAAAGTAACATGCTACCCTTTTTCTTATTTCGAGGTCTAAAGGACATATTTCGAAAATGAACATTAGTGCGTCAGTTGGGGTAGTTCCGAATGTGCCTTTAAGACGCTAGGTTTCCTGGTTGCATTCGTCTAATATGATAAATCGTATACTGCTGAATGACAGGTTAGAGCTCAGCCAGCCAGCGGGTACTACTTGGTTCTACTTGGAGACAACACACTGTGCCTATGATGAAACTCGATGTGGCCCGTAGTCCCACAGGATGAGGGAGAATCGGAATAACGAAACGTTGAAGCCTACTCCATATCAACAAGGGGAAGCATTGATAGAGGTGCAAGCGTATGTTCTAGGTCTCTAGAAGATAAAAACAAATCACTTCTATGAATTTTTTATCGTTTTAGTGTACAGATAATGTGTATTGAATACTAATGTAGACCTCGATTAAATATGAAACGGTGTTTTTTTTTTTTTTTTTTTTTTAAAAAAAAAAAAAAAAAAACCTGAATAATCACAGACGCTGCCTTCGACAAATATTTTAAAACTAAGAGGTGAAAGGTTTCTTTTTTTTGCTGTCATCAGTCTTTCGACTGGTTTTCCGAAATTATCCATCCCTTCTTATTTTGCGCTAGCCTTTTCATTTCATCATACCCCTTACAATCTACGTCCTCAATTATCTGCTTCGTATATTCTAATCTCTGCAGTTCTTACCTTCGACTGTTCCCTCCACTAACAATTTAACCAATCCTGCGTGTCTCAAAATATGACCTACCATCTTGTCTCTTCTTTCTGTAAGACTCTTTCACAATTTTCTTTCCTCGCCCATCATTTCCAAAACTCGTTCGTTTCACACTTCATCCGTGCACTTAATTTTCAGCATGCTTCTATAGCAGCACTTTTCAAATGCTTCAGTTTTCCTTCTTTCTGGTATTCCTAAAGTCCATGCTTCGCTGCCATAAAATGCGGTGCTCCACACATTTTAAAAAAGTTCTTTCTGAGTCCTAGATCAATATTTTAAACTAAAAGATTTCTCTTTTTTATGAACGCTCTTTTCGCTATTGCTATTCTGCTTTCAACACCATTCCGCTTCGGCAATCGATTGAAATTTTACTTCCTAAGTATCAAAATTCACTGCTATCGCATCTGACTCTATTTCTATATTTAATCTACTAGTATTGGTATCGTTTCTGCTACATTTCATCACTTTTATCTTGCTTTGGTTTATATTTAGTCCAAAATCTTCCTGCAGTATTTTTTTCATGCCATTCAGTAACTTCTCAATATCTTCAACCTGTTCTGCTAACAAGACAATGTCATCAGCAAATCGTATCATACTGATTTTTCTCCTTTAACATTTATACCACATTCAAATCTTTCTTTCTCTTTATTTATTGTTTCTACACAAAAGTTGTATATTAATGGGTATAGATTACAACCCTGTCTCACACCCTGTGGTTAGCGTGGTCCTTAAATCCAGTTCGCGAGGTTCTGGTTAGCTCCACTGACTGTTGAGGCCGGAGTAGCCTGTTGGACTTGTTGCTAATGGCATCTAGCGGCTGGCGGCGCAATTTCTGCCTTCCGGCAGCGTGTTTGGCGGGACGGACGATCGCTCAGTAGCGCCAATGTCACAACTCACACAATGACAGATAAACGAAAGCTCTCACTTGGAGTTGAGCTCAAGCTTTCGTGGAAGACGGAACTAGTGCCGTGTTTACACAGTCGAGTGAGAGCGAAAACAAGTGGTCGGAGAGGAAGTGGCGTTGCGGCCCACGTAGGTCGAATTCTGCTATCGTGTAGTAACCAGTGTTAACCGGGAACAACACTTAATAACAAGAACAAAGAAGTGAGCTTGTGATTGTGCACATACGGACTAAAGTGTACAATTAACAACTGTTGGAGTGTAGATAACATCAGCGCATACAGGCGAGAGGAGATGGCCGAAGCAAGTGGCGGAATTAATCTTCAAATAGAAGAAGAAAACATTGAAACATTTGTATATGAAAATGAACAAGACATGGCGGAACCAGTGAAGAATAAATTAGAAGAACGAGTGACTGAGAGTGAGGAAGAAGAAACGTACAACCTTAGGAGGAAACGTCGAGCGGTAGAAAAAAGACAATCACAAAAAATAAGCAAAGAAGAACTAATCCTATTGGAGATGTTTAGAAATAAGAACAAAGATCAGGGACACCAACAGAAGAATATGCTACAAACATACTCAACATCACAGCCGGAAGGGAAGGACGAGGAACGCAGCAAGAAAAAGAAGACAACATACTGGAAAACAGGGAAGCGAGTAAAGTCAACAAGTTTATGTTCACAGAACGCAACAGAAGGTATAAAGCCAACTCAGATGGCCCATTCATAGTGATGGTAGAACCAATGGGCGAGGGAAATATCCAACACCCAATACAACTAGGGAAGGTATTCTACAATAAAGTTCCTGGACTGAAAAGAATAAACCAACAAGGAAAGAACAGAATGGCCATGGAATTTACGGAACCAGAATTTGCCAACCAATTCATAGCAAACCGCATCTTATTACAGTCTATGAGACTTAAGGCCTTTGTACCGGCTAGTAGAGTGGAGTGTAAAGGAGTCATCAAGTTCGTTCCATTGGACTTATCAGAAGAAGAGATAAAGCTAAACGCCACATCGGAGGTGCCAATCATCGACGTGAGGCGCTTCACCAAGAAAACGCAATTGGATGGAAAGACAGAGACAACACCGCTAAAACCGTTCAGATAACGTTCGAGAGTCAGTATCTCCCAGAATACATTGAAATATATTACCTCAGGTTCAAGGTCGCAACATATATCTACCCAGTAACACAGTGCTATAAATGTCAGAGATTTGGACACGTGGCAAACAACTGTAAAGGGAAGGAAAGATGTACAAAATGTGGTGAAGAGCATAAATCATCAGAATGTCAAAAGGAAAGCCCAAATGCGTGAACTGCTGCGGCGAGCATCCGGCCAATGACAGGCTTTGCCCAGTGAGAAAACAAGAGGAGGAGAAAAAAGTAAAGCAAGCAGCACACAGCAAAAATACAGGGACAACAGAATACAATTACAAGCAAGGAGACTTCCCCACTCTACAGAAGAGATCATTCAGAGACGTCACCATAGACAAGGAACAGCCTGGCACGGTGGACCGACACCAAAAGACAAATAATGTGGTGGCACAGGTCTCACGTGAGACACAGACCGAGGAAGTACCCAATATAGAAAGCAATGAAGAAATAATCACTATCATAGTCAAAACAATAATGAAAGCTCTAGCCCAACATATGAAGGGCAAAATGACAACGACTGTACTCCAAAAAGTACAAGACATTGCCACTAGAAGCATAATACAAGAAATCAGACAGATAGGCTCAACTATGCAGAACTCAGAGAACTCCAGACCAACAACTGAAAATGGCTAGGAGAAGACAAATAAACATAATACAATGGAACGCCAGAAGTCTGTACCATAAATGGAATGATCTCAAAGACTACTGGAGGAACACAAAGCAGACGTGGTACTGATCACGGAAACGTGGTTAAGTCAAGCACATACGCTCAAACATAGACTCTACAACATCTACAGGAAGGACAGGGAAGACGGATACGGTGGTGTGGCCATCATGATCAGAAATGGAATGAACAGCTCCATTAGAAACATGGTGATATCAGCAGCTGATATAGAAATCCTAGCAATAGACATCACACAAGGAGGCACCATCAACACGGTTTCTGTAATATACAAACCACCAAGGGTCAGTCTTACTGAAGAGCAATGGTCAGAAATACTCAACCAGCTCCCATCAGGAAGTATCCTGGGAGGAGACTTCAATGCCCATCACCCATTGTGGCACGACAGTCGAACAGACCAGCAAGGAGAAGAAATTGCAGCCGCAATTACATCATCCACATTTACCACGCTCAATAATGAACCTGGAACCAGAATAGGAACACCTTACCAAAGAAGATCGTCGCCAGACATATCTATAGTATCTGCAAACCTCAGACAAAAAACAACGTGGGAGATACTTAAGGACACCCTGGGCAGCGATCATTTCGTTATAAAAATGACGGTTGATGCACCAAGCACACTTAACCACGAGCCAGCAAGGACCTTATGGAACTGCAAAAAGAGCCAAATGGGAGCAATATCAGGAGAAGATAAATATGCTAATGGAACAGGAGAATGTTGAGGATGGCCAATTACAGCAACGATACAATAATTTCGAGGGAATAATTACATCTGCAGCCAAAGAATGCATACCCCTGACCAAAAGCAAGGAGAAGACTTCCGCAGAAAGGAAACCGTGGTGGACAGCAGAATGCTCCAAAGCCATAGCTAGACGACGCTTAGCCATCAAAGCATATAGACAGTGTCCGACAGTGGACAAATTTGCTACGCTCAGGAAGGCAATAGTGGAAGCTAGGACAACCATAAGAAGAGCCAAAAGGAAAGGATGGGAAGAGTTCTGCGACAACATCAAATATGGAATCACGCCTCAAGAAATGTGGAAGAAGTTAAGATGGTTTAAAGGCAGCCAAACGAACTCTAAATGGATCACCAGCAACAAAGAAGCAGCGGAACAATTTTTGGCCCTGACAGCGCCCTCGTACGTCCCGCTAGAAACGAAGCGTGGACTCTGCTATAAGCGAGACACTCAGCCAAAGAGACCAAATCACAACAAGTTTGAAATGTCAGAGCTACGATGTGCAATAAAAAAGGAAGATACGGCCCCCGGACTAGACGGCATAACATACTCCATGATAGAAAAACTTCCACCAAGAGCCGAAACAGAAGTTACTGGAACTGTATAATGACATGTTGGCAACAACATATGTTGCCAGAACAGTGGAGGAAATGTGCTCATCATACCAATCCTAAAGGCGAACAAGGACAAAACTAAAAGCGAATCATACAGACCCATCTCACTACTATCCTGTCTTGCAAAGATCATGAGTATAATGATCAAGAACAGAATGCAGTGGTTCATCGAGCACCACAAGAAAACGGGACAGCAGAACAATGGGATTCCGGAAAGGATATGGAACATTAGACAACATAACAACATTAGTCACGGACATACAACTAAGCTACGCTAGAGGAAACTATCTACTTGCGGCCTTCCTTGACATCAAGGACGCATATAACAACGTTCAGATCAACATACTCCAAGAAGCCTTGGACAACATGGGTCTGCCAAGAGAAATAGTCCACTGGTACACTAGATACTTGGAGCATAGAGTAAATATACTATATACAGCAGAAGGAGAGTTACTTGCTCGTCATGTATATCAGGGACTACCCCAAGGAGATCCCTCGAGTCCCACACTGTTCAACATATATAGTACAAAAACGTTCAACCGGTTGAGAAGCCTAACAACATATGCACAATACGCGGATGACTTCGTAGTATATGTGACCCATCCAAACAAAGAGAAGGCTAGAACCATACTTGAGAACAAGTGAAGGAGACACGAAACATCTTGAAGGAGAGTAGGGATGGATCTATCCATTCAGAAAAGCACAGTAGGAATTTCACGCAAAGACAGTTTGCAAATGAGGATTTCGAAATCTGCATAGAACGGAACGCAATATGGAAGTAGTTAGGGAAACAAAGTTCTTAGGCATGTGGCTGGACACAAAGCTGTCCTGGAAAAGACACATAGAAGAGACAAGACACGCTGCGTTACAAAGATTAAAACATCTACAAAACGTTGGCTACACCAAACAGAGGCACGGAACCCCCGACAGCTGCGAAAGATATTACTTCGCCTTAATAAGAAGCAAAATTGAATATGGTGGATTCCTATATGAAAACTGCATCCACGACCACACTTAAAAAACTGGATACCGTACAATCTGCCGCCTTGAGGATAGCGGGCGGCTTTCTAAGAACAACGCCAGTCATGGCAATGGAAGTGGAAATGGCAACGCCGCCCCTATCATTAAGAAGGAAGAAATTGGGTCTAAAATTCTGGACAAAAGTAAGGACCAACACCAGCCATCCTCTGGCGAGAAAAGTGCGTACATTGGTGCATGAATATACAGCGAAACCCCAAAAATTACATAAGTGCCCAAGTCTCATAAAATACTGGGAAATAAACTAACCGATGGACCATAGCAACCTCTGAGATCAACGATATGTATAGAGAACGAGAACCGTGGCCAAGGATGGAAATGGATAAATATGTATACACAGAACTGACAGTAGATGTATCAAAGAAGAAAGAACAAAATACTGAAATCATAAAGCAGCTGACCCTGCAAACTTTAAACACAAGATGGGAAGGATGGAGACAATATTTACCGACGGATCAAGAGAGAACGAGGAATCCACCACAGCAGCGTTCATCGACATGGCGCTAGAATGTCATGAGGCGTACCGACTACCAACCCCAATGTCCATATTTTCAGCAGAGATTATAGCGATACTAAAAGCAATCAAGTACATAAATGAAGTGGGTATTGTTAGGCAGTCATCTGCTCAGGATGCTAAAAGCGCCCTACAGGCCATAAAAGGAATCCCCAGAGGCACGTGCAAAAACTACCTAGCGTTTGAGGCAGCCAGGCAAATAATCAAGGCAACAACGGAAGGAAGAAGAGTCAACCTACAATGGGATCCCAGGGCACGTTGGCGTAAGGGGAAATGAAGCGGCGGATGCCATAGCACGGGGACAATTAAATGCAGCAGATATAGAGGAGATACCCATCCCCTACACCGACTACAACCACACAATCACACAAATAGTGAAGAAGGATTGGAAAAGAAGATGGGTTAGAAGAAGAACCGACCAAAGAGCCTCTGGTACAGAACCATAGCAGGGGAACCAGACCACAAACTATGGTACGCGCCCCTTAAAATAAACAGAAGTGAGATTAAAACAATATGTAGACTGAGAACAGGACACGCACTCCTACGAGACAGAATGTACACCATGAAGATCGTTGACTACCCGAAATGCCAACAATGTGACGATGTGGAAGATATATATCACTTCCTTTTAATATGCAAGCAGTATAGGAGCATAAGGCAAGAGATAATAGAAGGCGAACTTAAAATCAAGGACATAGCAGACCTAATACAAGTCTTATCCTCACCATCGCTGAAAGCAATAAAAGAAATGCACAAATACGTAATACAGACAAAAAATAGAATATAACAACAAAGGGATATTCAATGCATCGAGCAAGAAAATGTTCTCAAGATTCTCTGTGTATGTCATATGTACTTAAAGTGTAATTCATAATCAGTTGAACGTATTACATGATGTTACTGGCTGTATTAGCCTATGGCTAAAGCCACAATAAAAAAAAAAAAAAAAAAAAAAAAAAAAAAAAAAAAAAAAAAAAAAAAAAAAAAAAAAGCTCTCACTTCTTTCCCGCATCTCTCTATCCCTCGTTCATTACTAGTCCCAGAAAAATTTCTTTTTATTGCTGGAAAAAACAAAATGACTTAAAACAATTCCGTCAAGTGTGTCAGAATGTCACAGTCCATTAACAGTGCCGCATCTACATACTTCAAACAAAGAAGGAAGAGATGAAGACTTTACGGCGGGTACTTTTTTCTTATGGTTTTACGCCTCAACGACGTCGAGGTCATAATAGGCAGGAAAGGACTGGCGGCAAGGAACGGGAAGGAATTCAGCCATTTACTTTGGAAGGAAACATCTCGTCATTAACCTAGAGGGATTTCGGGAAACCATGAATACCGTAATTTGGATGGCCGAATATGGATTCAAACCTGCGTCTTTCCGAATGCAAGGTAGAAAGATTATTTGAAAAATGATTGAATGGTGTAAGTAAACCGTAAGAGGGGAATTTTGGAGGGACAGAGGATGATGGAGAAGTCTGTAAACTTCTCAGGTGAAGTGGAAAGGAGTTTGATGGATACATGTCTAGGGACTTCTGCATTTCAGACTTTTTATATTGAACGGTTTTTTTGACCGTATTTTGCATCACAAATACTACACATGTCATTCTTTTCATCAGTTTACTTCTACTGTAATTCTTTATTTGAATCTGTTGACTTCTTTTGAACATTTTTTCTCTTTCTTCTTTCCATACTTCCCCAGTTCATCACTAGTGAGGTAAACATGCCCATATGATGCCACGAGGCAAGTAGTGTTCGACTTACATTCATTCTTATTTTTATTTCTTCATGTGATGTGATTCTAATCTGGATACCCTGGTACTTCCACATAAAAAAAATCGATTTCTTAAGTTCTCAGAGTTTGTTCATCAATTTTTTTTTCAGTTCGCAGGTTTTATTCCTACAACAGTATACTTTGAACTAATGCACAATATATTATTGTCTTCGTTCTTGTAGTTATATCTGAGGACCATAGCGAACTGTTTAGTTTTAAGGTTTGTGCAATTCTTATAATTTATGAATGTTTCTCTGTAAACCAACCGAGTAATACAGTACTAGTATTTGTACACAGTATTTCGGCGACATAAAACTTCGTCGCTATCTTCAGGAATAGTTGTAAGACTTGAAGTTTGCCCAGAGCATGTTGTTGAAATTTTTATAGTATTTTGTTGTTTTCGTTGTTGTTATTATCTACTCTAAATATTATTGTACCCAAATACTTCCTAATGACCAAGTTAACAATATTGTCTACAGCCATGGCCTACTGACTTCCTTTCATTTACTACCATTCGTGCCTATTATACTTCCCAAAATTTGAAACCACTGCAACTTTTCAGTATCACAATCGAAATCGAGTAATTTTTTGTCGAATTTATCTTCCTTTAGATGCTGTGGTTATTAAGGATGATATGTCCTAATCGAGTGAAATGTTGTAATCATCTGCGAACCACGTAACTCCCATCCTAATATGTATTCTGTTTGCGAATTATTTGTATCTGCAGGAGAGTGCGATGAATTACAAAAAAAAAAATGTCTAAAACTAGTTAAAACAGCTTAAAACTGTTTTTAAAGGTTGTCAGGATGGAGACAACGGAACATAACCTCGCTCAGGAGGTATTTTCTCAAATTCAATTTTGTGGCGTTGCGATGAAGACGGTGGTCGGTTTCTGTTGGTGGTTGTAAGCTGTACATAAAAGTGATTTCGTAAAAATGTGTTATGATCCAGGCAAATTTCCATGTGAGTAGCATGTTTTATCTTTGCTATGTTAGTAATAAGAGTACTAATAATAACCTCTTTTCAATAATTTTGGGAGGGGTTTCAACTGTTCTTAGTTGTGGTGGTGTGTGGTTTTTGTTTTTGTTTTTTTTTTGTTTTTTTGTTTTTTTGATTTAGGTTTATTGAAACCTTACAATATTACAACATTTCTACATTACCAGATTATAGTTTCATAGTATACTGTACGTTACAGAAACATCATATGAGTACACTGGACAAAAAATGGGCTGAACATATGCGTTATCAAAATTGTTCACGGAGAAGAAGTTCATCCAGTTATGCTCCGAAGTGGCGTTTGTACCTCGTTGAATTTTTTAAATTCAATAACGTTATCTTAAGTGTTAATAAATTATATTATAGATCCTAAGGTTTTTTTATTATAATATTGTACACTGCTTGTCCTAATGCTTGAATTTCGGATGATAGCACTTAAACAAATATATTAGACGTTTCGCCAATTTGTGTCTACGAATTTTGATTCAACAATTTTTGCGTCATACAGATGTCAAAGTATTGTATAGATATTTAGTTGTTACAGGTAGTTTATCCTTCCGGGCTGCTGTAATGTAAATTAATTCTTGAAAATAGTATCTTTGATATTCGAAGGTCTTGTCAGTGAAAGGGTTACTTAATTCTGCGCGTTGAAATATAAAGTTAAGTTATTTTGCGTTTAATTCTTTTATCTTTCTTTTAAAGAGTGGATTACGTGTTATTGATTTTATGTTTTCTTTATTTAACTTGGTGGTGATAAATCGATTGAAGATGCGCTTACAATGCAACGTAGCGTTTTATGTAAAAACTCGCAGATAGATCTAAGCATCACAGCAACGCACTAAATATCACGAACCGAGAACTGGGTCGAGAGTTCCCGCAAAATAAATTGCGTGTCGTGGAGGATGTAAGGGTGGCAGTACCTGAGCTTGCTGCGGGGGAGAAATGACTTGGCGGAGTGGTCCCCGAACACTCTCGAGTTAGTAACGGCCTCCTGGCAGAGCACGAAGGTGTAAGGTCATTAGTCAAGCTGATTAAAAACAGTCATTAGTCGTGTGGAGCCGTATTGGGTGGCGGCCGCTGTTGCGAATCAGGAACCTAAGAGCCCCATCCGGTCGCGATTCCCACCGCCCAACCACTCCACGGAGTGGAACCGCGTCCAATCGTCTCCACATCTCTTCTCGCTCACTTTTTCCTTCGAGCTGCAAGCGAATTGCTTCTGCGCTGTCATAGCATTCGACTTGGTTCGCATTCCACCTCGTAATTCCGCAGGTTTGTTGGTGCCCGTTGCGGCCTGTACGTTTACTTTTTAAGTGCCTAGGGTCACCAATTCGAACCCAGCCCCGTGTATGGGTGGTTTAGATTAAATGTTGTGATTGTCTTGTTACGTCACTACAGAGTTTCTACAACTACACGAGCAAGCCCGATACGATTGAAGTTCTTATACCTGGCTGTGTGGTCCAAAAACCTAAAATCCAAATTCTTGAGAATTTTGCTAATGCTAATTCAGATACGTAAAAAACATACATATTTCGCTCTTCTAATCTACCAGATCCAGTATGCAATAGAATTTCAGCGGAATTTGACGCTTTTTGGTCTCCTGATCAGTTCCTATTAGTATGAACTGAAGCGTGGTTTTATGAACTTCACGAATCAAGTCACAATGTATCAAATTCCATAAGAAATTTATTTATGCACTAAATAATGGGCTCTACAAATTGAATATATCAGATGACCCGTGTGAAAATTTCGCGGATATAATGAATAATGGTAGGGCGTTTATAATAGGATGAAAGAAGAACCGACTCATTTGTTTCAATTGTTTATTTGTTTAGTGTAATAGGTACGTAACAAACGTCGACCCCAGTGAAGCAGTTTATTAATATCTCTGTGATATATGCTACTGCTATCTAGCGGATAGGCTCTGAACTGTAATATACACGCGACATTCACAATAATTACTCTTGCTTTTTAAGGGTCAAATTCCGAAAAGTTTCGTTCTTAAGCAGACCAAAGCAGAGGACCTTAATTATTAATATGATAGCTCATTTATCTATTTCGGTTAGATATGAAGGGAGATAAATGGCTCATGATAAAAAAAAATACGTTACCGAAATAATGATAATTTTGCCCTTTAAGGGTCGAATTCAAAAAAATTCCTTTCTTAAAATATGATTTGATCAAACCAGAGACATTATACTCAAGGAACATAAATAGCTCGTGAAAAAAATATATATATATACACACTATGGAAGTAATGATAAGTTTTCCCTTTAAGGATCGAATTCCAAAAATTCCTTTCTTAAAACATGATGTGACCACGGCGGATACCTTGATCTTTAAAATGACACCTCATTTATCTATATCGGTTAGATATCAAGGGAGATAAATGGCTCGTGACATAAAAACGTGTTGCAGGAATATTGATACTTTTGCCCTTTAAGGATCGAGTTCCTAAAAATTCGTTTCTTAATATATGATGTCACCAAAGCGGAATCTTTAAAACGATATTTATCTATTTCGGTTAGGAATGCATGGAGATAAATAGTTTGTGGTACAAAAAAAACAGCATTTTAGTAATATTGACATTTTTGCCGTTTAAGGGTTGAATTCTGAAATATTCCTTTCTTAAAATATGATGTGATCAAAGTGGAGACCTTAAGCTTTAAAATGATAGCTCATTCATACATTTCGGTTAGTTATCAAGGAGAAAATGTCTCGTGACAAAAAAATACCTTACAGTAAAAATATGTATGATTTTGCTATTACCGTAATAATGTTGATTTCATGAGTTTTTTGGGTGAAAGTTTTACTTTATTTCACCAATTTCAAGGTGCTACGTCTTCTCGTTAAATTTTATCACTGTCGGTTAAAGGCAGCGGAATTAAGAGCCTGTGAGGTAGGTACGTACCGACATGTTGAAATGTTAAATGTACCGTTTTTGCTTTTTAGTTACGAAAAGTGTGATTCAATATATGCGAGGATGCATACCATACAGGGCATGTAAATCACACTCTGGCCCTGAAACTGTAAACTGATTAAAAGGTAATCAATACTGGCGCCTTAACTGGAAGCCAGATAGGCAGATTTTTGGGTTTTGAATCAGATGTCACAGCTGGAGATGCGTACCACATTTCTCTCCTTGTATTAAACTTCATTCCTGTCTGGGAGTTTTTTGAACGTAATTGTAGGAGCTGGAAGATGTTGCAGTTTTTCATTTAAGAGTGTAGCAAAACTGGTGAGCAACGATAGTCATAGAAATTAGCTAGGTTTGAGTAGCCTAGAGATGAGGCTCGTATTAATCACGGGCTCAAATTCCCGTTCGGCCATTCAGATTTCTGTTTTCATTGATTTCCCGTAATTACTTCAGGTGAATGTCGGATGTTCCCTTCAAAAGACCATGGGCGAATTCCTTATTCCTTATTTGGGATAGAAACATCAGCAGCGTCTCACAAGAGAGCTGATTCGGGGTTGTATGGGAATCGCAACCAATGGAATGACGAAAGAGGAAACGCTCCAACGAAACGTTGCAGGAGACGATTAGAAGAAAATCATTTAAAGACAAGTGTGTCATTTTCATGCAAGATAAAAGGTTATAAAGAAAAAAAGAAGGGATAATACAGCTAAAAAATGTATGTTTACGCTTGGGGAGCAGAAGAAATGCTAATAATCTAAGACGAAATTTTGTCTCCACAGGTTTCAATTTCTGGGAATCTTTTGGTAGTGACGGAAATGCTGGTCAACTTCTATTAAGAAGCGAGTGTTTGTGAGGCAGCTTTCACTGTTAGACAATTCTGGACCCTTTCCAGTGAATTAGGGAGAACGGCCTTCGGTTCGAAGCGGCTAATTGCGTGATCTGGTTTCAATAGCTGGAAGCGCTGCGTGTAGACGGTTATGTTTCAACTTGCTGTCCGCAAGCAAAATGTTGAGACGCCCAGCTGAAATTAGCCACCGCCTCAGCTGTCGGACAAAAGACTTTGGACAATGGACCGTCCTTCAGCAGGGGAGACGGCAAGAAACGTCTTAAGAGCGCTACAGATCATTCCGAACGCAAGCTGCTGTAGCTAGAATTACCGATTGTGTCAAAATCTCTTTTTATTTTGCTAATTAAACCAGGCTTCAACGAAAATCGACTCATAATTTTTGTAAAAAAATAAACTGCTATGTGGATTGTTATAAGAGTGAAAGAAAGTTTTACAAGAGAAAGAACAAAGTGAAACGGCTTTATCTAAAAATTCCCTTCGTAAACTAAATAGATCATTTAAAACAATTGAAAGAGGTATTTTCTTCACGTTAAAAAACCCCAGTAAAAGCAAAAAAAACAAAAAACAAAAAAACAAACAAAAACACAAAAAACAACAACAGAACAACAAAAAATGGAAGGATATTACTTTTTTCGAGTACAAGAAATGAGAGATGAGGGGGCTTCCACCTAATTACGTGAGGAGTTTTTTCAGAAATTTGGACTCCCCTTTGTGAGATCTGGACACATTTCCCCCTCCCCCCAACATGAGATTGACCTTTTTTTAGATTTTGCTGGACTCCTCCACCCATATTTTGATCTTACGTAATTAATGGATGCCCCTAATTAACGATTACTGTAATGACTTTTCTCTATTAGATCAATTAATCGAAGATTTATTCTGTCATTTTCGTAAACAGAGTTTTCAGATTTTGCAGATGTGCTACAGATTTATTTTATTTTCTCTTTATTCAGACATTTGTTATGTATTCCGTGTCACATTAGTCATAGCTCGATTTACGATATCTCGGAATATCATCCACTGTTGACTGTAGCTACTGTACTCAATAAAATAAACCTTAAGCGATTTGTCAGACCCAAATAATTATGGCATGGAAGACGATTAGTTCAAAAACAGTGGAAATAATAGTGGTTGGCAGAAAATAAAGTTTCCGGTAAAAACTAAAGCAAAGGTATTCCTGATATTTTATAACATGAAATTGTATATTTTTTAAAATATATTGTTGACATCGGCATCATCATGCCGATAGAGAATTTTTGACTGGAAAAGGAAAAGAATTTGACCATCAATGCATTCGACTGGGGTGATCTTGGGAAACTAAGCAAAACCTAAATATGGATGGCTATGATCGAACCTTTTTTATTTTTACTTATGGCTTCACGCCTTGTCGACATCGAGGTTATAGAGGCGGGATGGGACTGGGGACAAGGAACGGGAAGGAATTCGGCCATGTCCTTTTGATGGAAGCATCCCTGCATTCGCCTGGAGTGATTTGGGGAAACCATGGAAAACCCAAATCTGGATGCCCGGACGGGGACTCGAACCGGTGTTCTCACGAATGCGAGGCCAGAGCGTCAACCGCTTACCCACCACGCTCGGACATTTACTGAGAAGTTATAGGGTACAGCAAATCATGCCACACACGCGGTAGAAAAATAAAGCAGAACTTAAATATTTTGAGAGTCAATTACGAAATATGAATATACGTAATTAATAGTGGAAACTCACACTAGAAATGAATGACGAACGCCTTCTAAGGCTGGCTATGAAGTATAAGCTTAGAGGGAGAAGAGTCTAAGGAATACGCTGTAAGAGATGGTTTTGGGTGTCGGAACAGGACGTCGCCCTAATCCTTGAAGAATTTAAGGAAATTGCGTGTATATCGGAGAAGTGGTTTTGAATTACATTATAGGTAGACAGACAGAGATATTATGTTTTGTAATACGTATGGCTAGAGTGGGAGCATGTGTCAGTGGAGGGTGGAGCGACGTCTTCTGAACACTGTGGGTTCCTTCCCGGTGGCTGCGGAGTTTACGGCGGCAGTCGCTAATGAATTAGCGAGGGAGCGTGGGGTCTCCCCCACGGCAATAAGACTCCACACCCCTCCCTGACCGCGCTCTACAAAACCACCTGTCATCCAACCGCAGCATTACAGTCGCCGTGCCACATTGAACCAACATACTGGACAGTTTTTAACTACGTTCTGTAGGTGTTTTATTTACCAGTACACAAAGGGGCCTTGCCTCCTTGTGTGTGTGCGTGTTTTTTTCTTTGTTTTTTTATTTTTTGTATTTTGCTTAATTTTTTGTTTGTTTGTTTTACGCTTCATCGACATCGAGGTCATTGGGAACAGCAAAGGACTTGAGAATGGTCCAATGGTCATGGCCTTTTGAAGCAACCATCCCAACATTCGCATGGTGTTATTTGGGGAAAACCCAAATCTGGATGGCCGGACGGGGATTCGAACTCACGTCGCCCTGAATGAGATGCCAGAGTGTTACTGCTCACCCACCGCGATCCGTGAACCACTTTTGTAGACAGCTTAGAAATCAATTCTTCTATGGAACTTTAGGAGTTGTCAATTAAAAATTCTTTTAATTTTTCCCTGAATTTGATCTTAACCCCTGAAAGACGTTTTAGATGTATTGGGAATTTATTAAAGATATGTGTCGCTGAATATCTGATACTTTTTTGAACAAATGACGACTTCTAACCCTTATGAGTGTAGTGAAATACTTCGTCCACCAACCTATTCGAGTCGGAATGACAGGAAAGATATGATTAGAGAAATAAGGTGCCGCACTGATTCTTATATGAATTCTTTTTTCTCTCGTACCATTCGGGATTGGAATGTACAGCAAAGAGATTAGCTTTGGTGCTGAGCACCCTCTGCCACCCACAATTTTGTGAACTGCAAAGTATATAGGTAGATGTAGATGTAGATTTTTACTTGTAGTGCCATAATTGTGCATTTTACTATTTGTTACAAACAGAGTATAACTGGTGACAACAACGGACATTAATGTGTGTATGTAGTCCACCAAGAAAGTTAAACTCCTTACTTCTTGAACACATATCCGCAGAACGTTCTACACGTAATTCTTATTACTCGCTTTTAGCTCTGAATTTTCGTGTCTGTGAATTGCCCCAGGTAACTATCGCATATGACATTAAGGAATGACAATAAGCAAAATAAACTAGTTTCTTTTTACTGAGATTACCTATAGCTGAAATTGTACGAATTGAAAATGTGGCTGCACGCAATAACTTTAGTATGTCAGATACTTGCTCGTCCCAATAAAGAGCAACATCTGCAGTCTGTAAGTGTTATTTTCAATTAAATTTTTCTCTGTACAAATTTATTTGTTTGAGTAATATTGTGCTTTTCTGTTTCACGCACAACAACGATGCTTTCTAAGTAGTGAACACAATACGAACGGTGAAAGAAATAAACGGGGCGAGTTGTTTGTTGCTGTTATGGGGAGTCAACAGCTAGGTTATTAACGCGCAAGAAGGACCGAGATGGAGGGGTAGGGAGACAAGTCATGTCACCACACGCATCCGTCTGCTCCTTCAACGACCACCCTTGATTTTGTTTTTTACACTCCTTCCAGCAATTGAAACGAATATTTTTGGTGTCCTTTGTTATTTTACGTCGACGGTGGAACCTGGGTAAAACTGCTCCCAAGAAACTGAAAACAAAACTGGCCAAAACACGAGGTAACTCTGCGGCGTTACTTTGAAAAGTTTTGTAAACTGAAAATAAAAACTTTGATGACCGGACCTAGATTCGAACTCCGCTCTGCAGGTACTCCAGGCCTGAATATTAACATTGTAGACATGTTAATTTAGACTGAAACTGTTCAATGCTTGCCGAACTTATACTTCGCGATATCACTAGGTGAAATATTTGCATGGCTAAGACTGTTATAGTGTGACGAAAGGAAAGCTAAGGACAGATGGAAATTTATCAGATGTAGTTAAAGTCATTGGGTGTAAAAATAGCCTAAAATATTTATTTTTATTTTTTTCTTTATTTTTTAAATTTTATTGAGCCAGTTAGATTTGGTTTTTTCACTGGTACTGACAACATTAGCTCGCACTCCTCTATATTATTGCGTATTATGCAATGATTTCAACATAATAGTCTCTTAAATCAACCCATGCCTGAGACCAGACTACCACCAGTGGCATCTACAGCTTGAAACTTGCGCATTAGCCACTACACCGCCGTTGTGAGCTGCCAGGAAAGTCCAAAGTTTACTAAGTTCTTCGGTTTCAAGACATACGGCCACGTATGGTTAGCAAGTGACGAGCTTCACCCTCCAATTTGTTTTTTTTTTTTCCTATGAATTTACGTCTCGTCAACGTATATTACTATTACTCCGCGATTCACTAAAAGTGTTTGGCGGAGAGTGCATTGCACCTATCAGGAAAGGTAATGGTTTGGAAGGGATATACGAGATATGGCAGGTGGCGCCCATGGGCTATTGTGAGGAACCATCCCAGCATTCGCCTGGAGCGACCTAGGGAAACCATGGAAAACCCAGATCAGGATGGCCGTCAAGGTCAATGGAGGCACGAAATGACTGGAGTAGGAACGGGAAGGAATTCGGCCATATAAAGGAACCATCGCGGGATTCTACTGGAGTGATTTGGGGAAACCATGGAAAGCCTAAATCTGGACGCCCGGGTCCTGACGGGGATTCAAACCAACGTCCTCCCGAATGCGACGCCAGAGTCACCCACTCGGTCAGCCTAATTGAGTACAAGTGACATCAAACCGGTGGTAAAAAGTAGGGACAAAAGGTAATATGGCAATTTATGTTTATGTAAGTCTATTTACGTCAACCGTTGGACGAAACTCAGTGTTTTTACATTGACTGAAACATAAGATTTACTCAGTATATTTCTATACAGCTCAGGACTGCACTGAACCGAGGATGAAATTTTGACTCCTAATCCATTGGTGAATAAATTTTCGCCAACTATTACTCTGCCACCAATGCTTAGGACAGGAAAATTGCAGTTCTTGAGCAGGAGATGAGCTTAAGGATTAGTTTAAATAAATAAAAAATTTCACAGAATTACGCTTATTTATTCCTCTGACATTTACATGAATGCTATAAAATACTTGGAATCTTTATACTCTAGTACGCAATCAGTGGCAACATATAATTAATTCTGTCAACAATGTTCATTTAAATTTCCCGAAACTATCTTCAATAATAATCTGCACAAATATCATTAGATGAGAATAAAGCAACCAATCATTTTACTCTCATCATGCTAATCACGTAGAACACCACGATAGATGAACGGGCACAGGAAGCAAATGATACGATCGTCATAGTATTTCAGCTCCTCATCGAAACACCACATTTCTGTTTGTTGCACGGTGGTTGAGGTGACACATGTCGTAATATACTTGTGGCAACCATTAGAAACTATAGATCGTCTCTGTGACGTCACTGACAATATTTTTTGCTTGCGGCACGAAGCGGAACAGAAGGCAGCAATCATCCAATTACGAATATAATTGATATGTCCGGGCCTGCGCAAAGCAAGATATACGGCCCTCCAGGCACCTACACGGCTGACGAGACGTTGAGGCACGAAGCAGCGAATCCGAAATCCACCAGCACTGCCTTGGTATGAGGAGACATTGAGAAGAGTAATGAGGAGGTAAGGATAGGGTCAGACAATTCGGAAACACTGGATAGGTGGGTCACTGGTTCGACCTTAAAGTGAGTATTCCATACAATCTTGGATCACACATCGGAACAAATTTGTAGCGGTACACAACTCTTTTTATTAAAGGGATACAAATATGCAGTGGTAGAAATTAAAACGTCATGAAGGTGTAAATTCACAACGAAACGAAGGAGTGCACGGGGAAGTTTTTTCAAATGTGATAAAGCCTTCTTAGGTTATGGTTTTACACCTAATCGACGTTATTAGAGGTGGGAAAGGACTGGGGACAAGGAATGGGAAGGTTTTCGGCCAATTCCCGGCATTCACCTGGAGTGATTTCGGGAAAAAATGGAAAACCGAAATCTGGATGGCAGAACGGAGATTCAAACCCGCGTCCTTCCGAATGCATCCTCCCGATATAAAGCACTGTCAAGCTGGATAAAGGGAATTACTTTTGGACCGGATTCGAACATGGTCCCCGTATAGAAAGGTTTTTTAGGAGGATTTTTGGGGAAAGTTTAGGCTGTTTTTCAATTTTAGGTGACTTTCTTTAATCACTTAGGCTAATTGTCCCCTACTTCCTGCCATTCATATATATTAAAGTCAGAATCATACTTAAGGACGAAGATGAAGAATACAGATCGTTTTTCAGGTTGAATAATCGAGCAGCACAGAGTATTATATAAAACGCTACCTACATACTCCTAAAGCAAACAGTATAAGGACATTATTATGATTATATGGAAGCAGATGAGGGTGTAACCGTTCTTAAATACCGTTTCGTATGAAATACTATAATACGGACAAAACAGATTTCGAGAAAAATTATATGAAAGCATGTAACATCTGTTATAAATCTGCATAATAAGTCACTGAGATACAATTAAGACGGGGAAAACAATGAGAGGATTCGTAAAGACGAACACAAAAAACCTAAGTGCTGTTTTTTCAGATGTTAAATTTATACATAAACAGGGATGATAAATAAGTCACTATTTTCCGTTTCCTGATATAAATAACATAAATTTTTTTATATTCCCGGCTAAAAGTTTTGAGAATTTGAAGAAATGCTACGGCTGTTGCTAAATGGCACTATTGTAACTACGGAGTTGTTTATGCCTGGCTGCTAACTTAAAGAAACTAATTGTCAGAAATCGTATTGTGAAACAACATGAGTGATAACGGCAAATACACTATCCCGTCATGGAAGCCATGTGAGGAAATATTTATGATATTTCGGTAAATTGATGCCTTGTGATTTAACTTCTTTTACAGACCAATCTCGTTTGCGTCTGTAAGAACATAATAAATAATGAACCTTCTTAATAATAGTTATTAAATGATCAGAGATATTAGAAAGGAAAGTCTACTTTAATCTTCTTTTAATAATTTTGGTAAAGTTCCTTAGCCAAGACGTAGACTTTTCATCAGTAGATGTTAGATTAGGAGGGACTAAGGAATATATAATTGGTCGAAAATTTTGGGTGAAGTTATAGAGTCGTCGTAGATTGATACTATATTATAAGTATATCCCGTTCCATGACTTAAATTAATTCTGCTTGTTGCGATGTCTTTTTTCCATATCGTATTTTGATTAGCGAAGGTCTACATATACATGGAAGATGTCCAATGCGACGTCTAGACCTGATGCAGTAGAAATCATTCTGATGGTAGCACAGTTAATCGGGAAGCAGGAGATCGGAACCGGTGAGACAGAATGGACAGTGCGTTACTTAATAAGCCATCAAATCCCCGCCCGGGCATCCTGATTTGGGTTTTCCATGGTTTCCCAAATCACTCCAGGCAAATGCCGGGATGCTTCCTTCAAAGGCCATGGCCGAATTCCTTCCCATTCCTTGCCCCCCATCCTTTCCCGTCTCTAAAGACCTCGCTGTTGAGAGACGTTAAGCAGTTAAAAAAAAAAAAAAAAATCAGCCATCAACTTTGGCGAATTCCCGTCCGATCACCCAGAATTAGTTTTCCTACGGTTTCAAGAAATCACTCCAGAAGAATGCCGGGAAGATTCCTTCAAAAGGCCATGGTCGAATTTCTTCTTGTTCCTTGCCCCCAAACTTTTCCCACCTGTAATTTCTTCGACGTTGAAAGGACACAAAGACCTAAACTAAACACAAAAATACTTTCAACGACTCTGATGTTTGTGACTAATAGTTTGCCTGCAAACCATTTTTTTTTTTTTTTTTTGCTTTACGGATCGTCATGAGGTTTTTAGAGCTGGAAGCGGATTTCGACCAAGGTATTGGGAAGGAAATCGGTTATGTCCTTCTGAAGAAACCATTCCGATATTCACCTGGAGCTATTTCGGTTAAGCACGGAAAGTATAATTCTTGATAGTTGGGCTAAGAATCAACTCCCTCCCGAATGGCACCCCTGATCCGCTTAAGGCGTCTAGTAGACTGTTCCTAAATGCAAAACTAGGAGATTTCAGGAGTCCATCTTACTGCTAAGGACCCGAGACTATGGTCGAACAGTGAGAAGAAAATTGGAACATAAAAGTCAACGCGTAAGTCTTGTGTGGCATTTGCTAATGCCATAAGGATTGCGAAATCCACTAAGTCTTGTAGATTAATGAATGAATTAATTCTCCTCTACTAGCTGATCGGTCCTATTTGATAATGTCACAGTGATATGTTGTAGATTGATTACCTGCTTGATTGTGGAACCTCAGTTTAGGAGCTGCACAGAACTTGTCCACTGAAAATATTTGAACGATCAAACATACGAGAAAGTTCTGGAATTACGACACTATATACTGTATATTTGCAGAGCGTCCACCTCAGCAGCCTTCAGTTTTTACCATTTCGTATGTTTGATTAAAACGGCGGAATATGGTCAAAATAGAGATATTCAACCCAATTTTTGGTTTGATCCTAGAATCCGACATTCCAACCTTCGGTGAAGATTTACATTATTCATCGAACAACTTATCCAAAAGCTGATAATAAAGATATAGCCGTTAATCTAACCTGGGTTTTCCTACATGGTGAAAGATTATATTTGTACGGAATGTAAACCACGGAAGTCTCCTGAAGAACTTAACACAAACGGAAAGCAAGTTATACCGCTTTTACCTTTTTTTAAAATGGTTTTCAGCTTTTTAGGTCATACAGCTTCTTAAGTGTGATTACGAATCATCCAGTGTTTCGGCTTCTCGAGTATTTATATTGTATTCTGACTAATTATAGACACCATAGAAAGGTGTGAAGGAAGTTTGGAAACAGCAGCTTACAAAGGGAATCAAACCAGCGACTTTCAGGTCTAAAGCATTGAGCTAATACACCTCTCGGGTCTGTGGTACATTACATACACTACGCAACCACACAAAAGTTTTATGTCGTAAAACTAACGGGAATAATGGACAGGCCACTGTCTGTTTTGTCTATACCAGATTTCATTCGGCCCGGTGTCCGTGGCAGCTGTGAAGACTTGTCCCGGACAGCTTGTTGGCTCACCTGCAGCTGACGTAGTAATTATTTCCATTCTACACAGGATACACCCGAGCGATCGGGGTAATAGGAACGTCCATTCCCGAGGCGCGGAATGCGGCGCACACAATTATTATTCCTCTTTATCGCACCGGGTAATGCCTTAGTGCGGTATGCCCCACTGCCTTCCTCGAGTAACCTCTCGCTTGAGCGTCGCTCGTGCCGAGCTGATAAGGTTTCTCATCAACTTTCACAAACGTCTGCGTCGAGATGCGTTTGGAAGGTTAATAAGCGGTACGGGGTTTAACGTGTAGGAAGATATTTCACCGTGTACAACGATACCACTCAGATTTCCGGATCCGTGAGCGTTGTAAACAATAAGGCCTCTGAGGATCTCTGGTGGATACTTATTGTTTTTAAAGTAGCTTCTACAAAAACAAAACTTTTTGATATCTAGGTCTATTGCCTTCATTACTTGAGGATTAAACATCGAACCTTCTCTCAATATAGTTCTGGATTATGTTTTCATCTGATAATGACGGCACATCTAGTTAGAAACGTGTTTTAGAAAAACAGCCAGGCTGAATATTCGAGAAGACTGTGTTACGCCACTACTTCGGAAAAAAACTTAAGTCCGACTTCAGTGTGAGATTGGCAGAGGTAGAACTCTGAATCCCTCTTTTAGGCTTCGTCACTACAGTGGAAGATGCGCAAGGGACGCTTGGGACGTGTTATGGCCACCTTCCATATTTATTACTACTCTTATTTGCCGAAAAGATGACAGGAAAAAGATTTTCTGTGACGTGCGAGCGAAATTAAATGCAGCATTAATAGGAAAAATGAATTATTGTGGAATAAAGTAGGTCATTAACTGCTTCAGCTTCATAGTAACAAAACATAATTACCTTACTAACATGAGAAGCTAAAACGTAAAGAAAGACGCAACATAACCAATCGATACATAATAAAATTGTATCCTATGAGCAGTTGACTCAGTAATATGCTTCATGAACAAATTTAAAGGGTGAAGCATGTTGTTTTTCTGGTTCTGAAGTGAACAGCAAATCTCAGAATTCTTATTCTCTCTCTTTTTTTTTTGTGCTGTTCATCATTACATATTAAATTTTTTTTTATTATTTTTCGTCGTTATATCAAATTTTACGTCATATTTTTTGCTGAAAGAAAGCCTGTGTCACGCCGATTTTTCTCGCTGTTATATTATTTACTAAACCTTTTCACTTTGGAGTAAAACTATCCCAGGTATCATGTTCCTAATGAGAAAAAAAATCTATGACATTTCTTTAGCTGTTATCTCAGATGTACTTGTTTCCCAGTAGATTACCACAATTACCTAGGCGAATGCTAGAGTGGTACCAAATTTGCGCCTTATAATCTACAAATTTCACGAGCAAAAATACATCTGTCACAGAGAACATAAGTTAAACGAATCGCAGAGAGATGGCAGTACTTAAGCTTCCCCATTAGAATAAGTTCCTTACGTCGAGAGGGAGGATTGGTGCTGTGTATATTAAGATGAAATAATGGAATCGTGAACATGACCATTCAGGCTCACTCTTCTCAATGACACCAAAAGCGCCACCGAAGAATGAACTGGGAAGACAAGACACCGCGTATCCCCTTCTCCCTTCTTTCCTCTCCATACACACACACACACACACACACACACACACACACACACACACCAAAATAAGCCATACAGTTTGCTTAACTATAATCATGACTTATCTACACGTACTGAACAACACAGAGACATACGGAGGAAAGCCGGTCTCGGTAGCGCGGGGCTACCGAGCTGGAGTCGCCGGTTCGAGTCCAGCCTAGGGCATGGGTGGTTTTAATTAAGTGTTGTCCCGTCACTTGTTATCATCAATAATAACACGAGAAGATTCCGAATACACACTTGATGAAGCAAAGAAACTCACTTGCTGGCTGAATGGCTGATGCCAACTAAAAAAAAAAAAATACCGAGGAAAGAAGCTGCCCACAATTCCTCTGCATCAAGGACTAGACATCCTTAATTTAGGAGTACCATGATGCACGCATTGTATGATGGCCTTTATAACTCTAAAAAATGGCAATACTTCACCTCCTAAATTAGTGTAATGCTCATGGCAGGCGGAGGGGAGAGGGGGGGGGGGAAATCAGGATATTGTTTCTCGTAGCGGCGAAACAGCCTTCGATTTACAATACTCTGTAACCTCTCAAAAGTTTTATTTTCTTTGGTAAAATAATACTCTCTTTTTTGTTCCACACATCCTGCTTATTGCAGCTTTGAAATATTTGTCTTCACATCTGCTTACAATCCGAGTAGCTTGTGTAACATTATCATTAACCTCCCAATCATTTTTAATATTAGTTTCCAATTATTATTATTAATAATAATATCAAATTATATTGCACTTATTAAAGTATCCTGAATAATTATGTTAATGTTTGTAACTTGATTTGTAATATTGATGGGTTTCCACAACCTATAGTTTGTTTAGAAACGGGGTTACATACTGTTGTTATATTTAGGTAGTTTACTAAATAGTTTAAGTAGTAGTTTTACTAAATAAACTATAGTCTGTGGAAACCCAACAATATTACAAATCAAGCTACAAACATTAATACAATTACTGAGGATACTAATAATTAATAAATGCCATTCTCCATTGGGCGCTGCATTGTAACAAGGCAGGACGCGCAGCAGTGTGTGTGTGTGTGTGTCACCGCTTGGAGAAGATTGTATGGTGCGAGTTCATGCTCTCCGTACACCAGCTAAAATAACATGGGAAATGTATTTGAACCTTGTTTGAATGTAACAAAAGTGTTTTAAAAGTTGTATCAAAGAACGGTTTTGATTAAATTCAGTAGTATTACGACCAGAACAAAGAGGTTTTCGTTTCCAGACGTTTTTATAATACATGTCAATTTTTTGGCAGTTATATGGAAGAAAATCGCAATTAAAAATACTCGAGCTAAGGCTTGCATGTGTTGGGAGTGGAGAATTGAGCCGCTCTCGTCTAAATAACACGCCGTAATACACTAGCGGAATGATTAACACGCAATTAGCTAATCATTTCCAGATTAATTGCTAGCTCACATTTGGCCACCAGTGCCAAATTAGCTCAAATTTGGCGACCATTTCCAGGATAACTGGTAGCTTACATTTGATTACCAATACCAGGTTAGCCCATACTTGTTACAAGGTTTTTAATTTTAAATCCGTATGGAGAAAGAAACGATCCAAAATGTAACTTTTGCATTATTTAAATGCGTTCTGCAATTCCTGATACTTCAGAGCCATGTGATCAGTGAGATGATATAAAACCGTACAAAATTCTTAATTGAGGGTCGCTGTTTATATAGTAACGTAATAGTTTCAAACTAAGGGCATTCTGCAGGTGTTTTAACAAATTTCGCTGATACGTTTCTCCCACGTATAATCAGTACCTATTGTGCTAGTTACGAGTCTGGTTTAGGTTACCTGTTGAATAGTTTCAGCACCACACCCGTGAAGAATACGAATCACGACACGAGATTGGAGTCGTTGTTTGGAGTGGGTGTGTGAGTTATTGCGTGCGTGCGTGGGGTCACGTTAATTAGAGGCTTCGGACGGCGCTGTGACTAACGCAATTCGCAACACAGCGGGGAACCTTTCCCTGCGGCGGTATCCCACACCTGCGACTACTTGCTGATCAGTAACAACAGTCTTAAGCGCCCTCATAACAATACACCTGCGATATACATCGGTGGCTATGTTTATGGCACCAATATCTTTTCTTTTTTGTTTATGGCTTTACGCCTCGTCGACGTCGAGTTCGTTGGAGGCGGGAAAGGACTGAGGACAAGCAACGGGAAGGAATTCGGCAATGGCCTTTTTGAGAGAATCATCCCGGCATTCACCTGGAGTGATTTGAAGAAACCTTGGAAAACCTAAATCTGATGCCCGGACAGGGTTTCGAAACCGCGTCCTCCCGAATGCTAGGTACGAGTTTTACCGCTCATCCACCACGCTCGATGTAGTGATATCAATTTTTCAAATTGTTCTACAAAGACAGTTGTTTATGAAACAACAGCTATCTGTCTAGCCATCTGTCGTTAAAAAATTCGTCATTAACTCGTACAATTTTAATGCTTGGTCAACGGAAATACACAACAGGAAGGTGAGAAAATCATTCCTTCACGTATCTCTGTCTATATAAAAATGGTTGTGTGCATATATATTTGTATGTTTTTATTCAAATCCACACTTTTTGTGCGATCTAGATGAAACTTTTCACATATATACCTTAAAACAAGGCGAAAAATATTGTCAACATTTGGTTTAAAAAATCCACCCCTCTGCCCCATCAAGTCCACTTCAGTGTTTTACAAATATCGCGAAAGCGGTAGGGAAATCAGTCAGAATGGGTAGTGATATTCTTGAAGTACATAATGTTTCCTGTCGTACGGCGATGGACAGTTTCCGATCGAATAATTGTTGACCGAGAAATTTGAACTTGAATTTAAGAATCGTTTTAAAGTTGGTGTGGCGACACAATAATCTACAGGTTTTAACCTATTTCAATGCACGTATGCTTGGTAATAAGTGGAAATATGATGTGTACATTTGGTTTCCAAATTACTCCCACTCATCACCTTTATCCCTTTGATATATGACTTATATGTTATTTTATGTATTGAACATTTTTTTACTTGTTAGAGACTAGAATTTTTGCGAATAAGTAATTCAATGCACCACAAAATTTACCTTTTATATTCTGTACTGTCATCATTGCAAAAGAGTAAATTCTCACAAACTACCTGTGTCTTTCAGTCAATACCATTTCAAGCAACTAAAAAATTCAGAAATATTTCTTTCGAAGCTGTTAATTTTACTATCTATCAATGCTGAAAACTAAGACAGAAAATACTCCCTCTCCCTGCCGTAGGATTCATCTAAAAAAGAAATTTCTAACTGATAGGAACGAAGTTTGAAGCATTGAAGAAATAAAATTTAGTTTATATTGAAATAGTTAATGTTTTGTAGTAGGTCTTATAAACTTTAACTGTGTCAATTTTTACGTAACCCATCAGATATTATTTTTATATATTTTATCTTCTTTTTATAAAGCTCTGTTATATACGTAAAAGGTGTTTTAGTAACTAAAAAATTCGATAAAACAAAGAAGCTTTTTAATGTTTTGCATAACGACGTCGCACTGTTGTCTAATATCGCCAGCCTGGTTGATCTTCACAACTCATTCTGCTAAAAAGGCAGAAATGGAAATCAACATAACTAATGAGACCTCTCAAGTATACACAATCGTAAATCATTCTTGTTAGCCGGTGAAATTTCTACTCACAACATGAAGACTTCATTTAGAAGACGGTAGTGAAAGCATATAGACTAAGAGAACGGTTAAAGTGTACATTTCATATTCCTCGTGTCACAATGACAATAAGAAAGCAGTGTGATGGCTGAACACATAAAGGATTTTTTTGATGCAGTAATTGAATATTAAGTTTAGTCTTCAATATGTTAAACGGTTGATAGCCATTGAATATGCAATTTGGCTGCATCGTTTGGAGACACTGGATCATGCCATTATGTCCGACTATACGACAGGTTCTTTACTAGTTGTAAAACGGTTCCGATGCCCTGCGACGTTCTTTTTGGTCCTTGGGAGGTGGTACACAATGAGTCCCACAATGGCCCAGACACTCATAACACTTTCAAATCCGTCTCGCCGGCCCCAGCAAGTGATCGGGCTGTCTATTGTTCAACGAGCTGCGCCATCACTTGCTGGAGGGACACCCAACGAAGTTTCACCACGGTATGTCTCCGAGTCAAATCTCTACCAGAAACAAGGTCTGCCAGGTTCAATAAGTTCCTATATCTATCTTAAAAAATACGATCAGCATTGTCATTGGATACAACTACCTTTTAACTTATGTCATGGTTTTATTCATGTACTTTTGGAGGAATCATCCCTGCATTCGCCTAGAATGATTTCGGGAAATCAAGGAAAACTGAAATCTGGATGATCGTCCTCAACACAAATCCAGAGCATTACCACTTAGCCACCAAGTTCTGTTGCAGTAATTACTCCTCTGACACTTGGTAAGGTTCGAGTCTGGTAGTGGAATAAAGTTTAAAAATCCTGAAATTCACAAGGAGGAAATAGGTAAGTGATGGTGCACAATTACTAGTTCCGAAAGTGTGAACCAAAGGCCTGAATTCCATCCCAAACATTTTCACAGTGCCTATTGAGTGAGGGAATGCAGCAATGCTGACGGGGCTTCGTCAGTTGAGGGTATTATCAAGATTGGTCTCTGTCTACACTCAAGAGCCAAAGAAACTAGTACATCTGTCTAATATCGTTTAGGGCCCCCGCCAGCACGCAGAAGTGCCGCAACACGACGTGGCATGGACTCGACTAATGTCTGAAGTAGTGCTGGAAGGAATTGACACCATGCATCCTCCAGGGCTGTCCATAAATCCGTAAGAGTACGAAGGGGAGGAGATCTCTTCTGAACGGCACATTGCAAGGCATTCCAGATATGTTCAACAATGTTCATGTCTGGGATGTTTGGTGGCCAACGGAGGTGTTTAAACTCATAAGAGTGTTCCTGGAGCCATTCTATTACAATTCTGGGGTGCCGCATTGTACTGCTGGAATTACCCAAGTCCGTCGGAATTCCCAATGGACATGAATGGTTGCAGGTGATCAGCCAGGATGCGTACGTAAGTACTGATTGGGCACATGTTTCTCCTATTCACTCACCGTGATAATAACTAAACTAACGACTGTTGAAACAGGCATTTGGAATTCAGCATACCAATGATGTCATACAAACTACTTGTCGCTGGCACATTAACGAAATATAAATTCTATATGTGTTTAAAAGTTTTATAATGGGTTTAACAGTATATAGTCTTCTTAGATAACATTCTAGTCTACACTAAAATTATAAAAAACGAAAGTAACTTTGTCTTTCTGTCTATTTGTTAACTAATATTGATGAAAACTGACAAAGAAATACTATGCATCGTTGGGAAGGACGAAGGATAGTTTTTTTTTTTTTGGGGGGGGATAAATAATATATTTTATCATGAAATTTTGGAAACTAACAGAAAGGTGACAGACAGATGGATAACGTGTGCAAGTCTCTGTAATGTTGTACTAGTCATTCAGGCTTTGTTTCTTTCGCAGTCAGTTTGTGAGACAATTTTCACGTAACTTAGAATTTTCTGTATCCAGTTCTAGAAATAATATTGTAAGTCAACGCTAACGAAGTCGCGGGTATCAGCTAGTTTGTTGATATTCCGAAAGGGAAATTTCGATTGCTGTGCTTTGACTACACTCTAGCGAATTAAAAAGCTGGAATTGTATAATACAAAAACAATGTTAATCACACTACACCGCCGGCTTTATGTCCCCTCAGCGTAGGGATGAAACCAGAAAACTAACAATTCCTGCAATTGCGTCATATTTCAACCAGTGGATCACTCAAATTCGCTCGTAGCCACCCCACACCTTGCCGCATTGCCACTTCACAGACGGCCGACCGGCCGCCTTGGTGCTGGCTTAGCTGTTGATGGAGCCTTTTGAAGGCGGTGCGGCGGCTGAGATGATTTGGCTAAGAAATTGGAGTAGCGAGTTACTCGCGACTGAGTGGTGGGGTCCGCGGCACAGGTACGGGGGAGACGCTCCCCCACACCACATTTATCACAGGGGATTAAACGCGCCAGATTCACCCCACAGCTACACAGCCACAACATCCACTTGCTGCCTCCAATACACGATACTGCTCTTGTTTACAACTGACGCGTTCCACAAACTCACATACTTAACGTGTAAATCCGAACAACCTGTTTCTGTTTAACAACCTACCATTTTCTTTGACGTCCAGTGCTTTTTCTTTTAACTGGAATGTTGTCAATTATGGTCTCCAAACATTTTACAAGTCCATACTATATTAAGTAATTTTAACTCCAATTCCAGCAAATATTGTCTAATGTGTTCATTCCTATTGCCGTCTCGTGTTTTTGCGGCATTTCACACGTCTTAGCACCTATACATCTGATGAATGGATTTTATCTTGTTTCTTCATTCCATAATTTTCAGATCCGTACATCGAGACTGGAGGGCAAAAGTCTAAAAATATTTACAAGAGTTTTTTGCTGGATTGATTACAAACGTTCTTTACCTCTATATCCAAATTTCTCACAGGATATAAGACAAACTAATCTCAGTGGAACTTGCCGATTGCGATTAGCAACAACCCATTTTAATAGTTTTATTGTAATATTTTATACTCTGTGTACAGTTTTTTTTAGTCAAAGAATTTTTTTAACATGTCTAAAATTTAATATTTCAGAAAATAAATAAATGGGGACCTGAAGAAAACATCATAGAACATGAGCGTAGGAATTACTGAATACGATTACTTTTGGAGACATCAGAAACAATACCGCAAACAGTTTACGTATATTGGTTTTAAAATCACAAGGAATATATCTTTAGATCCAGCTATAGCGAACAAAAATTATCTAAAGCATAAGAGTTATTTTTCTGCTAAGAAGTAAATTAACCGACCAAATCATTGCAGATGAGAACAAAAGAAGAATCAACAATACAATTACAATGAATATTGAAGTATGAAAAATTAATAATAGATATAAAAAAAGCTATTTAGCGTAACAGAAAAATAATTTCGGTGGCATTACTTGGAAAAGACAAGAAGCCACTGCATCCCTCGTGAGGCAATTCGGGAGGTCAAATTGATCAGATGATCTGAAAATGATCGGTGATGAAAGGAATTTGTGCGAGGCCCTAACAGACAGTAGAGGCCGGATGGTGGTTGGTATATTAAGACTGGGAGACTAGTCGATTTGTTAGATGAGGGAACGTGTGAAGGAAGAACTGAAAAGGGAGACAAAAATTGGAATTATATGAACTATATAACTGGAGGAGAAAGATGTAATTATTACGATGGGATGAAGAGATTGTCTCACTGTATGAAGAGGTGTTGAGTTGCATCATACCGGTAGAGAGATTGATGAAAGAGGAGAAAAAGTTGATGAAATAACAGCAAAACAACTAAAATGGTAGCCCGCATGTAGAGAATACTGGGGAGTAGCTACCAATATGGGTACCTCAGGAAATACCGAGAAGTCTAAGACCTCGAAAAAGCTGGAGACTGGGAATACTTAGACAGATGCGAGAGGGTGGCGGAGAGCGTCTCGAATGTTTGCCACTAAAAGATAGTTCGATTACATAAATTAGTCAACAAGTAAGTCAGTCAGTCCGTCCGTTTAGTTTTCAGTTAAGGTTTTGCTTTAGGACGTTTGCAGCTAATTTCTCCCCAAATTATTGATTTCAGAGTTTAAATCATTCCAAGTATATAAGTAACCAACGGACCCAAACGCAATATTAAAAGGAAAATAAACAGTTATGCGCACTGTACTATGAATTGGCGACCGTGAAAAGGACATTTAAATTAATTTACAAACTATAATTTCATACTATTTTCATTCATGTTGAACCTATCAACAATGCAAAAACTATGGAAATTTTACTGTCCTAGTTTACTTGTACAAGTTTTACCACAGTTATATAAGAAATTTGTTAATAATTCATTGTGATGTGATGAATTATACATTCATGTAAACAAGTAATTACTTCCTTCGCTGTTATTTAAACTGAACTTATAATTAACTTATTGATGCCAGTCATAAGACAAATGATAAACTTATCTGTCACATTATAAGGGTGTTGTGCCCCGGAGATACATATTAGTAATTATTTAGTATTTTAAAAGTAATAACAACAAATTAATACTGGTCATCCTGCAGTCAGATGATAAACATCGTTAAAGTGTATAAAAGTTACTAACTTCAAACCCCGCCAAAAATGACGGACTGAGCGGAATGCTCTGGCTTGTCCTTCTTGTCCAGGCTGCATTTTAACCTAACTACAAACTGCGCAAAAATTGTCGCTAGAAAACACGCGCGCGTACTTACGTGATGCCACGAAATTATCAGTTTTAATTAGTCTAGGGTGCATAGATCGTGATCAATGTGGAACTATTTAAGTTAAAATTATTATTTAAAAGAAAAAAACTGTGAATAACTCATTCCCTCTGCTGTAGCGGCAAATGCCAATATTTCTGTTCTAAACTGAAAGCTACGCGCATTAATACATTCACTTTATCGTGTCACAAACGCGATCCCTTGTTTCTTAACTTAGTAGAACAACGATCAGAGAATACAGCAAAAACATATGCATCAAAAAAATATAAATAAACAAAAAGCGACTAATAATTAAAAAGATGATTGAGGAAAAAAACACGTACTTTTCTCTCAGAGTCTGTCAGTTGGTTTTTTCACAGTTGTTTAAATAAAAAGAATCGTTGTAAAACAAAGCTCATAACATAAAAATCTCCGGCCGTTGTTAGTTTCGGGACCGAAGGCCAGAAGCGTGACGTCAACGTTACGATGACACAATGACCAAGCTTAGTCCTTTATTAGCATTTATGATGATGAGGATGATAATCGGAATTTTTCTGATACATTCATTGAGGTCTTAGTAGGTTCTAGCGACTCAAAGAAAAGGACGGGGAGGAATGCGTGTTGATACTTGGTCCTTCCAGTTTATTCTTACATCTGACACTCTTTTTCGTGTTGCATTCACTCGTTTATGTTTTGGAAAGTTCCGAGCTACTGCTGAGACCTGTCTGAGACTTTCCAACTTCTTCTGTTGCTCCCTTATTCCTTCTCTTCCATCACTGTCTAATTCTCTCGTAAGTCTCGCACACTTTCAAGTTCTCACTTCATTCACCAGTTCCTACTGGCTGCTAAGCGCAAAATATGAAATAGTGTTGTTATTGCTTTCGAGGAGAAAAATAAGGCAAGATTCTTTTTTTAACAGTTCTCACTTGACATGGATCCAATCAGAGGATGGCATTTATTGGGCTGTTCGTCTTCCTAGTTTGCTTGTAGCAATTTAGAACGTTATACATGATAACTCGTTACTCGTTTAACAATTCACGCCGAACATTGCCGTTCACATAAAGGAAATGCATTCACACTATTTAACACCATTACCGGCAAACTGTATTGAAATACATAGTTTATTTAATAACAACAGAATATAAAAAGCATGAATGAATTCGTAGAAGACGGTGTTTCTGACAATGATTGTTGCACTACTATATATCAGTATACAACAAATCATAAGGAATCTTGCGTCAGTCATCTTTCGGTTGTAAAATTGTCTATATTTTTTACGTCAGGTATTATTATTCTTTTGCGAAGTTCGTTTTGGACTTTCTACCTGATTCAATGGAAATAAGTTAATGACTTTAATGCAGAATATAGATGCCAGTTTGGAGGAAAGCGTGAGATGGTTTCATATTACAATATACGCTGAGACGGTAGTGAGCAATTCAAAGAATCTACACTTAATTTTTGGATGCTAAAATAACTAAAACCAATGGAGTTTTGAAATATCATTTTGTTAGGGAAGATAAGTTTATGACTGCGATTGGGAATTATTATTAATAGGATTTGCATGAAAGAAAAGTGAAATATTATTGACAAAGTATTCATTGATTTTTACGAGACACCACGAGCATTCGGATAATATTGTGAACTATTTTGTTCGGTTCCCGTATCAGCTTTACCCAGATTAAAACTACAGCCTCTTCATGATTTATGACCGAATCGTTTAATTATTTTTCAGTGAAATTAACTTCAAAATATTTTCACGCCGATTCCCCTTTACTTTTCTCGCATGAAGTTTTATCCGTCGTTATTGCCTCGTTGGAAAGAAAAGTCCACGTATACATATATCCTATTATCAGCGAATTCAATTATCTAATCATGTGAACTTTAAATTTAGGATCCCAGAATCAGTTACAGACTGGACATCATTTCAGTATAGTGGAGAGCGTAACTGTGGCCACCTGGTTATGTCTTGCTCTGTAGTTGCACACTCTTTCTATGGTGAAATGGATCGTTCCCGATTCCGACACTGCCTGTACATACCAACATACACTCATACACACACACACACACACACACACACACACCACACGGACGCACACACAAACAAACATATGAATACTAATAAAAATCTACTCTGGTAATCTTGTCATCGTTAGATAACTATGTACATCTTCGCGGCGGCAACACTGTAGAAAAATATCTCGGTAAAGTCGACTTTACTTTGGCGCGGATAGAATCCCCAGTGGTTTTTCTACATCTTGTCATCGTATTACGATGACGTCACGTGTGACCTTCATTGGCGGGTTAACAACGGCCAGAAATATTTTCACTCTGTGTCCTCAGGTTATATATATATACGTTTCTGAAATTGTTTCCCATGTTTCAAATTTAAAACCTACTAGGAAGAAAAGCATATATTTCGTTTAAATCTGCATATCACTTATTAGTTGCTTTTTGGTTGTATACCAATACTCTTTCGATGAAGATGTTTTATAGTATTCTCTGCCCAGAGATATCGTTGCTGTAGCTAGTGAAGAAATGTGTATATCATTTAATAATTTCTAAGTTTATGTG
>JARYHS010009186.1:59547965-59790495 GCA_031002005.1 Vandiemenella viatica
AGCAGATAAAAAGAAAGGAAGCTACGGAGATAAGACAGCAAATCGTTCGTCTGGTGACCGTGTTTAAAAATAAAAACATATTTACAAAGTCTGATTACCTAAACCTAATAAAAAAACTATAAGTAACAATAAGTCAGATGATAAGATGCTACTAAACGTAGTACTCTGAAAGAAGTCTGACTAGGAGATCATGCAAAGTTAACCTATGATAGGAGGCTACGACTGGAGAAGACGTAGCACAATAGTCAGCAATCTACAGTTTACCAAACACAACAAAATGCACTTTCTTTATGACCGCATCCAGCACGTCGATGACCCAGTTGAAACTGTCTGGGCAGCTAGCTCTCGGTCTCTTCACGGTATAGTCTATTGTAATAATCGCACTGAAGCTGTTGCTAGTCACCGCTAGGAGCCACCCTACTAGCAGCAGGATGGTGGTAAGTGTCTTTTTTTAATATGAAATAATTAATCCAAGAAGATTCACTTTCAACTTTGTTTATTTTCTTTCTAAAACATCGGAATCCAAAGATACTAGGTGCAAACGTAAGCAAATCCTCCAGCGATTATAAGTTTGAACTACTCAATACTACTACTACTCAAACTAGTCTCTGACGATCGCTTATATAGGTATCACAGAAAATTCCAGAATAATTCAAAGATTTCCGACCGACGTTTCTGGAATTCTATCAATACTTAAACAGTTGAAATCATATTAAAACAATCAGAATAAGTAAAAAAACATTCACAATCATTATGAAATGCACAAAAAAAAATTAAAGATATTTACACACAAAATTATCCACATAAATCAGTCGAAACTGTCGCAAATTGTCTCTAAACATCACTTCAGTACTAAGAATTACAATCTTTTAACTAATTTTTTCTAGCATTGTACTGTCATTGAAAATATTAAATAGTATTTACATAGTTTATTTCCATAAAACAATGTCCATTTACGCAAATTCACTATTAATTGCAAGAAAAATGTACAAAATTTTATTTACTCAACTTCCGGATTGCTACAAATAATTCTTAAAATACAATTTCAATAAAGATTTGGGCCTGAGGGACGTTATAATGATCAATAGTAATCTATTACATGGGCTCTACTTGTTAGAAGGGATTGCATGTGGATACGGATTTAGTTAGTTAATGTTAGGGAGGTAATTTTTATTTTTATTATTTGGGTTGAAAGGTGCTCCGATTGCAATGCTCACTCTCCTTATTACAATGTCATTAATGGTTAGCTAGGCACCTTTTAATCAGTTTTAAACAGTTGGAACTCAAGGTTAACGCCAGTGCACTTGAGTAGCACATATCGAGTTATGCCTATCTCTTTCTGCATATTCTATATAGCTGCATACATTATTTCACACACCTTTTATAAATAAAAATGTTAAGTAGAATTAACCCTGTTTTAACAAGATTTATACTAGCTTGACCTGTGTGTATATATGAATGTAGCGGAATTTTCCAACTTCCCCACTTCCAGATGTCCGAGCTGTTTGAAAATTGCGCACACATATTAAGAACCGGTGACAACTGATTACAAAATTAACTTTAATGTAAAAAAAAAAGCGTGGTGTCCTCTCTACATATCTTTTGACAATGGCTCTATCTTTACAAACAGCCAACGACACAAAATATAAGACAACTGATATGGCTCCTCACGCTTTTTTACAATAAAGTTAATTTTGTAATCAGTGATTTAATTCTTTAAGATTATTAAAAAAAATAATTTATCCTGAATTGTGCGACGTTCTATCACTGGTAAAGAAAATCTTAATATTTACAGATTATTTTTAACCTTTTAGTTCACATTACTACGAAAGTGTGTTTGTAAACTACAATTTTTTTTCGTAATGACCCAATCACGAGACTCATATCTGAACAACGCTCAACTTCTATGTTTCGCCACACTTCCACGCCATGAAAAAGTCAAACTGTCAATTCTATTACCGCTCGGCCTAATAGAACCACCAAAGTCTCTACATACGCAATGACAATGAGAAATAAAATAAATGTCTCCGTTTTAATGAACCATCAACTTAAAATTGAGACAAATCAGGCTCCATGGGTCTCCGTGATTCTAGCTTTTTAAATAGAATTCCGTTTGTAATGTATTTTGTATGTCGTTTTCGTAGTACTGCCTTTACTTACTTATAATCTAATAACCAATTACTGGATTAAATATTCTAATCCCTTCATTTTTATACTGCTTGATATGAACATTCGCTGTTTACTGCGAAGTCTTATTCGTCATCTGCACACACATTTCCGTCTTCAACACTGGATAAATTAATTGCACTTTATTATGCTGCATTCCTCATAATAATAAATCTTCCCAACACAAAAGATTTTTTCCCATTAAGTCATATTCTGTCCCTATATTACCCGTCATCAAAGAGTAACTAGAGATATTATTCACATTGTTTGATATTGTCAACTTAAACTCAAGTCGACCTCTAAACATCATCGCATATCTTTTTCGTATTACAAAAACATAACTACCACTAAACATTTAAACTAGCTGGGGGTTGTGCTCATCGCCTCACAGTGACGAGATAGTATTTAGCTGCCACACCCGCTCACTGGTTAGTGATAAAACCACCTGTAACCAGCATGGGCGTCGGTTATACATAGGATAATTTACTTGGAAGTATTTGGGTGGATTTACGGCTTATAAATGGCGAGGTTATTACGGACGGCGGTGTGTGTGCGTGTGTGTGTGTGTATGTGTGTGAGACGGGGGGTTGTAACAATAGGAAAGGAAATAGGCAATGCATTTATAAAGTAATCATCCCAGCATTCGTCGGGAGTGATTTATGAAAGCCATTCAAAACTGAAACCAGAAAGGCCATATTAGGAAACGGCGTCGGGTGCTCCATGTTATCGCTCACCAACCAGATTCTCTATAGAGACTATGGATCCATTTCAGGATATACAGTTTCTAAATAATTGAAAATAATTTCGGAGGAATGTTTAATATCTCTTAGTTGCATGATCACTTGAGTCATCTATTTTTTTATTTCATTCGACCTTTACGGCTTGTCGATGTCGAAGTTATTAGAGCCGGGAAAAAATGGTTTCAGGAAGCAATTGGGTAATGGCTTTTTGAAGGAACAAATCCGGCATTTGCGGGTATTGATTGCCGGTTAGGGATTCGAACCCGCGTCATCTGGAATACCAGCCCTGAGAGTTATTGCTCACTCAACAAGCACCTGTCAAAAACGTTTGCGTCATGGTCATACATCATTTATAGCCGCAAATACTTGCTTACAATTTCTGTGGTAATTTTACAGCTCGTTAAATGGTTTAAAGGTAATCTGTATCTAGAAGATACAGCTTCCCAGCTACGTCAGTGGAACGAGGCTTAGGAAAGCGGGCGAGGTCCTCGACTATCAAAGTGTGGTATAGGGTTCGAGTCCAGCTTCCTGAATACGGAATCCTTTTCCTCCGAAGCCAAGCATTAAGGCTCAACCATCTTCAGCTGCCTGTAGGTTTTTCTCCAACCGTATCATAGCAGGTGTAAAATTTGTCATGGAAACTTTTTCAGCCACAAAATGGAATGCTCAGAGGGAGCAGGTACGTTGGTTTATTTTTTCAACGAATCCAGGGGTACGAGTAGATTTATGATGGAAGAAAATGCTTGCAATTATTGTAGAATCTGCTACATTTACGAGAAACAAAAATTATTTTTTCCTTCATTTTGACAGGGCTCAAAAAATGATATAAAGCTTTTGATAATAGATAAAAAAAATATTGCATTAATATTGAGTGCTGAAGCGCTACACACTATATCGGGGAGGTACAGGATCTCGCATAAGGGCGCATCCATAAATTACGTCAGGTGTTTTTCCGGATTTCCGGACCCCCCCCCTCTGATGAGACTTCGTGAGCTCTCCTCCCCCCCCCTCACTACAAATCGCCCTCGCAACTTTTTGAGACCTTTTTTTTTTTTTATAGGTCTCACCCTCCCAAAGCTGGTTATACTCCCACTTTTCGACGAAAAACCCCCCTAAAATCGACTTTCGCGTGTTTTGTAGCCTTTTTTTTACCTCTACAGTACAACAAATTTCGAAAACCTCACGTGAGATTTCTTTTGAACTCCCATCCCCCTTGGTGATATCTGGTGAGATTTAACCGGACTCCCCCCCCCCCCCCCGCTCTAATTCACCTCACGTAATTTATGGACGCCCCCTAACGGCCGTTCTGACTGTGGTTTTTAGGCTGTTTTCCGCAGGCATCGAGGAGAATGCCGGGACGGTTCCGAATCTCCGCCTCATGACCTATACATTTTACTAACAAGAAATACACTCATCACATGCAGAGCATAGTTAGTAATTAGAGCGGCCTGGCTCTGGTATAAAATGCTTGGCGTCAGCAAGGACATGCGACCGTAAAACCAAAAGCTCCAAATTTGACCAGGCCGACTAAGAGGAAACCCCATCGAAGACAGTAGACCCTGAAATGTTGGGAAAAGATGGTGAACAATAAGAAGATGACTGAAATAAAATAGATATATTAAAAATAACTGAAACGGTGACTGAAAGAAAACGTACAACGAATCGGGCGCGAACCAGAATCTGCAGCGTTGTAATCGGGAATCTTGGCCGCTCACTTTGGTTTTACTTACATATTTGGCATGTAAGCTGCTATGAAAACTTTGGAGCACGAAATCTCTGAAAATAAGGTCCGTCGCAAATAATCTCTTGAACTTCAATTAAGGGGATACTAATTTACCATACATAACAATTACCAAGTGTGGCCGTCCATTTATCAGAATGCCCTATTTCCACCTCGAAAATTATACATTTCATAAACAGTATGATTGGTGCCGTGGCTGAGTGGTTAAGGCGTCTGATTGGAGATCAGAAGTCCTAGGTTCAAATCCCTTTCTCAGCGGCGATTTTCAAAGGCCCTTAACCCGGTCTTCACCTCTGGCACAGCTTGCTGTGTAATGTGAAGTACGCCAGAACGCTTCCGTGGTTAGCAATCAATGTTCATCTGTAGGTCCCATATAGCTGGTAGGGATACTGGATTAGATTAAGGTGGCTACGATAGGAGCGGAATGCGCAGTCCATAAACCCTGTCTTTACGATCACACAATCCTTACTGTCTAAACAGAATCTGCTTTTACCTAGTATGCAGAGCACAGATCGTGCGTTTCACAAACAGGTAACACTTCATCTACATCTACATCTACATATATACTCTGCAATTCACAAAATTGTGGGTGGCAGAGGGTGCTCAGCACCAAAGCTAATCTCTTTGCTGTGCATTCCAATCCCTAATGGTACGAGGGAAAAAGGAATTCATATAAGAATCAGTCCGGCACCTTATTTCTCTAATTTTATCTTTCCTGTCCTTCCGACTCAAATAGGTTGGTGGAAGAAGTATTTCACTACACTCATGAGTGAAAGTTGGAGTACGCATGTTTTCCAATAAGTTTAAACGAAACGTGTGTCGTCTATCTACCAGAGACTCCCAACCTAATCTACTAATCAGTTCTGTGACGCTTTCATAAGGACTGTAGCAAGCGGTCACGAATCGAGCGGCTCTTCTCTGTACTTTCTCTATACTTTCGATCAATCCCTTACGAAACGGGTCCCAAATGGCACAACAATAATCCAAATGTGAACGCACAAGAGATTTGTACGCTATCTCCTTTGTTTGTTCATTACAATTTTTCAAGATTCTACCTATGAATCGCAGCCTAGAATTTGCTCTACCTACTAAAGAATTAATGTGTATGTCCCATTTCTTGTTCCTTTGTACTGTTACTCCCAAATATTTAATAGAATCGACCATATCAATAACTGTATTGTTTAACTCGTATTTCTGAACAATCGGATTCTTTTTGTTAGTTATGCTCATTGTCTTGCACTTTTTACAGTTTAGAGTAAGTTGCCACTCAGCGCACCAAGCCAAAATAACATCCAGATCGCGCTGAATTTCTAAGCAATCGGCCAAAGTTCTTAGTTCCCTATAAATAACCGCATCATCAGCAAACAATCTAAAAAGGCTTTTCACTTTGTCTCCGAGATCGTTTATAAAAATTAAGAAAAGAAGTGGTCCTATTACACTTCCTTGAGGTACACCCGATGTAACATCTAGATTAGAAGAACTTTCTCCTTCAACGACAACATACTGCGACCGACCAGTTAGAAAATCCTTTATCCATTCACAAAGCTGATCCGATATACCGTAAGCTCGAAGCTTCACTAAAAGGCGGTTGTGTGGCACAGAGTCAAAGGCTTTCTGGAAATCTAAAAAAATTGCATCTACTTGTGAACCTGTATCGATAACTTTCATTACGTCGTGTGTAAATAGGGCCAGCTGTGTTTCACATGATCTTTTCTTCCGAAATCCATGTTGATTTGTTGTAAGCAAATTATTATAATCTAGAAAATTCATAATGTTCGAGCATATAATATGCTCCATAACTCTACTACAAACAGATGTTATAGATATGGGACGATAGTTCCCAGGATCACTTCGATCACCTTTTTTGAAAATCGGAGTTACTTGCGCGATTTTCCAGTCTGAAGGTACTTTTCGCTCTTCTAATGATTTACTGAATATATCAGACAGAAATGGCCCGATTTCTGCAGCATACTCTGAAAATACTCTTACTGGAATTCCATCCGGGCCCGGTGCTTTCCCCCACTTCAGGAGCTCTAATTGCTTAACGATACCTGCAGTATCTATTCGTAATGATTCCATCACCGACTCGCCACGGCGTGGGAAAACGGGAATACTATCCTTATGTTCATTTGTAAATGAATTTTTGAATACAGTATTTAGTACGTTAGCTTTATCGCGGCTTTCATTAACCTCGGAACCTTCACCAATTAGTGCTGGAATATTGCTGTTGGTACAATTAACTTTTCGTACATACGACCAAAATTTCTTTGGGTTTTCTGTGAGACTCTTAGAGAGAGAGTTGGAGTGAAAATCGTTAAAGGCCTCGCGCATTACATTCTTAATACGTCCTCTTAAATCAGCTAAGGTTTCTAAATCGCTGCGACACCCCTTCCTTCTTGAGCGTGCGTGTATTTTCCTTTGTTTTTTGAGTAATTTTTTGACTTCGCATGTATACCACGGTGGATCATCCTCTCCCTTAATTGTCCGCTTTGGTATATATATTTCCATTCCTTCCCTGACTATATGTATAAAACGATGCCACATCTCTTCAACGGTGTCCTTTGTTGACTTGAAGTTATGGTATTTATTCCTCAGGTAGGTTCTAAAACACTCCTTTGAGGCCTTACTGAATTTGTATACAATCCGCCCTTTTTTCCTTTTTCGCTCGGTCATTAATTTGATAGTCGCAATTACCGCTTTGTGATCGCTTATTCCTGTGGTCGTTGAAATGTCGGTGAATAATTCTGGCCTGTTGGTGACCAGCAAGTCTAAAATGTTTTCGCTACCGTTATGACACCGCGTAGGTTCATTAACTAGCTGCTCGAGATGATTATCTGACAACAAATCGAGAATTACTTCAGAAGCTGCCTTATCCCTGCTACCTGTGATGTGAACGTAATTACGCCAGTCAATATAAGGCAGATTGAAGTCGCCTCCTAGAATCATAGCATGATCTTTAAAATGGCTAGCTATACTATTTACATTATTAGTAACACTTAAGTCTCCCCATTTCACTAATGATTTTTTTTTATGGCTTTTGGCATCTTAGGCTATACAGCCAGCCTGATGAGCTTTTCCAGATAATTAGACACACCACAGGACGGACATGACATTCACAGACACAACAGTTAAACACCCATGCCCGCGGCCGGACTCGAACCGGCAACCTTCGGCACGCGGAGCTAGCACTCTAGCCCCACGCTACCGAGGCCGGCTTTCACTAATGATTGGTCTGCTACAATTAGTCTGGTACACACAGTTGCCGCAACTCTATGGAGTAGCGGCAAATGATGGGAAGATGATGATGCAGTTATGTAGGTGGCGCTCGAAGTCGTTTGCTGGTTATCATTGGTAAAGTCTTAAGAAAAAGTGACTATGGATGAAAGGCATTTTTGTGTATAGCCCGTTCAGTTAACAGATGCGGTTCAAGGTCAAGTATGCTCTATCCCCACTCCACTGCCCTTATCCCTTCAAGTGAAAGAGATATTTATTGCTCGCTTACATGGACACAGTGGTCAGCTCGGGGGCATTGGAGATAGGTGAATTGTTGTTTACAGCAACAGGTAGTGTATGAGAACAACACGACCCGGACGTTAGCTTTGTCCTGTTAGGCGGGGCGTACACCTCAAAACCACATCCAAAGATACAGGCATCCGGATCATTGTCTCTATTGCCACCAACAGCTCTATGACAACTGATACTATACCTCGATATGAAACAAATACCTTGCCTGTTGGGGGATATCCGGTTTGGTAGATGACCATTGTGACGAGTTGCCTGGGGTTTTGTTGTGATACTGCTTCGAGGAAGAAGTAACATACGAGAACACCGGCAGTGTCCAAATACTGTACCGAATCTTTAAGTACGTAAATTAGCTTACAGGAATACCGAGAAAAGTGTCAGAGCACTGTTCCTGAACTGGTTTTTCGGGGAACTGATATACTTTTTTTTTTTTTTTTGCTTAACGTCTCTCTAACAGCGAGGTTTTTAGAGACGGGAAAGGATGGAGGGCAAAGAATGGGAATGAATTCGGCCATTGCATTTTGAAGGAAGCATCGCGGCATTTGCCTGGAGTGATTTGGGAAACCATGGAAAACCCAAATCAGGATGCCCGGATTCGAATTGCCGTCCTCCCGAATGCGAGGCCAGAACGCTAGCCGTTACACCACCACGCTCGGCAACTGATATAAGGTTCCTGTTCAGTTATCCTGATATCGTTTTTCAGTTGTTTCTTCACATTGCCTGTTCAGAATACGCGGATGGTTTCTTTAATTAGGTAACATCCATTCCTCATTCTATGGCTCAACGCAGAACACATAGATCGCTAAACTGAAATAAAAACATATCGTCTCTCTTCTTAGTGAAACATTCGTTCGATACGAAAAAAATTTTTAAGGACAACCCTGACATCCGATAAAATTTGTATTAAGGTCGTTTCAGTTCTCAGTTCAGTTTCATTTTCCATTTCTGTTTCATTTAATTCTGGAAGAGAGTTTCTGTTTACACCATCCGTTCAGTTTTCAGTTCTCGAGTCCTTTGTTTGGTCTAAGTTGACCTTCCATCACGGGAACAATATATTGTGCAATCATAATTAATATCATGGATGAAGAGTATTTCATTGCAAAAACCTAAGCTTTATCTATGGAAAAAAAGAAAAAAATTACGGAGGGAAGGAAGCCAATTAAGTTAAGCTTGGTAGCTTTAAAGGAATTGATTGACGATTGTACATTGCTATCTCCTGTTACCTGGTTCCCTTAAAAGTCCATAGCCAAATTCCTTCTCGTTCTTTATCCCCATATCAACTCCCACCTCAAATGGCCTACATGTCGGCGAGAAGAAAAGTAAAATTTTTTCGAGTCGAGGAAGAGTCTTGGAGACAAAAAAAGAGAGCGGATAAATATGTGCAAGGAAAAATCGTACAGATATTAGCAACCAAGGTGGCTGTAAAAATTAACTTTTCATTTGCAATGTTCGATGATACGGAATCACAACGTCAATAATGCAGATCTGGAGTGAAGACCCATTATTAAAATTTTGCATCGTCAATGGTTGATTTTTCCTTCTTTATTTTCTTTCCTTCACTTCTGGATACGTAACTAACTCCAGAAACGATTAATATACAGCTGTTTCTTTTCTTACCTAATTTCTGCTTTTCCTAAGATACCTAACAAAAGCAATTGTTTATCATGACATAAGAATAAAAATAACTGCGTAAACACTGACGTACACCGCCGAAGATTTCTTTTGTTCTATCCTGGTCAGTTGTGCCAGATCTGTTTGTTACAGACTTGAGTAGCGACTGTTGACAGCAGCCATCAACAGTATAAACAGCTATAAGCAACGCGCGATTACTCCAGCTCATGACAGCAAGTATCTTCTTGTTTGTGTTCTGCTAATCCTCGGCACATAATATTCGAAACGGCTGCCTCCGTTGGGAGGAACGAGATTTCTGGCAAGCGATAGAAGACAAACCTTTTAGGGGACCTGTTAATGACCGAAACCGGTATGTGCTCTTATAATCCCGGCTACGGAGGAAATTAATCAACAGCCAGGTGCTCGTATTACAGCGCGAGTTGAAAAGTCGGCATACGGAATCCGAGTGATGTAATGGGCATAGATTAAAATCCCAGGAGTGGCATACCAGCCGCCCTGATTCAACATTTTTAGCGCTTTCCTGTAATCGTCTTAGCAATCATCTTCCCGATCTCCGCCTCATAAACTAAAAAAAAAAAAAAAAAAAAAAAAAAAAAAAAAAAAAAAAAAAAAAAAAAAAAAAAAAAAAAAAATTAATACACTGACGGCACAGTAAGTTACTCGTTTCGCGGACAGATAGCAGCACATCCGCTCCTACATTACATTATTTCTCCCAATGAGTTGGCAGACGTGAAAATATAATTCTGTGAAAGTTAGTCGAACTGTACAGGTCCTCTGGCAGTAAAATCTATGCGCTTTTCTTTGTTAAGGATTTTTTTTTTTCGTGCGGTAGTAATGACCTGGTGACAGGGTTTCTATTGGCTGCGCATTCCGCCCCTGTCTTAGCCGTCTTAATCCTGCCGGGTACAGGGGGCCTACAGTTTAACGTGCAATCAGAACCACGGAAGCTTTCTGGCGTACTTCACATTACACAACAAGCTGTACCAGAGGGGACGCTCGGGTTAAGTGCCTACGAAAATCCCCGCCGAGACAGGGATTCGAACCGGGGACCTTTCGATCTCCAATCACATGTCTTAACTATTGAGCCACCAGACCGCTCGTTAAAGGAAATGAATTGGTTCAACGTCCAACTGTGACAGTAATATTTTCAGCTATGCAACAGCCCTATCTCAGAATGTAGTTAATTCAAACTACGCTTTTCTTGTGCTTCATACAAACGTTTGCTGTTGCCTTCAAAATATTACTTCGGCACACAATTGTAGCAAGTAGCAGCCACGTTCACGATCCAGCCGTATGAGAAAGAAAGCTCGATCCTGAGACAGTGAACATAAGCTGTGTGGCACCATATCACTAGCGGATCTAACGTAAATAATAAATATGTATGGGATTATTTACTGGGAGACGCAAAAAGATAGTTTAGCCGCCAAACACACAGAGTTCCCAATAACCACTTAATCACCAGCCACTGCCATGGCCGTCAGACATAACGCCGTAATTCTATTGTGTAAAACGTTGTCCTGGATTCTCATATGACATAGCGTATTAATTAATGGCGATTACACAGAACTGACAGAGAATTGTTACATCATAAATGTATACTATTATAAATCTGTAAGCAAGCTGCATCTGCCTGTCCATTGTTTCCAGATATCATGCAAAAACTACGGAACAAATTTGTACCGCATTTTCACAGTTTTAAACGGAGGTACAGAACAAGAAATGACGATTCATTCTTATCGAAAATGAATAGGCGCCACAGAGAATTAATCAATCAGACATTAACGAATATCATTTCAAAAGTTAGGTTCTTCAGTGAAATGTCTGAACCTTTTAAAATCAGGACAGAAGTTCTACAAGGAGATGGATTATCACCCCCTTTTTTTTTATCTTGTTCTGTACAAAGTAATCAAAGCCTCGGAGAAAGAAGTAAAAGGAATAACCATTCTGGAAGTTTTGGTTCATTTTCCTCAATTGCTGATAATATTGGTATTTAATGAACTTCCGAACGCGTTTCACTTCTTTTGCAGAAGCATCTTCAGCGGGTTCTCCTGGTAATTATGTACAAATGTTATAAACTGGGTTTTGTTGTTGTTTTTTGTACAGTGGACTTATTATCTAAATTATAATCTACTTACATTTTTCGGTCTATTCCATTAGCTTATGCTCTACTCTAATAACCATTGGCAGGCTACTCTGAAATAAACTTCAATTGGGGTGTTTGGCCTTTGCAGATGATCTAGCAATTCTCTTTAACAACAGACAAGAGGCAGTCTGCGCCCTTGAAAAACTGCATGAGATTTCAGCTAAATGTGGTCTCCAAATCTCATATGCTAAAACCCATTATATGGAAGGATCTTCGCGGTACCAAGATGGACTACGCTTAAAAACGAGATTTGGAAATATCGTTCACGTGACTAAATTTAGATATCTAGGAGAAATTATTCAACCTGCAGGACTACTAAATTACAAAAAGCCTACAGAATCACCTGGAACAGATACAACAAATGGTCAATATCCCGAAAGATCAAGACTGTAATCAAACCGGATGCATTATATACATCGGAAACTTTGATTATTGGGGAAAGATCATTGATTAAAGATATTGAATAGCAAGAAAGGAAAATCATTAGCCCAGTTTGTACAGGAGGAATTTGGATGAAAAGGAAATCACACGAACTGTATCAGCATTCGGAAGAAAAATTCAGACACATTCAGGAAAAGACGAATTAAATTCTACGACAATATTATCACAATGAGTAACAACAGACTAACCAAAGGAATTCTAAACCTGGCCATTTCAATGAAAATAAAAAACAACTGGCTAATTGAAATCGAAAAGGATCTCCAGGAAATTGGAATAACAGACGATATCATACAGGACAGACACCGATTTAGTAGCATGGCCAATAACCACCAATTTTCCAACAACCAGTATATTAGAAGAAGGAACGCTTGGACGTTGGAAAGAGCACAGCGAAAGGATGAAGAGATTTTGGGAACAGATGAATAACACATCTGCTAGATAAGTTCACTCACGCTCCTGAGTTGGGCACAACGATGGAAGAAGAAGAATAGGCGCCACAGAGCACATTGCTCTTCAGATGAACACTCCTTTACGAGATACCCATCAAAGATCTCACTACCATATAGATAAACATTCCATCCTTTGGATTCTGTTAAAATTGTTTTATTGATTAGGCAACTTTGATTATTTATTTCTTCAGTTTACTCTGATATAATAGTTTAGAATACACGGAATCGTTAATTAAAGATTAAAACTGTAATAAGCGTAACAATATTTTGGATTTTAATTTATGGGTAACCTTGCCAAAAAATTCTACAAGGTACCGGAACTTGTTGCTGTCAAACCTATTCTGCTGGCATTACTTCGTGACCTTTCACTGATAAATGTGACAAGGGATTTTCTGAGTGAAAGATTTGCCTCCCGTTGTTCACATTGCAGATCAAAGATAACAGTGACTGGTCAAGCTGTGCCTTAAAAGTCAAGGGAAAAATCAACGAAAGACAATGGCACTGCGCCAATTATAAAACCAGGTAGAGACTATCGCAAAGTAGTGCGTGATGGATGCACCTTATGGCGGCTAATTAGCAGGAAAGCCTTGTCTCACACATAGCTGGGAATGCAGTTCTGAGTTGCTCCTACTGTGCGATCAGATAGCTCATGAAATGATAAGCAACCTATGCTAAGTATCTGCGATAGGTAGCATCAATGCCTAGACTTGAATTTCAGGTGAGGAACATACAGTACTACGATGGTTTCAACCAACGGATATTTTCTTTCAACAAACACTGTGTTGTCCACCGAAATACTGTGACAGCAGTAACATCTTGAGGATTTTTTTTCCCTCGATGCAGCCGGCAAAACACCACGTGCCACTGGCCACTGTTTTACAAAGGTGTCCAGTCCGAATCATGAGAAGGGGTGGGGGAGGGAAAGACCTGTGTCCTTCGCGAATTCAAACCGGGTTTGTTTGATCAGGCAAACTCAATCCATAGTAGGAAAGTTTGTGTTATCTTCTGTATGCAAAACATGAAACTTTGTATGTTCTGTATGATAAGTGTATTATTGTTTGTGAAATGTATTGTTTATGGACTGGTGATTGGGTACATTCGCTTTATGATTGAGGAAAACCGCCTAATAATCGCATCGCTGGTACGCCGGGTCCATGTGTCGAACATGGTCCCGTTGTACCTTCCCGAGCCACTGCACGGTGCCTTTCCACATAAAGGTCTTCTTCGCTTGTTCAAAAAAATAACATTTTATAAAACCAGTGGGCTCGTATGAGGGAATATACGGCGTTTGGAGAACCAAAGTAGATGTTTTGGAAGATGATAAAGGGGATTATCATCCATATTTTCGAGCAAATTTGCTAATGAACGAAGTCTTATAGTTTCCCAGATGGTTGGATAGTTTTGAATTTGTTTTTGACATGTTCTGTGAGAATTTAGCTGTAAACTAATCAAGATTAGCTCCAATTTATTGTTATTTATTTGGTGAACACTGTAATACACCTATATAATGGGCCATATAATGCTATAAAATGAAAGATAAAACTAATCCACAAGAATAATGTGCCAGGAACCTTTTTCCCCGAAATCATAAAAATTGCTCATATATTTGAAAAACAGAAAACGTGCCAACAACATTCGCATGTGCTCAAAAACTATGTCAGTTTATGTATGACTTCATCCGTTACGAAATACAATATGAGTAACAGTTGGAACTACTATTTGTAATCGAAATAGATACAACGATAATTACCAGACTGAAAAAGAATTGACAGAAGAGAATTAAATTTCAAAAACATCGGCAAGTTTATGAAGTGAGTGAAAAGTTTGTCTAAGAGGAATTTAATTTGTTTTACTTTTTCCTTTTTGATAACTTTATGGCTCATTGTACCAGTTCTTGGAGTTCTCAAGAATTAGAAAACCATAAACAAATATAGAAATCGTGATTTATTTACCCAAAAATTCACACAGTAATACTTTACACACGAACTGAAAGTTTTTTGTAAACATCTCTGAAGCTTTATTAATCTGGTAATAGGCCGTATTTCCGCAGTTGTTGAACAATAATTTCATAAATAATTCCATCTGCAAACAACTGTTTTGATTCAAACAACTAGTGAAATAATGTTCAATCGGAACTTCAATGAACAGTGCTGGAAAAGTATATAAAGTCCTGTTCCAGACCGGCATGTGAGTATTACCACTATATATGTGAGTACAGTGTGTACATATGTGTAATATATATATATAAGATTTGTACTGTAGATACTAATTGTTATGACACACATGTAAAAACATCATTTACAACCACTAACATATACTACACCACAAGGGCGAAACGCGTTTGGGGAATGAAATAAAATAAAATTCACCAAAACAGTTGTTGATAGACGGAATTATTTACAAAATTATCTCAGAAGCAATCAGAGTTTCTTCATAATGATATATGGTAGAAAATAATCATAATATTGCCTTCCTTCACCTCGAAAATATTTAATTACATTGATTCAACAAACACCATAAATGTACCACTTCCTTAATGTTTTTATTGCTATTGCTTTCTTTGTTGTACTTTTTATGTTTTTAATGAATTATCATTAATTGTTGTTCTGCCAGCCTACTACAGAAATAATGGTAAGCGATTAAAAACTTTATCATTTGTTTTGAGCTTGTCCAATTTTCATAACATCTTCAGAGATTGAGAACCAAACAAGTTGTTTTTTTTTTACTAATTTGACATAGGGCTATATTTTTCTGTATGAAATGATCATGTTAGAAATATTTCTGCCTAATATTGGAAGACATCGATCTTTTTTATTTGTTGCGGCTTTATGGCCTGTCAACATCGAAATAATGTAACCATTCAAGAATTCGCCTGAAATGATTTCGGAGAACTTGGAAAATCGAAATATGGATAACCGGGTGGGGTTTGGAACGGGCGTCCTCCAGAATTAAAGCAGAATATAGTCAAAAGTGCAAACGGAAGACCTTGATACATTATAATTCGTTGCAATCTTCAGATAGAATTTTTGTTTAGCTGCTAACTAATGTAAGAATTATTACGTAACCTACAGTAGTGAGATTTATGGTGGTTTGAGGAAACGGGAAACATTTTCCGGATGTTCTTCAAGTGAAAGAAACTGGTCTATCGTCACCTACAAGATAATGAGTGTGCCACATGCTTGTATAAGGGATGTGACATAGCTTTGTCCCAGGCGCAATACGCACATTACTTGCCGGGTCTCCCTTGATTTGGCGGGGGTCTCGACTGAGAAACGACGCGCGGACTTGTCTCATATTTCTCCCGGGACGGTGTCGGACCGCTGGGGAGGGGGGACCCCGCGTTTACTCTCCGTAATGAGACAGACAGTGAGTCAACACACAGATCGACAAGTAGACTGCGGCGAGCACGACCGACGTGGAACGCGATTTCTGTGCGATATACACTGCATGAGAAAAAAGTAAAGTTCCTGTAAATAGAGGAGGAAGCGAAATTAAACTTCGCGGGTTAAGAAGGTATCCGATGTTATTTCAGTGATTACAAAATCGAGTTAAATTTAGATAAAATTTGGAAGTATGAGCCCACTTGTCAGTATGATGTGGATGGATACACTGATTCAGTTTGGAAGGGGGTCATAAAGCCATTGTATCCTTTCCTGAAGCAAACTGGCCAGTAATTGTTGTAACTGGTTGACATCTGAACTGATCACACGCATTTTTTTAATTTTATTTTTTATCGAAGATAGATCCGAAATAGTCGACCGGGACTTTGACGGCGAGTCTGCCAGCCCTCGTGTTCCCATACAGTTCAAATCGCACCACTGTTCAAGACAGACTTCGAAGAATATACCATGAAGAATATTTTTGCTAGCCTAAAATCTTTAAATGTCATTCAGTATTCGTTGGCTTTAGTTTGGTACGAGACTAATGCTTAATTATCTGTCAACTTATGTAGACTTATTTTAATAAGAAGCTGGAAAAAAATGTTTTAACTTGTAAGATGCAATAAATGAGTGGAATTTGATTACGTTGAGGATATTTTTCGACACATAACTCTGTGTTACAGGAATAACCCGCAAAAAACAAGCACGTTTCCTTAGATTTATATTCCCATAAAATCGCCATTTGTGAGTGGAGATAAGAATTTTCAGATGATCATATTCCATTGTCCGAACCAGTATCAAGAAATGAGGATAAAGGAACGTCGAATTACGTATTTAGTTGATATTATCCTATGTTAACCAATTATGATTACATATCCTTGAAAAACGGCCAATTCACCTTATTTTACGAAAATTTATGACAAGCAAATAACCGTAAGGTCCAAAAAATAAGTGTTTTTTTTCTAGAAAAAAAAAAAAAAAAAAAAAAAAAAAAAAAAAATCACTGCCTAATCTCTGATTCATTAAGCATCGGGCGGTTTACATTGTTTTGATGGATTCTTTTTCTTTTGTGTTAACCAGACTTGTTAAGGAACAGTCATTATTCTCTCTTTGAATCTTTGCGATACCTTAAACGCTGCTCTGGTAATATAAAAAAAAAAAAAAAAACTACTGGGCAATTGTTTCTTTTTTATATGAATAAAATTAAATTTGCTGTTTCTATTTTCTGTATACAAAATTAATCGTGATACCTTGAAAGGTACATCGATATTGTTGAAATCCGTACTGATATTTCTAAATCATTCTTCTCGTTCAAAACGATGTCAGTTAAGTAAATAATCTGTTTAACATTCCTTGGTAAATTTACCTAGACAGATATAATATTTTACGTTTTCAAACTTGGTATCAGTGTTCTAATAAATTTATGGACATTCGCAACTATATTTGGATTTGGTTCTAAAATTTGTTATCTAGCACAAACGTGTTGTGGGAGCAAAGAAAACACGCATGTATATGAACATGTTTTTGTCAGATACTGATAAGTCCTTACTAAGATTTCAAAAAGCGAATGAACAGCAACATTGTGTTCCAGATCATTTTTCTTTAATATTGACAGGTGTCGAAAATACAGATACGAGGGAATGAGAATCGCCAGTGGATATATCGTGAATGTATCTCAGGATTCGCTTAGACGGATGGAAAGAAATACAAAGAAACCTGAAATCTCGATTGCTCGGATGAATTTAAATAAAATATTCGTTCTGCTTGGTCGCCTTACTGACGTCTCACAAGACCAATGGACTCATGTCTCATTTCACAATACGTTTATTTTCTCAACTAAACTTTTGCATCTGTTCACATAAATTTCAATGGTCATGACAGGAAGAAGAATTTAAGATGAACTTAAAATATATAACACGAAATAATTAGGAGAAAGTCCTCCGTCTCCATCGTCATGGGACCTTCCTCAATGTTATTTAAGGGTACTTAATTTTTGAGTAAACGGCCATTTGTTCCTTCAACAAGGTTTTTATGACCGTTCTCTAGAAGATTTAAATCAGGAATTCTTTAGCAGCACTTCGAGGTATAGGCCACACTATTCTTCCAGTAATGACTTTTACGCCTCGAAAGCGACTCTCCCGCCTCGCACACTAACCTCTTTGTGGTCGGCCTATCCCGCTGCCTGCCCGCCGACGTAAATCTGAAACTTCGTACGGAACTGCTCTCATAAACGCCTGCTTAGAAGATGTAAGGGATTGAGGTTTTCTTCGGGTGCCATCTTGTTAAAATACTATGACACCGCATTGTTTCCAACGACAGTATTTTCAAATAGCTAAGTAAAAACTTATCCCGTACTATTTACAAGGCGGTGAGAATATATTGTCCGAACCCATAAATTAATCCTGAAGATCGAATGTGAATCCGATTTTGAAGTTTTGGTTAAAAATCGTCTAGTGAACCCTTTAAACGCGAAAAAAGACTGGAAATGTTGAAAAATAAACAGTCATTGCGGAATGACAGATAAAATGTAAAAGAAAGAAAGATAACTCAACTGTGTTGATTAATACGTGTTTTAACATTTGTAATGAGTCCTAGCGTTTAAGGCTTAAAATTTGCTGTTATAAATTTTAACTGTATCTATGATTATATTCTTTATCTTACTTTCCCACTGATGGTTAAAAAATACTAAATAACACTAAAAAATTTCAGAAATTTCATGTAAACGTTATACCAATGTGTTTTGCGTAATTATGTAAGGAGAACCAGTATTGTTTTCTTTTCATAATCCAAGAGTACAGACCATACCAGATCACTACTAGGAAGTTAAGTATTTTAAATATTGTTGTAGTTATTTATTGTAACCGTCTCCAAAAATAAAAATGTTTCAAAATTTATTTTTGGAGATGGTTACACAAAATAACTACAACAATATTTGGAATACTTAACTTCCCTATTAGTGATCCGGTATGTTCTGTACTCTTGGATTAGGGAAAGAAACAATACTGGTTCTCAATACACAATAAAGTAAAATATATTTGTATAACGTTTACATGATTCACAGATAGAGGCCAACACTTTCTGAGTTTATATATGTCGTTAATACCTTTACAGGATGTAACACCCAAGGGAAAAAGACATAAAGGCGTATGTAGACTTTTGAAGTAAAATGTAATTAGGCGAAATTACACCCTCATTGAAGTAGAGAACACAGCAGAATACAGAATTCGGTTAACTGTTCGATCATCATTTGTAGAGCATTAGGCATAGCGGTAGTTAGTATTCAGTGAAGATACTTTTTCCGAACAAATATCTGTGGAGGACTTCACGTCCTTGCAGGAACATATTTCATGTATGAGTCTAATAGGTCAAGATACTATGAATTAAAGAAGCTCTATCAAAAAATGAGTACGAATCAAATCAGTTATATAGAAGCATTTTTGTTTTATATATAGGTATATATAGAATGTTTTTCTAAAAAATTTCATTCAGACTACAAAGGCTAGCATAAAAAATAGTTCATGAATTGACAGAGTTGTCACTCAGTATCGCTGTTTGCCTGTAATTTTTCACAAAATAGTACTGGCATGCAGAAAACGGAATGATGACAAGCAATATGTAATTTTGTTATCTGGGTTGTCCGGGATGAACCGCGTGAATTTATGAAAACCTAACGTTTTCGGCCTTCGTTTTGTGGCCATCTTAAGAGGACTATCATATCTGGAACCGGTTGCCGCCGATATAGCTCCCGAAGAGCGCGCTAACCGTTCGGAAGTGGACGTCACTCAAGCTACCGCCGCCAGCGTGGCCGGTCCTATGGGAGCTTGCGTACTCGCGCTTTCCTTAATCAAGCATGACCATATTTGGTCAAGTTGTAGCCCGCCGTCTGCGTTGATATTATCTGGTCCTTCTTTTTAATTTCCAGCGCTTCTCTGATACACCTGGGCCCACCATCTGAATGCATGAACAAGTACACTAGTGCCCACTTTCAGCCGAATGTTGTGCTACAGCAGATTTGCTGAGCGTTATTTACTAACAATTGTATTTAATTTAACAATTACGAGGAAATGAATACTGTGTTCAGCCTATAAGTTTTGATGAGCTTAGCAGCTATTTATATTCGAAGTAGATGTCTTTCGCTGTATTCTCTGTCACTGACATAGTAAGATCGAAGAAATGAATTGCTAGACCGTTGCGTTCAATCCATCATTTCTTAAGGGCTTAGAAGCTACTGGATAAATAAAACACAAAAAATTTCAATCAAAAATTTATTTTGAGAAAGGGTATTTTTACGGCATATTTCCAGTCCGATCTGTGAAATACCTTATCGAATGACGTATTTGATTTTTTCTTTAGCAGATCGAAATTTTCAGAATATTCTTCTTTTTTTGCGGAAACCGATCATTACGATTTTCCTGAAAAATATGAAATTTTTTTCTGGTTAGTAGTGTCGGAAATAAATGAAAAATAACAGACTTTTTATAGACTTCAGTCAAAACTTAAACAAAGCGGATTTACAGCTTTAATTAGATACATACAAAGATAAAAAAAAACCTTTCCTTTAACCCCTCGCTAAATCCCCTAACAAATGTTTTCACCCTTATGATTGTTCCAGATATTAAGTCATAAACATGTTTGGGGACACCTAAGAACAGAAATATTGCGCAATCACAAATTTATCACACCGAACATGGTGCGTGAGTCCTGGCATGCGGGAGGACGTTGGTTCGAATTCTCGTTCAGCAATCCAGAATTCGGTTCTCTATCGTTTCTACGAATCACTCCAAGGCCCCTACCGAATTCCTTCCATTTCCTTGTTTCCAGGCCATTCTCGCCTATAATGACGTCGACGAAGTTGGCGAGTTTAGAAGTTTGCGGTGGACTGACAGAGGGTTTTATCTGTCATTCGGAAGGTAATGAGCCCTAAAAATTGCTGTAATAAACCTTTCATAATGTATTACTTGAAAAATCTGAGAAAGGGCAACTCATGTGTTAATTCAGACAAAGGAAACTCGCTCACTTGATGAAGTTGGGAAGGACCTTCCTGTTGTTTGTAATTACCAGTTTACAGGTTTAGTGTCAGCGTTTTAATTTTCCAGTTTACAGTAAAAATTTTATGTTCTTTCCGAAAACCGTAAACGCTGCGGAAGATGTGGACATTAAAGTCGTTGGTTGGCTGGTGTCTCGCTGGTTAGTAGCTCGCGCGCTGCCGCCTGGCTCTTCTCTGTCAGAGAGAGCACACAAACAAGCGCCTCGCCTGCGATGATGGCTTCACTCAACTACCTGCGCGCACGGCTGCCAACATTTGATGTTTCCTCTCGCTCTGCAGTAGCTTCTGGAAAACACACACGCCGGCCGGTTGGCGTCCGTTACTTCGCGATCTCTCTTTCGTCTCCTAATTAGTGTCTGTATAAAAGCGAATCCGCTTCTTGTATGTTTCTCAATTAATCAAATGTTGCAAAAATAGTGCTTTATTGTTTCTCGCGCTCCTTTCTGCCTTCACTTATCTTCTTCACACTAGGATATGCTACTAAGAAATTCAAGCACAATTCGAATATTTTTGACAGTAATACTTTTTTTTTTTTTTTTTTTTTTTTTTTTTTTTTTTTTTTTTTTTTTTTTTTACAATCTTTAGTTCTTCAAAATTAAATATTTTACATAAAGTAATGCATTCCTTTAAGATCTCAACCTCCAAATTTCAATTTATCAACATATACGAATTATGGTTTTTTAAATTTTTTGTCGGACTTGAAAACCACAAAAACCCCAATTTATTATAAATTTCAAGTATGTACTGACCTGATAACATTTTTCGGTTTGTCTACTACAAGGTTTACGATTTTGTATTACAAAATTACTGATTAATTATCTCGAAAAGGAAAGAAAATTATTTCGTATAAATTTTAGGTATTATGATCGACAGGTTTTATAGTTATTAACCAAATTAAGCTGTATTTTTGTTTAGTACTTGCATTATTATTTTTATTAAGAAAAGACAGTGTTTACTTCTGTTTTGACTATCAGATTCTTGTGATATTTTGTATGTAGAAGTTCTTTTACAAGTTTTTTGTTTTGTAACTTTTTTATCTTAATTAGTTATTTATAATATCCGCTCGTAGCAATAGCTTTTATTGGTTTCGTAAAAAGTTTCACCTCTGATAATATCTCCGTGAGCCGAATGCGTACTACTTTTTATGTTTATTAGCATACCACAATAGTAATACCAGTAGAATGTCTTTTTACATAATTTTCCTTAATAATTCTGCGTACATAAAGACAAGGGCTGCAGATGCTACTCTACGTGTAGTAGAAATTTTTTTATATAATCCAAATTCATTTTTTAATATATATATATATTTTTTAGTTTATTAGGTTTAGGATTTATCAAGCCCCGATAATAGACACCAACAGCGTTGCAAGATGATTCTAGGGAGTGACATAATAACGACAGACTCGTGTGATGATTTGTATTATGATTCCTTTGAAGTATATTTAGCATCGATTCAGACAGAGCAATAAAGTAATTTATTAGAAAAGCTCAAAATGAATATTGTGTTGTAGGATGAATTTGATCTAAGGTAGACGCTGCACCCGTAAATATCAGAGCTCTTAGCACCGCGTCGCTCTAACGAAAATTAGTATTTATTAACGTCATTTTGACATACATCACGACACCTTGAAACATTTTCCTTTACCCAGAAAATGTATTTCTATAAACTGGAATAAATACAAGGTGTTCTCTTCCCAAATGAACTATTTCCATACATCAGGCCAGTCAGTAGGAATTCTTTATACGGAAAGTTTCTGTTTCTATTCCATGGTTTCCAGAAACCTCTCCAAGCGAATGCTGGATGGTTCTATCAGACGTATATGACGAATTCCCTATTTGTTTCGTTCACCTAAGACTCTGTCGGCTCCTATAGATTTCGGTGAGCCGTGAAGCGCTAGCAAGAAAGGAAACATATTTTGATACATCAGTTTTCTTTGAACCCTTTAGCTCACACACAAAAGTCGTATTCTAGAGGTTAACACCGAAACGAATAAATATACAGAAGATTTGTAAGTGTATTTTACAAACCAACTTCATTGTGACCAGTGATAGACGTATCGTAACTCAAGTTCACTGTTCTGTGAAGTCAAGTTGGACCGAAAAACTGACTGGCTAGAAGAGCCAGTAATGGAATGAGCCAATTGTTCGCGTGGGGAAATTATGAGACGCGTGTTACTAACAGCTGTATTGCAGGACGGTTCTGGAGCTTCGAACCTGGTCAATACAGTAGACGAAAAGAGTAAGCATCATTCGCAGTCCCAGACGTGCCTCGCTTCAAGCTACAAACAGACGTAATCCTGCACACATTTTACTGCTATGGAGAATGTGTTCCTCCCCAAGTCAACCATCACCAAAAATGTAATAATATTTTTTAATTTTAATAGATGATATGTTATGGAAGCAGTGGTTTTACTATTCTTGAAAAGAAATATTCTTTACTATTTTTATAATTTTTAAATTTTAATTTTTTTTACAATTTTAATAGTTGGTAATGCTTGCATATAAACAAAATAGTGGGTAAAAAAAGAAAAAAAACCGGAGATTCTTGTTTTGTTCTCCTCTATTTTAATAAATTGAAGTCATTTATCTGAAGAATTGAAGATGAGGTCATTATTACTTCCACAGAAAGCGATCTTCAAAAAGTCATACGTCTGCCAAATTCCATAGTACAGTTTATGAAAAGTTATGGCATTTGGAGGAAGAGATGATGAGATTAAAAAATATGTTCTAAAGGTTTTTGCCTTGAACAGAGATCGAAATATAAATAAACTGGGATGTCTCATACAGAAAGTGATGTTTAATATATGTTATATAATTTTCTAAAAATACGTGGAAAGATTAGAGGAAAAAGATGTAAATTTAAAAAAAAAAAAAAAAAAAAAAAAAAATTGAAGTTGCTTAAGACAGTGGCAATTCCAACAGTGTAATAATAATTCCTAGGAAAAAAGACAGAAGAAAAATACAAGATACAGAAATTAAGTTCCTCGAAAGAGTTGTACGGTGTAGCAAAACAGATGATATATACAATGATATAATAAAGCAGAGTTTAGAGATTTTCAGTCAATTGAAGAGTATAAAAATACAAAAGCTGGTTCTGAAGTATAAGCGAAGAGGAAGAACAGACCAATCCTCCTAAAGTTCGCAGTGTGAAGAAGAAGTCAGTAATTTATTCAATTTAAATTGTTACATCGCAATGTATGCCGCTATTACGTAAATTATAACTTCCAATTCTGACAATATCAAGAGTGATTTTACTGGTGGCTCTTTAAAGTTTAATTTTCGGGAAGAACTTTTTATTTATTTATTTCGCGTAAAAAAGCGTTGCCGATATAAGAAACACAATCATATAAATATTCACCGACTGACATAAACAAAAATTATAACAACAGTCATCATTCTCTTTATAGGAGACCAGAATCCACCAACTCGGATAGCACTATCTCTGACATTAAGCTTCTAAATTTTAGGTGCTGGGTCATTCGTTCTGCTCCACATTCAGTGACTGATTACTTGTGATGGTTTCATTTAGGTAGGTTATCCTTTGTCCTATAAACATCAAAACGTTGCATTGAAGTTATTGAACTAAAAAGATATACTTCTGACGAGAACGGTTATCGATTCCTTTCTCCGTGGCATTGTACAACTACCCACAACCAAAACTTAATTTAAAAATTAGCTGAATAATTTCACGGTGATAAGAACGCCCTCTCGTAAATGGAGAAAACAGAGTGAAAAAATATGCGTGATGGTTCGACATCCCATCATTTCATCAAGCGGAATTTTCAATCTACTGAGTATTTTTTCGAATTAGCCATGGATGTATCATACAGTATGAAGCAAGCCTAACAGATCGCATCTGGAGGTAGGCACCCAAATTACAATCAGTTTGCCTGCTATATCGATTCCATCAGTTTATTGGCTCGCAGATAGCCGTAGAGAATCACGCACCCTGTTCAGCGGTTATCAAGTTTCGCTGTTTGATTAAAATTCCAGTTTCGAATACAATGTAAGCTTATCGCCAGGCTTGACGGCAGACGAGCAATAAATCCCTATTCCATCCCAGCGGCTTCTTATTCTGCGATAATCCGCGCTCCACTGAGGTCAGAGGTCACACACGTAACTCAGGGCTCACAGAGTTAAGCTGCTTTGAAACTATAAATAGAAAATACCACCCAGTGGAAAGTCACAGTAAATGTTTCTTGCTTCTTAATGCCTTGTAACACTTCCTTTAACACCAATATATCATTCCCCGAGTTTTCTTTCCAGTATTCAAGAGTCGTGCGATAAAAAATAACTGTTTATTTTTTTGCTGTACTGTAAACGATAAAGCTCTTCCCCGTAAGGCACGATGCTTTAATGTCTATGATTGGTGGAGACAGAGATCCTGATTCTCTTTATTGATCTCGAAAACGAAATGGAAGCGACTTATTACTTCCACGATCCGAGAGCTTTACCTCTGTGCCTGGAATCTGTTAAAGACGTATAGTTTTGAGGAAAAATTCTCGCCTTCATAGGGATATGAACCTTTATAATCCAGGTCATGATTGTATTCGGGTTACCTATGCAGCCCGCGTCCTCTAACCTAAACTTGTTTGATTTTTCTGATGATACAATTTGGAGTCACACAATAAATCTGCTTGCAAAAGTACAATCACAGGTGGTATAAATCGGTTTCGAATCAAGTTCTAATTTCACTGTAAACAAACTGCAGTAATGAACGGTTATGTCTGATTAATACATGGACCAGACATTAAAGGTCACATCTCAGATCCATACCTCGCTTTGATACGATTTTAACCATTAGTATACTATGTCGCTGGTCGTGGTAGGAAAGCGGGACAGTATTGGGCCTCGTGCTGCAGGGGTAGCCATTTCGAGTCCGGTCTGAGGTACGGATGGTTTTTATTAGGAGCTGTATTCGTCTAGAATATTTTTTACTTTGAAACATGCATACCACATTCCAAAACATTAATAAAATTTTCAGAACAATGAAAAATATCACTTAGTGGGTGTAGGACCGAAAATCAATAAAAAAAATTATAAATATCGTTCCTGTTTGAATTTCATCGGTGTTATTTATTTCAGAGGCGTTAGGATGCTTTCCATGAGTACGAAATTAATGATAATGATTGAAATTCTTGTATAAGTAGATATTTTAAACAAAACGATTAAAGAACATAGAATTTGGTCAGCGAAAACATAATGAGCACCTACTTGATAGCGTGCTGGTCCACCTATCTACATCTACATCTACATTCATACTCTGCAAATCACAAATATTGTGGGTGGCAGAGGGTGCTAAGCACCAATCCTAAACCCGCCCATTCCAATCCCGAATAGTGCGAGGAAAGAAGGAATACATATAAGTATCAGTACGGCCGTTATTTCTCTAATCTTATCCCTCCGGGCATTGCGACCTAAATAGGTTGGCGGAAGAAGTATTTCATTGCACTCGAAATTTAAATTTTTTCGCATATTCTCCAATAAATTCGAACGCAAGCTACGTCGTCTGTCTTCCAAACTAACCCAACCCAATCTATGTATCAATTCTGTGACGCTTTCATAAGGGCTATAACAACAAGTAACGAATCTAGCGGCTCTCCTCTGCACCCTCTCAACTGAGTCAATCAGAACCTTGCGATACGGATCCCAAACCCCACAACAGTAATCCAGATGCGGACGGACTAGCTTTTTATACGCTATCTCCTTTGTTTGAGCATTACAATTCCTCAAAATACGACCTATGAATCGTAATTTAGAATTAGCCTTGCCTACGACAGAAGTTATGTGCATGTCCCATTTCACGTTGCTTTGTACTATCACCCCCAGATACTTCACGGAATCAACCGTGTCAACAGCTGAATTATTTATTTTGTACTCGTGAACAAACTGATTCTTCTTGTTACTTAACCGCACTGCCTTGCACTTTTTGCTATTAAGTGTAAGCTGCCATTTACGGCACCAATCTAAAATAGCATCCAAATCACGCTGATTTCTAAGCAATCATCGGAGCACCTTATTTCCCAATAGATAACCGCATCGTCGGCAAACAATCACAACCAGCATTTGACGTTGTCACCTAGATCGTTTATAAATATTAAGAAAAGAAGTGGACCTATTACAATTCCTTGAGGAACGCCCGAAGTAACATTTATCTTAGAAGAGGCTTCTCCGTCAACAACGACATACTGTGATCGACCAGTTACAAATCACGTATCCACTCGCAAATCTGAGCCGAAATACCGTAAGCTAGAATCTTCGCTAAAAGACGGTTGTGTGGCACAGAATCAAAAGCTTTCTGAAAATCCAAAAAAAACTGCATCAACTTGCGAACCTGCATCGATAACTTTCATTATGTCGTGGAAAATAGGGCCAATTGTGTTTCACACGATGGAACGCAATAGAGCAGTGATTCGGTGTGGTATGAATTAGACAAGTCCTTGGTTGGGTTCAAGATGTATCTGCCACCAGAGATGTCTACCTACAGGTCACCTAATTACGGAACGCGGAGCTGGCGTCCTAGAGCCTTTCAGTTGTGTTCTATTGGTTTAGATCATGTGAATTGACATCGACTTGAGTTCGCTATCACGCTCCTTAAACCACTGTCGCACTATTCTGGCCTTGTAACTCGACAGCCAACCTGCAGGAAGATGGCTGCCGCCGTCGTGGAAGACTTGAAGGATGAAGGAATGCAGGTGGCTCGCAATTATTTTCGTAATCCCAGCTGTAATGGTACTTTCGATCATTAACACAGATGGCATGGACGCCCAGGTGGATATCCCACGTGACCAGCTGCACGTTTCGAGAAGTTCACCTGGAAGATGAGGTATCTCGATACGACCATCGACCTTGTGTAGCGAGAATGTAATTCAATCCGACCGAGCGACACGTCTCTATTGATACACAGTCCAAATTCGATTATCTCGTGCCCACTGCAATCGTAACTAACGATGTCGTTGAATCAGTATAGTAATATGTAGCGCCCTCTGTTTCAGAGTTACATGTTCAACAATGTGTGTTGAATGGTTACTTCTATCAATATCAGCCATCGTACTTTACCAATCAGATCTGCCACCTAACCTGATTTACAGAGCAGGCAAACCTCCGACCTCCACGTACTGCGATGAGTAGTGGACGTCCACCACCTTGGTTGCCTACAAGTGATTTCAGTGTATTTCAACCACTTTCTTTAGATGAACAGTAGCGTAGCAGGCGAACAGCCAACCAGCATCGTCGTTTCCGAGATGCACCTTACAAGGCCGTCTGTCAAAGTCCCTTATGTCAGTGGGTTCCCACATTTGCCACACGTATCGTAAGGCTTGCCCTGCGTCTATGCTACGCTCATATACTTTTCTCACCTCACCAGACGCCATTCAATCTCGTGGTGAGCAGATGACATAACGTTGTAGCTCATCAATGTAAGTAAACAAAACTAAATTGTAATCTGTTAAATATCACATCACCACATCACCTCTGACATCATAGGACGATTTTTGGCCATTGTGTGTTATAGATAATTGGTGATTTAAATTCCTTTTCACAATGATTGCCAACTTGATCGCTGCACAGTTGCACATTTTTCACCATTTGCTAGAAGAACATCGATTAAACTTCGTCTCATGATTATGAACCCTCATTTCTAGCGCCACCATTATCTGTGTTTTGTTGGAAGAGAACGAAAGGAGAGGTACTTTTACGAGTCGTGCATGAACTCATACTAATATGGAATCAGGAAGTAATTCCCGGAGGTGGAACGGTCATTGGTTTTGTGTTTGTTTGAAAACAACATGTAAAAAAGCAAAGTAATGGAATCAGACGGAGTGTTGTGTATGAGTGGTTGGCGCTCAGGCCAGGCATTCCGGTGTGCGCGGGTTTCAGTTCGATCCCCGGTCCCAGTTATCCACATTTCGATTTTCTATGGTTTTCGGAAATAACTCCAGGCGAATCCCGGGATGGTTCCATCAAGAGACCATCGCAAATTCCTTCCCGTTCCTTACCCTCAGTGTCCTCCGGTTTGCAAAGCCCCTGACCAAAGTCTTTAGCAAAAAAGTATGTGGTCTGCAAAATTGTTTGTGATAAGTGGCAGGGGATAACATTTTATAAACTGGCAAATAGTAAACTTTACATAGTCTTTGGTGATCATCATTTTTCAAAATTAAATATGAGGTTTCACGACATTCTGCGAACTTAGTTATGGTTAGAAATAATGTATGAAATCATCTACATCAAAGGCAGAGAGTTTCCTAGATAACTTTAGTCCCATAATCAAGTAATAACTGTAAAACACGTAACGTCAAAGAAAACTAACGTCTATGGGTAATAAACCAGATGACAAAATAATATGTAGTTATTATAGACCACTTCTTCTGTAGTTGTCTGTTAAATATGTCTATGAAAATATTAAACTAATAGCTGAGGTACCCGGCTTCGCCCAGGGAGTTGAAAAGAGATTGTGTGGCAGTTGGAATAAAAGGATAAACTTTAAAATATAAGAGGTATTTTTTTTTTATAGAAAACATATTCTAATTTTTTCAATACTTGTTAATAAACAACGTTTTCATTTTGTTATCCGGGGTATATATGTACAAAGAATTTCCTACTCAATAGCAAGCCACGTATAGTTGACCGTGAGAGAAGCAGGGGTCTTTGGGGTTGATGCCGCAATGTTTTAAAGTTCGTCCTTGCGCTTTGTTAATTGTAAAACTATAGTCTAATTTGATTTTAAATTGCAGTCAATTAAATTTGAATGGCAGTTCACCAGAGATCAGGAGTATTCTGAGGATTAATACTATGTGTTTCGATTCTGGAGTTTCCCCGGTCATGTAATGTAGAAATTCCTGTGAGCTGCTTCCAGTGGTGGTAATCGAATTTTTCCATTCATGCAACAGGACCCAGGTGTTTCTCCACTGAATTTTTTTCACGTTGAAAAATTGGTAGATGTTATCAATTTTTCCTATTACGACTTTCTTGTTTTTTTTTTTTAATATTGTTTTGTCGGTTTGTAGTGGAGTGCTTCATTTGTCAAGTTATACTGTTTATTTCTCCTCGTCCGCGCTTCTCGTAGGGTGATATTTTCATGGGCGGCTTGCGTTCGAAGTCTTCTATTATAAGATTATATCGCAATTATTTTTTTAACTGCTTAACGTCTCTTAACAGCGAGGTCTTTAGAGACGGGAAAGGATGGGGGGCAAGGAATGGGAAGGAATTCGGCCATGGCATTTTGAAGGAAGTCTCACGGCATTTGCCTGGAGTGATTTGGGAAACCATGGAAAACCCAATCTGGATGCCCGGACGGGGATTCGAACCGCCATCCTCCAGAATGCGAGGCCAGAACGCTAACCGTTACATCACTACCCTCGGTCGCAATTCTTGATTCTTTAATTCGTTCATTTAGTTGTTCTTCAGTTTCTCTGTTTCTCACGGTGCTCATTCACGTTCGATGAGAACATAAACGTGTCTCACGCTCTTCGACTGTTTCGTTTTTTTCTCTGTTCTTTTTGTTTCGTTCGTTGGCAACGAAAACGTGCTCGCGCTCTACGACTGTTTCGTTTTCTGGAGGGCGAAAACTTCCAGCTCTTTTATCTTCAAAATCACGCCCTTCAGGTAAAAACGGAGCCTTCTTCATGGATATGGGGCATCCACAAATTACGTGAGGTGTTTTTCCGGATTTCTGGACCCCCCCTAGAAATCGCAAATCGCACTCGAAACTTTTGTAGAACTTTTTTTTTAGGTCACATCCTAACTTTTTCGACTCTTAAAATCGACTTTGGCGCAAATTGTAGACTTTTTTTTGCTCTACTGTCCCCAAATTTTTCGCAAAATCTCACTTGAGATTTCCGTAGACCCCCCCCCCCCTCCACCCTGGTGAGATCTAGTGAGATTTCGCCGGACCCCCTCCCCCTATTTCACCTCACGTAATTTATGGATGCCCCCTAAGGGATAGAGGGCTACCACACCATATAACTCCCCTTGATCGTACCCCCCGGTACTCGTTTTTGGGATTTAGTAACACGCACTTTGTTACACTTACTTTTATAATATATATTGATTACTTAGTAAATATGTCAGTGCAACTGTTGTTGGATTTAGATAAGAAAAGAAGGGGAGGGAATGAAACGCGAATAAGTCAGTACAATGGTGCAGCTGCAGTACACGTACTTTATCTAGGGCTACTTGTTCTGCAGAGTGGAATCCTTGTAGGACAAACACTCAAGAGGGCAGAAGCCACTGTCCTCTATTTGGCCGTGCAGCATCTTTGTGTTTGCTCATTTTAATTTCGCAGGCCGTGATGACGCGCAGTGCAATGAGTGGATGGCGCATTCGGACCGCATTCAGCGGAGTCATTAATATAAATAGAGCAAAGCTAGAGCGCGTCTCCTCCACTTCACCAGCAACGCTCCACGTCTACTTCATTAATAACAGCACAGTTCGTACACACGTTGTGGTCACCAGATGCTTACATCAACACCAATGCTTGCCAATTCAGAACTATACTACCGTCCCTGATTTCAGATTCTACTGATACAAACGATCGTATCCACTACTCGAGCCAACGATTTCGGGAGACGTATTACAATTTCCTTAGGGCTTGACTGTTAAGTGACGTCGATTCATTAGACCCCGCAGAGGAATAGGGACAAGGAAAGCGAAATAATTCGGCCATGGCCATTTAAAGCAACTATCCCAGCACTAGATTGGCCGGACGGGGATTGAAACCCACCTGTCCTCCTGAAAGCTAGTTCATGAGTGTTTAACCGCTCATTACTCAGGCTTCTTGCTGTATAGCAGCAATTACATTACTTACTACCAGCAATGAATCTTAAAATTTAGAATATATGTGAATTTATCTAAATCTGAGATAGTGACTAGGCTTTTTTGAACTAATTTTTATTAGCTTGAGTTGTATTTATGAATGAATATAAAGGAGTTTTCCAATTCAATTTTCATGCAATTTCAACATGAAAATTATTCGAAATTTTGCACACATGTCGAGAACCGATCACAGTATAATAATTTCATAGATATGTTCTGATATTCTCATTACTTAGACTTAAAAAAAAAAAAAATACATGCCAACGTAGCAAGTTGTCTCCTGTGTGCTATGCAATCATTCTAACACCAATGTTGAGGTGGTTGCAACGCGCAGGCGTCCCCTTCAGCACGTTCTTCAGAAGCAAAATGGAACAATGGAAAATTGAAATCAGAATAGCTTCGTGTATTAAACAAAGTCTCCTTAGATTACGATCAGTTAGTATATTTGCTGCCGAACAAGTTTATGTAACTATTAGTCGCATAAAGTCACTGGAGGTCTCAAAATATAAGATCTTTATTGCTCTAAGCCAGTGGTTCCTAATTATTTTTTACGAGTACCACTCAAGAAAGAATTCAACCTAGCGTATCCTTTATACATTAAACGATAAGTAAATAAATGCGTTCATCACAATTCTAGCGCTTCCCACAACCACAGCATTACAGTAATATAATTCACACACACACAATTTGTCTTAAAATATGTTTTACCAATAGCAATGTTTGCGTTTTTTCCCAGTCTTCTTATTGAGCAACCTAAAATACTCATGGCGGTACGCGTGCCACAAATTGGTAATCCCCTGCTATAAGATAACGGGAAGAGGATGTTGATGCGTTAGATGAAATGGTTGGGCTAAGCGAACATGAATGAAATAATTTTAAGTCATTGTCATACATGAAATAATAAGACTGTAGTGTCTACATTATTTATATCTTCAGCTCTGTTTAAATACTAAAAAATAATTATAGTGTAAAAACTAGATGCACGCTTTGTATCAATGTGAACTAAAAGTTAAAAATAAAAATATAGTTATAAAAACTAGAAAACATGATTTTGTAGTAATGTGAACTAAAAAATTAAAAATAATCTTTAAATATAAAAATTTTGTTCAACAGGGATAGAATGTTCCACAACTCTGTCTAACTTAACATTCTGAATAAGCATAAAATAAGGATAAAGTCACTTTACGTAAAAAAGTGTTTGATGGTCTGTACTTTCTATTCATAACAACACTATCTTTACGGAAAGCTAGCGATAAAAAATTAACACAACTGATATCTAGATTTCACACTTTATTATATTAAAGTTATCTTTTTTTAGTCAATGACTTCATACTCATTTTCTATTCGCATTGGCCCCGCGTATTACATTATATGACTACCTGTTTTGTGTAACATCGAACCACCTTGATAAGACGACGAAATCGCCTAATTGCTCAATACGATCTGTCATAATTTGGATCTGCACATCCACAACGACATGGGAACCCAATTTCAGAGACTTAAATCAAGAAGCCCAAGCATAAAAACTGCAAAACAGATTATATCTAATAATTTTAATGGGAGAGAAGCATGTAAATTGGAGCGGATAGCCTCAGCTCCACCAGAATGGCACTCCCTGTTTGACAGTACTAGGCACTAAAGGGACTCGACCTTCCTCGCAAGACCTGGGCAGCTCTTAACAGAGTCAGGTCTGGTCATGGCAGATCTGCTTCAGCTCTGTACACATGGGGAGTGAGAGATTCACCGAATCGCGACTCTGGTGAGGAAAAATAAACCACGTGACCTTTGATTTCTCACTTCGAGCCTTCAGGGTATCTCCAATAGACTTTATTAATATTTCAAATGAAGCTCTACATGGCTGGACTATGTCGACTTTGAATTTTAATTATAATTTAATGTTACACTTTTATTAGTCTGAATCAATTGTATATAATTGTATTACTGATTATGTCCTGTGGCCATAAATAAATAAATAAATTACATTATATAATACAAGTAAACATACTTACCGTCACTTTTGCCCCACATTTGAGCGTGGTCAACTTAATTACAGAATTTTAATATAAATAGAAAGCTTGAAGCTAAACAATGTGTTTATTCAACAAGCCTTTAAATTTTACTGCAAATTTAGTTTCGTTAAGAGCAAAAGTAGATGGTTGGGGTAACTTCACTCAAATATTAAGTTAAACACATTTAATGAAATGCGAAAGGGAATTGTGATAAGGACACATGCTCCATTGCAATTTATCTCATCGTCAGACAACTGATTCAGCGAATGATTTTGCCTTTTAGACTGATGAGTCCGGATCGATCTTCAACTATCTTCTTCGGGAAGTGAATAGGGTTTCAAGATACAATTTATTATATACAAAAATATTACCCACATGTCCCACCGCTTCCCTGGTTCATTTATCTACGTGAAGCACGATAGGTAAATTGCTTCCTTGCGTAAGGTGAAGTAGTTGGTGCTCGAGAAGACCTAAGATTAAAACCCAGTAAGATAATCGAGACTCTTGTTCCAGCTTAGGCGGAGGCTGTTTTCCTCTCCAGCCGGGCAGTTTGTGGCTGCGTGTAGATGCGACGCCCCATTTGCTCGTCGCTGTCATTACGGGTGAGTTTTGTTCCGCCTCTATTAGTGGGAGTGCGGCGGGCCGTAGGGACTCCGGATGGCTTCCAGATGGGCGGACAAGTGTGGCGCTCCGCGCGACCAGATTGCCGCTAGAGGCAGCACGTGTCACGTGTAACCAAAGATTAATATGACAGCAAGCAGTCACATCTGTTCCACGTATTAAATCACTATTTCACTACTACAGTTAAGAAACAATATCAACTCCAGGAAATACATGAGAAGTAAAATTATGCGTTTATTTAAAGAACGAAACAGGAATGAAATTTGATACAATATTATCATAAATTAGATGGTTTAGGTCTATAGGTCAGTTCCGTATCCTTGATTATTTACTGTTTATAAGTTTTTACTGGGTTTTCTCTACTTTTTCTACTGGTCGGATGTCATATGTTAATTTGTGCTGGAGTTCCGTCTTCTTCCTTTTTAAAGATGTAGTTTTACAGTATTTGTGTAGAAAAAGGCCATTTGCATACAATTTTAATTTCTTTGATTTAATATCCGTACACACATGGTGTAAAAAGAGAGTGGAATCATTGTCTTTTCTAAACTCTCTTGTGTATTCGATTTACTTAAACTAAATTTATATTAATTAATATTTAATGAAAATTAACAGGATGATTAAAGTCTCTAGATTTTTTAAAAAAGAAAGTTTATATGGAACGAAAATCACTACGAAAATAATATACTCTCTACAAAAATCTTTTGTTTTTGAAAAAGGTAAATATAAGAACTTACAATCTAAAACAAAAACGGTTATGACCTTAATGAACGCACCATTTCTGAATTCATCAGCAGTGTTTTATGGCAACCGTGGAAAATCTAAATCTGGATCGTTAAGTTAACAAACCTATATTTTATTTCTTTGAGTAATCCAGCTGTTCATATTCTGCATATACGAGGTGTGTTCAGAAAATAACGGGAATTTTCGTTTTTTGAAAAAAATATTTATTTATTTGTCTACATTAATGTTGTCGCCTTCAAAATAGTCCCCATTAGATATTATGCACTTCTGCCAGCGCTTCTTCCAATCGTCGAAACACTTCTCAAACTCGATTTTTGGGATAGCCTTTAGCTCTTTCAGCGATGCGCTTTTAATGTCATCTATGCTTGTAAAACGACGGCCCTTTAAGGTTCTCTTTATTTTTGGAAATAGGAAAAAGTCACACGGAGCCACACATTACATGTAAATTAAATCGTAATACGTAATCAATATCACTCAGTTCCAAGGCTGAACTCAAGTGACCGCAAGTATCGGTTTATAGTAGCTAAGTTCGACAAACTTATTCTTACTTAAAAGGAAGATAATTTTTAGTAGTATTTTTGTTTTCAGGCTTAAAAGTGCACATATATAGAAATTTTAAACAAAGATTAGTCACCACAAGTGATTTTTGAAAATAAAATGAAGGCGATCAGAGCCGTTTTGATACACCCACATTCTAGTCCTGGGTTACACTATTGGGATGACCACTTCATTTCATACGTGTGTGAAACGTTGTTGTTTGTAAATGATTACTGAGAGTGTTGTTAAACGTTGCCCGCTGTTGGGTGTTACGAATATGAAGATAAAAGAAGGGGTATGGTGATATGCTATACTGACAGATTCAGGCCTAATCTTCCGAAGTTCTCAAATGACACGACCAAACATATGCCTACATTTCAGAATATGTTCGGAGTTGTTTGGATTTAATGCAAGGTTTGGTACTCAATCTGGAGACTAGGAATTGTGTACCACCTTCTCTTCGCCAAAATAATGAAAATAACTTTTATCAGTAAGGTTCAAGTCAGGTACCTCCGTGTCAAAAGTCAGATATCGTGACTGTGTCTTCCTGAGGCAGGCTAAATGACTATATTCTTGGTTTAATGCATCAATGTCTATTATATGGGTTGCAAAACTCTTGAATGATCGTGATTCATGTTTTAAAACTAGCCATCTAGAAGTGACCATAAAGATAAGGCATACAATCTCTGTTATGGATAACCTGCTTACTAATCCCTTGCAACATGCCATCATCTCCATTGTACCGAGTAGTCATCGAGAAGAAGACAACAGCGAAAACCACGTAATCGAGAGTGCATCGACTTAGGATGACAATTTAGAATTCGCGTATATGGCTTCGGATTGTATTGTTAACATTTCAAATGTTGGATCTAGCGTTTGCGTTAGGTGAAGGGTCCTTCGACAAGGACAGATGGCACTATCTCTGTACTTAAAAAAGAGGTATTTTTTCCCCCTTTTTTGTTCGTTATAGAAAGCCAAATTATTGATCGTACACATTTAAAAAAATTCCCTAAGATCCAGTACCAAATTACGGATTTAATGTCATGTATTAGTAATAATTATTTGATGGAGAAGAGAGAGAAGCACAAGGAAATCAAAGGCTCTATTAGTAAAAAATACGAACATAGGAAGCAAATTGAATAGGCGAACAGCGAAATCAAAGATGTATCAGAAGAAACAGGAGAAGAACGAAAATCAAAGCATATGTTTGAATCATAAAAATGTAGTTAAACGTATTTGAATTTGAATTAACCATACATCTGAGAGAGATAAATAATAACGCTTCGTTAAAATGATCTTGTATTTGCCCAGATGTTACAAAATTGTAACTGAAAAATAACATGGAAGTCCTCAAACAATTGTCTTTTTGGTGACATGTTACATTAATTCAGGAATGGAGAGAACAATACCTCACAATCACAAATTGTACCCACGTGAAGTCGTGTCATGATGCCAATATCTTTTAAAGATGGCTTGCAACTATTGGATTTTGACAGTTTAGTTAAGTAGTACACCCAGAAAGAATTCACTGCGATCCTTAGATAAACTTACCGCAATCTTCCTACCTCTATAAGAAGTACGTGACACGTCAAAAAAATATGCTCATAGACTACTCAGCAGTTTATATAGTCTTTTTAAGCTACCTTTCAGATTAATACTCCACGAACAGTTCACTATGACGATTATAACCATAAACCTACCAAAATCATCTCTTGGTAAGAAACATGTCAGTCATACAGAATGTGTTAGAAGGTAAACGAAATACTTTCTTTTTCAGATGCATGGTAGTTTCTAGAATACAGACTGATAGTCCACACACCCTTGTGTCACCAAGACGAATGGTATGGGTGAGCTTTGCGATGGCGTCTGATACCGTATGAGGTTAGTTGCTCCCTGACGCACCGGAGATGACATCTATGTCGTTACCCGAGACTGATATACTCGACGGGTTTTAAATCTACATCGAGCTGCTCCCACCACAACCTGTTCCTAATTGCTCCATAAAATACTGCCGCAATTATCTACCTTACTTGGGATTATTTATTCACTCGCACTACAACGTGTCACGAGGACTAAATAACATCGCAGACTAATTTTTTCAATAAAGGTGGTCAGTTCAGTAATAATAGTTTCTTTTACTTTTTTCACGTATTGCGATTTTCTTATACTAAGCCAGTTCTCTTTACTTTCAGTCAAACCGATTAGCTTAACGTCCAGTACACTTCATTTACTGTGCTGATCGTACATAATTTTTTCGAGAAATAATTGTTGTATGAGCATTCTGAACTATTGGTCAGTTTTTGACTTGTGTTCTTGCCTTATCATAGTGAAATTATCGCAGTCAAGAGGTTTCTGAGTTATTAATTCCGAACTATTGGTCAGTTCTTGACCTGTGTTCTTGCCTTATCATACTGAAATAATCAAAGCCAAGAGGTATCAGAGATATTAATCGCGAAGAGTAGCAAATAATTACCGACTTTCACATACAACAGTAACTCAATATGTGACAATTAAAATGATACATGTAAGTTATGAGGGAGGCACACTACCCATAATGTTTAAAGCTGAAATTCTGTTAATCGTAGGCGTATTTCTCAAAGAACATTGAACGCAGAGAAACACGCAGCCAAACAGCTAGCGTTAAGAAAAGCTATTTACTTGGAGACCACTGAGAGAAATCTCGAAACAAGCAGTAGTTACTTATATGTCCTGTGGTATTTCATATCGCCCACGCGACTACACGGCCTTTATAGGACTCATCAGGCAGAAAATAATGCACCACTCACAAGTAGGAGTGACACCACCACGACCACTGCCAGGGAGGGGAAAGCTTCTTCCCTTTTTCTCCGCTATCGAAGTCCGCATATTAGGGTGGTCCCTTAGGGCAGTAGCGGCAGTCGGTGAAGAGCAGACACCAAGATATATATGTCTAATCGAAGTATCTCGTAGGCATCTGTTGATCTATTACGAATTGTGTGTTGACGAATGTGGTTATTTTATTCGGTTCTGTTGGATTGTAGCTACATGTAATAATTTTGAACTTGAAATTTGCTGTCGGCATGTCGTTTAGTTCCGACGATTGCCGGCTCTACTATAGAATATAACAATTACAGCTGCTTTGGGGGCTAAAATCTAGAGGTAAGTATGCACAAATAGGGGAGTTGAGCCACTTGATTGACTGTGCGAGTGACAATACCCTATTATTGTGAATGACGCCAGTGAAAAAATGAAAAATGTACTAATAACTATGAAAGTATACCAGTTAAGTCACATTGCCGTCAACATTACAAGGTCATGTGGCTATTACTTCTCCGCAATCAGTATTTGCAGGCAGCTGAACGTTCGCCTGCAATTACAATGTAGCGAGGCCACTATATAAATAATGGTTTTACATTTTCAGTTTTGAATATGAGATGTCTTAGTAGTCTACTCATATCGAAATTTTCAGTCGTACTATTCCAAATAAATGCGCGTCTGCGACACATGATGCGGAGGGTTATATGACCATTATTTTCTCTTACCGAACACAGCGGCACCAAAGCTGGAATCAGCGACATGTACGTGAGTTAGATCTTACCTGAAACAGACCAAAGAAAAGAAATTAAGAAGTTAATCAATGTAAAATGAATACAAAATTTAGATATAAGGGTAAGATATATAAAAACTTTGTTGTGATAACTCGAATATTGAAAAATTGTAATGAATAAACAAAGGAGATAGCGTACAAATCTCTTGTGCGTCCACATTTACACTATTGTTGTGCCATTTTGGATCCGTTTCGTAAGGGGTTGATCGAAAGTATAGAGAAAGTACAGATAAGAGCCGCTCGATTCGTGACCCCTTGCTACAGTCCTTATGAAAGCGTCACAGAACTGATTAGTAGACTAGTTTGGGAGTCTCTGGTAGATAGACGATGTACGTTTCGTTTAAACTAATTGGTAAACATGCGTACTCCCACTTTCACTCACGAGTGTAGTGAAATACTTCGTCCACCAACCTATTTGAGCCGGAATGACAGGAAAGATAAGATTAGAGAAATAAGGTGCCGCAATGATTCTTATATGAATTCTTTTTTCCCTCGTACCATTAGGGATTGGAATGCACAACAAAGAGATTAGCTTTGGTGCTGAGCACCCTCTGCCACCCACAATTTTGTGAATTGCAGAGTATATATATAGATGTAACAGTAATAGGAGCTGGTTGCTACAGTTTCTCGATCCATCCATTTTGGTTTTGTGTTCGAGTAATGTAGTGTATGCCAGAAGAAAGAAATTCTACGTTTCAAAATCATCTACGATTTCAAGTTCAAAGAACATTAGCGAGGCTATCACATATGTTGCACATGGCTTGGAGGATGCGACATATACTACGAATGGTTTGAAATTTAGATTTGACGTTAAGTAGAAAATCTTCGTTCGGAGGGACGCAGATTAAAAGGCTCATTCGGCCATTCAGATTTTATTTTTGCTCCCAATCCTTTCTCTCGGTGGATGAGTGGCAACGCTTGAGTTTCGTATTTGGAGGAGTTTGGTTCCAATTCCAGACCGATGATCCAGATTTCGGTTTTCAATGGTTTTCCAAAATCACTGGGATAGTTATTTCAAAAGGCCATGGTTGATTCCTTTCCTGTTCCTTGCCCCACATTTAATGTTCTCGAAAAGCCGTAAACTGCGAAAGGAAAAAACACCTCTAACAAAAAAAGGAAGTGCATCCATCTGTTGGGTAACATCTTAGGTCAGTCACTGACGCCACAAATTTCCGCTACACTGTTAAATGAAATAACTGTTCATATAACTCTACAAAATTAAGTTTTACTTCAAAAATAAAACGTGATTAGTTATTTGAAACTTGTATGTGAAGAAACACATGCCATTGTCAATCTCAAATAGAGGTACTATCTTCCGATATGAGTTAAGTCAAAGAAGAATTTTTGCATTTTGTAAAGTATGTCTAGGCGGGTAGAGAGTGGTACACTGCAGCTGGGAATACTGAAATGGCGACACCAGCATCAGACGTGGAGACAGGAGCCAGTAGATTAATCCATTGCTTGATACGCCTGCAACAGGTACCTGTCAGAACGTTCAGATCAGTTTAAAATTAAATCCAATGACAAGAGAACGGCAGCTCCAGGAATAGGTACCATTATCGCTCTGTGCCTGTCGGACAAGCCGCAGTGCAGTCGAGGTGAAAGCTTCCACAGCTAAGCGCATTAAAGAACAGCGGTAATCCCATCAAGCGGGTGCCTTGTGAGCGTAAACCGGCCAACATTCGCACAGCAGACGACAAAAACACTGTCCTCTCGACAGCTAAGGTCACCACACAGCGTCTGTACTAACAGCGCTGACTTAAATCTTCAATACTCATCCGTAACGTTTCTCGGAACAAATCAAATATGACCAATTAACTGGTTATATATTTTATGTATTATTCGCCTGTGTGGCTGTGTGAGTTAAGACGCCAGCACACAGAATCTTGGAGCTACAACGGGACCAGGTACGAGTATTCATCACACGTCATTATTGCCGTTTTAATACGGTTTTCCACAGTCACCGAGGTGAATTCTGGAGCGGTCCCCAATGTCTTCCTCATAAGCTACACATATCACAAACAAAAATACACCTATCGCAGAGACCATATGTGACACGAATCACAGACAGGTGGCGCCATTTAATATTCCATCGACCAGAGCAGGTTCCTTTCAGCAAGCGGAAGGATCACCAATGCGCCTAAGCATTGTGGCTACTCTTCACATCATTAGGGATTCATGATGACTAGTACTCATGACCTTTAAGCGATCCAATAAAGACACGGAACAACCAGGAACTACACTTGATGCGGTATCAGCAAAATTAATCAAGAAATAAAATTAATTATTTATTGACGTTAATATCTTAATACTTGCTAGGTGGAATCTACTGTCAAAAGAAGTTTCATGTTTCTAATAGCACCCTCTGTCAACGACAATATTTGGGAATTGCAGAGTTTGGATGTACATGTAGAACTGCTTAACTCAAAGGTGATTTTCGCGTACCGTTGTATAGAGGGCCAGTGCTCGTATGATTTTAATTAAACTAAAAGTACCCCTTCTATCGACATCCGATGACGTCATATCACCGGTCATGGTGGATGAGCGGTTAACTCTCTGGCCTCGCATTCGGAAGGACTCCAGTTCGAATGCCCGTCCGAGCATCCAGATTTGGGTTTTCCACGGTTTACCCAAATCGCTCCAGGCGAATGCCAGGATACTTCCTTCAAAAGGCCATGGCAGAATTCCTTCCAGTTCCTAGTCCCTAGTCCCATCCCGCCTCTAATGACCTCGACGTAGACGAGGCGTGAAGCCATAAGTAAAAAAAAGACTTCATATGAATGGCTATTCAGTGCACGACGAATCTCAGTTTCTGTCTCGTACACTTCAGTGATGTTCGTTTTAATGGCTTTTGAATAGTAAACGTTATGAATTAAACTATTAGCTACAATATGAGACATAACTGAGGACTGTGGTGCCAATTTTGTAGAAATTTGGCTTGAATTTTTGGTCTAAATGTCAAGTCCTAAGTACAGATAACAAGCTTTTTGTTTTCTTTCTTTCAACTGGCTTTACGTTTCGTCGACGTGGATCACTATAGGGGGGAAAGGGGAACAGGAGGGAAATCGACAATGGATTCTGAACGAACTATCCCGACATTCGCCTGAAGTAATTTGGGGAAAACACGGAAAACAAAAAATTTGGATGGCCTGGTGGGGATTCGAACCCTCGGCATCCCGAATGCGAGGGCAGAGCAAGTAACTGGTAAAATGTTGGATGATATTAACGAAAAGCTACCAGTGTTCACATGACATTTAGACAATTGCCTCTAACCATGTCGTCAGATATAAATAAATATCTTTTCACGTCGAAACATGAGTAATCTTTGTCGAAATATCGAAATTTTTGGTATGAAGATTTTATTTTCATCGTATTCAGGTTAGTGGTTAAAATCGCTCGGACTGTGATATCTAATTCGGTTAAAAAACTATTTATTAAAATCTTTAATAACAGTTCTGAAAGATGAGAATAATATCTATCTGATAGAAGTGTGTAAATATAATTTTATTTACAAATTGGACCAGCTGAAATTGTGATTAACTTAACTAAATAGTATTTCTTTTTGATATATAAAAGTTCTAATACTGATATTTCTGGTTCATTAGATTTTGTAGAATCAATCGTTGTTTACTTAAACGTTTTTATTGTTCGTCAGTTATCATGTTAATTGAAAAATATCGTCTTAGTTTTGTACTCATGCAATCAAAATGAATTTATCCCATAATAAAAATACGTATGCTGCGAATAACAAGGTCGTTGGATTTCAGGAATTTCCGCTGACAGGAGCTTGATAAGACAATACACCTTTGTTTAGGTAAAGTAGGAACGCATCAAATAATCAAATTACGGGGAGTCTACTTTTGGTGCTAATTACAACAAGTTCGGCAACTACTGACAGAAAGGAAGTTATTTCATAAAATGCAAAAAAGCATTAAACTCGTGCAAATTATAGTTTGGAAAATTGTGAAATGTGAAGCAATCTCGCCATAAATGAGAGGAAATTGAAAAACCGGTTTTAAACAGGACATAAAAAGAATATGACCCTGATGGGAGTAAACAGTACTCGCGTAAAGATTTTTCAGTAGAAAAGTTATATCTAAGTACATTTATTTAAAAGAAAATCCTTGCTTATGGTAGGTTTCAGATGTCAGTCATTCCGCGAAATGATGAACGCCTATCGCTTAGTGAGAACAACCAGGAATGCGTCTTGTTCATCAAAAAGAAAGAATAACTGCCAAAAAAGGAATTTATACGTATATTATTATGAAGCATAGACATATGTGATGTGTGAAGGTCTCTGGTACATGCTTTACTGCTACTCAGCGACACTTCCATCATATCTGTGCACCTAGGACAGAACCCCGTGGGATCCAGGACATCGTAGCTTCAAGAATAATATATACTCTTTATCGACAGTAGTGTAATGTAGATAATTCCTCAATCGCAGTGTGCTAATGGCTGAATTATCTCTTCCACGTTATACAGAAAAATGTCTGACGATGTAGATGAAGTCGAGAAAATTGATATTTTTTTTTCCTGTTTTGTCCTTTTAAACATTTAGTTGCCTGCTAATATTAGGATGTGATGTACCAAGTGTCGTTTGTCCATGTCAGCATGACCCCAATACACAATTCAATCCCTTGTAATAATGGGGTTAATATTCGTCAGATTCTAGTTAGTACACATTTATTAGTATCTCTCGTGGCTGAAACATGGTGACCATATGCACTTGTAGTCACCATACGATACGCCGAGTATCCATTTGTTTGTATCTCCGGGGGAACCTCTTCGTCGATCTGGAATAAGAATTGCTTACTTTTTTTTATGTTTTTTACTTTTGGCTTTACACCTCGTCGACATCGAGGTCATTAGAGGCGGTATGGGACTGGGGACAAGGAACGGGAAGGAACTCAGCCATGGCCTTATGAAGGAAGCATCCCGGCTTTCGCCGGAAGTGATTTGAGCAAACCATGGAAAACCCAAATATGGATGCCCGGACGGGAATTCGAATCGGCGTCCTCCAGAATGCGAAGCCAGAGTGTTAACCGCTCACACACCAGGCATTTCTTACTGAATTATTGAGCAATTGGTGCCTAGCATCAAATATTTGCTTTCTCTTTTCCATCTTTCCACGTATGGAACTCCTGATGCTTACATCTTCACATTGTTAGTCTCACACATCCAGTAACATACAGACGTATGGTATGAGCAGATGCTTCCCACACAGATGGCACTCCATACTCAAACTGTAGGTTATTAAATCTACAGTTACCTACGTTTAGGTGGTGATATGACACTTCTGGTGTTAAGAGTAAAATCAACAGCCGCAGTATCTCATAACATTGTTTTTGTAGTCTCCATAAAAAGAAATGAAACGGTGTTACAAGAGAAACAGAAAAATCGTGATGTCAAAACCGTGTCCAGGTGTCACAATGTGACAAGCAAGGCGTTGTTTCGATCTGATTAGAAGAGAGGTCAACCGCAAGTAATACATTACAAGACCGGCAAACGGACTTGATTAACAGGATCGCTTGTCAGACTTCAGCCCATTTCACGACCGACTGCCATGTGCTATTTTAAGTCAACATTAATTCTTTTAACTTTTAATAAGATTCTGCAACACAAAGATAAATAGTTTCATATTTCGTATGTATTCTCTGCGAGGACGGAGGAATATTGAAACAAAATGTAAAAAATTTAACCTGAAAAGTTATTCCAGAAATTTTATTTTCTACTTAATGATCTGAACATTTTTCTAAACAGAAAGCTATCTGTAAGATAACGCTCTGCAACGAAAAACTACCTAAAAGTAAACTTTATTGGAATTCGGTTAGTCTTTCCATAAACACCATATGTGATTCCGTGTCACTAACGTAGTTCGAGAGGACGTATGTTCGAATCCCCGTCCAACCATCCAGATTTCGGTTTTCCATGATTTTCCGAAATCACATCAGGTGAATGGAGGGATGTTTCCTTCAAAAAACCGTGGCCGAATTTCTTGCGTTTCTTGTCCCCCCTCCTTTCCCGCCTCGAACGACTTTGACAGGGACGAGGCGTAAAGCCATACGCAAAAAAAAAAACGGTAGTCCAGTTTACACACGAAACATTATTTACTGTAGGTTGCCATGGACTTGATTGCAGAGTTCCCGGGATTCTCTGGAGTAAGTTTCATACTTATAAAAATATCGATAATCTTCTAAACATTTGCCCTTCCTTTGTTTACAGCCATCGCTGTCTAACAATCCATAAGTACCGGTCATTCTTACACTTTCGCTGAACTTGACTATGTCAGTTTGAAGGAACCATCCCGGAATTGTGCTGGAGAGATTTCGAGAATCAGGGTTTTACCTCTGGTCCTTCCAAATGGTGGACTCTTTTTTTTTGCTTTATGCCTTGTCCACATCCAGGTCTTTGTTAATACGAGGTATGTCTACAACTGTTAAACTACTTTTCTACATAGCTTTCGAAATTTTGTAGGCACTTGTCACAGCGTGGCACAAGTTTTTGTATGCCTTCTTTATACAGTAGAAGGTTGGCGCCTGCGTATTCAACCATGTGGTAACATGTTCTTTCAGCTCGTCATCATCGTTGAAGTGTTGACCTCCAAGGACAGATTTTAGGTGTAAGGAGAGATGAAAGTCGCTATTACCGAGCGTGGCGGTGTAAAGGATAGCGTTCTCGCCTCGCATTCGGGAGGACGGCGGTTCGATCCCCGTCCGGGCATCCAGATTTGGGTTTTCCATGGTTTCCAAAATCACTCCAGGCAAATGCCGGGATGCTTCCTTCAAAAGGCCATGGCCGAATTCCTTCCCATTCCTTGCCCCCATCCTTGCCCCCCATCCTTTCCCGTCTCTAAAGACCTCGCTGTTGAGAGACGTAAATACAATAAAAAAAAAAGAAAGTCGCTAGCAGCGAGGTCCGGGCTGTACGGAGGATGATCAAACACGTCCCAGTGAAATTACCGTAAGAGTTGTTTGGTCATATTCGCCGTGTGAGGTCGGGCATTATCGTGGGAAAAAAACAACACTTTTTGACGGTAATCCTCGGCGCTTGTTCTGTATTGCGCGGCGCAATTTCTTAATGGTCTCGCAGTAACCATGTGCATTGATTGTTTTGCCTCGTGGTAAGAAATCAATCTGCAAAATGCTTTCTGTGTCCCAAAAAACGGTGCACATGACTTTTCGAGGTGTCAAGATTTGTTTAGGCTTAACCTTCGTTGGGGATGAAGTGTGCCACTATTCCATTGACTGCCGTTTTGTTTCAGGGGTGTCGGACGATACCAAGTTTCATCCCTCGTGTCTATCCGAGAAAGAAAACCATCGCCTTCTTCATTGTAGCGTACCAAAAACTGAAGTGCACTGCCCATCCGTTGTTTTTTGTGTTGTTCAGTAAGAAATTTTGGTACCCAACGTGAGCAAAGTTTTCGAAATTTCAGGTTTTCAGTAACAATTTCATGAATTAGTGATCGTGAGATTTGCGGAACTTCCATAGCAAGGGCACTAAGTGTACACTTACGGTTGCGCTTAATCTTCTCTTCAATTGTGTGAACCAGTTCATCAGTAACCACAGACGGGCGTCCACTTCGTTATTCATCGTGCACTTGATCACGTCATTCATTGAACAGTCTGACCCATCTTCTAACCATTGAACCACTCATAGCATTTTGTCCGTAAACCTCTCAGATTTGCCGATGAATTTCATTTGGTTTAACTTTCTTTGTATTTATAAAACGAATCACAGATCAGATTTCACACGCGGTGGCATTTTCAATTACGGCTGACAATATAAAGAAGCACTGCAAAGCACACGTCGGCAGCAGCGATCTGAAAATGGCGTACATGTCTTCTCCTTGAGTCAGAGTAACTTCCGCACATGCTCGGAACTGCCATCGTAGCGCTGCCGCGGATAGAAATAGAAACGGAACTTACTTTATGGACGACCATCGTAGTTTACTCTCCATCCTAGGTCCCACAATGTGAATACCGTACGTTTTTCTTGGTTACCTCCATTATTCTTTGTAGGGTTTCCCAAAGGACCATGTCGGCTGTTCCAAGTGATCGAAGAAGTTGGTGTAAATTCCCGGCGCCGTGGAACATTATGCCACCACAGGTGAGGAGCGTGGTTAAACCCGACCCTCCAGGCAAGGGCCAGTTGACGGCGCTTTTATTCGAAACCGCAAGAAAGGAAGCGGCGGGTATCGAAGCGGCTACTCCGTCCACGGTAACCAGAGGAAGGGGCCCAGGCGTCATGTCCATCGGCTCAAAATACAGACCGCCGTCTCCGATTACGCTAACACACATAGACCGGTCTGACGACCATAGTGCGAGCTCAGCCATGAGGCGTTCCTGACACGGACAAGTGGAAATTTAAGTTGGGCAGGCAATGAGATACTATTTATTCAGCTGGCAACTCACTGGTATCAAACGCGACACAGAAACGTGATTGGTTTGTTACTGTGTAAATGAATTTAGTGTTTCTGTTCTTAGTAGATGGAACACATCACACAGACCGAGCGTGGTGGTGTAACGGTTAGCAATCTGGCCTCGCATTCGGGAGGACACCGGTTAGAATCCCCGTCCGGGCATCCAGATTTGGGTTTTCCGTGGTTTCCCAAATCACTCCAGGCAAATTCCGGGATGCTTCCTTCAAAAGACCATGGCCGAATTCCTTCTCATTCCTTGGCCCCCATCCTCTCCCGTCTCTAAATACCTCTCTGTTAAGAGACGTTAAGCAGTAAAAAAAAAAAAAAAAATACATTGAAATATTCCAGGATCTATAGTTTCTTGACCCGCCTCTCGCCAAAGTTACTCACGGTCTGTGACAGGGTATACCGCTTGACGAGCAGATGGCTGGTTCGAACTACTTCTTCTATATTTCGTCAACCCCGAGGTTATTTAGCTTACGAACTCCTTCTGCAAAAAGCTAGTATCTTTACGTATTTGCTTTCTCCCTTCGCGTCGTCCATATACCTTGGTAATTGTCACCCTCATGCACAACTTACTTCTGTGGCACCCAAAAATAGAGAATCAGCTTGAGTGGTGCAGTAAATTTCCGCCCATACCAGTTCCTGTTTTCCTTCGCCGGCATTTTATCGGCTTTTGAGTGGTTAGCGCTCAGGCCTGTCATTCGGGAAGACGTCTTCGGGCTGGGCAGGCTGATTTCGGTTCTCCGTGATTTCCAGAAATCATTTGAGCTAGTGTTCAAAAGGCCATTGTTGAATTCCTTCCCGTCCCTTTCGCATCCCAAAAAAAACCACCCGGCTTTAATGACCTCAACATTGAAGAGCAGTAAAGTCTTAAAAATAATGGTTATTTCAATTTGTATTTGAAGGAAACTAAATTCCATACACCCCTGTCGATTTAAAGAACACAGAACAACTTAGGTATATATATTTTTCTCGTTATTTATTTCATCGCCATCACAATAGCAAATCCACTTTCAGTACACAGTAAACGTGTATTAAATGAGAGTTAAAATTCTTCGCGAAGTTATAATTTTGAAAGCAAGATACGCACTGCCGACTATGGTAAGCACATCCTCTACAACTCTTCATTATCAACAGACGAGACCATTACATAATTGGTGGAACCGTTCAGGCTGTTGTGAAAAGAAGACAGTGACGATGGTTGTATGAACAATTTTCTGGGTCGTCGTATTTCCTTAAATTCGAACTTGAGACAATTTCATGCCGACTATAGATGCACTGTCAACTACAGGAATACTTACCTTGTTACTTTAAATTGGAATTTACCTATGCCATAATACCTTTCACATCACATCAGAGAGGTCAGAAAAAGTATATCGAAGAAAACAATGAATGAATGAATGAAATTGGCAGTCATTGGGAACTGCCGACAAAAGTGAAAACATTTAACTATGAATATCATACGCGCAACTCGTCATATGTATATCTAAATAATAATAATTCCGTGTCGTCGTAATGAGCTGGTGACAGGGTTTCAATAGACTGCACATTCCGCCCCTGTCTATATCGCCTTTACCTAACCCAGCAGTGCTACTAGGTACCTAGGACCTACAGTTTAACGTGCATTCCGAATCACGGAAGCGTTCTGACCAATTTCACATTATTCAGCAAACTGTGCCAGATGGGATGGTCGGGTAAACGGACTATGAAAATTCTCGCCGAGACAAGGACCTTTCGTTCCACAGTGAGACACCTTAATCACTAAGCCACCAGACCGCTGTAAATATACCGTTAACATTAGCACGTCGGTGACGTGAACTTACATGATTTTACCCATCCAAAACTCACCCAACGGGCTAAAGAAGTTTTCCTTCAAAAACTAGGTACTTAATTTAGTCCTCAACCCGAAGGTTGGGCGAATCATCCTGAAGGAAATGTACCAAGTTATCGTACGCCAATTCCTTTCCCTCCTTTCCTCAGGGGCCAACAGTTTAACATGGAATCAGACCCATGGAACGTCCCGGCGTAGCTCATATAATCAAACACAACTCCTAATAATACCTGCTCACCTCGGGATTTGAACCCGCAACCGGTAAGCGCCTTAACCGCTGAGTTACTTGACCGCCTTGTTTTGAAGTACACTTGTGCTAAGTACTGTCAAAATCGGATATAAACTGTGAGTTTGTATAAACAACGTTGACAGAAATTAAGGTGAGAGGGAAAAGAAGCAGGTTTTTGTAAATCAAACGTCGTCAGTATCTTTCTATTTGTTTTAAAGTATGCAAAGTACCATCAAAATGGGATAAACACTGCGTGTTTGTATGAAAAATGTGGTAAAAAATAATATATGTTAGATACCAGTATAATCTATACTTTCACTGCTGTCCAAGTAAACACATAATGCTTATTGCTACAGATATTCTGCTATTGCAGCACGTTGCTCACGGGAACCCATAAGATTTTACCAATCCAAAAAGCGTCCAACGCGCGTATCACAAGCGCAACATGCCATAGCATGTCGGTGACAAGAAGTCACGAATTCATAGATTTACGCCCCACCAAAAATCGCCCAACTCAAAAAAAATGTGTAAAATATTTCGTTTTCATTGAGTTATACTGTAGAGTATTAGGTGCATAATTGATAGCTTTAACAAAATGATCTGAAAACGGAAGTTTTTAATTTTGACTTACGTTTAACGTCCTAAAACGTAATTGCTGAGGGCTTCCCGTTCTGTAGTTGTTAAAGTAGTAATTAATATTTAATAAAACGCCAGTGTGCAACTGTTCATCAACTGAGGTTTCCTCAACGATCGCTGGCTTAACCGACACTTCTTCTGCTAGGTCTGGTAGCTGATCGAGTATGGTTGTTTTTTTTTTTTTTTTTTTTTTTTTTACTTATGGCTTTACGTCTCGTTGACGTTGAGGTCATTAGAGGCGGGATGGAACTTTTTGAAGGAAGCATCCCGGAATTTGCCTGGAGTGATTTGGGTAAACCATGGAAAACCCAAATCTGGATGCCCGGACGGGGATTCGAACCGGCGTAATCCCGAATGCAAGGCAAGAACGTTAACTGCTCACCCACCACGCTCGGTTCAAGTATGTCCTTTGGGAGCGTCCATTAATTACGTGAGGTAAAAGGGGGGGGAGAGAGGAGCCGGCGAGATCTCACGAAAACTCACCAAGTGGTGGGAGCGTCAACGGAAATGTCACTTGAGGTTTTGAAATTCTTGTAGGACTGTAGAGCCTAAAACAAAAAAAAAGGTTTACAAATGACGCGAAAGTGACTTTATGGGGGGGGGGGATATTTCGTCGAAAAGTGTGGAAGCATGAGACCTAAAAAAAAGTCTCAAAAAGTTACGAGGTAAATTTGCAGGGGAGGAGGGGTCTCCAAATAAATCTTACGTCATTTTAAAGGGAGGGGTCGGACCAGATCTCACGAAGTCTCACCAGAATGGGGGTAAGGGTCCGGAATTCCGGAAAAACACTCCACATCATTAATGGAATCCCCCCTTTTCAAGGTATTGCATATATTTTCTATTGTCATCGGTGCCGTCATTTTTAATTAGTAGCAGGAAGCAGAGTTGTCGTTGAGTGTTGTACAGTTCCGCCTCGGCGGTCCAGCACTTGCTGGTCAGTGGCACGCACTGTCCGGGAGCAGATAGGAGTTGAGTAGCTGGTAGTACGTCGAGCCCCTCGCAAGGCGTGGCAGTGAGTAATGGCCGTACTGCCGTCGCCGATGACAGATTTACTGGTCGCGGGTCAGCTCGGTCCAAATGGAGCGATTTATCGGTCCCGGTCGACCTCGGTCTACTGACACACGCAACAGTTCTCGCCACTTCCGGCACAGAATACTAACAGAATATCTGCAACTTTCAGCGGAGAACGCAGATGACACTAATGTGATTTCCTATGGACCATGACTCAAATCTCAACAACAACGTGAATCGTATCTAGCCATTCCATGCAGCAGGAGATTCATTTAAATCACTATTTTTTTTAAATTCATTTAACTTGTTTACTCTATTTCATCGATTGCTAGATCCGACGTACGTTTTTACACTTATTAATGTAAGATTTTTTAAAAATTATTATGTTCGCTCCATTACACTCTCCTTTCTCTCCTTTCCGAAGTGTCCGTACCTGATCTCCATCCGAAAACACCTAGCTCGTTTTCTTCTTCCAACAGCTCCTCCATAATTTTGACCAGCAACACTTTTTTGTTTATAATATCTTTTTCTCCCATTCCATATTGATTTACGCGTTGACGATCACTTTCATTAATAAACCTTGTGTCTTTCTATTTGTAAGCATCTTAGAATTTAGATAAATTCTAGTTTTCACAGTTATAGAGCATAAGGGAGGGGGTAAGCTTCCCAGTTAACATTAAATTTTTCAGTTTACAACTATAGGATATGAGAAAAGAGTTTCATGCAGAAGCCGATACTGCAACCTAGCTCAGTAAATGGACCGATTTAAAAGACAGTAAACACTCAACACATAATATAAGCTCTAAATAAACATTTTATGATGATAAAGAACCGTTAAACTAACCTGGTATAGGGTAATCCATTATTATCCAACTTGTAAACAATAGATTTTAGTTACGTGATAATTTCACTAATTCTTAACACTTTTCGATGTAGTAAAGTAATTTTATAATAATAATAATTCAAAAGAAAGCTAAATTCACTATTATTCAGTAGTTTTAGACCGTTTAAAAAAAGCAAATAAAATTTTAAACACTTCATAGAGCAAACTTTCACTTTCAACATTTTTAATCATATGTTTTCGATAATTTCACGAACTAAAAAGTAGATTTCCCGAAAGAACGAAAAATCTAGTATAACATATTAAAATTTTAGAACATTTTATGCAGGAGAACAGATTTTAGATCAATTAGTTATTTCGTCACTATTCACAACGTGGTAATTTTGAAATTTATTTTCGAGTACTTCAGTAAACAAAACAACTGTTAGAACACGTAACTAAACAAAAGGAAGACAACTTCACTTTCACTTTTTCGGTATAAACAACACTTGAATAATTATTAAACATAAACCAAGGGTCTGCTAAACAGAATTAAATCCGATCTTTGTCAGACTCATAACTTTGCTATTATACCACTGATAATAATAAAATTTACATTTTTAGAATCAGGAATAAACGTAGAACACGTTGACACTAATTTTTACACGATAATGTGTAATTCAGCATGGTCGACTAAAAATTGTCAGAATTAAGAAATAAATCGGGGAATCACTAATTGATTTTCGGAAACTTTTTACCATTGCGCACTCAAACTAAATTCATTTACAAGGAAGCTAATCATTTGAGAATTTTCGCTAAATACTTTCTATAAACCTTAAAGGCCAGACTACACACGGGTAGATTTTGAACACATTTTATAACCACACCTTTTTACACTATTTTTGGTAAGCAGTAGAATATAGAGCATGCGGCTGAGGGTATAAAATGTGAATGCTCAGGCCGGCGTGCTGTCTTTCGATTTCGTCTTTTATTCCGGGAACATTGTGTATAGTGGACCTGCGCGAGCATGTGTCGGTCGTGTGGTAAAGTGATTGCTGGTTAGGTGGAACAAGTTTTGTTTGGTCGGTGTACCGCCATTTTGACTGTAGTTAATGGGTGACTTGAGCTAGTAATGACTATGAACTTGTAAAATTTTCAATGGGGTTCTGTCGGTGAATTCTCCTCTTCATAATTTGCAATTGTTTGGAAAAGTTTAGTTCGATTGCCTACTCAACTGTAACTGCTATTTTTTTGAAATGTGACTTTGGAGTAAAATTAAAGTAATTTCAATTACTATTTCATCACAACACGACCTGATCTCATATATTATGAAAGTTTAAAGGAATAATGGGAGAGGCTTACTGACATTCATAATTCACGTAAGCATTGTGACAAGGTGTTTTATGTTTTGTGTTTGGATAATGATATGTTTGGAACAGTTAAATGGTGATCAACCTAACATTAGACTCGTTAGTTGCAGAGAAAAAGCATTATCTCAACATTATCATACGATTCTTATTGCTTTCTTCAGGTGTTGGGCTGTATTACGTTGATGTTTAACTTCGCCAACATCTCACACAAACATTAATGTAATACGGCTCTACACCCGAATAAAGGAATAAGTTACGAATTTACAGATGCAAAAACAATTAAAAGATGTGCATTATCTTACGTGATAGTGAAGACCTTCATAAAACCGCAATCAGTAAGAATAATAGGTTGCTGGAGAGATACCTGTATGAAAGTCGTTTGTTGTAATGTGGCGTATCCAATTTCGGGACGCTGTTAAAATCTCTATGCCGTTTTAATCAAGATCATGAAAAGAATTTCAGATATATTATCCAGAGATGTTACGGGATTTTTTGTAATTGTTTTCTATTAGGGCTTTACTGTTAGTCGACGTCGGGGTCGTTAGACCTGGTAGAAGGCAATAGACGCGGATCAGGAAGGAATTTGGCTATGACCTTTAGAGGGAACCATCCCGGCATTCCTTTCTACAGTTCGGGAAAATCATGGAAAACCGAAATCTGTCTAGTCGAACCTTAGTCCTCTAGAACGTCAGGCTGCAGCGTTAACCGCTCATTCTCCTGGCTCGGTAAGAGAAGTTAGAAAAAGGCAGAGAACAGTGAAGTTTTGGTGGACTTCCTGTTGGCTCTGAATCGTGAGGGGTAAAACTTTATTTCTATTTTGTGTGGCGTCAGCTACCAGTTTTGTTCTTCGGCTTTGTAAGTCTTACCAGAATTGTTAATCGATTGCTGCTAGGCTGGGAAAGATGGAAATACAATTAGTTCGATGAGAAGATCCTTTTTCTTTTGCTTATGGCTTTACGCCTCGTCGAGGTCATTAGAAGTGAGATAGGACTTGAGTCAAGGAACGGGAAGGAATTCGGCCTTGGCCTTTTGAAGGAAGCATCCCGGCATTCGCATGGAGTGATGTGGGAAACCATGGAAATCCCAAATCTGGATACTAGGACGGGGATTCTCACCAGCGTCCTCCCGAATGTGAGACTAGAGCGGGGGAGATCCTAACGAGGATGCTAAGGAAGATAGATGTACAGTTACTATTGTACACGTCACGAACGAAGGCGGGTGGCGCAGAGAGAGACAGAAATAGGGACACACGGTATACGACGTTGCCGCATTTCCAGCAGGAGACGAACTACGTAGAGAGAGGAAGAAAGTATAGTTATTACGCTAATTCTACTAATATTACTGCCGTGTAATGATAATAAAAATAATAATATGCGTTTTATCAGCGCTTTATGTGCTAATACTGTTAAGAGAGACAGGAATGTCAGCCGCAGTAAACAATCAACACTCGTGTACCACGACAAGCGCTGGATTTTTACTGAATTCGATTGGCTACTGGCTGAGTGATGACGTCCTGCGCAGAACCTCGCTGTACTGGGCCGCCTTCGTTCGTGACGCGCACTATACTAACCTAACATTTTCTGCGAATAACTAGATGCTAGAATTATTCCCTTACGGTGAGATGTCACGGCCAGAGCGTCAGTGAAGCGGTATCTCGGTGAAGCAGAGCTGTGAGGTGTGGACTCTGTGTACACGCTGAGTCGCGCCGCAGTGTTTGAGCTTTTAAGTCCGACGTATCGCCTTATCTCCCCGAGTCGCGGCCACTGGCGCACGCTCCGTGTTTACACTTTTATCTGGCTGGTCCCCGCTATGATTTACCTGCGGTGCAGGCTCTTGCTGCCACATGATGGTGTCACCCAGAAGCGCACAGTCAGCAGCTTAACCTTGCCGCAACACCTGCCAACCTCACTTCGGACCAACCGGCAAGCCACTAGCGGGCTTATGAAAGGGCGTCCATTAATTATGTGTGCACAAATGGGGGGAGAGGGTCCAACGAAATCTCACCAAATCTCACCAAGGGAGGTGAGGGGGTAGACGGAAAACTCACTTCAATATTTTATTTCAGATAGCCACCTTACAAACAACAGTAGAGCTAAAAGAAAGGTTTGCAAAATTACGAGGTCGATCTCACGTTGGAGGGGGGTGGGAGGGTGGTGTCCCTCCAGATCTCCTCAATGTTTCCCAAAGGGATGGGGTCCAAATTTACAAAAAAAACTTCTCACGTAATTAATGGATGACCCCTGATAAGAATTCACCTGATCGCAAGCGCCGTAGGTAGCTCAGTGCTAATACAAACAGTACGATGATGTGGGACAGGAGACTCCACAGAGTAAACTTTTATTTCTGTCATATCTCTTTCATGGCTTTGGTGTATTCTTTTTCTTCGCTGATACCATCTAAGCAGAGTGTACAATAAATTTATGTTCGAAAGAAGCCATTATACAAGGTGTCCACATGAAACCTTCCTGATTTCAAAGTATATATGTCGGATCGGGAGTATTGGGGCTGCGCTACTAGATGGTGCCACAGCCGCAGCGAGCAGGATGCCAGCGCCAGAGCGGCTGCAGAGTGACCTACGAGGAGCTACTTAACCGCAGCGCACAGCAGACTGGCTCTCTTCATGCCCGACCACCGAGGCAACATCATTCCGCATTGTGTATTGTGAGACTGATTCTAATAAACCGGATCCTTGTATCAGCTGTGTTCTAGTAGTTACTCTCCACTGTCCGAGGATATCCACAGTCTACCTTCGCTGTTGAGCCATCAACCTTGAGCCTGGAACTCCATGCAAACCGCCCGACTGATATTTCCTGGATGGTTCCGATATATATATATATTGAACGTTGTGGTGTGCACCATCCTGTAAAACTACTCAATTTTTTTTGGTTAATTTTTATGTAAGTCAATGCTTTAATTTTGCTTCACAAGAGAGAGCTCAACGCGTGGCGTGGTATGCTGAAACATAGTCACCAATCGCTACCCAAAGAGATTGTCGACAAATGTGAAGACAATTAAGGCTTGGCATGACAAATTTCTAGCCACTGGGAGAGTAAAGGTTCATTAGTTCATGGAAAGAACATTTCCACAGCGATAGACGGGATGAAACGGACCTACTGAGTGGCCACCACGATCTCCAGACTTTTTTTTCCCTCCAGACATGTTTGGTCACACATGGGCTCAGATTGAGAATCGCTTAGACATTTTGAGGGCTACGAAAAGAGCAAACGTAGAAGTTGTTTGTGTAAAACTTTTTGAGTTGCCTTACAGGATGGTGCAAAATCGTAACGTTCCATGTTTAATAGATTTTTTATGTGTATATGTATTTATATATTGTGCTTCGAAATCAGGAAAATTTCATGTGGGCACTCTGTATATCGAAATAAATGTCTAATTCACAAACATAAGCCATAATTTTTAATCCAGCAGATACGAAGATAAAGTCAATAAACACAGATGCAGAATTTATATGGAAAATAAAATGTTTGGTAAACTAGGAGTACTAACATCTGGAAAGATTTTAAATGAATTCAGAAAGAGGTTTGCCTAATATTTTGTGTGGAATTTGGTATCTTATGGGTAAGAGATGCGAATACTCGAAAAAAGTGAGACAATTATTTACAAACTTCCGAAATATGTCTGTTGAGAAAAATGCAAAAATTAAAATGGACGGACAAAACGAGAAATGAGTAGGTTTTTAGGTGGTTAGAAAAGGTGGACCTGCACCATATTTTTTTTTAATTGCTCTACGCCTCGTCGGGCTAATTAGAGATGGCAAATGACTGGGGACAAGGTACCGGAAGAGATTTGGCCATAACCTTTTGAAAGGAGCATCCCGACATTCATCTAGAGTTTGAGAAATCATGTAACTCCGAAATATGGATAGCCGGACGCGAATTTGAACCCGCGTTCTCCCGTATGCTCGGCAAGAAATTTGATCATAGACAATGTTACCTGTACGTTTGGCTTTTCAGAAAAAAAATTGCCTATTCCAGAGTCCCTATGATATGTACTCTACTGAAAGAATGTTAATTGACGTAAAAATTATTTCTATTATCTCAATTCCATTTATTGTTAACTATGAAGATATTAAATTAAATTGGCAAAAAAGTTCCGTATATGTATATTTGATCAGGGGTTGATGTAGGTGTTGCTTTTGATACACGTGTTTAACTAGCCCATCAACAACATTGGAAAAGTAATCGCCTCAATCCCCTTGGCTCGGGCCTTTCGCGGCTCGTTTTGTAGTTGAGCGTGAAGTGTATCATTTTTTAACATGTCAGCATACAGAGCCGTTGAAGGTGAGTGGAAATTATAAGCCGTGACCACCGAGCGATCATAACGACAGCTTAATAAACCGGTTCGTGATTTAAGCAGCGATTGCAGCCAAGAATTAGCAACGCGGAACTGCCCGATTTGTCGCACTTCGAATCAATTTCTTACTCGACAATTGAATCGATAATTGCAGTAGTCGTAAATCCGTCAGTAACCTGAGATTTCGAAGCCAGACATACATTCAAATGTTGCATAAATGTCGGCGATTATTGCGTTGTGAATTGAATAAGTGTTCATTTGACTGAGAAAATTTATAGCAGTTGGCCACTGAATAGCGTGTACTTTGTAATTACGAATTTATGAACGTTAGTAAGCCTCTCCCATTATTCCTTTAAACTTTCATAATATATGAGATCAGATCGTGTTGTGATGAAATAGTAATGGAAATTCATACTACGCAATTCAACTAATAACAAGTACCATTGTATAGTGAGAATTATAGTGGTACATCTGGGTGTCCTAGTGTAATTATATGAACTAACACACACACACATACACACACACACACACACACACACTTGCACCTAGCCACAGCAGAATTTGAACCGTCTTATCCTTTTTTTTTTTTTTTTTGTTTTTTTGTTTTTTTTTGTTATGGGCTTTGCTCTCTGTGACCAAATTAATATATACAACTAAAGCTTTTTCGTTATACAAACCAATCATACATACATGAAAATTTAGCTTAAATAATTATTGTTGTGTTTATAAATTATTTTAACGAATTTTATTATCCGATTAATGAAGCTCTAGGTACGATATAAACGATGTTTTTTTACAAAAAAAAAAAAATTAACTGCTGAAATTAAGATTAGTCTGGAAACTTAATGTAGTCCACCACCGGAAGATTGGTTGGATCCATCCGAAGGAGGCACACTAAGCTAAATTTTCAGAGGCAGGACGACCAGTTCCTTTCCTTTGGGAACTAAAATTTAACGTGGAATCGAACCACGGAGCGTCCTGGCCTATATGGACAAAGCACAGCCAGCAAAATTCCTGGCCACAGCGGGATTCGAACCCGTAACTTTACACTTTGTAAGTAATCGCCTTATCAAACTTTTTGTTAAGGGGCTTCGCCCTCTGCGACCATTTGGCAACCTCCAATGTATTATATCTATTGTATCATGCTTTTCTCATTTAATTGTGGGACAATATATGGTACTAAGAGCAACACAAAGCTTAATTAAAACCACCCATACCCCAGGACCGTTCTCGAACAATACCACGTGCTAGCCCACACATTGTCAGGGCCGGCAAGCACTAGGTTACCAGACCGCTTGAGATCAGTTTACAGTGTTACTAGAAATTTCAGGATGTTACATATTAATGTAAATTCTGAAAGTATTTTCAGGTTAATAGTTTCGTAAATAAGGGAGTAGAGAATGATAGCTTTTTTACGTTTTTTCTCAGAAATCTTATCCTAATCTGGAGTAAAAAGAAACAAATCCGAACATTTTGAAAGCTTTCATTTCATATCCATGTAGATTATCCACAGAAAAATTCTTCCTTCTCCCCCCCTCCCCAAACCTCCCATTAAACACCCTTTAATTAATTTCACCGTCCATAAATTTTTCTGATTTTACGTTATTGTCGTGTTAAGATTAGTGGGATTAAATGAGTGTTCAATTACGAAGTTCAACGTTAAAGAGTTTAGTAGTTTTTAAATATTAAATTAAATTGCAATGGAGCGCATGCTCCCGTGGCAATTTCCCTAACACCCATCTTCCCCCTTTTCTGCATCCACCTACATCTACCCTTTACAAATTTTAACTTTAAATTCTTTCAATGTTTTTGGCAAATTATTCATCATTTCTCTTGGTAACTTATTCCAATCCCTGACACCCTTACCTAAAATAGAGAATCTTCCTACACCCTTGTGCCTGAAATCGAGTGCCAGCTTGTGGTCATGGTCATCTTTTCCCTTCCATGCATTTCTTTCAATTCTAACACCAATATCTTTCCATGAATCATCACCAATATACGCCTTGTACACTCCCATGACCCTCTTCACCCTCCTTCTGTCTTCCAATGAGTGCCATTCCAGCTCTTTTATCATATCTGTTACTGATTGCATTCTGCGATGATTTCCAGAAACAAATCTAGCAACCCTTCGTTGCACCTTCTCCAACTCCTGTATTTGATATTCAAAATGTGGGTCCCATATTACACTACCATATTCAAGCAATGGTCTGACCAAAGTTTTGTAACCTAATTCCTTTACTTCTCTCGTACATCCCCTCATCACCCTCTCCAACAAATACAGGATTTTGAAACCTTTTCCTACTGCATGTCTAATGTGATCTGCCCAGTAAAGTTTGCTATCAAATGTAATGCCAAGATATTTACATTTTAAGTCTTCAATAAGCAATTCTTTCCCCAACTAGTAATCATAATAAACCTTTAGTTATTTTATTTGTGTATGGGATAAGCTGATATGCCCTAAATAACTGATCGGTACATTACAACAGTATAAAACGGTTAGAAAAGGAGAAGTATTCCAGAATCAAAATTCTGGAGGCACGGATTGAAGTTTGCTCGTCGTCAACCAAAGATGACCAACGAAAGTTTTGTGCCTTGCAGACCGGTTGCTCCTCACGACAATCGTGGACTGACTTCCAGCTTTGCCAACATACATCGCTGAACTTCAACCCAATGCAGCGCAACATGAAGCCGACACCGGTGAAAAGAAATTATTCGCCGCTCCCTATGGAGACCAGTATTTTGTCATGACATTTATGCAGTAATATGAATAAAATGTTTTACATACTCAATAAAACAGTCAAATAACAACATGAATGTTCAGGAATTATTGCTAAAATAAATTTATTTTGTGTCATGTGAACTAAATTAATGGAATTTGTTACATCTGAAGTAAATACTCTAATTTGTGCTGTATGAAGTAATAATATTTATCATCATAATATCATCGATATTATATCTAAAAGGCGTTTTTTGTCACAAGCCATTTATCTGCCTTCGCAGCAAATCGAAATCAATAAATGAGGTATCATTTTAAAGATTAAGGTCCCCGCTTTATTAAGATCATATTTTAAGATAGAAATTTTTTAGAAATTCGACCCATAAAGGGCAAAAGTATCATAATTTCTATAACATGTTTGTTTTGTCAGGAGCCATTTATCTCCCTTAATTCCTAAACGAAATCGATAAATAAGGTATCTTTTTAAAGAGTAAGGTTTCCGCTTTGGTAACATTGCATTTTAAGAAATTAATGTTTTGTAATTCGACACTTAATGGGCAAAAGTATCATTATTTGTAAAATGTCGTTTTTGCGAGGAGCCATTTGTCTCCGTTGATACCTGACCGAAATCGATGATGAGGAATTTTAAAGTTTTTTTTTTTTTAATTTAATTTAATTGCAATGGAGCACACGCTCCGGTGGTAATTTACCTACACACCCAACTTACCCCTATCCTGCACCCACCTACATTTGCCCTCTACAAATTTTAAATTTAAATTCTTTTAATGTTTTCGGTAAGTTATTCATAATTCCCCTTGGTAACTCATTCCAATCCCTGACACCCTTACCTAAAAAATAAAATCTTCCCACACCCTTGTGCCTGAAATCGAGTGCCAGCTTGTGGTCATGGTCATCTTTTCCCTTCCATGAAATACTTTTCATACCTACTGCAATATCTTTCCATGCCTCATCACCAGTATACGCCCTGTACACTCCCATGACCCTTCTCATCCTCCTCCTGTCTTGCAATGAATCCCATTCCAGCTCCTTTATCATATCTGTCACTGATTGTATTCTGCGATAATTTCCAGAAACAAACTTAGCAGCTCTTTTTTGCACCCTATCTAATTCCTGTATTTGATACGCAAAATGTGGGTCCCATACTACACTACCATATTCGAGCAATGGTCTGACCAAAGTTTTGTAACTCAATTCCTATACTTCTCTCGTGCATTCCCTCATCACTCTCTCCAACAAGTGCTTTTTTGATGTTATGATGGTTTGTGGATAAAAAGATAAATGAGCGAATCCATATGGATTCCGTTTCTCAGTCAGAACATACAGAACCCTAAACTTACCCTAGACGTATGTTTCGGAGGAATAAAGCACCCGGATTTAAAATTCGCCCTGTGCATGCCAGACATTCTCATTATGGTTTTTAGATGATGTTTCGTAACCATTTTGGCGAATGCTGGGATGGACCACATTTAACAGCTAAATTGGCGCATTAAATACGGAAAAAATTTACTAATTGTCACGCAGGTTTCTCCCTTAATATAACAGAGGGCAAGTCGGTTAATGAAGTAGGTTTGGTGCCAAATATTCATATGCTCTGATTCAAAAGAGTCCTATCTGGGCTTATGACTGCAAGATACCACATCACTCAGTTTCTGAAATGGTTATGATGAACTTATCAAATATTATGGAAAATTTTTAGCTTAAATTCCTCTGTATCTCCTCTACCTTTACAAAAGAGCCAAAATTTAAATTTAGTATCATTTCAAGATTCTTACTTCCTCTATCGTCTTTTTTCTCTCTCTCAGTTTCAAACTTTCATTTGCCCTATTGCTGTTTCTTTGTATCTTTCTCAAATTCAATATTTCATTTTTTATTTGTTTTCCTTCTTCTTTACTCCATTCTCTGGTTCTTTGTCTCTCTTTATTTCTTTTTCTCTTCCGTCTCCATTTTTTCCTCTACTTCTTTCTATATTTCCTTTTGTTTTTCTTTACACCTGTTTTCTTTCTTTAATTTGCCTTTAACTTTCTTTCTCTTTATTTATTTTCTGCTTTTTTCTTTTTTTTTGTTTAGTTTTAATTTCTGCCTCTTTATTTCTTTCTTTTCACTCCAGCTATTTTTTTAATTAACTAATTTTGTTTGGAACACTCCATTACAAAATAAACAATTTGATATTGGTTTATGCAGTAGTTACTTGGTAAATTGCTATTGTCCGGTTTCAGGTAAATTTTTTTAATCACATCCAGTTTGACCATCATTCATTCTCTTTATTTCGAACGTACCACAGATCATCAGGTAGTAACATAATTCAGCGTTTACCAGTCGCAAGGAATCCATTCTCTCAAGCTGTATTTTCCTTTTTCTTCTGTACCTTTATAACCATTCCTCAGTTAAGTGGATATGATTGGTTGTTAAACGAATATTTCTGTGCTATGTATTCCGACTTCCAATTTAATAGTTTTAGGACTTTCAGGGACATGTTTTAATATAACCCGTTAGACTGTTCTGCATTGACGATTTACCACGTTGGAGGTGAACGTGTCTCTTCGCCTTTTACGGATTTCAACCCTAAGCAATAAGCCTGGTTCCTAATCGTCGAAAAACTGGATGGACTACATATTATCAAAACAAGATTATTGTTGAGATACACCGTGAATCCATGGGAACTGAACAGTAAACTTAGTTCTTTACGAGAAATAGCAAGAGTTCGGTTTTTCCTACTTCGCTAATTGGTGCAGACTTATCTTTATTCTCTCTTAGTCCTGTAAGACGTAATAGCCGGCTCTAGTAGTTAGACCTCACATTGACAGGATTTTAACTAAATATTGTGTTCGTGTTGTGGTGTTGGTATTTCGTTTTTAATGTACACAAAAGATTAGTGCATAAATAAATTAAAGAGAAGTAATCAAAATTCTAGTAGCTAAATCACAATAATTTTTATATAAAAACATTTCCCGCATTAGTATATAAAAATCATGATGGGATTTACGATAAATTTCCTTAAATTATTGGTTTTGAATATAAATGGAATTGGGTTTTTGTCTGGTACTTCGAATACGTAGGCCTCATTTACTTTAAAGAAATCCGTCTGATGGCTTAAGGATGCAAATGATCCATCAATTAAAATAACCGTCAGTTTGTCTGTTTGTCCAGGCAATACGCCTCAATGGTTTTCCCAGATCACTCCACGCGAATTCTGGGATGGTTCCTCACCATAGCCCGTGGGCGCTTCCTGCCATGTCCCGTATATCCCTTCCAAACCATTACCTTTCCGGATAGGTGCAATGCACCCTCCACCACACACTTTTAGTGAATCGCGGAGTAATAGTAATAGTAACGGTACTAGACTTTTTAAATATTTTTTTCCACTGTAGTGATGGTGCATAAGTTCTTACTTAGAGTAATAGTTAAAAGCTGTGCAAAAGTTGCGAGGAAGAGGAGTTAAGAGAATGAGACAAGCTATCAACGAAGCAAAGTTTTAGAATCTTTACTTCTGTAAAATTATTTCTCCCGCAAACTTGATTCAATAAGTAATGACGAAGATATTAGGAATAGTTTGCATGGAAAAAGTGACCTACCGTGTCAGGTGAGATTTCGGACAGAGCTTGGTGGTGTAACTGATAGCGTTCTGGCCTCGCATTCGGGAGGACGGCGGTTCGAATCTCCGTCCGGGCATCCAGATTTGGGTTTTCCATGGTTTCCCCAAATCACTCCAGGCAAATGCCGGGATGCTTCTTTAAAAAGGCCACGGCCGAATTCCTTCCAATTCCTTGCCCCCCATCCTTTCCCGTCTCTAAAGACCTCGCTGTTGAGAGACGTAAAGCAGTTAAAAAAAAGAAAAAGAAAAAAAAGAGATCTCAAAACCACAGTCGCCTGCGAGTGTCATTCCTTTCCGACAAACATTCGTAGTTTTATGTTAGTAAATATCGCTCCAGAAAAAATGAACTGAACGCACTTCCAGATAGCTGAGTGTTTTGAAGCATACATTGCAGAAAGCATATGATGGTGCCAAGGAGTTGATCAGTCCCAACATCAATTTTTCTTCTCTTGAATATACAGTGATATCTCTGGAGTAAGCGTGATATTACATTACATCAGCGCCGTCGTTAGATGGGATCAGTAGTAACCGCATCTAGTCAGAAAAAGATACGCAACAGTGCGCGCTACTTGTTTAGCGTTATTTGGGGGATAAAACCAATCTGCACGACGAGTCACGCCCGGGGATAAGGACTGCAGTGAACCCGGCACGTGACACCCTGCACCCCGCGCAGACGTGCAAACAGCCCGCCGACAAATTGGCAGCACTCTGACCAGCTGAGTCCCGCCATCGCTCAGGTGGAGCACACGGTCGATTTCCTACCTCCCTGATCGCTCGGAACTCCAGCACCGACAACACAATGTGTAGCATCTCACTATAAGGAAAGCTGGACCAGAATAAACAACAGAAAGACTCAGTTACAATGCGAAAATATTGCCTCAACATCAACGACAATTAAAACAGAATATAGACATACTGTCCCTAAACGTCATCAGTAGGGGGAGAACAGCGGTGGTTGCCTGATCCCTGGACCAAAAAAGTTTTATCGATACTCCGTGCAGATGTTCCGGCGAAACTGATACTCCCCCGGAGGGGAACGGGGTATCAGTTACACCGAAATACCTGCGCGGGGTATCGATTACGATTTTTCGGTCTAGGGTTTGGACCGCCACAGGTGTTCTTCCCCTACTGTCATCCTTACACTTATATATCACTAGCTGACCCGGTCACGCGTTGCTGTGACTTAGTAATTATAGTAAGTTGGATTAATGTTATTCTATACTTCCTAAAGTAGTCAAATTAATATTCACTAATAAAGACAAAAACATTGTATTCGATTTGGAAATTCAAATGTAATTGGTAAAGAGTTACGGAGAGTTGAAATTAAGGATAAACGATCATAAAAAAATTAATTTACATTTTATTACAAATTACTTAATTGAAATTATATAGAAATTGATATTTATAAAATAAATAAATAAATTATTTTTTATTTATTTATATAAACTGAAATTTCAGTTTTATAACATCGGTATATAATAATATTTTTTTCGAATTGGCGGAACACATCAGATTTTTGACACAATTTGAAAAATTCAGATTCTGGTTTGTCGTTTTTGGTGGCTCAAGTACGGATTTTAACTTCAAGCCAAATCAAAATGTGAGAATGAGGCAAACCTCGCTTTTTCCACTCAATCAAATACTGATAGCAACGTGTGTTACCGAAAACCGAATGTTTTACGATTGAATCAATCAATGATTTTAATTTTTGTTTGAACACACGTGCCGTGACATCATGACGATGCATTAATTGATGGCCTGGTAATAGTAAAGTTTGTATTTCCTCCCAATTCGGATTATATGTAAATGTAATAAACAAATCTGGACGACCATAATGACGTACGTAAGTCATCGCATCTTGTATATATTCCTGCATGTTCCGTGGACTGCCGATGTAGCTTGAAGGTAAAATAAATGCATTACGGATATCATTGGCGTTTAAATTTTAATAAATATTGCCGATAACAGTATTTGGTAAGAGGATGTATTCCTCCGATCGTAATTAAGCCTGGTTGTATCGAATAAATCGCAAATGCTTGTTTTCAACCTTGGCGTACATATCCACGACGTATTGATGGCACAGTTGACGATATCGAAGGATATAGTTATCCTAATTACGTCTAACCATCAATCGGGGGGGGGGGGGTAGTACTTCATTGAAGTAACTTTTTTATTTGTTTTATTACCTGAAAAAATAATAAATTAAATAGTAAAAAAAAGAATAAGAAATCAATATAGTGGGCCCGCTATAATCCGGCCACTGGTCGGAATACCGCGGGTCTACTGTACTACTAATAAAATAACGAATTAAATAGTTGAATATTAAATTTACCAGCAACTTTATCACGCTGTTTGATGTTGATGTGATATTCATCCTGCCCTTGCCAGAATATCAGTGGATACTGGAGTGCGTCATACGAACGGTATAGATCCGAAATTATACCAACAGTTCTATCTTGACGGGTGACTTTCATCAACTGAGCCACCATCCATAAAAACTGCAACTTCATCTACGGTTGGCGCGTTGAACCTGCCAGCGTGTTCTCCTGATGGTAATTTGTCAGCTTTGATGACAATTTGATAGTTGTCATTTTTTAATTGTGGCGACACAATTGAATAAGTTGATTATTAATTTCCAAACAATTTTACAACAATACCACAATTGCTCTCTCTTCCGCTTGTTCAATGAAATTATACTGGCACCTAGTTTTCAAGCGTTCCCCACAATTTCAAATAAATTTGGAGAAACTTCGGGTCATCGTTTGGCTACGGTATCAACGACCTAATCTTATGGTACACCTGGCCTTGAATTTTGAATTTAGTTTCAAAATGACGTCCATCAGATGTGAGATCGCAAATTTTTGTTGCCCCAAAAGACGTCATCTGGAAGCAAGAATTGAATTTGCGTGTCTTGCGCAGAAACAATTTCGAATCGTTTGATTCGGCAGCAAGAAGGATTGTAAATGTTCTGGCGGATTGGGTAGTGGTAATAATACATCTTTTCCTGATGCACAACACATGCCGGCTGCTTCATTGCGGAATTTCAACGCCTGATAATACTGGCATATTTTTTTCATTGCACCGATTGCAATTTTAGAATGTGCAGAGTAATCAATGGCTGGTGCATATTGGAACGCAAGACGAACAAATGATACACGTGTTAAAGCATGGCTGATTTGCTGTCTCTCTCGTTCTCTCTCTCTCTAAATGTAGCTATGTGCTGTTCTCGTGCCGCTCTTGTTCTCAATATATTTTGTCACAGACGTTCATCACGCTGTTCTTGAGATTCTTGCATACGATGCTCAGCTGTCCCGATTCTTTGAACTTCCTTACTTGGCGCGATTTGTGTTGCTGATTGATGAGCTCTCTCGTCGTGCGTCGTACCTCTCTGCTACATGCATTGTCGAGGATAGATTCTTTGGCGACATTTCACTGAAAAATATTTGAATTATAACAAAAAATGCCCTTCTGAAAGCCTTAAAATAAGACACTATAATACAGTGGTGAAACCGGAATTTTTTGGTCCATTGGAAAATACAGTAAAATGGAAGTTAAGAACTAATGAGGAAATATATAATAACATTGAAAAAATAACAGAAAAAGAAGAATGATATTTTTTTGGATACATTTATAGCATGGATGACACCAGGCTTTCAAGAGGTTTAGAAAGATTTGAAACGAAATAATACCAGTGCACTGTATGGAAAGAAAATTTTTCGATAGCAAGCTTCAAAGGTAGAGATGAGTACAATAATGAAGGAGTACTGGGGAGGAAGAAAGAAAAAGCAACAGGAGAGGAATTTAAATTGACACGTGGTGTCTAGCTGACCATAACAAAAAAAAGAAGAAGAAAAATGATACGCTAGCGAAAAATACTGACACGATTCGAATTTATGGTAAAGTTTTCTTCAATGTTATATTCATGTGTGTAATTACTTTGTCGTTAGGTATAATGAAACACAAACGATGAACAACAATACAGTATAATTATAACACAATAACCAGCACAATTAAAATTGAAGAAACTCACACATATGGAGTAGAATAGACTGTAGTATAAATAAATCGAAATACAACGCCATCTTCTGGATGGTTCGATAAATTAACATACTGCCATCTGTTAGGAATAAACTGTAGCATAAATAAATTGAAACAGAACGTAATCTACTGGATGAATACCCCACCTAGCTAACAAAGTGTTGTATCGATAAGTTAACACATCGCCATCTGTTAGAAACTTATGGAACTATAATAATAATTTCGTGTGGTCGTAATGACCTGGTTTCTACTGGCTGGGCATTCTGGCCCTGTCATTGCCGCCTTTACCTGGTCCGCCCATCCTGCCTGGTACAGGGGACCTACATTTTAACGTCGAATCCGAACCACAGTACCGTCCTGGCGTATTTCACCTTACACAGCATGCTGCGCCGGAGGTTAACACTGGATTAAGTGTCTATAAAAATTTCCGCCGAGACATGGACTCGATCCGGGGACCTTTCTAGCTCCAGTCAGATGCCCTAACCTCTGAGCCAGCAGACCGCATAGCCTTAGCAGCTTACAAATAATTACAAACCATTGTCCTATGACAAACATTTAATGAACATTTATTTCACAAATAATAAATATTGAGGTCTATAATCCATATAAAAACTATCCTATTTTTTAAGTTGGACTAAATTACACACAGTAAGCCAAATTTCATCAAAATAGATTATGTAGTTTCGGAGTTCATCCCGGACGAACATCGTGACACGAGATTTTTATATATATAAAGATGACGTGGTAGTCTATCTTTGGATTGCAATATACACTGAAGAGCATAAGAAACTGGTATAGGCATGCGTATGCAAACACAGAGATATGTAAACACCCAGAGTACGGCGCTGCGGTCGCCAACGCCTATATAAGACAACAGGTGTCTGGCGCAGGCGTTAGATCGGTTACTGCTGCTACAATGGCAGGTTATCACGATTTGAACTAGTTTGAACGTGGTGTTATAGTCGGCGCACGAGAGATGGGAGGTAGCGATGAGGTGGGGATTTTCCCGTACGTACAACCATATCACGAGTGTACAGTGAATATCGGGAATCCGGTAAAACATCAAATCTCCGACACCGCTGCTCCCGGAAAAAGAGCCTGCAAGAACGGGACCAACGACGACGTGACAGAAGTGCAATCCTTCCGCATTTTGTTTCGGATTTCAATATTGGGCCATCAATAAGTGTCAGCGTGAGAACCATTCAACGAAAAATCATCGATATGGGCCTTCGGAGCCGAAGGACCACTCGTGTACCCTTTCTGATTGCACGATACAAAACTTTACGCCTCACCTGAGCTCGTCAATACCGACATTGGACTGTTGATGATAGGAAACATGTTGCCTGCTCTGACGAGTCTCGTTTCCAATTGTATCGAGCGGATGGACGTGTACGGGTATGGAGACAACCTCAATTATTCGTGGACCCTGCATGTCAACAGGGGACTGTTCAAGCTGGTGGAGACTCTGTAATGGTGTGGGGCCTGTGCAGTTGGAGTGACATGGCACCCCTGATACGTTTAGATACGACTCTTACAGGTGACACGTACGTACGCATCCTGGCTGATCACCTGTATCCATTCATATCCATTGTGCATTCCGACAGACTTGGGCAATTCTAGCAGGGCAATGCGACACTCCACACGTCCAGAATTGCTGCAGAGTGGCTCCAGGATCACTCTTCTAAGTTTAAACACCTCCGCTAGCCACCAAAATCTCCAGATATGAACATTATTGAGCATATCAGGGATGCCGTGCCGTTCAGAAGAGATCTCCTCTACTCTTACGGATTTATGGACAGCCCTGCAGGATGCATAGTGCCAATTCCCTCCAGCACTACTTCAGACATTAGTCGAGTCCATGCCACGTCGTGTTGCGGCACTTCTGCGAGCTCGCGGGAGCCCTACACGATATTAGGCAGGTGTACCTGTTTCTTTGACTCCTCAGTGTAACAACGGTTCGACGTGGCACGGATTCGAACAGTCTTTGGTAGGTTTCTGAAGGTATCTGGCATCGGATGTCTACGCACAGATCACGCAATTTTCCGAAATTATTGGCCGGTGAAGCGAAGGCCCAATAGTGTCCCAGATGTGTCTATCGGGATGAGATCAGACAAAGCATCAACGTGAGTTCACCATCATATTCCTTAAACTACTTTACCATGTTTCTGGCCTTGTTACTCAGACAGTTATCACGCTGAAAGATGTCATTGGATGTTTTAGAAGACTTGAAGTATGAACGGATGCAAACGGTTCGCAATACTTTTTACGTACTCCACAGCTGTCAGCAGTACTAGAGGTCCCAGGAAAGCGCAGTTGAATGTCCTCCATAGCGTAATAGCGCCCCTTCTGGCATAAGTTCGTGGCATGGTGCACATTTCGAACAGGTGTTCACCTGGAAGACGACGTATGAGGACATACCATCGACCTGGTGTAGCAAGAAATGATATTTATCCGACCAGGCGACACGGTTCAAGTTCGATGATGTCGTGCCCACTGCAGTCGTAATTGGCGATGTCGTTGGGTGAACAAGAGAACATGTAGGGGCCATCTGCTGCGGAGTGCCATGTTCAACAACGCGCGCTGAACAGAGTGCTCCAAAACATTTGTTCCTGCACCAGCATTATACTGTGCAGTCAGGTCTGCCACAGATCGCATCTTTTCCTGCTTTACGGAGTGGGCAAGCCTCCGACCTCCACGTTCTGTGATGAGGCACGGATATCCACCACCGTGTCCTTTAGTCGTGGTTACAGAGTCCTTCAACCACTTTCCATAGGTGCTCATTACAGCAGCACGCAAGCAACCGATCATCCTCGTCGTTTGCAAGATGCCCATTCCGATGCAACGGGCCATCACAATCCGACCTTTGTTAAAGCCATTTATACCGATGCATTTCCCCATGCGTTTCTGCTCCAGTTACATATTTTCGCTACCGCATAATTTAGTCAGTAGATGGCATTCATTTTCGCTGGACATAATGTTTTGTCTCATCATGATTCTTAGTGTACTAGGAGTAAACCCGTGAACGTATTTTCGGCCTGGCTCCCATTCGGCAGACAGGTTCGTTTCTGTTTCTTCAGTTTGATCATTTTTCCATCTCTTAAGGTCGATTTAAACCAAAAATATACTGAACTGAGGCTAATAGTGACCAAAAATGATTCTGTAACTTTTTTGTCCATTGTTGTTATCTAGATTTTTTGTGATATTTTGAGAGGCTGCTGGTTGTGCTGAATGAAACAGCATCTGCCAGGTTGTCCAGTTCTTTACAGAAGTGGTTGTCTTTTAATATTTCAGAGGTAGTTTTCCCGTGAGCTTCACACTGTACTGTTTGGTTCTATCATCTACTAATTCACATTCAAACAGTATATGATCAGGTGTTCCTAGAGATCCGCATGTCCATAGATCACTCTCTGCCCAATTGATCTTGTGTAGATATGTTTGATACGATCGATGAACGGTATCAACCCTCGGGATGGAGTGAGATGCTACATACGCATTCTCCCTCTGATATCAGGAAGTATTTCCTGTTTTCGAAGTGTTTCACTGCTGTTGCCATTCATTTAAAATACAGTTTTTTTTTAATATCTGTTATATTGGAAGCCACTTGACCCAGAATATCTGTTACCTTGACAGTGTTTCCTTTCCGTAGACAGGAACATGCTACCTTTTTTCTTATTTCGAGGTCTAAAGGACATATTTCGAAAATGAACATTAGTGCGTCAGTTGGGGTAGTTCCGAATGCGCATGTAAGACACAAGAGGATTCCTTGTTGTATTCGTCTAATATGATAAATCACATATTGCTGAATGACAGGCTGGAGCTCAGCCAGCGGGCTTGGTACTACTTGGTGACATAATTCCCGTAGACCACATACTGGGCCTTTGACGTAACTCAATGTGGCCATGTAGTCCTAACGGATGAGGGAGAATCGGAATAACGAAACGTTGTAGCCTATTCCATATGAACAAGGGGAAACATCGAGGGAGGTGCATGCATAACTGTCATATTATCTTTATAAATGTTTATCGTTTTAGTGTAGAAATAGTGTGTATTGAATACTAATGTAGACCTCGATTAAATGAAACGATGTTAAAAAAAACCTGAATAATCACAGACGTTGCCTTTGACAAATATTTTAAAACAAAGAAAATGTGAAAGTTTTTTTTATTTTTTTTTTTGCTGTCATCAGTCTTTCGCCTGGTTTGATGCAATCATCCTCCATCCCTTCCTATCTTGCGCTAGCCTTTTTATTTCAACATATCACTTACAACCCATGTCCTCAATTATCTGCTTCATATATTTTAATCTCTGTCTTACTCTGCAGTTCTTACCTTCGACTGTTTCCTCCACTAACAAATTAACCAATGTACTGCATATCTCAAAATATGACCTATCATCTTGTCTCTTCTTTCTGTAAGGCTCTTCCACAAATTTCTTTCCTCACCCATCATTTCCAAAACTCGTTCGTTTCGCTCTTTATCAGTGCACTTAATTTTCAGCATGCTTCTATAGCAGCACTTTTCAAATGCTTCAGTTTTCCTTCTTTCTGGTATTTCTGAAGTACATGCTTCGCCGTTATAAAGTGCGGTGCTCCACACATAGAATTTTAAAAAGTTCTTTCTGAGTCATAGATCAATATTTAAAACTAAAAGATTTCTCTTTTTTTATGAAGGCTCTTTTCGTTATTGCTATTCTGCTTTTAACTACATTCCTGCTTCGGCCATCGGTTGTAATTTTACTTTCTAAGTATCAAAATGCACTGCTTTCGCATCTGACTCTATTTGTATATTTAATCTACTAGTATTGGTATCATTTCTGCTACATTTAATCACTTTTATCTTGCTTTGGTTTATATTTAGTCCAAAATCTTCCTTCAGTATTTTTTTCATGCCATTCAGTAACTTCTCAATATCTTCAACCTGTTCTGCTAACAAGACAATGTCATCAGCAAATCGTATCATACTGATTTTTTCTCCCTGAAAACTTATGCCACATGGAAATTTTTCTTTGTCTTTCTTCATTGCTTCTTCTAAATAAAAGTTGAATATTAATGGGTATAGACTACAACCCTGTCTCACACCCTTTGGTTAGCGTGGTCCTTAAATCCAGTTCGCGAGGTTCTGTTTTGCTCCACTGACTGTTGAGGCCGGAGTACTCAGTTGGACTTGTTGCTAATGGCATCTAGCGGCTGGCGGCGCAATTTCTGCCTGCCGGCAGCGTGTTTGGCGGGACGGACGATCGCTCAGCAGCGCCAATGTCACAACTCAACGAAAGCCAGGACCGGCGCTAGGATTTTGGGGCCAGGAGTAACCAATTGGGGGCCCTTTGCGAATTCATGAATTCATCGGTTAGGGCCCTCCCTCAGACCTAATGGGCGACTTTTTTATATAGCTCTACAACTTGTCGAGAGGGGGGCCCCTACAGCCGGTGATCGGGCCCCCCATCAGGCGGGCGGGCCCGGATACATTTGACCCGCTTACCCCTCCCTAACGCCGGCCCTGACGAAAGCTCTCACTTCTTTCACGCATCTCCCTATTCCTCGTTCATTATTAGTCCCAAGAAAATCCTATGCCCATTTTTTTTTTTAAATAACATTCTATTTAAGCGTTCTGTAATCAAAATGGCAAAAACAAAATCGCTTAGAACAATGCCGTCATGTCCGTCAGAATGTCACAGCCCACTAACAGTGCCGCATCTACGTACTTCAAACAAAGAAGGAAGGAAGGAAGAGATGAAGACTTTACGACAGCTTCTTTCTTCTTATGGTTTTACTCCTCGTCGACGTCGAGGTCATTAAAGGCAGGAAAGGACTGGCGGCAAGGAACGGGAAGGGATTCAGCCGTAAAATTTGGAAGGAAACATCTCGTCATTCAGCCGGAGTCATTTCAGGAAACCATGAATACCGTAATTTGAAGAACGAGTAGGAGAATAGGGATTCAAACCTGCGTCTTTCCAAATCCAAGATAGAAAGATTATTTGCAAAATGATGGAATGGTGTTAGGAGACAGTAAGAGGGGAATTTTGAAGGGACAAAGGATGATGGAGAAGTCTGTAAAATTCTCAGGTGAAGTGAAAAGGAGTTTGATGGATACATGTCTAGGGACTTCTGTATATCAGACTTTTTATATTAAAGGTTTTTTTGACAACATTTTGCATTACAAACACTACACATGCCATTCTTTTCATCAATTTTCTTCTACTGTAATTCTTTATTTTGAATCTCTCTATTGACTTCTTTTGACCATTTTTTCTCTTTCTTCTTTCCATACTACCTAGTTCATAACTAGTGAGATAAACATGCACATATCATACCTCGGGGCAATTAGTGTTCGACTTAGATTCATTTTCTTTTTATTTCTTCACGCGATGTGATTCTAAACTGGATACCCTGGTACATCTACATAAAAAAATCCATCTCTTAAGTTCTCAATGATAGTTCATCAATCTTTTTTTGCAGTTGGCAGGTTTTATTCCTACAGCAGTATACTTTGAACTACTGCATAATATATTATTGTCTTCGTTCTTGTAGTTACAGTATATCTGAGGACCATAACGAACTATTTAGTTTTAAGGTTTTGCAATTTTTATAATTTATAGATGTTTCTCTGTAAACCAAGCGAGTAATACTATTATTCATACACCGTATTTCGGCGACATAAAACTTCGTCGCTATCTTCAGAAGTAGTTGTAAGACTTGAAGTTTACCCAGAGCATGTTGTTGAAATTTTTATAATATTTTGTTGTTGTTGTTACTACCAACTCTAAATATTATTGTACCGAAATACTTGCTAATGACCAAGATAACAATATTATCTACATCCATGGTCTACTAACTTCCTTTCATTTCCTACCATTCGAGCCTATTATACTTCCCAAAATTTGAAATCACTACAACTTTTCAGTATCACAAGGGAAATCGAGTCATTTTTTGTCGAATTTATCTTCCTTTAGATGCTGTGGTTATTAAGGATGATATGTCCTAATCGAATGAAGGGCTGTCATCATCTGCAAACCAAGTAACTCCCGTCCTAATATATATTCTGTTTGCGAATTCTTTGTATCTGCAGGAGAGTGCGATGAATTACAAAAAAAAGAGCCTAAAAACTAGTTAAAACACCCTAAAACTGCTTTTATAAGGTTGTCAGGATGGAGAAAACGGAATATAACCTCGCTCAGGAGATGTTTTCTCAGATTCAGTTTGGTGTCATTGCGATGAAGACTGTGGTCGGTTTCTGTTGGTGGTTGTGACATATATTATTGTAAGCTGTACATAAAAGTGATTTTGTAAAAATGTGTTCAAATTGCCATGTGAGTAGCATGTTTTATCTTTGCTATGTTAGTAATAAGAGTAATAATAATAACCTCTTTTCAATAATGTTGGGAGGGGTTTCAACTGTTCTTAGTTGTGGTGGTGTGTGGTTTGAAAAAATCGGACCAATATTCTTTTTTTTTTTTTTAATATTGGTATATTGAAACCTTACAATATTACAACATTAAAGTTTCATAGTAAACTATACGTTACAGAAACATCATATGAGTACTCTGGACAAAACAATTGGTTGAATATATACGTTATCAAAATTGTTCATCGAGAAGAAGTTCATCCAGATATGCTCCGAAGTGGCGTTTGTACCTCGTTGAATTTTTTAAATTCCATAACGTTATCTTAAGTGTGAATAAAATATATTCTAGATCCTTAGGTTTTTTTATTATAATATTGTACCGAAACCAGTAGATTATGTTTTTCTGGAAGTATGATCTTGATGTCTGGTCGTATTACAATCTCGCATGTAACCTCAGATGGAGAAGTTTGTAAAAGAGTTGCATGATTCGTCCAGTTCTAGATATCTGCAGCCTTTCGACAAGTAAAACGATGAATTAATGTGTCAGGATTCACACACGTATCACATCTATCTCTAGATTTTATATGGATTCGAAATAATCTCACATTTGTAGGTACAGTGCCATTGACAACTTTGTACCACAAGGTTTGAATTTCGGGGTGATAGCACTTTAAGAAATATATTAGACCATACTTTTCGCCAATATGTGTCTACGAATTTTGATTCAACATCATTTTTGCGTCTTCCAGATGTCAAAGTTTTGTATAGATCTTTAGTTGTTGCATCCCCGCCCGGGCACCCAGATTTTGGTTTTCCATGGTTTCCCCAAATCACTCCAGGCGAATGCCGGGATGCTTCCATAAAAAAGTTCATGGCCGAATTCCTTCCCGTTCCTTGTCCCCAGTCCCATCCCGCCTCTAATAACCTTAGCCGTCGACGAGGCGTAAAGCCATAAGTAAAAAAAAATTGTTGTCACAGGTAGTTGGATTGCTGTAATGTAACTTAATTCTTGAAAAAAGTATCTTAGATATTCGAAGGTCTTGTCAGTGAAAGTGTTGCTCAATTCTGCGCGTTGGAATATAAAATTAAGTTATTTTGCGTTTAATTCTTTTATCTTTTAAATAGTGGAGTACGTGTTATTGATTTTATAACCGTTTTCTTTATTTAACTTGGTGGTAATAAATGGAGTTGAAGATGCGTTTACAATGCAACGTAGCATTTTATGTGAAAACTCGCAGATAGATCTAAGCATCACAGCAACGCATTAAATATCACGAACCGAGAACTGGGTCGAGAGTTCCCGCAAAATAAATTGCGTGACGTGGAGGTTGTAAGGGTGGCAGTACCTGAACTTGCTGCGGGGGAGAAATGACTTCGCGGAGTGGTCCCCGAACACTCTCGAGTTAGTAACGGCCTCCTGGCAGAGCACGAAGGTGTAAGGTCATTAGTCAAGCTGATTAAAAACAGTCATTAGTCGTGTGGAGCCGTATTGGGTGGTGGCCGCTGTTGCGAATCAGGAACCTAAGAGCCCCAGCCGGTCGCGATTCCCACCGCCCGACCACTCCACAGAGTGGAACCGCGTCCAATCGCTTCCACATCTCTTCTCGCTCACTTTTTCCTTCGAGCTGCAAGCGAATTGCTTCTGCGCTGTTATAGCATTCGACTTGGTTCACATTCCACCTCGTAATTCCGCAGGTTTGTCGATGCCCATTGCGGCCTTTACGTTTACTTTTTAAGTGCCTGGGATCACCGGTTCGGGCCCAGCCCAGTGTATGGGTGGTTTTGATTAAATGTTGTGCTTGTCTTGTTTCGCTACTACAGAGTTTCTACAATTACACGAGCAAAGCCCGATACGATTGGGCTGTGTGGTCCAAAAACCTAAAATCTAAATTCTTGAGATTTTTGCTAATGCTAATTCAGATACATAAAAAACATGCATATTTCACTCTTATATTACCAGATCCAGTATCTACTGCAATAGAATTTCAGCGGTCTCGGACGCTTTTTGGTCTTCTGATCCATTCATATTAGTTTGAGCTGATGCTTGGTTTTATGAACACCATGAATCAAGTCACAATGTATCAAGTTTCATAAAAAAAAATTACTGACCCGAATAATATACAGGAGGATGGAAAGGGTAGTAGAAGAGATAGTAGGTGAAGATCAGTTTGGGTTTAGGAAAAATCGCGGTACAAGGGAAGCAATTCTGTCTTTAAGATTAATACTCGAAGGGCGGATCAAGAAAAACAAAGATACTTTTATGGCATTTGTTGACTTAGAAAAAGCTTTTGATAATGTTAGGTGGGACAAAATGTTCTAAATTTTAAAGAAATCAGGTCTAAAGTATCGCGATAGAAGAATACTCTATAAACTATATAAGAATCAAGTGGCTGTAATAAAAGTAGAGAATCACGAGAGACATGCATCAGTTAAAAAGGGGGTGAGACAGGGTTGTAGTCTATCCCCGTTAATATTCAACTTGTATATAGAAGAAGTAATGAAGAAAGTCAAAGAAAAATTTCCATGTGGCATAAGTTTTCAGGGAGAAAAAATCAGTATGCTACGATTTGCTGATGACATTGTCTTGTTAGCAGAGAGGGCTGAGGATATTGAGATGTTGTTGAATGGCATGAAAAAAATACTGAAGGAAGATTTTGGACTAAATATAAATCAAAGTAAGACAAAAGTGATGAAATGTAGCAGAAATGATACCAATACTAGCAGATTAAATATAAAAATAGGATTGGATGCAATAGGAGAAGTGAGTGAGTTCTGTTACTTAGGAAGCAAAATTACAACCGATGGCCTAAGCAGGAATGATGTTAAAAGCAGAATAGCACTAGCAAAAATAGCCTTCATGAAAAAGAGAAACCTTTTAGTTTCTAATATTAATCTAGGAATTAGAAAGAACTTTTTAAAACTCTATGTGTGGAGCACAGCACTTTACGGTAGTGAAACATGGACTTTAGGAATACCGGAAAGAAAGAAAATTGAAGCATTTGAAATGTGGTGCTACAGAAGAATGCTGAAAATTAGGTGGACAGACAAAGTAAGAAATGAACGAGATTTTGGAAATGATGGGTGAAAAAAGAAGTTTATGGAAGAAGCTTACAGGAAGAAGAGACAGGCTGGTAGGTCATATTTTGAGACATGCTGGATTGGTTAATTTGTTAGTGGAGGGAACAGTCGAAGGTAAGAACTGTATAGGAAGACAGAGATTAGAATATTTGAAGCAGATAATTGAGGACGTGGGTTGCAAGGGGTATATAGAAATGAAGAGGTTAGCACAGGATAGGAAGGGATGGAGGATTGCATCAAACCAGTCTAAAGACTGACGACAGCAAAAAAAAAAAAAAATAAAAATTATTTACGCATAAATTATTGGGGCGACAAATTGAACATACGTTGTTAGTTGTGCTATTGCTGTAATAATGTTCATTTAATGAGTTTTTTGATGAAAGTTTTAGTTTATTTCACCAATTTAAAGGTACTACATCTTGTCGTTAAATTTTATCTCTGTCGGATAAAGGAAGCGGAATTAGGAACCTGTGTCGTACGTACCGACACGATGAAATGTTACGATTTTACATTTTATTTACGAAACTATAAAAGTGTGATTCAATATATGTGAGGATGCATTCACGACAGGGCAAGTTGATCACACTGTGTCTCGTATTTCTAATCGTTGATCTCATATTTCTATTTTGTTGTTCTTATTTCCTTAACTCATCCATCATCCAGCTTCGCCAAATAAATAATAATATAATGTGACTTAATTCCCTTTTTTTATTATAATATTATAACATTCTTAATCCTCTGAATAATTACAGGTTCTTTTTTCACAGTAACTTTAAAATCCAAAGCGAACACGACACGGCCTTCACCAAGCTTCTCTAGTCTTGATTTTCTTATTCTCATCTGTTTATCTAAACGTTTCCTTGGTTACCCATTTCACCGAGTAATTATTATGGTAGCCTGTTATACTACTACTACATGTGACCCAGAGATTCTAAAGTGATTAAAAAGTAATCATTACTGCTCTCTTAATACGAAGCCAGGTAGGAGGATGTTTGGGTTCTCAATCAGATGTCACTGATAGAGATGTGTACCACATTTCTCTCCTTGTATTAAATTTCATTGTTTTCTGAGCGGGGTGTAACATACATGGGAGTTTTTTTAATGTAATTTAGGGGCTGGAAGATGTTGCAGCTTTTCATATAAGAGTGTAGCAAAATTTGGGAGCAACGATAGTCATCGAAATTAGTTAGGTTTTACTAGCCTGGTGATGAAGTAGATATCAATCATGGGTTCAAATCCCCGTTAGACCATTCTGTTTTCCATGGTTTCCCGTAATGACTTCAGGTGAATGCCGAGATATTCCTTTCAAAAGGCCAGGGCCGAATTCCATATTAACTAGCGTGGTGGTGAGCGGTTAACGCTCTGGCCTCGCATTCGGGAGGACGTCGTTTCGAATCCCCGTCCTGGCATCCAGATGTGGGTTTTACATGGTTTCCCCAAATCACTCCAGGCGAATGCCAGCATGCAACTTTCAAAAGGTCATGGCCGAAGTCCTTCCCGTTCCTTGTCCCCAATCCCATCCCACCTCTAATAACCTCGACGTCGACGAGGCGTAAAGCTATAAATAAAAAAAAGTATTCCTTATTGGGATGGACACATCGACAGTATTTCACATGAGAGTTGGTCCGGGGATGTATGTGAATGGCAACCAATGGAATGACGAAAGAGGAGAAGCTCTAACGAAACAGTTACAGAAAAAATCATTTAAAGACAGACAGATGTGTCGTTTTGCATGCGAGATAAAAGGATATAAAGAAAAAAAGAAGGGATAATACAGCTAAAAATGTATGTTTACATCTGGGGAGCAGAAGTAATGCTAATATTCTAAGACGAAATTTTGTATCCACAGGTTTCAATTTCTGGGAATCTCTTATTAGTGACGGAAATGCTGGTCAACTGCTAGTAAGAAGCGAGTGCTGGTGAGGCAGCTTGCACTGTTAGACAATCATGGACCCTTTCCAGTGAATTAAGGAGAACGGCCTTCGGTTCGACCCGGCTAATTGCGTGATCTGGTTTCAATAGCTGGAAGCGCCGCGTGTAGACAGGTTATGTTTCAACTCGCTGTCCGCAAGCAAAATGTTGAGACGCCCAGCTGAAATTAGCCACCGCCTCAGCTGTCGGACAAAAGACTTTGGACAATGGACCGTCCTTCAGCAGGGGAGACGGCAAGAAACGTCTTAAGAGCGCTACAGATCACTCCGAACGCAAGCTGGTGAGGCTAGAATTACCGATTCTGTCAAAATCTCATTGTATTTTGCTAATTAAACCAGGCTTCAACGAAAATCGACTCATAGTTTTTGTAAAAAAATAAACTGCTATGGCAGGTAGTGGATTGTTATAAGAGTGAAAGAAAGTTTTACAAGAGAAAGAACAAAGTGAAACGGCTTTATCTAAACATTCCCTTCGTAAACTAAATAGATCATTTAAAACAATTGAAAGAGGTATTTTTTCACGAAAAAAAACAGTAAAAGCAAAAAAACAAAAACAAAAAAACAACAAAAAACAACAACAGAACAACAAAAAATGGAAGGATATTACTTTTTTCGAGTACAAGAAATGAGAGATGAGGGGGCTTCCACCTAATTACGTGAGGAGTTTTTTCAGAAATTTGGACTCCCCTTTGTGATATCTGGACACATTTCCCCCCTCCCCCCCAACATGAGATTGACCTTATTTTTTAGATTTTGCGGACTCCTCCATCGAAATTTTGATCTTACGTAATTAATGGATGCCCCTAATTAACGAATACTGTAATGACTTTTCTCTATTAGATCAATTAATCGAAGATTTATTCTGTCATTTTCGTAAACAGAAAATATTTGCGATGTCATTTTCTCATATTAATAGGACGAAATTGAAGAATCACTTTTAAAAAAGGAAAAAGAGATAGGAAATGGTAGTGGTTGTTAAGATGACTTTTTAAAACACTTCTTCTAATTTTTACAGCATGTTCTTCAGTTACTCATTGCTAACGTATAGAAAGATAGCGAATTTTCAGATTTTGCAGATGTGCTACATATTTCTTTTATTTTCTCTTTGTTCAGACATTTGTTATGTATCCCGTGTCACATTAGCCACAGCTCGATTTACGATATCTCCGAATATCATCCACTGTTGACTATAGCTACTGTACTCAATAAAATAAACCTTAAGCGATTTATCAGACCCAAATAATTATGGCATGCAAGACGATTAGTTCAAAAAAAGTGGAACAGTGGTTGGCAGAAAATAAAGTTTCCGGTAAAAACTAAAGCAAATGTATTCCTGATATTTTATAACATGAAATTGTATATTTTTTAAATACATTGTTGAATTCGGACTCATCATGCTGATAGAGAATTTTCGACTGGAAAAGGGAAAGAATTTGACCATCAATGCATTCGACTGGGGTGGTCTCGGGAAACTAAGCAAAACCTAAATATGGATGGCTAGGATCGAACCTTTTTTATTTTTAGTTGTGGCTTCACGCCTCGTCGACATCGAGGTCATTAGAGGCGGGATGGGATTGGGGACAAGGAACTGGAAGGAATTCGGCCATGTCCTTTTGATGGAAGCATCCCGGCATTCGCCTGGAGTGATTTGGGGAAACCATGGAAAACCAAAATCTGGATGCCCGGATGGGAACTCGAACCGGTGTCCTCACGAATGCGAGGCCAGAGCGCCAACCGCTTTCCCACCACGCTCGGACATTTACTGAAAACTTATAGGGTGCAGCAAATCATGCCACACACGCGGTAGAAAAATAAAGCAGAACTTAAATATTTTGAGAGTCAATTACGAAATATGAATATACGAAAATAAATAGTGGAAACTCACACTAGAAATGAATGACGAACGCCTTCTAAGGCTGGCTATGAAGTATAAGCTTAGAGGGAGAAGAGTCTAAGGAATACGCTGTAAGAGATGATTTTGGGTGTCGGAACAGGACGTCACCCTAATCCATGAAGAATAAGAATATTAAGAAAATTGCGTGTATATCGAAGAAGTGGTTTTGAATTACATTATACGTTAGACAGACAGAGATATTATGTTTTGTAATACGTATGGCTAGAGTGGGAGCATGTGTCAGTGGAGGGTGGAGCGACGTCTTCTGAACACTGTGGGTTCCTTCCCGGTGGCTGCGGAGTTTACGGCGGCAGTCGCTAATGAATTAGCGAGGGAGCGCGGGGTCTCCCCCACGGCAATAAGACTCCACACCCCTCCCTGACCGCGCTCTACAAAACCACCTGTCATCCAACCGCAGCATTACAGTCGCCATGCCACATTGAACCAACATACTGGACAGTTTTTAACTACGTTCTGTAGGTGTTTTATTTAGCAGTACACAAAGGGGCCTTGCCTCCTTGTGTGTGTGCGTATTTTTTTGTTTGTTCATTTTTTTGTATTTTTTGTTTTGTTTTTTGTTGTTGTTTTTGTTTGTTTTACGCTTCATCGACATCGAGGTCGTTGGGAGCAGGAAAGGACTGGAGAATTGGCCAATGGCCATGGCCTTTTGAGGCAACGATCCCGACATTCCCATGTTGTGATTTGGGGAAACCGTCAAAAACCCAAATCTGGATGGCCGGATGGGGATTGGAACTCACGTCACCCTGAATGAGATGCCAGAGCGTTACCGCTGACCCACCGCGATCTGTGAACTACTTTTGTAGACACCTTAGAAATCAATTCTATGGAACTGAAGGAGTTGTCAATTAAAAACTTTAATTTTTTCCTGAATTTGGTCTTAACCCCTGCCAGATGTTCAAGATATATTGGAAGCTTATATAAGATATGTGTTGCTCAATATCTGATACTTTTTTGAACAAATCACGACTTCTAACCCTTATGAGTGTAGTGAAATACTTCGTCCACCAACCTACTTGAGACGGAATGACAGGAAAGATAAGACTAGAGAAATAAGGTGCCGCACTGATTCTTGTATGAATTCTTTTTTCCCTCGTACCATTAGGGATTGGAATGCACAGCAAAGAGATTAGCTTTGGTGCTGAGCACCCTCTGCCACCCACAATTTTGTGAAATGCAGAGTATATATGTAGATGTAGATTTTTACTTGTAGTGCCATAATTGTGCATTTTACTATTTGTTACAAACAGAGTATAACTAGTGACTACAACGGACATTAATGTGTGTATGTAGTCCACCAACAATGTTAAACTCCTTACTTCTTGAACACATATCCGCAGAAAGTTCTACACGTAATTCTTATTACTCGTTTTTGTGCTCTGAATACTTCGTGTCTGTGAATTGCCCCAGGTAACTATCGCATATGACAATAAGGAGTGACAATAAGTAAAATAAACTAGTTTCTTGATACTGAGATCACGTATAGCTGAAATTGTACGAATTACAAATGGTGTTGCACGCAATCGCTTTAGTATGTCAGAGACATGCTCGTCCCAATAAAGAGCAACTTCTGCAGTCTGTAAGTGTTAGTTTCAATTACATGTTTCTCTGTACAAATTTATTTTTTTGAGTAATATTGTGCTATTAATAATATTTTATCCATGATGGATTGGTGGAACTTCCGCGACTGTGATGTCAAATATGGGTTATAAAAAATAAAGCAACCAGTCACAATATGATGTTGTTGTTTATTAAACCATTACCGGTTTCGAGCTATACCTGCTCATCTTCAGATGGTTTGTAAATGTTTACATCAACAAATGCAATATACAGGAATGTATGGTTGTCATTTTGCATCTGAATACATTCCTGTATATTGCATTTGTTGATGTAAACATTTACAAACCATCTGAAGATGAGCAGGTATAGCTCGAAACCGGTAATGGTTTAATAAACAACATCATATTGTGACTGGTTGCTGTATTTTTTACAACCCATATTTAATATTGTGCTTTTCTGTTTCACGTACCACAACGATGCTTTCTAAGTAGTGATTACACTAACACTATACCAACGGCGAAAGAAATAAACGGGGCGAGTTGTTTGTTGCTGTTATGGGGAGTCAACAGCTAGGTTATTAACGCGCAAGAAGGACAAAGATGCAGGGGTAGGAAGACAAGTCATGTCACCACACGCATCCGTCTGCTCCTTCAACGACCACCCTCGATTTTTTTTTTTCACTCCTTCCAGCAATGGAAACGAATATTTTTGGTGTCCTTTGTTATTTTACGCTGACGGTAGAACCTGGGTAGAACTGCTACGAAGAAACTGAAAACAAAAATGGTCAAAATACGAGGAAACTCTGCGGCGTTACCTTGAAAAGTTTTGTAAACTGAAAATAAAATTTAGATGATCGGACCTAGATTCGAACTCCACTCTGCAGGTACTCCAGGCCTGAATATTAACCCTATGAGCATATTATTTCAGACTGAAACTGTTCAATGCATGCCAAACTTATACTTTGCGTCTTAACTATAGTTAAATAATTGCATGGCGAATACATTTATAATCTAAGAAAAGGAAAGCTAAGGACAGTTGGAGTGAAAATCGTTTAGCTTAAAAATAGATTAAAATTTTTCAGAGGCACGAAAAATTTCTTTTTTTTTTTTTCTTTTTTTTTTAAATTGCATTAAGTCAGCTTCATTTTTCTTTTTCGCTAGTACTGACAACATTATTTCGTAATCGTCCATATTATTGCGTATATTCAATGATTGTAACATAATAGTTTATTAATACTACCCATGCCAGCAGTATCTGCAGCTTGAAACTTGCGTATTTTGTGAGCTGCCGGTAAAGTTCAAAGTCTACTAAGTTCTTAGGTTTCAAGACATCCGGCCACGTCTGGTTAGCAAGTGACGTGCTTCACCTTCCTATTTTTTTTCCCCGTATGAGTTTACATCTCGTCGACGTCAAGGTTATTAGAGGCACGAAAGGACTGGGGGCTAGGAACGGGAAGGAATTCGATCTTGGCCTTATAAAGGAACCATCCCGGGATTCTCCTGGAGTGATTTGGGGAGAAAGCCTAAATATCGGCGCCCGGACGGGGATTCGAACCCACGTTCTCCAGAATGCGAGGCCTCCTAACTGAGTACAAGTGACATCAAACCGGTGGTAAAAAGTAGGGACAAAAGGTAAGATGGCAATTTATATTTCTACTAGCCTCGTACCCGCGACTTCGTACGCGTGGATTAAGAATTTTTTTGCCAGAATTAAATATAGAAAGTTGTAGGTAACGAAGGATTGGTCCCAACCAATATCGAGTCAGCATAATATGACAGGGAAGCTATCACTATATCATTCTACCGTCGAACCTGCCTCTTGAAGAGAATCAATTTCCAACATATTTCTGTCACTATTCGATAAGATATCAAAATTTCGTGACTACAACTGTTAATCATACTGGAAAAAATATCCTGTGCCCTTCATACAGCTTTCTTTACAAAATTCCATCACAACGATATAGCCATTTAGTCGTCAAAACGTAACAAAAAGACAGAGAATTACTTCCGTATTTATATTAGTATTACTGTGGTTCTCACTCACACACTAACTGCGACCAACACCTGAGGGATCATTATAACGTAAAAAAGTGTACACCTACAAAATTGCAAGACTACCTATGATTTGCCTCGCATTGCACCCCTAACTTTCTAATATCTACAGTTTAACATTCAATCCGAATAACCTACGGCCCAGGCCTGACTCTTACGATGAAAAACAATTTTTTAAAATCTTAGCCTCAACGGAGATTTGAACCGGAGACCACGACGTTCATAAGCAAGCTCTTTAGCCACTGAGCTGCCAGTTCACTACACGGAAACACGGTCTGGAGACGTCCACATCCAACGTGTCTGTCTATCGCCGTATTTCGAAGTTATGACACAACATGTGTTATTTATACAGATAATTTTTCAACCAAATGTAGACAGTATTTTTCTCCTTGTTTCAAAGGATAAGTGTGCAAAGTTTCATCGAGATCGGATGAAAACTGTGGATTTGTATGAAGAACAAACAAACCAACAAACAAACATACATTCATCTTTATATATAAAGATAAATGTAGTTACGTCAGCTGTTGGATGAAACTCAGTGTGTTTTATCATTGACTGACACATAAGATTTACTCAGTATATTTCTATACAGCTCAGGACTGCACGGAACCGAGGATGAAATTTTGACTCCTAATCTATTGGTGAATAAATTTTCGGCAGCTGTTACGCTGCCACCAATGCTTAGGAACAGGAAAATTGCAGTTCTTGACCAGGAGATGCGCTAAAGGATTAGTTTAAATCCAAAAAATCTCCACAGAATGAAGGTTGTTTATTCCTGTGACCTTTACGTGAATGCTATAAAATATTTGGAATCTTTCTACTCGAGTACGCAATCATTGGCAGCATATAATTAATTCTGTCTACAATTATCATTTAAATTTCCTGAAACTCTTTTCAATATTAATCTGCACAACTCTCGTTAGATGATAATAAAGCAACAAATCATTTTAGCCTCATCGTGCTAATCATGTAGAACGCCACGATAGAAGAAAGAGCACAAGAAGCAAACGATACGGTCCTGATAGTATTTCAGTTCCTCTTCGAAACACCACATTTGTGAAAGTTACTCGATGGATGAGGTGACACATGTCGTAATACACTTGTGGCAACCATTAGAAACTATAGATCGTCTCTGTGACGTCACTGACAATATTTTTTGCTTGCGGCACGAAGCGGAACAGAAGGCAGCAATCATCCAATTACGAATATAATTGATATGTCCGGGCCTGCGCAAAGCAAGATATACGGCCCTCCAGGCACCTACACGGCTGACGAGACGTTGAGGCACGAAGCAGCGAATCCGAAATCCACCAGCACTGCCTTGGTATGAGGAGACATTGAGAAGAGTAATGGGGAGGTAAGGATAGGGTCAGACAATTCGGAAACACTGGATACGTGGGTCACTGGTTCGACCTTAAAGTGAGTATTCCATACAATCACACATCGGAACGAATTTGTAGCGGTACACTAAAGGGATACAAATATGCAGTGGTAGAAATTAAAACGTCATGAAGGTGTAAATTCACAACGAAACGAAGGAGTGCACGGGGAAGTTTTTTCAAATGTGATAAAGCCTTCTTAGGTTATGGTTTTACACCTAATCGACGTTATTAGAGGTGGGAAAGGACTGGGGACAAGGAATGGGAAGGGTTTCGGCCAATTCTCGGCATTCACCTGGAGTGATTTCGGGAAAACATGGAAAACCGAAATCTGGATGGCCGAACGGAGATTCAAACCCGCGTCCTTCCGAATGCATCCTCCCGATATAAAGCACTGTCAAGCTGGATAAAGGGAATTACCACTGGACCGGATTCGAACATGGTCCCCCGTATAGAAAGGTTTTTTAGGAGGATTTTTTGGGGAAAGTTTAGGCTGTTTTTCAATTTTAGGCGACTTTTTTTAATCACTTAGGCTAATTGTCCCCTACTTCCTGCCATACATATATATTAAAGTCAGAATCATACTTAAGGACGAAGATGAAGAATACAGATCGTTTTTCAGGTTGAATAATCGAGCAGCACAGAGTATTATATAAAACGCTACCTACATACTCCTAAAGCAACCAGTATAAGGACATCATTACGATTATATGGAAGCAGATGAGGGTGTAACCGTTCTTAAATACCGTTTCGCATGAAATACTATAATACGGACAAAACAGATTTCGAGAAAAATTATATGAAAGCATGTAACATCTGTTATAAATCTGCATAATAAGTCACTGAGATACAATTAAGACGGGGAAAACAATGAGAGGATTCGTAAAGACGAACACAAAAAACCTAAGTGCTGTTTTTTCAGATGTTAAATTTATACATGAACAGGGATGATAAATAAGTCACTATTTTCCGTTTCCTGATATAAATAACATAAAATTTTTTATGTTGCCGGCTAAAAGTTTTGAGAATTTGAAGAAATGCTACGGCTATTGCTAAATGGCACTACTGTAACTACGGAGTTGTTTATGCCAGGCTGCTAACTTAAAGAAACTAATTGTCAGAAAGCGTATTGTGAAACAACATGAGTGATAACGGCAAATACACTATCCTGTCATGGAAGCCATGTGAGGCAATATTTATGATGTTTCGGTAAATTGATGCCTTGTGATTTAACTTCTTTTACAGACCAATCTCGTTTGCGTCTGTAAGTACATAATAAATAATAAACCTTCTTAAGAATAGTTATTAAATGATCAGAGATATTAGAAACGAAAGTCTACTTTAATCTTCTTTTAATAATTTTGGAAAAGTTCCTTAGCCAAGACGTAGATGTTAGATTAGGAGGGGCTAAGGAATATATAATCAGCCGAAAATTTTGGGGGAAGTTACAGAGTAGATTGATACTGTATTATAAGTAAATCACGTTCCATGACTTAAATAAATTAATTCTGCTTGTTGCGATTTTTTTTTCCATATCGTATTTTGATTAGTGAAGGTCTACATATGCATGGAAGATGTCCAATGCGACGGCTAGACCTGATGCAGTAGAAATCATTCTGATGGTAGCACAGTTAATCGGGAAGCAGGAGATCGGAACCGGTGAGACAGAATGGACAGTGCGTTACTTAATAAGCCATCAAATCCCCGCCCGGGCATCCAGATTTGGGTTTTCCATGGTTTCCCAAATCACTCCAGGCAAATGCCGGGATGCTTCCTTCAAAAGGCCATGGCCGAATTCCTTCCCATTCCTTGCCCCCCATCCTTTCCCGTCTCTAAAGACCTCGCTGTTGAGAGACGTTAAGCAGTTAAAAAAAGTAAAAAATAAAAATAAGCCATCAACTTTGGCGAATTTCCGTCCGATCATCCAGAATTAGTTTTCCTACGGTTTCAAGAAATCACTCCAGAAGAATGCCGGGAAGATTGCTTCAAAAGGCCATGGTCGAATTTCTTCTTGTTCCTTTCCCCCAAACTTTTCCCACCTGTAATTACTTTGACGTTTAAAGGACACAAAGACCTAAACTAAACATAAAAATACTTTCAACGACTCTGATGTTTGTGACTATTAGTATGCCTGCAAACCATTTTTTTTTGGCTTTACGGATCGTCATGAGGTTTTTAGAGCTGGAAGCGGATTTTGGCCAAGGTATTGGGAAGGAAATCGGTTATGTCCTTTTGAAGAAACCATTCCGATATTCACCTGGAGCTATTTCAGTTAAGCACGGAAAGTATAATTCTTGATAGTTGAGCTAAGAATCTACTTCCTCCCGAATGGCACCCCTGATCCGCTTAAGGCGTCTTGTAGACTGTTCCTAAATGCAAAACTAGGAGATTTCAGGAGTCCAACTTACTTCTGAAGACCCGAGACTATGGTCGAACAGTGAGAAGAAAATTGGAACATAAAAGTCAACGCGTATGTCTTGTGTGGCATTTGCTAATGCCATAAGGATTGCGAAATCCACTAAGTCTTGTAGATTAATTAATGAATTAATTCTCCTCTACTAGCTGATCGGTCCTATTTGATAATGTCACAGTGATATGTTGCAGATTGATTACCTGCTTGCTTGTGGAACCTCGGTTTAGGAACTGCACAGAAGTAGTCTACTGAAAATATTTGAACGATCAAACATACGAGAAAGTTCTGGAATTACGACACTATATACTGTATATTTGCAGAGCGTCCACCTCAGCAGCCTTCAGTTTTTACCATTTCGCATGTTTGATTAAAATGGCGGAATATGGTCATAATAGAGATATTCAACACAATTTTTGGTTTGATCCTAGAATCCGACATTCCAACCTTCGGTGAAGATTTACATTATTCATTGAACAACAACTTATCCAAAAGCTGATAATAAAGATATAGCCATTAATCTAACCTGGTTTCCTACATGGTGAAAGATTATATTTGTACGGAATGTAAACCACGGAAGCCTCCTGAAGAACTTAACACAAACGGAAAGCAAGTTATACCGGTTTTACCTTTTTTTTAAATGGTTTTCAGCTTTTTAGGTCATACAGCTTCTTAAGTGTGATTACGAATCATCCAGTGTTTTCGGCTTCTCGAGTATATATTGTTTCTAACTAATTATAGACACCATAGAAAGGTGTGAAGGAGTTTGGAAACAGCAGCTTACAAAGGGAATCAAACCAGCGACTTTCAGGTCTAAAGCATTGAGCTGATACACCTCTCGATTCTGTGGTACATTACATACACAAATGTTTTATGTCGTAAAACTAACGAGAATAATGGACAGGCCACTGTCTGTTTTGTCTACCAGATTTCATTCGGCGCGGTGTCCGTGGCAGCTGTGAAGACTTGTCCCGGACAGCTCGTTGGCTCACCTGCAGCTGACGTAGTAATTATTTCCATTCTACACAGGATACACCCGAGCGATCGGGGTAATAGGAACGTCCATTCCCGAGGCGTGGAATGCGGCGCACACAATTATTATTCCTCTTTATCGCACCGGGTAATGCCTTAGTGCGGTATGCCCCACTGCCTTCCTCGCTTGAGCGTCGCTCGTGCCGAGCTGATAAGGTTTCTCATCAACTTTCACAAACGTCTGCGTCGAGATGCGTTTGGAAGGTTAATAAGCGGTACGGAGATTAACGTGAAGGAAGGTATTTCGCCGTGTACAACGATACCACTCAGATTTCCGGATCTGTGAGCGTGGTAAACAAAGCCTCTCAGGATCTCTAGTGGATATTTATTGTTTTTAAAGTAGTTTCTACAAAAACACAACTTTTTATATCTAGGTCTATTGCCTTCATCACTTGAGTATTAAACATCGAACCTCCTCTCAACATAATTCTGGATTATGTTTTCATCTGATAATAGCGGCACATCTAGGTCGAAACGTGTTTTGGAAAAACTGCCAGGCTGAATATTCGAGAATACTGTGTTACGGCACTACTTCGGAAAACAACTCAAGTCCGACTTCAGTGTGAGATTGGCAGAGGTAGAACTCTGAATCCTCCTTTTAGGCTTCGTCACTACAGTGGAAGATGCACAAGGGACGCTTGGGACGTGTTATGGCCACCTTCCATATTTATTACTACTCTTATTTGCCGAAAAGATGACAGGAAAAGGATTTTCTGTGACGTGCGAGTGAAATTAAATGCAGCATTAATAGGAAAAATGAATTATTGTGGAATAAAGTAGGTCATAGTAACAAAACATAATTACCTTACTAACATGAGAAACTAAAACGTAAAGAAAGACGCAACATAACCAATCGATACATAATAAAATTGTATCCTATGAGCAGTTGACTCAGTAATATGCTTCATGAACAAATTTAAAGGGTGAAGCATGTTGTTTTTCTGGTTCTGAAGTGAACAGCAAATCTCAGAATTCTTATTCTCTTTTTTCTTTTTTTTTGTGCTGTTCATCATTACATATTAAATTTTTTTATTATTTTTCGTCGTTATATCAAATTTTACGTCATATTTTTTGCTGAAAGAAAGCCTGTGTCACGCCGATTTTTCTCGCTGTTATATTATTTACTAAACCTTTTCACTTTGGAGTAAAACTATCCCAGGTATCATGTTCCTAATGAGAAAAAAAATCTATGACATTTCTTTAGCTGTTATCTCAGATGTACTTGTTTCCCAGTAGATTACCACAATTACCTGGCGAATGCTAGAGTGGTACCAAATTTGCGCCTTATAATCTACAAATTTCACGAGCAAAAATACATCTGTCACAGAGAACATAAGTTAAACGATTCGCAGAGAGATGGCAGTACTTAAGCTTCCCCATTAGAATAAGTTCCTTACGTCGAGAGGGAGGATTGGTGCTGTGTATATTGAGATGAAATAATGGAATCGTGAACATGACCATTCAGGCTCACTCTTCTCAATGACACCAAAAGCGCCACCGAAGAATGAACTGGGAAGGCAAGACACCGCGTATCCCCTTCTCCCTTCTTTCCTCTCCATACACACACACACACACCAAAATAAGCCATACAGTTTGCTTATCTATAATCATGACTATTATCTACACGCACTGAACAACACAGAGACATACGGAGGAAAGCCGGTCCCGGTAGCGCGGGGCTACCGAGCTGGAGTCACCGGTTCGAGTCCAGCCTAGGGCATGGGTGGTTTTAATTAAGTGTTGTGCCAGTCCTGTGTTGTCCCGTCACTTGTTATCATCAATAATAACACGAGAAGATTCCGAATACACACTTGATGAAGCAAAGAAACTCACTTGCTGGCTGAATGGCTGATGCCAACTAAAAAAAAAAAAAAATACCGAGGAAAGAAGCTGCCCACATTTCCTCTGCATCAAGGACTAGACATCCTTAATTTAGGAGTACCATGATGCACGCATTGCATGATGGCCTTTATAACTCAAAAAATGGCAATACTTCACCTCCTCAATTAGTGTAATGCTCACGACAGGCGGAGGGGGGGGGGGGGGGAGGGGAATCAGGATATTGTTTCTCGTAGCGGCGAAACAGCCTTCGATTTACAATACTCTCTAACCTCTCAAAAGTTTTATTTTCTTTGGTAAAATACTACTGTCTTATTTGTTCCACACATCCTGCTTATGCAGCTTTGAAATATTTGTTTTCACATCTGCTTACAATCTAATACGAGTAGCTTGTGTAACATTATCATTAACCTTCCAATCATTTTTATTATTAGTTTACAATTAATATTATTATTAATAATAATATCAAATTATATTGCACTTATTACTCATAAGTATCCTGAATAATTATGTTAATGTTTGTAACTTGTTTGTAATATTGATGGGTTTCCACAACCTATAGTTTGTTTAGAAAACGGGGTAACATACTGTTGTTATATTTAGGTAGTTTACTAAATAGTTTAAGTAGTAGTTTTACTAAATAAACTATAGTCTGTGGAAACCCAACAATATTACAAATCAAGCTACAAACATTAATACAATTACTGAGGATACTAATAATTAATAAATGCCATTCTCCATTGGGCGCTGCATTGTAACAAGGCAGGACGCGCAGCAGTGTGTGTGTGTGTGGAGAAGATTGTATGGTGCGAGTTCATGCTCTCCGTACACCAGCTAAAATAACATGGGAAATGTATTTGAACCTTGTTTGAATGTAACAAAAGTGTTTTAAAAGTTGTATCAAAGAACGGTTTTGATTAAATTCAGTAGTATTACGACCAGAACAAAGAGTTTTTCGTTTCCAGACGTTGTTATAATACATATAAATTTGTTTGGCGGTTATATGGAAGAAAATCGCAATTAAAAATACTCGAGCTAAAGGCTTGCATGTGTTGGGAGTGGAGAATTGGGCCGCTCTCGTCTAAATAACACGCCGTAATACACTAGCGGAATGGTTAACACGCAATTAGCTAATCATTTCCAGAATAATTGCTAGCTCTTATTTGGCTACCAGTGCCAAGTTAGCTCACATCTGGCGACCATTTCCAGGATAACTGGTAGCTTACATTCGGTTACCAATAACAGGTTAGCTCATACTTGTTACAAGGTTTATAATTTTAAATCCATATGGAGATAGAAACGATCCAAAATGTCTCTTTTATATTCTTTAAATGCGTGCTGCAATTCCTGATACAGTTGAACTCCAATTATCCGAATCAATTGGGACCGGACCCCATTCGGACAGTCAAAAATTTAGATAATCGGATTTTTTCCGAAAATGGGTCTATTTTAATTAATAATTATATGTATGTTGAAAATGCCTTCTTTTGCAAGACATTTTTGATGCTTTTCCACTTCAGGGATGGAAATTTCACCGTACCACTCGGTAAACAAAGCTGCAGTCATCCGAACTTTGAGCTGGTTTTTATAAAAGAGGGGAAGCCTTCTCACAGTACGTCTCCGTCTTAGTTAAAAAAGCGATTCGGATAATCGGCGATTCGGATAATCGGAGTTCGGATAATTGGAGTTCTACTGTACTTCAGAGCCATGTGATCAGCGAGATGGTGTTAAAACCGTAATATGTTCTTAATTGAGGGTCGCTGTTTATATAGTAACGTAATAGTTTCAAACGAAGGGCATTCTGCAGGTGTTTTAACAAATTTCGCTCATACGTCTCTCATACGTGTAATCAGTACTTATTGTGCTAGTTGTGAGTCTGGTTTAGGTTACCTGTTGAATAGTTTCAGCACCACACCCGTGAAGAATACGAATCACGACACGAGATTGGAGTCGTTGTTTGGAGTGGGTGTGTGAGTTATTGCGTGCGTGCGTGGGGTCACGTTAATTAGAGGCTTCGGACGGCGCTGTGACTAACGCAATTCGCAACACAGCGGGGAACCTTTCCCTGCGGCGGTATCCCACACCTGCGACTACTTGCTGATCAGTAACAACAGTCTTAAGCGCCGTCATAACAATACACCTGCGATATACATCGGTGGCTATGTTTATGGCACCAATATCTTTTGTTTTTTGTTGATGGCTTTACGCCTCGTCGACGTCGAGTTCGTTAGAGGCGGGAAAGGACTGAGGACAAGGAACGGGAAGGAATTCGGCCATGGCCTTTTTGAAAGAATCATCCCGGCATTCACCTGGAGTGATTTGAAGAAACCTTGGAAAACCTAAATCTGATGCCCGGACAGGGTTTCGAAACCGCGTCCTCCCGAATGCTAGGTACGAGTGTTACCGCTCATTCACCACGCTCGGTGTAGTGATATCAATTTTTCAAATAGTACAGCAACGATCGTTGTTTATGAAACAACAGCTGTCTGTCTAACCATCTGTCGTTAAAAAATTCGTCATTAACTCGTACAATTTTTTTATTATTATTATTATTTTTAACTGCTTTACGTCTCTTTTTAACATCGAGGTCTTTAGAGACGGGAAAGGATGGGGGCAAGGAATGGGAAGGAATTCGGCCATGACCTATTGAAGGAAGCATCCCGGCATTTGCCTGGAGTGATTTGGGGAAACCATGGAAAACCCAAATCTGGATGCCCGGACGGGGATTCGAACCGCCGTCCTCCCGAATGCGAGGTCCGAGTGTTACCGCTCATTCACCACGCTTGGTGTAGTGATATCAATTTTTCAAATAGTACAGCAACGATCGTTGTTTATGAAACAACAGCTGTCCGTCTAACCATCTGTCGTTAAAAATTTCGTCATTAACTCGTACAATTTTTTATTATTATTATTTTTTTTAACTGCTTTACGTCTCTTTTTAACATCGAGGTCTTTAGAGACGGGAAAGGATGGGGGAAAGGAATGGGAAGGAATTCGGCCATGACCTATTGAAGGAAGCATCCCGGCATTTGCCTGGAGTGATTTGGGGAAACCATGCAAAACCCAAATCTGGATGCCCGGACGGGGATTCGAACCGCCGTCCTCCCGAATGCGAGGCGAGAACGCTAACCGTTACACCGTCCAGCTCGGTGTACAATTTTAATGCTTGGTCAACGGAAATACACAACAGGAAGGTGAGAAAATCATTCCCTCACGTATCTCTGTCTATATAAAAATGGTTGTGTGCATATATATTTGTATGTTTTTATTCAAATCCACACTTTTTGTGCCATCTCGATGAAACTTTTCACATGTATACCTTAAAACAAGGCGAAAAATATTGCCAACATTTGGTTTAAAAAATCCACCCCTCTGCCCCATCAAGTCCGGTTCAGTGTTTTACAAATATCGCGAAAGCGGTAGGGAAATCAGTCAGAATGGGTAGTGATATTCTTGAAGCACATAACGTTCCCTGTCGTACGGCGAAGTACAGATTCCGATCGAAGAATTGTTGGACGAGAAATTTGAATATGAAATTTAAAAATCGTTTTATAGTTGGTGGGGCGACACAGAAGTCAACAGGTTTCAACCTATCTCTATGCGCGTATGCTTTACAATAAGTGGAAATATGATGTGTACGTACATTTGGTTTCCCAAATTGCTGGCTTCACCTCTGTGATATAGGACCTATATGTGATTTTATGTATTGAACAATTTTTTACTTGTTAGAGACTAGTATTTTCGCGAATAAGTAATTCAATACACCAAAAATTTACCTGTTATATTCTGTACTGTGTACTGTCATAATTGCAAAAGACTAAACTATCTTACAGTCAATACCATTTCAAGCAAGTAAAATATTTATTTCGAGACTGTTAATGTTACTATCTATCAATGGTGAAAACTAATAAAGAAAATACTCCCTCTCCTTGCGGTAGTATTTATCAAAAAAGAAATTTCTAACTGATAGGAACGAAGTTTGAAGCATTTTAAGAAATAAAATTTAGTTTATATTGAAATAGTTAATGTTTTTTAGTAGGTCTTCCAATCTTTAACTGTGCCAAATTTACGTAACCCATCAGATCTTGTTTCTATATACTTTATCTTCTTTTTATCAAGTTCTGTTATATAAAAGGTGTTTTAGTAACTAAAAAAATCGATAAAATGAAGAAGCTTTTTAATGTTTTGCATAACGACGTCACACTGTTGTCTAATATCGCCAGCTTGGATGATCTTTACAACTCATCCTCCTAACAAGGCAGAAATGGAAATCAGCATAACTAATGAGACCTCGCAAGTATACACAATCGTAAATCATTCTTGTTAGCAGGTAGAATTTATACTCACAACATGAAGACTTCATTTATAAGACTGAAGTGAAAGAAAATAGACTAAGAGAACGGTTTAGTGTGCGTTTCATATTCCTCGTGTCACAATGACAATAAGAAAGCAGTGTGATGGCTGAACACATAAAGGATTTTTTTGATGCAGTAATTGAATATTAAGTTTAGTCTTCAATATGTTAAACGGTTGATAGCCATTGAATATGCAATTTGGCTGCATCGTTTGGAGACACTGGATCATGCCATTATGTCCGACTATACGACAGGTTCTTTACTAGTTGTAAAACGGTTCCGATGACCTGCGACGTTCTTTTTGGTCCTTGGAGGTGGTACACAATGAGTCCCACAATGGCCCAGACACTCATAACACTTTCAAATCCGTCTCGCAGGCCCCAGCAAGTGATCGGGCTGTCTATTGTTCAACGAGCTGCGCCATCACTTGCTGGAGGGACACCCAACGAAGTTTCACCACGGTATGTCTCCGAATCAAGTCTCTCCAAGAAAGAAGGTATTCTTAAAGGAACGTAGGACGACAGAGTACTGGCAGGTTCAGTTATCACATATATCTCTATATCTATCTTAAAGGAATACGATCAGCATTGTCATTGCATATAACCACCTTTTAACTGATGTCATAGTTTTTTTTGGTCATGTACTTTTGGAGGAATCATCCCTGCCTACACCTAGTGTGATTTCGGGAAATCACGGAGAACTGAAATGTGGCTGATCGTCCTCAACACAAATCCAGAACATTACCACTCAGTCACCAAGTTCTGTCGCAGTAATTACTCCTTTGACACTTGGTTAGGTTCGAGTCTGGTAGTGGAATAAAGTTTAAAAATCCTGAAGTTCACAAGGACGAAATAGAGAGGTGACGCCGGTGCAAAATTACTAGTCCTGAAACTGTGATCCATAGGCCTGAATTGCATCCCAAACATTTACACAGTGCCTATTGAGAGAGGGAATGCAGCTGAGGGTATGTTCAATCTGGAGTCTCTGTCTACACTGAAGAGCCAAAGAAACTGGTACACCTGCCTTTCGTGTAGGGTCCCCGCGAGCACGTAGAAGTGCCGCAACACGACGTGGCATGGACTCGACTAATGTCTGAAGTAGTGCTGGAGGGAATTGACACCATGCATCCTCCAGGGCTGTCCATAAATCCGTAAGAGTACGAGGGGGTGGACATCTCTTCTGAAACGGCACGTTGCAGGGCATCCCAGATATGCTCCATAGTGTTCATGGCTGGGGAGTTTGGTTGCCAGTGGAGGTGTTTAAACTCAGAAGAGTGTTCCTGGAGCCACTCTGTAGCAATTCTGGACGTGTGGGCTGTCGTATTGCCCAGGTCTGTCGGAATGCAAAATGGACATGAATGGATGCAGGTGATCAGCCAGGATGCGTACGTACGTGTCACCTGTCTGAGTCGTATCTAGACGTATCGGGGGTCACATGTTACTCCAACTGCACATGCCCTCACCATTAAAAAGCCTCCACCAGCTTGAACAGTCCCCTGCTGACATGTAGGGTCCATGAATTCATGATGTTGTCTCCATACCCGTACACGTCCATCGGCTCGATATAACTGGAAACGAGACTCGTTAGACCGAGCAACTTGTTTCCAGTCATCAACAGTCCGATGTCGGTGTTGGCGGGCCCAGGCGAGGCGTAAAGCTTTGTGTCGTGCACTCATCAAGGGTACCCGAGTGGGCCTCCAGCTCCGAAAGCCAATATCGATGATGTTTCGTTGAATGGTTCGCACGCTGACACTTGTTGATGGCCCAGCATTGAAATCCGCAGCAATTTGCGGAAGGGTTACACTTCTGTCAAGTTGAACGATTCTCTACAGTCGTCGTTGGTCCCGTTCTTGCAGGATCTTTTTCCAGGAGAAGCGATGTTAGAGATCTGATGTTTTACCGGATTCCCGATATTCACGGCGCGCTCGTGAAATGGTCGTACGGGAAAATCCCCACCTCATCGCTACCTCGGAGATGGTGTGTCCCATCTCTCGTGCGACGATTATAACACCACGTTCAAACTCACTGAAATCGTGTTAACTTACCATTGTAGCAGCAGCAACTGATCTAACGCTTGCGCCAGACACCTGTTGTCTTATATAGGCGTTGCCGACTGCAACGCCGTACTCTGAGTGTTTATATATCTCTGTGTTTGCAGACGCGTGCCTATACCAGTTTCTTTGGCTCTTCAGTGTAATATTGTATATCCGATAAGCAGAGCCGCTACAAGATTTCATCAAATCCATTATTTCATGTTCACATTACAAACGAACAACATACCATGTATAAAATAATTAATATTATACACATACAATAATTTTAGATACACAAAAGAAATGAACAGATCTCAGTATCTAACTTAAGTATCATTGCCATGCCTGGAGCTTGTTCCAGATGATAACATCCTCACGTGGTTACCAGAAGTATATATTCAAGGAACTGTGGTTGGTTTTCCATGTTTTTCCGAAATCACTTTAGTGGGAATCCTTCAGAAGACCATAGACTAATTCCTTCCCGATCCTTTCCCCCACACATTTCACTCCTCAAATAACCTTGATGCCGATGAGGTGTAAAGCGTAAAGCTGTAACAAAAAAAAATTAACTGATTAAATTAATATGGGTAGTTCCATGGCTTCATGGTGACAGTTCAAATCCTTACGATATTTCCACCTGTTCCAGTAAGATACCTGGACTTCTAAACTGATCCATAAATTCACCTGTTATGGAAAATACTGTGTTAAACACAGGGAAATGACTGTGTCTTTCTGACTGTTATTCTTTGCCCCCTTCATAATATATACTAACTTGTTGTTGACACATTAACGAAAGTTAAATTCTATATGGGTTTAAAAATTTTATAATGGGTTTAACAGTATATCGTCTTCTCAGATAACATTCTATTCTACACTAATATATTAAAAAAAAAAAAAAACCGAAAGTAACTTTGTTTTTTTTTTTCGTTTTTTTATCTGCTTAACGTCTCTCAGTAAATTTGTCTTTCTGTATGTTTGTTAACTGATATTGATGAAAATTAACAAAGAAATAGTATGTATCGTTAGAAAAGACGTAGGATAGTTTTTTTTTTGGGGACAAATAATATATTTTATCATGAAATTTCGGAAACTAACGGAAAGTTGACAGACTGATGGATAAGTTGCGTAAGTCTCTTTAATGTTGTACTAGTCACTCAGCCTTTGTTTCTTTCGCAGTCAGTTTGTGAGACAATTTTCACGTAACTTAGAATTTTCTGTACCCAATTCTAGAAATGATATTGTAAGTCAACGCGAACGAAGTCGCAGGAAACAGCTAGTTTCTTGATATTTCGAAAGGGAAATTTCGATTGCTATACTTTGACTACACTCTAGCGAATTAAAAAGCTGGAATTGTATAATACAAAAACAATGTTGATCACACTACACCGCCGGCTTTATGTCCCCTCAGCGTAGGGATGAAACCAGAGAACTAACAAATCCTGCAATTGCTTTGCAGTCGCGTCATATTTAACCATTGGATCACTCAAATTCGCTCGTAGCTACCCCACACCTTGCTGCACTGCCACTTCACAGACAGGCCGACCGCCCGCCTTGCTACTGGCTTAGCTGCTGATGGAGCCTTTTGAAGGCTGCGCGGCGGCTGAGATGATTTGGCTAAGAAATTGGAGTAGCGAGTTACTCGGGACTGAGTGGTGGGGTCCGCACCACAGGTACGGGGGAGACGCTCCCCCACACCACATTTATCACAGGGGATTAAACGCGCCAGATTCACCCCACAGCTACACAGGCACTGCCTCCAATACACGATACTGCTCTTGTTTACAACTGACGCGTTCCACAAACTCACATACTTAACGGGTAAGAACGAACAACCTGTTTCTGTTTAACAACCTACCATTTTCTTTGAAGTCCAATGCTTTTCTTCTAACTGGAATGTTTTCAATTATGGTCTCCATACATTTTACAATGTCCATACTATATTAAGTAATTTTAACTCCTAATTGCCAGCAAATATTGTCTAATGTGTTCATTCCTATTGCCGTCTCGTGTTTTTGCGGCATTTCACACGTCTTAGCACCTACTACATCTGATGAATGGATTTTATCTTGTTTCTTCATTCCATAATTTTCAGATCCGTACATCGAGACTGGAGGGCAAAGTCTAAAAATATTTACAAGAGTTTTTTGCTGGATTGATTACAAACGTTCTTTACCTCTATATCCAAATTTCTCACAAGGATATAAGACAAACTAATCTCAGTGGAACATTGCCGATTGCGATTAGCAACAACCCATTTTAATAGTTTTATTGTAATATTTTATACTCTGTGTACAGTATTTTTTAGTCAAAGAATTTTTTTAACATGTCTAAAATTTAATATTTCAGAAAATAAATAAATGGGGACCTGAAGAAAACATCATAGAACATGAGCGTAGGAATTACTGAATACGATTACTTTTGGAGACATCAGAAACAATACCGCAAACAGTTTACGTATATTGGTTTTAAAATCACAAGGAATATATCTTTAGATCCAGCTATAGCGAACAAAAATTATCTAAAGCATAAGAGTTATTTTTCTGCTAAGAAGTAAATTAACCGACCAAATCATTGCAGATGAGAACAAAAGAAGAATCAACAATACAATTACAATGAATATTGAAGTATGAAAAATTAATAATAGATATAAAAAAAGCTATTTAGCGTAACAGAAAAATAATTTCGGTGGCATTACTTGGAAAAGACAAGAAGCCACTGCATCCCTCGTGAGGCAATTCGGGAGGTCAAATTGATCAGATGATCTGAAAATGATCGGTGATGAAAGGAATTTGTGCGAGGCCCTAACAGACAGTAGAGGCCGGATGGTGGTTGGTATATTAAGACTGGGAGACTAGTCGATTTGTTAGATGAGGGAACGTGTGAAGGAAGAACTGAAAAGGGAGACAAAAATTGGAATTATATGAACTATATAACTGGAGGAGAAAGATGTAATTATTACGATGGGATGAAGAGATTGTCTCACTGTATGAAGAGGTGTTGAGTTGCATCATACCGGTAGAGAGATTGATGAAAGAGGAGAAAAAGTTGATGAAATAACAGCAAAACAACTAAAATGGTAGCCCGCATGTAGAGAATACTGGGGAGTAGCTACCAATATGGGTACCTCAGGAAATACCGAGAAGTCTAAGACCTCGAAAAAGCTGGAGACTGGGAATACTTAGACAGATGCGAGAGGGTGGCGGAGAGCGTCTCGAATGTTTGCCACTAAAAGATAGTTCGATTACATAAATTAGTCAACAAGTAAGTCAGTCAGTCCGTCCGTTTAGTTTTCAGTTAAGGTTTTGCTTTAGGACGTTTGCAGCTAATTTCTCCCCAAATTATTGATTTCAGAGTTTAAATCATTCCAAGTATATAAGTAACCAACGGACCCAAACGCAATATTAAAAGGAAAATAAACAGTTATGCGCACTGTACTATGAATTGGCGACCGTGAAAAGGACATTTAAATTAATTTACAAACTATAATTTCATACTATTTTCATTCATGTTGAACCTATCAACAATGCAAAAACTATGGAAATTTTACTGTCCTAGTTTACTTGTACAAGTTTTACCACAGTTATATAAGAAATTTGTTAATAATTCATTGTGATGTGATGAATTATACATTCATGTAAACAAGTAATTACTTCCTTCGCTGTTATTTAAACTGAACTTATAATTAACTTATTGATGCCAGTCATAAGACAAATGATAAACTTATCTGTCACATTATAAGGGTGTTGTGCCCCGGAGATACATATTAGTAATTATTTAGTATTTTAAAAGTAATAACAACAAATTAATACTGGTCATCCTGCAGTCAGATGATAAACATCGTTAAAGTGTATAAAAGTTACTAACTTCAAACCCCGCCAAAAATGACGGACTGAGCGGAATGCTCTGGCTTGTCCTTCTTGTCCAGGCTGCATTTTAACCTAACTACAAACTGCGCAAAAATTGTCGCTAGAAAACACGCGCGCGTACTTACGTGATGCCACGAAATTATCAGTTTTAATTAGTCTAGGGTGCATAGATCGTGATCAATGTGGAACTATTTAAGTTAAAATTATTATTATTTTTTTTAAAAAAAGGAAAAAAACTTGAATAACTCATTCCCTCTGCTGTAGCGGCAAATGCCAATATTTCTGTTCTAAACTGAAAGCTACGCGCATTAATACATTCACTTTATCGTGTCACAAACGCGATCCCTTGTTTCTTAACTTAGTAGAACAACGATCAGAGAATACAGCAAAAACATATGCATCAAAAAAATATAAATAAACAAAAAGCGACTAATAATTAAAAAGATGATTGAGGAAAAAAACACGTACTTTTCTCTCAGAGTCTGTCAGTTGGTTTTTTCACAGTTGTTTAAATAAAAAGAATCGTTGTAAAACAAAGCTCATAACATAAAAATCTCCGGCCGTTGTTAGTTTCGGGACCGAAGGCCAGAAGCGTGACGTCAACGTTACGATGACACAATGACCAAGCTTAGTCCTTTATTAGCATTTATGATGATGAGGATGATAATCGGAATTTTTCTGATACATTCATTGAGGTCTTAGTAGTTCTAGCGACTCAAAGAAAAGGACGGGGAGGAATGCGTGTTGATACTTGGTCCTTCCAGTTTATTCTTACATCTGACACTCTTTTTCGTGTTGCATTCACTCGTTTATGTTTTGGAAAGTTCCGAGCTACTGCTGAGACCTGTCTGAGACTTTCCAACTTCTTCTGTTGCTCCCTTATTCCTTCTCTTCCATCACTGTCTAATTCTCTCGTAAGTCTCGCACACTTTCAAGTTCTCACTTCATTCACCAGTTCCTACTGGCTGCTAAGCGCAAAATATGAAATAGTGTTGTTATTGCTTTCGAGGAGAAAAAAAGGCAAGATTCTTTTTTTGAACAGTTCTCACTTGACATGGATCCAATCAGAGGATGGCATTTATTGGGCTGTTCGTCTTCCTAGTTTGCTTGTAGCAATTTAGAACGTTATACATGATAACTCGTTACTCGTTTAACAATTCACGCCGAACATTGCCGTTCACATAAAGGAAAAGGCATTCACACTATTTAACACCATTACCGGCAAACTGTATTGAAATACATAGTTTATTTAATAACAACAGAATATAAAAAGCATGAATGAATTCGTAGAAGACGGTGTTTCTGACAATGATTGTTGCACTACTATATATCAGTATACAACAAATCATAAGGAATCTTGCGCAGTCATCTTTCGGTTGTAAAATTGTCTATATTTTTACGTCAGGTATTATTATTCTTTTGCGAAGTTCGTTTTGGACTTTCTACCTGATTCAATGGAAATAAGTTAATGACTTTAATGCAGAATATAGATGCCAGTTTGGAGGAAAGCGTGAGATGGTTTCATATTACAATATACGCTGAGACGGTAGTGAGCAATTCAAAGAATCTACACTTAATTTTTGGATGCTAAAATAACTAAAAACCAATGGAGTTTTGAAATATCATTTTGTTAGGGAAGATAAGTTTATGACTGCGATTGGGAATTATTATTAATAGGATTTGCATGAAAGAAAAGTGAAATATTATTGACAAAGTATTCATTGAATTTTACGAGACACCACGAGCATTCGGATAATATTGTGAACTATTTTGTTCGGTTCCCGTATCAGCTTTACCCAGATTAAAACTACAGCCTCTTCATGATTTATGACCGAATCGTTTAATTATTTTTCAGTGAAATTAACTTCAAAATATTTTCACGCCGATTCCCCTTTACTTTTCTCGCATGAAGTTTTATCCGTCGTTATTGCCTCGTTGGAAAGAAAGGGCAAAGAAAAGTCCACGTATACATATACCCTATTATCAGCGAATTCAATTATCTAATCATGTGAACTCTTAAATTTAGGATCCCAGAATCAGTTACAGACTGGACATCATTTCAGTATAGTGGAGAGCGTAACTGTGGCCACCTGGTTATGTCTTGCTCTGTAGTTGCACACTCTTTCTATGGTGAAATGGATCGTTCCCGATTCCGACACTGCCTGTACATACCAACATACACTCATACACACACACACACACACACACACACACCACACCACACGGACGCACACACAAACAAACATATGAATACTAATAAAAATCTACTCTGGTAATCTTGTCATCGTTAGATAACTATGTACATCTTCGCGGCGGCAACACTGTAGAAAAATATCTCGGTAAAGTCGACTTTACTTTGGCGCGGATAGAATCCCCAGTGGTTTTTCTACATCTTGTCATCGTATTACGATGACGTCACGTGTGACCTTCATTGGCGGGTTAACAACGGCCAGAAATATTTTCACTCTGTGTCCTCAGGTTATATATATATACGTTTCTGAAATTGTTTCCCATGTTTCAAATTTAAAACCTACTAGGAAGAAAAGCATATATTTCGTTTAAATCTGCAATCACTTATTAGTTGCTTTTTGGTTGTATACCAATACTCTTTCGATGAAGATGTTTTATAGTATTCTCTGCCCAGAGATATCGTTGCTGTAGCTAGTGAAGAAATGTGTATATCATTTAATAATTTCTAAGTTTATGTGCGTTATTTAATTACATTTGTATTCAGTTAAAAAAATGAGAAGAAATGAACTGGCAAAACACTTCGTTCAAGCCACAAATTTTGACGGGCTCAGAATCTAGTGTACGTAAACAATAAAATTCGCCTATAATTACTGTATCGAGCCACTACTTACTTAACGATTTTATATCTCAGTTTAAAGTTCATGCAGAAGACATAGAAAACACATCAGCTCTAAACACAATACCTCATCTGCACTCAGAATCGATACCGGTCGCTTGAAGCACTAAAACATTAACAATTGTCACTTCGTTTGTAGGCTGTATTAATGATCTAATCAAAACAATTTAAATTACTTTGAAAATTTTAAATATGTAGTGAAGCACGTAAAAGAGAGTATTTGTTCTGTTCTGACTTTGCCTCTTTACAACTGTCCTTGATTTTTGGGGGAAAAATTTGATTGCATTCATCCTTGACATTAATATTAAAATAAAATGCGCTTTTCCCATCATGACTCTTGCTGGAGTATGAGGAGACACTGTGGCGTTTGTTGTTGAGTTACGGAGCGGTGTGAACGAGACACGCTGGGCAGTCGTAAGCCGAGAGGTCGGATCGACCATCAGGTAATTTATCGATACGGACGGAAGCCTCAGAAACGCTTGCTGGCTGGGGGAACAAGCCGGATAATAACGACCGAAAGTAAATAAAGAGGACTCTCGTTTTTTTGTGACGGTGCGAGCGAGGGTTGGGGTAGGGACCGTGGTTAGCCTGATTAGCAGGAATTCCGCGTCGCTGGACGTGAACTGCCCGACATGTGTTACACCACGGAACATCACGCAGCCAGCCAATCACCGGAACGAGGCATTACTCAGCAAATTACGTTTAGAAGTGGATACGAAGAGGTTATTGGAAGAACTTTGCAGGAATGAAAGGTAATTTTGAGAAATATGGAATTGGACCTACTGAGGATTAATACTAGGGACAGTCAAAAAGTTCCCGGAATTTCATTGTAACTCTTTATTAACAAAACATAAGTACACATTTACTTAATCTCCTTCAAAGTAGGCTCCTTCTGAACTCACACACTTGCTCTACCGCTCCTGCCATTGCTGGAAACAACGATGAAAATCCTGTTTTGGTTTCTTCCGAAGTACAGCTGTCGCTCGTCCATGAGAGATCCCCACTTCCTGTGCCAACTCATCGATGGTTGTTCTTCGGTCCGATCTGATTAACTGTTTCACTTGCTCGACCATTGCTTCGTTTCTGGAGATTGAAGGTCTCCCACTGCGACTTCTGTCCACCATTAAATCTAGAAAACCACTCGTAAACGGCTGTTTTCTTTAAGGAATCGTCACCGTAAACTGTTTGTAAGGCTAACAAAGTCTCTGAAGCAGATTTCCCTACTCTGTATATGAACTTGATGTTCGCCCTTTGCTCAAACTGCGACAGTGGGCCAGCTGATTACCACACAGACCTACCTTCTGCTACACTGCAGTCACACTGCCTGTTATAACAAGTTCAGACCTGTCAAACTCATAACAATTGCATCACAAATGCCAACACTACGACAGAATTCCTGGAACTTTTTGATTGCCAACACTACGACAGAATTCCGGGAACTTTTTGACTGCTCCTCGTATTCTGCCATTCGGATAACCGTGATAAAACGTATCTGTGCTTTGAGAATTCTTGTCCCTAAAGTAACGAGGAAATGAAGATTACATATAGACATCAGTGTGGTATCCTAGTCTCTTGTATTGTTGTTAGCGTTACCACTTAAATCATTCATGAAAATTAAAAGAAAAAGTTTGTTCAATTATACTTCCACACGGGACTGGAATTCAGCGTGGCAGGGGAGCCAAATGCTCAGCCCTGGATTTCGGGAGGACGTGCTTTCAAGTCTCCGTTCGGCTATCCAGATTTCCGTTTTTGATGGTTTCTCGAAATCACTCTAGACGATTGCCGGGATTGTTCCTTCATATGTCCAAGGCCAAATTCCTTCCTGCTCCTTGCCGCCAGTTCTTTCCCGCCTCTGAATGATCTCGAGGTCAATGAGGCGCAAAGCCATAAAATTAAATGGGTCTGGAATACAACATATTCCTACCGTCCAGTTATAAAATAACCTGTCAATTCGCGCATCTTTCACAATACACTGTACGTTCCTATTTTTATTGACAGGAAATTATGTGGAATAGTGTTGCAGACTTTCTGAAAATCATTAAATAAGTATTATGGAACGTGAGTCAGAATATCTTCATCATGGTACAAGAAAATGGAGCCAGTAGTACTACTGGTGATATGTTCTTCCTAAACCAGTGTGACCGTGCGTGGTGGGTGAACGGTTAACGTTTTGGCCTCGCAATTGGTAGGACGCCGGTTTGAATCCTTGTCCGGGAATCCAGATTTGGGTTTTCCATGGTTTCCCAAATCAATCCAGGCGAATGCCAGGATGCTTCCTTCAAAAGGTCATGGCCGAATTCCTTCCCGTTCCTTGTCCCCGGTCCCGTCCCAAATATGCTGTTATTATTCGAGAACCTATTGAACTAAGCTTGTTTTCTGGTTAGAATAAAAAGCAATGTTTTCCTACAGTCAGTGTACTGCCTTTAGGAGATAAGAGGAGCTGTATAATGGAGAAACAAAGATGCCATATAAGTGACAGACAAACAGAATGGGTTGAAATAAGTTTATGGATGGGATCATACTTCCTCCATACTGCAGCAGATTTAGTTTTAGATGGTGATAAAGAAATATTTGACTTTAAATTTTCTGCTAGTTATTTTTCACATTTTCTCTGGCTAATATAACCACCATCATCATCATCATCAAACGTTTCCGCTTTTGCAGGTCATCTTGCACATCCTCTTCCAAGCCTGACGGTCATTCCAATACTTTTCCTCCACCACTTTTCTCTACACTACGCCCTAAGCCTCTGCATCTTTCTTCACTAGGTCCATCCATCTTGCCCTAGGATCTTCCAAGTAATATCCTTCCTTTCCCGCTGTTCAGCAGTGCTACTTTCGGCATTCTTCCTCTTCCATCCTCATAACATGTCCCAAACCAGGCTTTATAATTTAAAATTCTGTGTGTATGTAGTTTGAAAGCATGGTTTCGGGAATGTTGAACGAACATATTATCGATAGTCCCGTTTGTCTCTTTATTTGTTTACTAAAACATGAGAAGAAATTAAAGGATTAAGTGAAGTTTCAAACGAATTCTTCTTTCTTGATACTGTTAAAGATTGTTGCAATTTGATTTGTGTCTAATTAGGTCAGACGTGGAAGGACAATATTACTGTGGTACCAAGAGAGGATATAACTTTGAACTATAATTCCGCAACAGTAAAGAATATATGTCTCATAATAAGCAGCTTTTAAGTCTCTTAAAAGCTGCTTTGTTTATGTCGATTATGATGAATGTTGATGACTGTAAGCTGACATGAATGGTACTTCGAAAAAACAACTAATTATGGTAGAAGATCGTCAGTTAAAACTAACTGAAAAGCTATTATTTTTTATTTTTATCTGGAGCTATTTTTATTACTCTTTGTTCGAAGTATTTTATGAAAAGGAACTACACGTTCTTTTTCTGAACGAAGTTTAACGTAATGAGCTGATTAAAGAATTTACCATCAAAAAACTGACTAAGAAAAAAATTCTAGCTCCATACGTAAACAATTAGATTTATGCAATCGGCACTGTTATTATTACCGATATTTTCATCCGGCTTATAAATTCAGTAATCTGTAGGTTAGTTACATATTCATTTTTTTTTAAATCAAACTATCGTTAGCAGTTTTTCTAATGTTTTCTGCCTATTTGGTGGAAATAGTTCTTTAAATCAATATATATATATATATATATATATATATATATATATATATATATATATATGTGTAAATATTACAGTTATGGAATATTCGAAGCAAAAAATAAACAGACAAATAAAGTAACCAGAAAACTATATCTGATGTGTAAAATGAAAGTAAATGATTGAAGATCTATTATTCTAAAGAACTCTGTGGTTGCTCCTAAATATTACATTGTGTTTCTGGGTTAAATCGGAAATCCCTCCGCAGTGTGTATGGGGTGAGGATGTACCTTGGTGTTGATACAATTCGTCCGCTGGATCGGGACATTAAGCTTAATGGCTAATATGACGTCGGAATAGTAGACCTGAATAGACCAACACCGGTCGGTATCTAGTTTTTTCATCTTTATTGACACAGCACTCTTAACGACACTTAGCACAGTCATCTCCATATAAAAAACACACTTTAGAAATACAAATAGTAAGGAAAGTGATTGTCCTACTCCTACCGTTAGTCCTACCACGAATTCTAATGGGGTTCCAAACTGAGAGTGGTGGGTGAGCGGTTAATGCTCTGGCCTCGCATTCGGGAGGACGCGGGTTCGAATCCCCGTGCGGGCATCCAGTTTTGGGTTTTCTATGGTTTCCCCAAATCACTGCAGGCTTCCTTTAAAAATGTTATGGCAGAATTCCTTCCCGATCCTTGTCCACTGTCCCATCCCGCCTCTAATGACCTCGACGTCGACGAGGTGTAAAAAAAGGGGAGGAGGGTTACAAGCAACCCGAAGGATAGTTGAACCACATATACTGATACGAATTATCGATTTATATCTATATGTATAGAGTATTAAGTTGTTACTTCGTGAAAACAGTGATAGGCACCTGTACTGAGAAAGAATATTCTGAAATCACTGTTTACCAACCTCTGTAGTTTTCTGATAAGGAGGCAGATGTACTGAAGAGCTCTGTTCAATTGAGCTTCAGTGTTTTCAAAGATAACAAGAAGCTACAATTTACTCAGGACACGTGACAGTGTCGTATGCCATCACTCAGTATGCACTGCGGAAACGTTTGGGATTTAACCCAGGACTTTGGTGCACAATCTGGTGATTAGGAACTGCGCACCACCACCGATCCTACCCTACCGCCTAAGTTCAGGTGGTGAAAATTTCTCACGTCCGGCGCCGGACATAGTGATTCTGCCGCAACTAATTGCGCCGACGGGGTGATTATCAAATACAGTCGATGATAGTTTACCGATATCACGCCGACTCAAACTTTCATCTTAGGGAATAATCAATATTCAGTCTTACAAAACATACTACGAATTGGATTGATTGTACTTTTCCAGGAGGAGTGATGTGAAAGCAACGCTTTTTAACATTTTATTGGCAACGTTGAAACTAACTCATCATTTAAAAAGAGAAAGCAATTAATTAAAAAAGTTGAAACCTAATGCAACAGTCGCATCTGAAAAGAAGAGTAACACTCAACTTTCAAATTAATCTACATCTACATATATACTCTGCAATTCACAAAATTGTGGGTGGCAGAGGGTGCTCAGCACCAAAGCTAATCTCTTTGTAGTGCATTCCAATCCCTAATGGTACGAGGGAAAAAAGAATTCATATAAGAATCAGTCCGGCATCTTATTTCTCTAATTTTATCTTTCCTGTCCTTCCGACTCAAATAGGTTGGTCGAAGAAGTATTTCACTACACTCAAAGTGAAAGTGGGAAACGCATGTTTTCCAATAAGTTTAAACGAAACGTGCGTCGTCTATCTACCAGAGACTCCCAGCCTAGTCTACTAATTAGTTCTGTGACGCTTTCATAAGGACTGTAGCAAGCGGTCACGAATCGAGCGGCTCTTCTCTGTACTTTATCTATACTTTCGATCAACCCCTTACGAAACGGATCCCAAATGGCACAACAATAGTCCGAATATGGACGCATAAGAGATTTGTACGCTATCTCCTTTGTTTGTTCATTACAATTTTTCAATATTCGACCTATGAATCGCAGCCTAGAATTAGCTCTACCTACTAACGAATTAATGTGTATGTCCCATTTCATATTCCTTTGTACTTTTAATCCCAAATATTTCATAGAATCGACCATATCAATAACTGAATTGTTTAACTCGTATTTCTGAACAATTGGATTCTTTTTGTTAGTTATGTTCATTGTCTTGCACTTTTTACAATTTAGCGTAAGTTGCCACTCAGCGCACCATGCCAACCAAAATAATATCCAGATCACGCTGAATTTCTAAGCAATCGTCCAAATTCTTTTACTTCCCTATAAATAACCGCATCATCAGCAAACAATCTAAAAAGGCTTTTCACTTTGTCTCCGAGATCGTTTATGAAAATTAAGAAAAGAAGTGGTCCTATTACACTACCTTGAGGTACCCCCGATGTAACATCTTGATTAGAAGAACTTTCTCCTTCAACGATGACATACTGCGACCGACCAGTTAGAAAATCCTTTATCCATTCACAAAGCTGATCCGATATACCGTACGCTCGTAGCTTCGCTAAAAGGCGGTTGTGTCACCGTGTGACAGCGGATCGCGATAGCTACGAACTTTACTTCCGCATCTTGTCAAAGGTAGGATTTTATTTACTAATAAGTTATTTCGGACCCCCTAACAAGTAAATAATTAAGGTTCGTGTTAGGATCCTATCTTGCGTGGCGTGAGACAGAGAAACTCATATCGCGGGATATTACTTTTTCTAAAAATTAACCTCGTGTCAGGGAGAAGTTCACCAGTTGAAGGTGTGTGACGTCACGCAGGTGGCGCCGTCACCCCCTCCAGGAATTAGTCACGGCGCGCTGACTCAAGCAGCGTCGCCCGGCGTCTCGACGCCCACGTGACCGCTGACAGCTGATCGGGGCGGAGCAAGTGGCTGGACTAGCCGGTCAGGGCCTCAACTCTGTTACGACACCAGCCACGCCGAGAGGGAGGACACATACAGGCAGTTAACGCGTAATGGGCATCTGGTGGAATTATTAATACGAACTATGGAGACGGGAAAGCGAATGAGCAAAACAAATTGTTGTTAGGTGCGCTATGCTATTAAAAACCCTCGCCATTTGGGCAAATATATGTGGTATTTTACTAGAGATTGTTTCCTCCCAAAGTATGTATATGCTATTGAACTCAAGAAAGTAATAATAAAAGCTGGCTTTGGAACAGTGCTTGCAACCCGTGTAGAAGATATGCATAGATTCAACCAAAATTCCAAACGTTAATAGCGGTCGAAGTAGTAGTTTTATACCACCGAGTATGATGGGTTAGCGATACGTTCTGGCCTAACATTTTGGTGGACGTGGGTTCGAATCCCCGTCCGGGCATCCTGATTTTGGTTTTCTATGGTTTCCCCAAATCTCTTCAGGCGAATGTTGTGTTGCTTCCTCCAAAAGGCCATGGGTGAATTCGTTTCCGTTCCTTGCACCCGTCCTTTCCCGCCTCTAATGACCTCACCGTAGACAAAGCGCAAAGCCATAAGCAAAAAAAAAAAAAAAAAAAAAGTTTCATACCGATGATACGAGTCCAATATAAGTATTTACCCTCCAGATTTTAACCCTGTAACTGAGTATATCAAGTTATCGTCGTGCTTTAATTCCACTAGGCCATGATCTTTTAAAGAGACCATCCCTACATTTGCTTGGAGTGCAGCTGCGAATATGCTTCGGATGGATATAAATAGTACAGAGCATCATCCATGTACAGATAATAATTTCTTCTTGTTTTAAATGTCTTAGTTCAGCAATTTCCTGCCTGTGTTACTGCTGCTAAGTCTAAGTACGGAATAATCAAGTTTTTAATAAGATTTGTGTCCTGTGTATTCTCTTGGCGTATTCAGAAGTTTAATAGTCCTGCGTAAATCTTCAGCCCTCTCTCAATATTCATGAACAAACAAGTAGATTGCATTTTCCAGGGAGTCTAGTTGAAAGTCAGCGTGGACAGCTTCCTATCTGCAGAGGTCACTGTTTCCATGTAAATCATTGCAACAATACACGGTTTACTTTCCATTAAAGACATGAATTTTTCATATCTTCCGTTAGGTAAACCAGTGGACCACAGTTAGGCTCTTAATTGAAAACTCCCATATACAGAGTCGAGTAGACAAGCTGGAACCTAATCTCATTGAGAGCTCAGGAACTACAAAACCGTGTGTTTTAGTTTTATGCAGGTAGCTTTGTTATTATTCATTGCGCTAATAATTAAAGCTGTTTAGACGAGCTCGTCCGTATTATCGTCACTGGAGAAAGGAAAGAAGTGAATGACATTAATTGCGATGTCCAGAAACATCGACTGTTGATAGTGATTGATATTTACTTCGCTACAACGTTTGTCATGAATGAGAGGAAAGAAGGATTATTTATTTAATGAAATAATATTGCAGCTAACCACAGTATGTAAGTTATCCTCAGAACCTTCTTTATTTACAAGATCCAACTAGGCTAAATCTTTGTCTTCTTGCTATCGTTTCAAGCTGTTTTCAGGTTCGTTTTGCTATATAAATGTGACAACTATCTTTAAACCAAGCCCGGCGGAAGAGTGATAACCCTCTAGTCTTGCATTCTGGAAGCGGCGGGTTCAAATCTCTGTCAGGCAATTTAAATATTGGTTTTTCATCGTTATACGAAATCATACCAGGTGCATGCCGGGATGGTTCTTTCAAAATGCCATGGGTGAATTTCTCCCTGTTCCTTGTCCCCAAACCACTCCCACAAATAATGACCACGAAATCGACCAGGTATAAAAACCGAAACAAAAAAACTATGTTTACTGGCTAGCTCGTCAAGAGATCTGCTACTGCTACTAGGGGAGACGGGAGAGGGTAACCGCAAGTGTTGTTAATCTGTTTTATTCATAATGTGTGTGATTTTTATTTCTTTGCTTGCGAAATGTGTAGCTGTTGTGGGGAGTGTCGAAAAATTCGCCCAGATGTCGTTTGAACCTAAGCACAAATCCAGTACATTAACAAGCGCGGATCAACTGACAAATCAATGAAAAAAAAAACGTAATTATCTAATTAAAATATTGATTATTTTCATCGCAACCTTCTAAGCAGTGGTAAACCAGTTTGAGTTTAAGTTCTTTGTCATCAGTTTCATGTGTTTATATATATTAATATTATTTGCGAATTGACCTATCGGATTAGATTCCTATCATTATCAGCCAGTTCAATCATTTACTGACGTGGCCTCTTAAAGTCATGATTTCAGATATAACTTGAACAGTTTCCTCCAGGTAGCACGATCTTGCGCGATCCTCTGCCAGTTAACTCCGACAACCCTGCGTATGTCTTTGTCTCATCGGTCTGGTGATCTTCCTCTTGGTCTGTGGTGATCTCTTGGGCTCCACTCTAACACTGTTTTTGTCCATCTTTCGTCTTTTCTCCGCGTAATATGGCAGGCCTACTACCACTTCAAGAATGCTGTCTTCTCTAAGATTTCTGCGACTTTTGTAACTGACCTGATATCAGTTGCTCATTTCTTGTCTTTTCTCGCTAAGCCTAGAACTGAGCTTTCCATACTCTATGGGCAGACCTTGGCTTACCTTTTGTAAATTCATTTAGAGTCCAGGTCTCTCAGCCGTATTTCAGCGCAGGAAGAATGCACTGGTCATAAACTATTTGCTTTGCTTTAGATTTGTAGGCATTTTAGATTTCAGGATAGTAGAATGCATGCCATCCCAGATTGATACGACGGAAAATTACAGGTCTTAAATCCCTCTTATGTCTACAAACTGGCCGAGATAAATGTATTCACTAACATTTTATAAAGACTCATTATCTAGTTGTACGTTTCTCTCAGTGGTTTATTTGTTAGACATAATTTTTGTTTTTGAAAGATTCATTCTTAGGCCAACTGCTTTACACTCGGAGGCTTGTAATTAAGAATTTGTTCAATGTTCTCACTTTGTAGATAGAACCAATGATTATCATTTCCTGGAGCAATGTGCGGAGCTTAAGTGTTGCTATCTATCTGCGATTCATGTAACTTATGATTTATATGTGTATTTTTGTTTGTGAAATGTGTTGTTTATTAGGCGGAGATTGAGGACCGTCCCAGCATTCTGCTAGGTGACTGTGAAAAAACGCTTAAAACCGTAATCAGACGTCCGGAATGCAGGGTCCCGCACTCTTACCTGGTCCCGTTGTGCCTCCCCGATCCACTGTGCTGGCGACTTGGCGTTAGCGTTTTGACCTCGCATTTGGGAGGACGCTTGTTCGAATCCCCATCCGGGCATCCAGATTTGGGTTTTCCATGGTTTACCCAAATCACTCCAGGCGAATGCCGGGATGCTTCCTTCAAAAGGCCATAGCCAAATTCCTTTCCGTTCCTTGTCCCCACTCCCATCCCACCTCTAATGACCTTGATGAAGATGAGGCGTAAATCCATAAGCAAAAAAACAAACAAACAAACAAAACAAAACAAAAAACAAAAACAAAACAAAAATAAAACAAACAAAAACCACTGGCTGGCGTTTTATATAAATTATTATTTGTTTATTTTTAAATAAAGACTTATGTTTAACTGCGTAAAGAAACTCAAGTCATTCCCCTATTTCGGGTCATCCTTATAAATCACCTGTCTCCAAATTCTACGCACCTTTGAAAACGCAATGCAAATAAGAAGTAACTTGTTTATGCTTCGTGATGGTGCCGAAAGCATTGACTGAATAAATATTGTGCTTGAATAAGCCGTCAGGTGCGTAAGAACTGCGTGATGTCAGTGGATGAAGTATAATGACGGGCAACCTCTATTTTGTTGTCAGTCGCGGGCGCTGATTCAGCCGTCTCCGTAACTACTGATGCGGTCGTTAAGATAAGAAAAATGGGAACAGCTGAGGTGCCGCGTCTCCATTCATGGACGGAACAGATTAATACGATAAAGCACAGATGGAACATATATGCAAACACAAAAAACGCCTCTAAAACTGGTTGTAGGGCTGCGATGTGAAAGTTTCTCGGGGCAGATAATGGATTATTCCTCTAATAGTTTATTTTGTAATCTACGCTAATGCTATAAATGCGAAAGTAACTCTGTTACATTTCACTACTAAAAGGGGGAATCCTGTGTATCATCAGAAAGGACATAGGATACTTTTCCTAGATAATTTTGTCATGAAATTTTGGAAATTAACCGAACGGTGATAGACAGACGGATAGCGTGTGAAGTCTTTCCACTGTTTTATCGGTCGCTCAGGTTTTTTCCTCTCGCAGTCATGTAAATAATATAGCTCGTCAATTTCCGGATCATACAATAATGCTGGTGGTGACTTCAACTTGCCGTATATCGACTCGACTAATGACGTTCATATATTATACAATAATTATAATTATATATAAAACAAAGTAATAACAAAGTACACTCTACTTACGGAAATATAGACAGATTCAGGTATGTAAATGCCTACATTGTACAGGATCTGCACTGGGAACTTGTTAAATGCCAAAATGACAGAAAACTGCTTCCTTTTAATTTCAGAATGATGGTAACCAAATCTTACGGGTGTTCAGTGGTTTTTGTGTGGAATAAACACTTCATGGTTGGCAGACCAACTTATCACTTCGTTAGTAATCAAGTTAAGACGTTTTATGAGGGTAAAAAAAAAAAATAGTTTTAGAGCCACAGTCATAATTTCATGACCAGATCTGATCTAGTTCTTGATTTTGATTACTGTTGGACCTGTTAAGGTAAATTTAAACGAAAAATGCATTTCACAGAGTCAAAAAATTATTTAAAAAAATGAACTCTTAGGGTAAAGGCAAAGATCACGAAGCTAATAGTTCACTCTGCAAAATGTGAAGAATCTCTGAATTGTTTGTAAAAACTTAGAAGTAATAATAATAATATTAAACACCAACAGAGATACAGTAGATATCAAAAATATCACAGAAGAAATCTTTTGGAATATTTTATATTTAAAAATTATTGTTCCATGAAACTTTTGCAGTCAATCAACAGTAATGAATATATTAGCGACTTTTCACTCGAAAGGAGAGACTGGCGATGTCTGGCGAGATCTCAAGGTCATGGCTGATTGCGGGAGCTTTGTGGGAAAATGAAGATACCAAGACAAAACATTGTGTTTTCTCATTACCGTACGTGTTAGTGGCAAATTTATAATCCGTCTGGAGAAACTTATGTTTGTAGCGAGTGCTGGTCGCTAAATTCTACGTTTCGTAGTTGGTCGCTTCGAAAGGCGATTGTAACAGCCATCCGGCCCAACCTTTCATGAATTTTAATCTGACGAATTAAGTACAGAGATATGAAGGTTGATTCATTATTAATTTGTACATTTTTCACGTGAATAAATATTGCTTATATCGGATGCAATATGAGAAGTGAATTCTGCTACTTGGGAAGCAAAATTACAACCGATGGTCGAAGCAAGAATGATGTTAAAAGCAGAATAGAACTAGCAAAAAGAGCCTTCATGTTAAAGACAAATCTTTTAATTTCAAACATTGATCTAGGAATTAGAATGAACTATTTGGGTGGAGCACAGCACTTTATGGTAGCGAAACATGGACTTTAGAAATACCAGAAAGAAATAAAATTGAAGCATTTGAAATTTTTTGCTTCAGAAGAATGCTGAAAATTAAGTGGACAGACAAAGTACGAAATTAACGAGTTTTGAAAATGATGGACGAGGAAAGAAGTTTGTGGAAGAAGTTTACAGAAAGAAGAGACAGGTTGTTATGTCGTATTTTGAGACACGCTGGATTGGTTAATTTGTTGGTTGAGGGAACAGTCGAAGGTAAGAACTGTAGAGGAAGACAGAGATTGGAATATATGGAGCAGATAATTGAGGACGTGGGTTGTAAGGGATATGCAAACATGAAGAGGTTAGCACAAGACAGGAAGGGATAGAGGATTGCATCAAACCAGTCGAAAGGCTGATGACAGAAAATAAGTAAAATAAATAAATAAATGGAAATATACCCTGTAAATGATGTGTAATGGTTAGAAGTAGTGTAATGCCTGGAATAATAATAATTGAAAGCTTGTAATTATATAGGTTGTATTAGCCAAGGTGTTTCGAGGACGATTTTCAATTATTTGGAGTGTTTGATGTTGCCACTTTTATGTATATATGCATATAAACAGTATTAATTTTCATTTTAAAGTGTTCCCTAATGATTGTGAGTGATTCTGTAACAAGTTGTAATTGTTTTTGGATCAATTTGATTGTCAACGTGATTGTTAGCGCTCGAGGAACGTCTGTCGGCATTCTTTATTGTCTTCTGGATGTTTCTCTAGCGACTATTTAAACTTGCGGACATAGCGAGCCGCAGATATGCTGGTAATTGTTATTTGAGAAATTGCAGGAATAGTTTTAACTAGAGATTTTATTCGCTGAAGAGTAGCAATTTGTTTTAGTATCTTGGACGAAGTCAATGGCAATCCATATTTTCTGATGAAGATTTCGACGCAATAAAAAGTGAGGTAAGAAGGTATTTCGAGTGTATTGCTATTTCATGGAACTATTTAATCAATTCAGAAGTTGAAAGGTCCTGGTGGCAGGACTGCTAATTGAAGAACTATTTGATTAAGTTGCAATCAGCATTATCTGACATCATGGCTGAAGTACTTCCCATTCCTTGCCTCCCGTCATTTCTGTCTCTAATGACATGTATACCAACAAGGCGCAACGCCCTGAGAAGAAGAAGCTACGGAAAAAACTCACGAAGTGTTTTTTTCGTTGCTGCAAAGAACCCTTATTACGTATGTATGAAGCTATCTGGCGTTGCGACATGAAGATTTCCGACGCGTGCTTGTGGTAGTCTTGTACCAAATGAGAAGTGCTTACTATGACGGGGTGTGTGAGAGCTCAGGACAAAGTAACTGGGAGCTCGCACAGAAATAATCTGGACACCATTTGGCACAGGAAGCGCGTCGATTTCGTGCTTCGTCCTACGCGGTCATCTGAGAAATCATCTTTTATGCATGTCTCGAGACGAGGCAAATGAGCGTCCGTGGCATAACCACTGGCTGGGAGAGGTCACGAGGTACGAGCAGGTAGCGGGAGAACGGCAAGGCCAAGGCTTCAGAGCTTCACACCTCAAAATATGGATCTGTCAGCTCTCACCACAAGTAATGTAATGGCTGTATTCAATCATACCAGCAGTGCCAGTGACTTTGTCCACTAGGACCACAGAAGCTCTCTGTCTTTTTTCCATCACTTTGTTAATTGCTTCAATTAATTTACTAAAAGTGACACAATTTTTGTGAAGAAACAACATCGGGGTGAATAGACAAAAGTTATATACATAATTATATACTTGGTGATTTACCATCATTAACTGATTAACAATGGATACGAACGATGTCCCGTTCGGCTATCCAGATTTGGGTTTTCCATGGCTTTCCCAAATCACTTCTGGCGAATGCCGGGATGATTCCTTTAAAAGGACAGGGAAGAATTCCTTCCCGTTCCTTGCCCCCAGTCCTTTCCCGCCTCTATTAACATCAACAAGGCGAAGAGCCATAAAAAAAACGAACGATGTAATGATTCTTCAATGAAACTACAAGGATGAAAAATTTCGGCTTTTTGTCAGGATTCAAATTCACATTAACTAAAGTTCTTTGTTGATTATTCATCTGTTTCAATTCTTTTCTCTCTATGACGCTTCGATCACTACCATGAATCATCTTCAGGTGAATTGGAAACCTGCTGAGTCTATGATAAATAGAGTTAGAAGAAATTTGACATTATAGAACAACACTTCAAGTTATTCAGTATTAAACTGTAGGAATGTTTCAATACTGATACAGCAACTGAAAAAGTTGTAATGTCAAAATGACGCCTCGTCTTCGAGGTCGCTACGCCATCATGACGCTTTATGTTGCTTTACAACGAGTTAGTTGGTTCGAATCTCGACAATGAAAGAAATTTCCTTCATTCGGGATTTCTGTAAGTTAGGATGGGCGTTAATCGACGATTCCTGATTGCCAGATTGTGTACCTGACTCCTCGATTAAATCACAAACGTCTCTGCAGGGCGCTGAAGTGAAGGTAAACATGCAATGATTGATAGTGACTTCAAGCTGGTCGGCACCTTGTTTCACCTTCTTTCATTTCATACAAAACACAGACAATGCACTACACTGACAATGGACTCCGTCCCAATTAATCCCATATACAATAAAAACACTTCAAATAAACGTAGTGGTGTGTTTGTTTCTTCAATATTGGTGGTACTGATATAATCACAACCTTCAGCTTTGGAATTAACTGTATTCTAAAAAAAAAAAAAAAAAAACAGAGAATATTTTAAAAACATAATTCTAAACATTGGTTTGTCTACGAATTTTGTTGCATGCCGTTATAGCTGTTTATCCCCTTCGTATAGCTCCTGCAGTCTAGGTATATGTTTTGAATATAACTTTGGCTTCATTAGAGAAGAAACGTTGAGTGAATTATTAAAAGTGAGACGTAGTTCAAGAACTGTGATTTTTCATTGAATATCTTTTATCAGATCTCACGTAAGTCTGTAAGCAAATCATTATATAAAATTTCATTAATCACCAAAACTGCAAAGATTCGATACTAATCACTGTGGGATTAATTCGATAGGTGCAGGATAGATACGTGGAAGATAGTAGCAAAAACAAGAGGCAGATTTGTGATTTGCTTTTAGAGGCATTTTAACTTCGTTAGTCCGTTGAAGTTAAGTATTTTAGACAAAAATACTGTGAAAAAGATATGTGAGGGCGTATATTGTAATGGGTACATGAAGAGGAAGGAATTTGTAGTATATAAAAAGAGAAGGAGAATTAGATGGAAACGATTTATAAACTAATATCAGAGGTGAAAGAAAGCAATGTGTATTAACGTCATTAACAATATACAATACGCTCTATTCGATTAACTTAGATCTACTTGTAGACAAATATCTATCTGAAGTAAGTTACATAAACCAACGTAAAATTCAAATTTGTAACCGAGGGTAGAGGGAGAGCGGTAACGCCCTGGCCTCGCATTCGGGAGGACGTGGGTTCGAATTCCTGTCCGGTTATCCAGATTTTCCATGGTTTCCTCCTATCACTCCAGACGAATGCCAGAATGCTTCCTTCAAAAGGCCACGTCCCAATTTCATCCCGATCCTTGTCGGCAGTTCCATCCTGCCTCTAATTGCATCTAACGAGGCGTAACGCCATAATTAAATAAAATCAAAATTGTACAGACTAGTTAGTAAAACAATTAACAATACTGATAGATAAAATAATAATTTTGCAATTATATCGCAACTGAATCCCGTCAATCATTGATATGTTTCATTATATTCAGTTAAACGTTAACATTAACTGAAGAAAATATATTAAGATATATGCAGTATGGCTGATTGTCTCGACCTTCAGCTTCGATTGTTCTTCCACAATCTATTTCAGTCGCCACCGTCGGATTTAATTAAAAGCTCCTTCACGACCATCATAAATCAAAAGATTTATCATCGACGTAGCAGCGTAAAAATGAAATTCATAATCAAGAATCAACATATATAAGATTGAGAATTGTTATTCAAGATACAGTGATCAGGAAATTGCAGACAAATACAAAGGCATCACTAGAAAAATATCCAGAACGGTCCCAAATCTTAAGGAATGTAGAAAATTCAAAACAGAAATACGTTTTCCCCAAAATATTCTCATTATTAAAATGAAAATATTCGTATTCGTCAACAGAGGTCAAAATAAAAATAACGGAGGTCGTAGTAAATAGGTGAAGCGGCCTCATGACTCAGTGTTTAAACGTTTGACTGGAGATCGGAAGATAACTGGTTCGAATCCCTGTCATGGCGTGGATTTTGAAAAGCTCTTTATTTTTATGGCATTCGGCAACTGTGGCCAAACAGCCAGCTCGATGTGATTATTATTACAGCTTCCAGTGAATCAGTCATCAACCAGTGTATCTTCTAAGTATGGACACCACACAACGGACAGGACATTCACACAGACACACAACACTTAAACACTCATGCCCGCGGCCGGACTCGAACCGGCGACCTTCGGCACGCGGAGCTGGCACTATAGCTACCGAGGCAGGCGAAAGGCTCTTGACTCAATCTCTTGCACAGATTTCTGTGTATTGCAAAGTGCGCCGGAAAGCTTCCGAAGTTCTAATTTCAATTTAAACTCTAGGTCCTCCTTAGGTCAGCTAAGGAGGAATTAGAAAGTGACCACCCCACCTCCAACAACAGACTCCGGGACGGTGCAATCAACCTCCGGGTTGAATACAGAGCTTACCTTTTTTCCCAATAGAGGATTATCTTAGTGAAAGAGTTTCTGGCAAGGATACGCGAAACAAATAGGCGTGGGTTTGCTATCAGTAAAATGATGAAGCCAATTACATCAAAATTCTGGGTATGTATAATGCTGGCTAAGGTACTATAATGGGGAACGAAAACAATGGAGAATATGTTAATCATATTTGAGAAAGGAATTTTGAGACAAATGTTTGTTCCAATTATAGAGGTTGTTAAATGGAAATACAGGAAAAATGGAAAGCCGTCCCAGTCTCCTAATATAATCGCTATACCGAAATAACGAAGACAGAGATAATGCGGCAACCTTATCAGAAGAGATGGGGATCACATCCAAGGCGTTGTAATTTATTTTGCTTCGGCTTTAAGTCTCTTCGACGATAAAGTAATTACAAATCGGAGAGGACTTGGAGCAAGGAATAGGCAAGAATTTACAATAGCCTTCTGAAGGAACCATCCTGGAATGATTTTGGAAAACCATAGAAAACCGAAATCTGGATTGCCGGGGGGGGGGGGATTTTTTGTACCTATGGCTTTACACCTCGTCGACGTCGAGGTCATTAGAGGCGGGATGGGACTGGGGACAAGGAACTGGAAGGAAGTCGGCCATTGCCATTTGAAGGAAGCATCCATGGAGTGAATTGGGGAAACCAAGGAAAACCTAAATCTGGATGCCCGGACAGGGATTCGAACCTGCGTCCTCCCGAATGCGAGGCCAGAGCGTTAACCGATCACCCAACACGCTGGTTGGATCGTTTTCGGTCATCCACTGGTCTTGGTAAGAAGTGGTACAAGAGCGTTACAAAGGGAAACGAGCACGTGGAAGGCAATCAAGAAAGGCAGATATTCCAGAAGGGTAGAGAAAAGACAGAGGTAACTGGAGAATACTGGTTGGTGAGGCAATGGATCGGCTGCATTCCATGAGGTTATCTGCAATTACTAAGCACCGTAACGAGAGAAATCTTGTACCGGTTAGATAATGTGAGGTATATGTACAGGAAACTCGATTAATTCTTTGTCATATGATACTGATGTTCAGTTTGTTGGTCACTAATGTTTGCTGACGTCGATGTCTTAGGTTATGACCAGACTTAAAAACTGGAGTTGTTGTGTAGGAAGTACGAAACGATGCCGGATAACTATGTAGCATCACATTATGTGTAACGTAAGCAAATTGTGTAAACCTGTAATCTTGGTTGGTTTAATGCTAGCCCTGGCCTAATGTTTCTTGTGTCAGCATTTCGAAATCTCGCCTAAGGTTTTGGTTATTCTAGTTCTGTGACGCGTTCGTATAAACATGTGTTACCCAACGATAATGATAACAACATAAATGCAGTGCACAAATATTCATTTGGTTCTGTGAACAATAAATAAGGAAGAGGCTGGCTTTATCGTCTTAAAGTCCAATTACAGTAAATTGAAAAGTTAATTTGTTGGATCAATTAACGAACTTATGTTTCAGTAATAGTCTTATGACCTTCATATTCTCAAAATAACTGAAAAATTATATATATACTTTTTTTATTTTTTTTTAGAATCTGTGAAGAAAATAGCCATTCAGTCCCTTAGATCATATCTCTTCCGGATTGATGATGATGTAAGAAATTAATCTCGTAACGCAATTTAGATTCGGTGATACGTATAACTGTTATATGTGTAATAGGGTCTGTTTATTTCTGACATAATTAACAAATTCTTACAGAATATATTTTTAATCGAGCCTACTGAGTGAGCCATAACGTTTGGTCCTGGTATTGTGTAAAGACAAGGTTATGTCATCCGGCTTTTAGTGTCGCATGGTTTAACAAAGAAAGAAGACTGATCCGCAAAAGATCACCGGAGGGGAAGGCAGCCGCGGTGTCAGCAGTGGCGTAGCTAGGTTAACAAGGGCCCCGGTGCATATATATATATATATATATATATATTGGGTCCTTAGGCCAGATGGGGACCACCTTTTTTGTTAGCTCTGCCAAAGGGCTCCCTGAGCTTTAGGGAGGCCCCTCGCTTAGGGGCCCCCGGAACTTGGGGGTCCCGTATCACGCTACCACCTCTCCCTCCGATAGCTATGCCCCTGGATCTCAGAGCACATTGCGATCACTTGCACCCGCCAAGTCGCAGATCAACGGGACGACAAGCTAGATGCACGCACTCATCACTGATCACACTCCTCACGAAGCTTGTCACGCATCTAGCATCAAAAGAAGACACGCCTCCTTCCTCGAGGCAGCCTTAAGACACCACCTCTACTGTGGTGAACCATCTCTGTGGAATGCCGCGGCGGCATCCTCCCAGCGTTGAAATCAACAATGAGCCAACAACCAACAGCGAAGCTCTGAACAGTCCAAACAACTTCGAGTAAATGTTTTCGGACAACAAACTCCACTTTACATCTGCTCAAAGGAGCAGTTACTGACCATGGTGTGTGTGTGTGTGTGAAATCGCTCCGGGTGAATGTCTGGATGGTTCCTTCAAAGTCAGTTCCTTTCCTTTCCTAGACCACCGTCCTATCTCGGCATTAATAATGTCATCGTAGTTGAATGGGTAAGGAATAAAAATACGTTTGCACGTAATTGTACAACTATTCACAAATGGCAAAAATCAATACTATCCTTTCTTTATAATTCCGGTAGTCGACAGGAGTTACGTCCTAGTAAAATACAATATTCCTAAGTTGGAAGCCAAATATATTTTTTTTTAGTATAATGTTCTCTGAAAACTAGCCGATTTAACAAAGTGTTACAGACGATATTTCAACATCTTCACCTGAAGAAGGCGAAAGAATGTTTGATTACCGAAATATTGTGTGTAAACATCTTGTTCACTCTGCTAGTCGTCGGAAAACGTTAAATTAATTCTCAGCGCCGAGAAAAATATCTTTTTTTTTTTTTTTTTTTTTTTTTTTTTTTTTTTTTTTTTTTTTTTTTTTTTTTTTTTTTTTTTTTTTTGAGGGTGCGGAGGGGGGGTTGGTGTTGGTGGTGGTGGTTGTGGGGCACATCAATTTCGAGCTCATTGGTTACAAATAAGGGAGAATATTTGGCCATCACTTTCTGAAGAAACCATCACGAAATTAGCAAGCGGTGATTTAGGGAAACTATCTGGATGGTAGGATGGGGTTTTGAACCAGCGTCCCCACGTATGCCCGGACCAAGCGCTAACTACTCACACATCACACTGGGTCAGGCATCTAATTATGGCGCCGTATCTTAATGGATTAAATGAACACCGTATTGAGGTTACCTGTAGTTGATGAACGCCTGTTAGAATAATTTTGTAAATAGAATCGTCTCGCAGAAGTTGAGACTTATGCATGTGGTTGACCTGCCTCTACGTCTGACATTACATAGTGTTATGTCGTTATATATGTCTGGGTGATGATGACAGCTGTTTGGTATATGCGAAGTGTCTCCTACGTGGTACGCGTAATGACGAGGAAGCAACAGGGCGAAACCAGTTGCAGTCTTTAAAGATCTGCTCTTTATAAAGCCACAAAGGCGTACGCCACGTTTAACGTTACCTTTCGACCGACAGTTCAACAATGTACGACAGAATTCGGGTTTAAAATATCGTTTAGTACATTTTCTCACGAATGGCAGTTACGTATTTGAATCTCTTCTACAGTGCTGGAAATGTAATGAATGGCATCATGGAGACTCGAACCGTGCAGTCCTGGATGGAACGAAAAACCCGACCTGACCACAAAGCGGCAACAAAGATGGGTATCCGTGAAAACGTATCCAGAGATCGCAAATCCGAAAACTTATATCGAAACCTGATAAGTTGAAATTGGATTTGGTTGTAAATAAAACTTTCATCATTTTTGCTGTGTCACTGGCGTTTAATGGTCATCATCATCGTGTTCATCCGTCTCCATTTTCGCGATTGCGGAGTAAGAGCGTATACGCCTAGCGTGGTGAGAGAGCAGTTAACGCTCTGGCCTCGTATTCAGGAGGTTGCTGGATCGATTCCCCGTCCAGACATCCAGATTTATGTTTTCCAAAAATCATTTCAGGTGAATGCCGGGATGCTTCCTTCAAAAGGCCATGGCCGAATTCATTCCCGTTGCTCGTCCCCAGTCATTTTCCGCCCTCTAATGACCTCTACGTCGGCGAGGCGTAAAGACATAAGCAAAAAAAAAAAGTTTGGTACACCTCTCTGCCATATCTTCCTTCAGTTCTTTTTTCCAGACATATCCGTTGGGTCCATCAATCGGAATCTTGTTTTGGCAATTATTTTACATAGCCTTTCATTGACTGGGATCTCTTTAAGGATCAGTTAATCCCTGATGATGTCTCATCTGATTTTCTGTATCATTGTTTTCAGAAATTTCATTTTGCGGCCTGTAGCCTGGTGTCATCTTTGCTGGTATGTTATGACGAGTAAGAAGTACGTAATAAACAGCGCTCTAATTTGAATATGCTTCCCACGGAAACTGCCGAGCTTCACGATAAATTTACTCCTTTTTGCACTTTGTAAGAAATTTCGTCCTGGTACTGAAAATTAGCAACTGAGTTCAGTTTTCCTCCATTCAGATAGATATTAGGCTTGATACCATGTCAGTAGCCAGACATTACCACTTGTTTTTGTGTGGCTTATTTTAAGACAAAATTCATAAAATTGCCTATTCAAGATGTTCACTCTCTGTTCAGTAGTTTCCACGTTGGACTCGTCGGGGTTTGGAGATATTGTGTGATGCTGCTGTTGTATGGACAGAAGGTTTGATTCGGTTTGACGTACCGATCTGACTAGAGCGGCAAGTTTGCTTTATACCACCAGTGCCTGTTGTTGCCTGCTAGAGCATCAACTGTCATTCCAGTTGATCAGTGCCTTGTCAGTTGTTATTGTAAAGCAGTGAACTGACAATAGCTAACAGACGTATGCTCAAATATTTGCCTTTGTGACGGGAAGTTCCGCAGACGTTAAACAGGCGATTCTGAACCTGTCAAAAAAGTTTCTTCCGCCCAGCACACAAGCGGCGTTTAGCTTTGGAGATATTTTAAATTAAACAGTAGTTGACTGAACGCAACGTGTCCGAGGTCGTTAAGGTGCCGTCGTTAGACCAGAGGTAAGTTGGCTCGAAGTGGAAAAAATTTCACCAACCTGCAGTTTGAAAAGACAGAAGGACATATGGAGCTACAAAATTCCCAATCGTCATACTCTACAGAAAAGGCCTAGAGCGATGAGTGCCGAAATCTTTCAATTTTTTAATTTTTTATTTATTTATTTATTTCTTGCTTTAAGCCTCGTTGACATCGAGGTCATAGAGGCGGGTTGGGAGTAGAGACAAGTAACGGGAAGGAATTCGGTCATGGCCTTTTTGAAGGAAGCATCCCGGCATTCACCTGGAGTGATTTGGGGAAACCATGAAAAACCTAAATCTTGATGCCCGGACGGGGATTCGAACCAGCGTCTCCCGATTGCGAGGCCAGAGCGTTAACCGCTCACCCACCATACTCGGTCTCTGTCGTTCAACAAAATGCCGCACGCTACTGATAAATTATCTACTACAGTTCAGTCATGCTCGTACAGAATACAACACAGTTAAAGCACTCATGACAGTGATTCACACAAATAAGAGGTCGGTGAATTATGTTAATCAGCTGACGCTAAACAAAGTGTTACATATCTCATACCTCAATTTGACTATGGTTATCCTGCATGCGCTGCTCTTACGACAAACACTGATCACAAACTTTTTAGTGTTTGGCGTTGACTCTGCCATTTTTCATAATAAATTTAACTTCACTTCCTAATTGTTATTATTTTATTCACGTAGTTTATTAATTATACTACTGTATACTATAATTACAAAAAAGTGTTGCGTCTAGTTACTCCAATATTTTAGAAAATTGTAACACCAATAAGGAGGCATATGATTACAATGAAATTAATTTCACAGATTAGGGAAATTACTATACACAAATGATTAGAGTTACAGAACTATACATGCACTGTAACCGTGAGACTTCAGTATCGTGTGCAGTAGTGTCCTGCAAATTGCTGTCTACTTGCGCTCGGTTATTTCTGTGATTGGTCTTCTCAACCCGGGGGAGTTGTGCCCGCTGGAATTTCCGAAGGCTTGGTGGTCAAACGAATGCTCGGCGGACAAACGAAGGTTCGGTGGGCATACGAAGGCTCGGCAATGCAGGAATAGCACATAGTGCCTACCTCGCCCGAATCGTGTACGTAACACGGATGGTACAACATAGAAAAATGAACAAGATTGTACAGCAGGGACATTCTCGAATCCACAGTAAATCAATGACTACTACCAACATCTTGTGTAAATATTATCAATTGAATCTTCGTAGACATTAAGTGTAACGTGTATATATTCGATAAATACATGTAACGAAAGCATTACAAACCAAGAGATAAGAACACAGTGCAACGAAAATCATAACATAAATAAGTCATTTATAGTTACTGACATACATAAAATATGTCCTGACTCCACATTTAGTGAATTATGATTTATACGGAAGCTTCAAATATAAGGATTTGTACCTAATTATGCATGACATTGAACTTTCTTTAATGACGTAACAGATACCATCATCATACGTGATTGTAAATAAGCAAAAGATCATTCATATGTTCAGATTGTTCGACTTTTATGAAAATCTGGAACATCGCCACAGAAATGTTGAAATATGGTGCAATTTGCCGATATTTACTTTTTCATTAACATAGAGTTGAGTCCAGTCTTTAAGTATACGTATTTTCCGAAAGTAAATATATAGAACGATACAACAGCACGTAGAAAATAACAAGAAGAAGACTTATACTCTTCACTCTTTAATTTTTCAGTTCTTTCGTCCTTCGATTTAGCGATTTTAAGACTGTGATGCAGTTCTTGGCTGTTCCGATTATACGGAGTGAGTACCAGCGTCACTTCGTGAATAACAGACCGTGTCTACTGTCTGGCTCGAGTTTTCATTCAGCCTCCGTCCTCAGCACTGTATTCGTCATTTGGCCGGCAGTGGTCGCGGAATCATAGAGAACCTAGATATGCTGCAGGGAAACACACTTCCCGCGGTTTTTAGGCGCTTCCACAAAGCATTGACAATGATTGCAGGAGGACCGAAACGAACAGCTTGCCGACCGACCATATTGCAGACAGATTTGGTGCTGACAAGTCAGATGAACGTGCAGGCCGAGGAAGCAGTGGTACCAGTTGTTCTTCGATGGAAGCATGCACATTCCTCGTCACATGTGCTCGGGCATTTTCCTGTTGAATAACTTAGAGCTATCTGCAGGAGGCAGTGCCTCAGGCTCTATAATCTCGCTGATGATGTTCAGATTGTTCTCATTACACAGGAGGCGATATCGCATGTTATAACCAATGGCGACCCAACCGACTGCGTTCAGCACGGTAACGTCTAAAACGTACGCGGTCATTACTGTAGGACAAGTTGAAGTGAGACTCATCCCAAAAAATTACATTTTGCCACTCAGCACGCAAATAATGGCGTTCACGTGCCCATTGCTGTATGAGGCATTGGTGGTTTCTGATCAGTGACAGGTGACACAATGGCATGTGTGCCACCAGCTCAGCCATCACGGACGGCGTCGTACAAGCCCACACCAACTGCTAACACTGTGGACGAAGCTGCTCTGTCGGTTACGGCTATGCGGATGAGATGGCGTTCATCCCGTTTTGCGGTCACATTGTGTCGTCCAGTACCTGCCCGTCGCTGTGTACTACCCTCTTTAATCCACTGGTTCCACACACGCATAACTGTCGTAGCATCGCGACCCGTACGAGCTGCAATGTCAAGGTACGACAAACTCGTTTCCAGGAGACAAATCATCCTGCCACATTCACTCACATGGTTATATGGCGCCCTTTGACGTCGAGGAGGCAGAGCGGCACTTGTTACACGTTTTCATTTTGTCTGACGGCTCTGCACTTACTGAGCGTGGTGTAACTCTGACGTGTCCGGTCATCTCTCTGTGGGGAAAAAAAAAAAAAAAAAAAAACAGAATTGTTGACAGAAATTTAATAATTGGTCTCTAAAGCATAATATGGGGGATTTTCCGTTTATCTGTGAAAATTAAATTATTATATTTATGTAGGTATGTTTGTTTAGGCCAACTAGGACCACGTTAAGCCTACGTTTGAATTGAAGTTGCTTTGGATATGTAAACATACATGTTACAACTTGGGTTGTTAGCCCTAGAGGAGATCTAAAGTTTACCGTGGAATTCGAACAACGGAAGTTTTCTGACGTACTTCACGTTACACAGCAAGCTGTGTAAAAGATGAAGGTCGGGTTGAGGCCTACGAAAATTCTCGCAGAGACAGCGTTTCAAACAGATGGACCTTTCGATCTTTATTGAGACGGCTAAATCACTGAGCTACCAGGCCGCTCAAATAATTTTTGTTTAATTTATGTTCAATTATTATTTCACCAATAAGGCATTTTAAGCTATCATAAAGCTAAGTGCGTATGTCTCTAAGATTTTCTTTATTCCAAATTTTCCTACTGCCTCTTACCTGCACAGGAACTATTTCATTGCTAGAATATGGGTAAACTCTGACTGCTAAAAAGTGCTTAGCTTTTCTACACTCATTCCTTGCGCAGTATTCGTTAATATCATTTTTCTATCACATACTAGACCGTCTGCTTTGACAGCGGTCAATTATTGAGACATAGTTCGTTTATCATTTTATACCTTTTATCCTTTTGTATTTAATCTTTAGACATTCAGATTATCTATGAGTGCTTTTTGATCGAGGCATATTTATGATGGAGATATATAAGATAAATTCAAATAACTGTGATAATATTTAAGTACACTTTCAACACAAAAATCGTTAAAAATATTATTCAGATGATAAAACCTAACGCGTGTCATACAGACTTCTGCGTATCCCGAAAGGCGAAAGGCAGTTTATTTTAGTGTGTTACTTAAAGATAATAAATTTCTTTCTTTTTATTTGGCGAATGAAACTGATGAGTCCAGACAGTGAGCGACGTTTAGTGTGGAGTGGTGTTGTGTTGCAGACACCAGGTGTGTTTCTTGAAACTCGTGGTTTTTGTTCGTGGAGCCCTAATTTGGTCTGGGAACGCGACCTGCGGTCTGCCCACCCACGTCACAATGGACCAGGAGAATAGCTCTCCAGCCTCGTGATGACTCCTGGGAGATAGCGGACAACAGAAGCCACAGACCTTCCAGTCGTCTGGGGAAAACAAGTCCACAACACACGTGTATGTTATCAGAGTTTGACGAAATTGCGATTCACAGTAAATTATTATTGTTAATTATTTAATCCATTTAGCCTTCAGCAACGCCCAGTATTTGGTAATTTACAAGATACTACAGCTTATGTAAATCTGAAGAGGATTGTGTCCGTCTGTTTGTTTGAAATTGCATCACGCAAAAACAACCGAACTTATTGTGATACGATTTCGTAGTTTGAAAGCTAATGATTTAGCTTAATATCTGCGGTGTTTTTTATGATTTTAATGAACGGGCATCGGGTCAAGAATGATAATGCTAAGCATCAAAGATTCTTGATTCAATCCACAGGTTACACTCTACATCAAACATTAACACTCCAAGAACACAAAGCATTCCTAAAATTAAAATTCAAGATTTTTAATGCTACTATTTGTCGTCGTTGTCGTCGTTGTCGTCGTTGTCGTCGTTGCCGTCGTTGTCGTCGTTGTCGTCGTTGTCGTCGCTGTCGTCGTTGTCGTCGTTGTCGTCGTTGTCGTCGTTGTCGTCGTTGTCGTCGTTGTCGTCGTTGTCGTCGTTGTCGTCGCTGTCGTCGCTGTCGTCGCTGTCGTCGTTGTCGTCGTTGTCGTCGTTGTCGTCGTTGTCGTCGTTGTCGTCGTTGTCGTCGTTGTCGTCGTTGTCGTCGTTGTCGTCGTTGTCGTCGTTGTCGTCGTTGTCGTCGTTTTTTTTAAGTCAAATTAAACTTTGGTTTTTTTTCGTCACAGTGGACTCTCGATTTTGGACTATGTAAATATCGTCGATTGAGTTTTGCTGTTTATATCGTGTATATGAAGACTGTTACAGTTTAAAATTCTGGCAACAATTAACGAAAAGATTCCAGTTATGTAAGAGATCAAAATTGTGTGTACGAATATTGTTATAGTTTCAAATTTTGACCACACTAAGCGATGAAGGGTAATTTTAACCTCAATATTATACATAAGAAGAAGAGAAGACTCACCTTGTCAATGTCGAAGTCATTGGAGGCTGGAAAGGAATGGGGGCAAAGAACGGGAAGGAATTCTGCAATGCAGTTTTTGAAGGAACCATCCCGGAGTTTGCCTGCAGTGATTTGCGGAAACCATGGCCGGATGGGGATTCAAATCCTCGTCCTCCAAATTGAGAGAAGAGAAGAAAGCAGAACACGTTAAGGATAAATTTACATGTTTTTGGGGCAGATGGAGGGCACCATTTTTCGTCTACGAAATATGAGAACTGACAGGATTTTTAACAAAGAATTCAATTTTCTCCAATTAACCTGAAAAAGCACTGTGAGCAGTGGTGGTTCTTGGAATTTTTCCAGCAGGGGAAAATATTGTGAGACTGCCGGCTCTTCGAACATGCCGCCCTCCAATTTCGCCGTCCGGGGCAGTAGTGGTGATAAAAATAAATAAATAAATGTCGTATTGACATTAATTTGCCACCCTCCCTGAAGTTACCCCGGTTTGCCCTCCCCTAGGTTCGGCACTGCCTGTGAGTAACATCACACAGATGAAGAGTCTCACCCTAGTTGAAGTTTGATAATTTACAATCCTCATGCGTGGCGAAGTGTTAACTCACCATCGCTAAAAGTTCATTTCTCATGAACATTTAATTCCATCCGTCAGTATTCAGAACTGTGTGCAAGCATTTGTTGCTAAACCCGTATTGTTCCGAGTCATCTGTTTGTTTGTACAATCAATGTCAATAAATGACTTTCATTTTCTTGTATTTGTTAATAAATTTAAAAAGGTAAAAACGGATAAGGGTTAGTAATAACAAATTTCCTAAAAGGAAAAGAAGTGGAACGTTACTCTGAACAATAAAAGTTTCAATACTCTAACAAGCCAAAGAATTTTTTTTTTTTTTTAGATTGATAGTGAACTTATCGATCCCCAGAACACATTTAACATGGGGCTAGTTGTTTCCAGCAGATGTATAGTTGGATACAGCTTTTTGTAAGGACAGTAGTGAATATTGCAAAAGGAAAATACTTTTGAGGAAATTTGAATGCTGTTTACTGTGTCGATTTATCACATTATTCGTAGTAAATGTTGGTACATTAATTATGTTATTTTACAAATCGATGAATCGATGAGACAACGATCCAGAATTTCACTGGTACAGAAATCTACGGGCAAATTACTATTGCTACAAAATATCAAAGCAAAATTATTTTATATAAAAATAGAAATACTATTACTTTGCTTCTAAATTAATACCATTCACAAAGATAAACATTAAGAGGTTAAAGAAATCATACTGACTGTTAGAATTCAACTATTTTTAAGGTGTTGTACGATATACAAAAGCTAAAATTAGCTCATTTACAGTTTCTGAAGTACGTACAATCTACAATACATACAGAACTATCGTTTTCTTCCCGTAGAAACTTGTTTCATTTGTCATAAGACAACATTACAAATATTGCCCACTTAAAAATCCTTCGTTTTCTTCAGTTTTTAAAGTGACTTCTTTCTTTTGTTTTAGTCACGCGTCAAATATTTATCGAAAGAAATTGAGTTTGGTTTTTGTTGTTTTCTTTTGGTGAACAGAATTTCCCTTCATTAACGTTTTTAGCGACTGGCTATAAATAAAATGAACTAATCTACTGTCCCTAAATTTTTATTGTAAGCTTTTCAAAATAAACATTTTGAAATATTTCGTGGAGTATTGTTTCATTTGTTCTTAGAACACGTTCCAAATGTTTTTGACTATAAAAAACGTCGTTTTTTCAGTTTCTGATATGAAATATTTCTGTTTGCTGCCTCTTGCGAAATATTTATCGAAAAAGGTTGAGATTATTTTGTGTTATTTCGTTTCAGCAGAGCCAGTTTTATTTCTGTCAGTTAGTTGTATTTTCAGAGACGACTTTGTGTGACACGCCATTTTGGAAAGAAAGGCGCGACGCCGACACCTCTCAGCTGGTGAGTGCAAGTCACTCAGGGAGCCAATCAGCTCCTAACGAGTCGCCTTCTACCAACACTCCGCAGCTTGGAATAATATTTATTGTGTATCTTGCATTTTAGGTCTCTCATTTTGTTTCTTCACACTCGCAACCGACACGAAGTTAAAAGAGATACGAAATCGCTGTAACCCTGGCTCCATGACCAGATGGTTACTAAACAGAAATCTTTAGAAACTAACGAAGATTTCTCTTTTTGAATCACTTTAATGGATTGTGATTATAGAATAAAGAAAATTTTATCAGATTAACTTGTTGATCGAGCGTGGTTGATGAGAGGTAATGAATGCTCAGGCCTCGCATTCGAAGGGATGCAGGTTCCAATCCCTGTCCGACCATCTAGACTTAGGTTTTCCAAGATTTACCCAAATTACTACAGCTGAATGCCGGAATAGTCCGTAAAAAGGGCATAGCCGAATTCCTTCTCGTTCCTTGCTCCCTTTCCTGTAATTACTTCGGCGTCGAGGATACATAAAAACAATTTGAACAAGGTTTCAGTACAAGTCATCTGATATTTGGATGATAATACGATTGATGTAACGCATAAATTCGTTTCATCTGGTTCGAGGACTTTAGGATCTATCTTTGGCATCACTACAAAACATTTATTCGAAAACCAACGTAAATCAAGTAAACTAAATAATATTACGGGAATGTTATCGCGATTATTCTGGAGTTAATGGTTTTCGCAAAACAACCAAATCAGTAATTTGAGAAAATTTGATTGTCCATAATATTTTTTTCGATAAAAAATGAGATATTTTTTCAACAGCGGTGTGGTGGTTCAGTGGTTAAGGTGTCTGACTGGCGTTCGAAAGTTTCCCAGTTCGAATCCCGATCTAGACTTGAATTTTTAGAGTCCCTTAACCCTGCCTGTAACTCTTGAACAGGTTCCTGTGTAATATGAAGTACGCCAGAACGTTCCCAGATTAAAACGTAGGTCCCCTTCACTCGGTAGTATTACCAGGTTAGGCTAGGCGGACTGCTCAGTCGAAAGAAACCCTGTCCCCAGATTATTACGACCACACAAGGTTGTTAGTATTATTTCATTTGAAAGCCAAGTCAAATCTTTACTAAAGATGCTTCTGAGATTAGAAATGTTAATAAAATAAAACATCACCCTCCGCGGATAAAAACGATATGAAAATTGCAAGCAATCCTATATGGATCCTACAATCCTGAAACCTTATTTAGTTTGATCCAATAACGATTCGGTCTTAGATTTAGAACGATAGAGTTAATTTGATCAACTCGTAATTACGTAAGATGTATGCTACGTAAACTCAGGTTGTGTAATACATTATCAGTCAAAACCAGTTACTGGGGTCTGATAATTTAATTTTACTTACTCATACATGTAATTAAGAGCCTTAATTGCGCTTGTGTCAGCGTACGGCGTAGTTGTACGTTTCTTTACGACGCAATTAATTATGCAAGACACAATAAGAATGAAGCGAGCGAAAATTATATGACGATGGACGCTCCATCCCATTGGAGGCATAAATTCATCAACTCCTGCGGTATTCCATCGAATTCAATCTCACTCGTGACATCTCGTGGGGAAATACGATTACAGTTGCTGAAGGATACCTTTTTTATTTAACAAGTATATAGCTCATATTTTGTTTTGCAAGCAGGCTCTATCCATTACCGGTTTTCTAGGCCTGTCGCAGCTTTTCCAGCCATTTTTCAGAGTTCCTGTAGGGCCTTCACAGCTACCGTATCGGTCCCGGGGCACACTAGGTCCCCACTGTAGGCAATCCCCTACTTTATGCCGTTGCCCATCTCCCACCACGTGCAGGAGGGTTTGGGAGGTTGGGGAGATAAAAGAGGAACCCCTACAGGAAAGGGTAGAGAGGACCAGATGGTATGGACATGTAAAGAGAATCCCAAGAAAAATCCACGAAATTAAGATGCATGTTAAACAACCCAGAGGAAGACCAAGAGACAGATGGCTGTAAGGAGTGGAGGAATGTGCACGGAAGAGAGGAGAGGACTGGAACAAACTGGTGACAGAGAGGTGGTGGGAAGAAAGAAGGAAATGGAGAGGCTTGTGCATGAAGCAGACCCGGCCAAAGGCTGGAAACTGTTAAGGATGATGATGATGATGATAGCTCATTTTTTAAAGCTTCACTGTGACTGTATATGAATTTCACACAGTTTTATCTGATTCTAGCCAGTGTTTGATTAAATACGAGTTGTAGGGACGTGACCATCCGGATGCAAGAGGTGATTGTGCAGTATTCGTGATTACGAGATTGTTGAACCGCAAACCTCTATGCAGTACTCACTGAGTGAAATCATATGACGCTGAGTTGATTCGTCCTTAGGATGATGACCTTGAAGCTGGCGGCATCAACTATCTATCTCAAAAGAAGGCCTCTACAGTCATTCACCTATTATTTAATACACAAATACCACAATAAACTGGATACATACACCATCGCATCCATTCTTACTTGAACCACTTAAATTTCCTCAGCAGGTGCTCACCACGATTAATTTCCTCCAATGTGACAGCATTCGCCTTTGTCGCCGTGTATAGCTATTCATCAAATTCCTGAAAGAAAAACGGAACCGCTATGGAATCACGCATTTATCCTTTTATCACAGTCTTGTAACTTCTGAACTCGCCGGGCCCGGTAGCTCGGGGCTAGCGAACTGGTTTCGCGTGGCAGTGGTCGCCAGTTCGATTCCGGTCTAGGGCAGAAGTGGTTTTAATTAAATCCTGTGCTCTCCTTTCACTTTCGCTGATGAATAATACACAATGGAGGAATAAAGAAACGAAGGTGTTGGCTGAGTGGCTCCAAGGCCGAATACCACTTTAAATGTTATTATTAATAATAAACTTCTGAACACTTTAACAGAAATTCCGCAGTACTATTTTATTTTATTCCATTCCAAATATTATAATGCAGAAATTAGAAACAAAAAATCACAGAGATGGAAAAGAATGTAGTGGTTGGTGGGGGATGTAATAAATTTTTTTTTCATGAATATGTCTTCCAGTTTCAGTATTGGGTGGCAACTCAAAATTACGACCGTCTTGAAAAGTTTTTAAGGGGACAGATCTGGGGATCTTGCTGGACACGGGAGTACCTCATCATGTTCATAGAGACACGTGCCGTGTGTAGATGAGAATTGTCCTGCTGATAAATGGCACCACGATAATGTCGCATGAGAGGTAACACGTGAGGACGCAGGATATCCGTGAAGTACTGTTGTGCCGAGAGAGTTCCCAAGCAGTGACCTAAAGTCATACACGATGGATGCCACACCATGACGGTGGGAGTAACATCGCTGAATTGCTCCAAAACATTTGAAGAATGTGACCTCTCCACAGACACAGCGACGATGGTCGTCGTAGGTAGCATACAACTGCTGAGCACAATGCAATAACATTCCCTCGGAAGATCATGGTTGGCGAGTCTGGCGGCGATCTACGGAGAGATCCAATTCCTTAAATGTTTTTGATATACACAGATATGTTACTTCTGTCGTCCTGATGAGGGTGCCATCAGAAATGACTTCAGGTCATAGCATGTAGTCATTAAGGGAACTCTGAGAACACAACGGCGCGTCACGCACATCCTGCGTCCTCGTGCTACAGTATCGTGGTACCATTTTTCTGCAGGACAATTCTCGTCTACACACGGCACGTGCGTCGTCGAATTATCAACGTGATGTTGAAGTATTCCCGTGTCCAGCAAGATCCTCAGATCTGTCCCCGTGCCAGCGCTGTGCCAATATTCAGGATATCAAAGATCTGATACAACAGATGTGGACCAGCTTGCCTCAGGAGAGGATACAACGTGCTTATGACATCCTTTCCAATCGATTCAATGCATGCATCTAGGCCAGAGGGGGAGCAACGCTATACTGATATGTGTGTCATATCGCCAAGTTATTTATAAATTTAATTAGATTTTGAAATCACAGAAATAACATTTCATACATTCTCAACCAGTGAAGTTTCATTTTGTTTCCTCATCCCATTCTGGGTGATTCATATATATATATATACTAGCTGACCCGGTCACGCGTTGCTGTGACTTACTAATTGTAGTACGTTGGATTAATGTTATTCTAATCTTCCTCAAGTAGTCAAATTAATATTCACTAATAAAGACAAAAACATTGTAGTCGATTTGGAAATTCAAATGTAATTGGTAAAGAGTTACGGAGAGTTGAAATTAAGGACAAACGATCATAAAAATTTTAATTTACATTTCATTACAATTTACTTAATTGAAATTATATAAAAATTGATATTTATAAAATAAATAAATAAATTATTTTTTATTTATTTATATAAACTGAAATTTCAGTTATATCTTCAGTCAAACCGTTTTTATATTTTTCTCACAAACTTGAAGATTGTGCTGGATAACATGTTGTTAAAATAGTTGCAAACAGTTTGACGAATACTATTCGGCGTGGCTGTCAACGCTGCATCAGCAAGTGTCAGGTCCCAATAATTGTCGTCTACCAGCAGCTGCAACTCGCGACATGCATCTTGACATGTACTGAACACTCGACCATTAACTGTTCGTAAACATTCGAAAGAAGCTGGTCCGGGAACATTCACCAATAACAAACGCTGAAAGAAACATTCAAGTTGTTTTGGATGCACTGTGTCAAGTCTTTGCTTTGAAAATGCCTGCGATCGAAGGATGTGGTTCTCCTTGTTTAGGTGACTACCATTTTTTACCTAATTTGTTCCATGAAAAATAGCTTGGAACATGGTATATAATAATGTTTTTGCGAATTGGCGGAACACATCAGATTTTTGACACAATGTGAAAAATTCAGTTTGTGGTTTGTCGTTTTTGGTGGCTCAAGTATTCTTTGGAAAATATTTTCTTCGGTGAAATATAGACGTTGACCGTTTTCAAGATGTATTGCAAGATGCTGGATGGAAGGGTCTCTTTCATGGATGCGAAAACTAAAAATATATCAGATAGCTTCGTTGCTGCTGATGTATCTACATATTTGGTATCGTGTTATTTCGTCATTTTTATTTATATTTTGAACTTCAAATACGGCCAAATCACTGACTTTATTAACATATTTGCAAACGAACTTAATGGATTTTACAGAACTGCAAAACTCGACATTAATATGAGCCTTATACGTTTTTGAAAGCAATGGTGAGTATGGTACCACCCACTGAATGTCAATTTCAACTTGGTTTCTAGAATTTGATATTCGCATTGTAAATGTTTGGCCACCATTCTCAGCGTTTCTGCGGCGATACAACGGATAACCATCGATATCCGTATATTCCTTTGGAAAACACTTCTTACATTTTCCACCTTCCATGCATGGCGACGTCATGTTAAAAGCACCGCACGGTCCGTGGATCGAGTGACTGGTAAGAATATCAAACAATTCTTGATCACTTAATGGGTCCGGAATTTCGGCTGAAATTATTTGATCAATTTCTTCTGGACGGATTTTAACTTCAAGCCAAATCAAAATGTGAGAATGAGGCAAACCTCGCTTTTGCCACTCAATAAAATACAGATAGCAACGTGTGTTACCGAAAACTGAATGTTTTACGATTAAATCAATCAATGATTTTAATTTTTGTTTGAACACACGTGCCGTGATGATATGACGATGCATTGATTGATGGCCTGGTGATAGCAAGGTTTGTATTTCCTCCCAATTCGGATTACATGTAAATGTAATAAACAAATCTGGACGACCATCATGACGCACGTAAGTCATCGCATCTTGTATATGTTCCTGCATGTTCCGTGAACTGCCGATGTAGCTTGAAGGTAAAATAAATGCATTACCGATATCACTGGCGTTTAAATTTTCATAAATATTGCCTATAACAGTATCTCGTAAGAGGATGTATTCCTCCGATCGTAATTTAGCCTGGTTGTATCGAATAAATCGCAAATGCTTGTTTTCAACCTTGGCGTACATATCCACGACGTATTGAAGGCACAGTTGACGATATCGAAGGATATAGTTATCCTAATTACGTCTAATCATCAATCGGGGGCTCAGTACTTCATTGAAGTAAGTTTTTTATTTGTTTTATTACCTGAAAAAATAATAAATTAAATAGTAAAAAAAGAATAAGAAATCAATATAGTGGGACCACTATAATCCGGCCCCTGGTCGGAATACCGTGGGTTTACTGTACTAATAAAATAACGAATTAAATAGTTGAATATTAAATTTACCAGCAACTGGATCACCCTGTTTGATGTTGATGTGATATTCATTCTACCCTTGCCAGAATATCAGTGGATACTGGAGTGCGTCATACGAACGGTGTAGATCCGAAATTATACTAACAGTTCTATCTTGACGTGTGACTTTAATCAACTGAGTCACCAACCATAAAAACTGGAATTTCATCATCTACGGTTGGCGCGTTGAATCTGCCAGCGTGTTCTCCTGATGGTAATTTGTCAGCTTTGATGACAATTTGATAGTTGTCATTTTTTAATGCGGTGACACAATTGATTAAGTTAATTATTATTTTCCAAACAATTGTCCAACAATACCACAATTGCTCTCTCTTCTGCTTGTTCGATGAAATTATACTGGCACCTACTTTTTTAGTGTTCCTCACAATTTCCAATAGATTTGGAGAAACTTCGGGTCATCGTTTGGCATCGGTATCAACGACCCAATCTTATGGTACGCCTGGCCTTGTATTTTGAATTTAGTTTCAAAATGACGTCCATCAGATGTAAGATCGCAAATTTTTGTTGCCCCAAAAGACGTCATTTGGAAGCAAGAATTGAATTTGCGTGTCTTGCGCAGAAACAATTTCGAATCGTTTGATTCGCCAGCAAGAAGGATTGTAAATGTTCTGGCGGATTGGGTAGTGGTAATAATACATCTTTTCCTGGTGCACAACACATGCCGGCTGCTTCATTGCGGAATTTCAACGCCTGATAATATTGGCATATTTTGTTCATTACACCGATTGCAGTTTTAGAATGTGCAGAGTAATCAATGGCTGGTGCATATTGGAACGAAAGACGAACAAATGATACACGTGTTAAAGCACGGCTGATTTACTGTCACTCTCGTTCTCTTTCTCTAAATGTAGCTATGTGCTGTTCTCGTGCCGCTCTTATTCTCGATATATTCTGTCACAGACGTTCATCACACTGTTCTTGAGATTCTTGCATACGACGCTCAGCTGTCCTGATTCTTTGAACTTGCTTACTTGCCGCGATTTGTGTTGAGCTGATGAGCTATCTCGTGGGGCGGTGTAACGGTTAGCGTTTTCGCCTCGCATTCGGGAGGACGGCGGTTCGAATCCCCGTCCGGGCAACCAGATTTGGGTTTTCCATGGTTTCCCCAAATCACTCCAGGCAAATGCCGGGATGCTTCCTTCAAAAGGCCATGGCCTAATTCCTTCCCATTCCTTGCCCCCATCCTTGCCCCCCATCCTTTCCCGTCTCTAAAGACCTCGATGTTAAAAAGAGACGTAAAGCAGTTATAAAAAAAAAAGAAAAAAAAAAGAGCTCTCTCGTCGTGCGTCTTGCCTCTCTGCTACATTCATTGTCGAGGTTAGATTCTTTGGCGACATTTCACTGAAAAATATTTGAATTACAACAAAAAGTGCCTTTCTGAAAGCCTTAAAATAAGACTCTATAATACAGTGGTGAAACCGGAATTTTTGGGCTCATTGAAAAATACAGTAAAATGGAAGTTAAGAACTAATGAGGAAATATAAAATAACATTGAACAAAATAACAGAAAAAGAAGAATGATATTTTTTTGGATACATTTATAGCATGGATGACACCAGGCTTTCAAGAGGTTTAGAAAGATTTGAAACGAAATAATACCAGTGAACTGTATGGAAAGAAAATTTTTTCGATAGCAGACTTTGAATATGGCAGGATTCAAAGGTAGAGAGGAGTGCAATAATGAAGGAGTACTGGGGAGGAAGAAAGAAAAAACAACAGGAGAGGAATTGAAATTGACACGTGGTCTCTAGCTGACCATAACAAAAAGAAGAAGAAAAATGATAAGCTAGCGAGAAATGCTTACACGATTCGAATTTATTGTAACGTTTTCTTCAATGTTATATTCATGTGTGTAATTACTTTGTCGTTAGGTATAAAGACACACAAACGATGAACAACAATACAGTATAATTATAACACAATACACAGCACAATTAAAATTGAAGAAACTCACACATATGGCGTGGAATAGACTGTAGCATAAATAAATCTAAATACAACGCCATCTACTGGATGGTTCGATAAATTAACTCACCGCCATCTGTTAGGAATAAACTGTAGCATAAATAAATTGAAACAGAACGTGATCTACTGGATGATTACCCAACCTAGCTAACCAAGTGTTGTATAGGTAAGTTAACACATCGCCATCTGTTAGAAACTTATGAAACTATAATAATAATTACGTATGGTCGTAATGACCTGGTGACATGGTTTCTACTGGCTGGGCATTCTGCCCCTGTCGTAGCCCCCTTATCCTAGCCCGCCCATCCTGCCTGGTACAAGGGACCTACATTTTAACGTCAAATCCGAACCACAGTACCGTCCTGGCGTATTTTATCTCATACAGCATACTGCGCCGGGGGTTAATGCCGGGTTAAGTGTCTATAAAAATCCTCGCCTAGACAGGGACTCGAACCGGGGACCCTTCCATCTCCAGTCAGACGCCCTAACCAATTAGCCAGCAGACCGCTTAGCCTTGGTGGCTTACAAATAATTACAAACCATTGTCCTATGACAAACATTTAATGAACATTTATTTCGCAAATAATAAATATTGAGGTCTATAATCCAGATAAAAACTACCCTATCTTTTAAGTTGGACTAAATTACACACAGTAAGTCAAATTTCATCTAAATTGGTTATATAGTTTCGGAGTTCATCCCGGACGAACATCGTGACACGAGATTTTTATATATATAAAGAAAGATAAAGATATATATATATATATATATACCACGTAGAGTTGGAGTGGAAAAATAAGGACGAGTTTTCATAACGGCTTACTTAACAGTCGCTCTGTGATTCAGTATGCCATCTAGTATTGATTTTTAAACCTTTTAAGCCAACCTCTAAGATCCTCCTTTGAAGTTCGCCAATCTTTAGCCAACCTGAATCGAGGCTGGCTTACACTGGCAACTTTAAATCCGGAAATAACTTAAATCCAGCACGAGTCAAAACAAAAGAATAGCATTTATACTCAAGTACAACAAAGCTTTTTTATTGGAAAAATTTAACTGTGGAGTATAGGTAGATCGTGGGCTTTCTATCGAGGTAACTGTCACATAAAATACTGTAAATGAAGTGCAATAAACGTTAGTGCCCTTCTGTTTTTGGCCGAGATTAAGTAAAATGTTTCATTTCGTGACGCGTGTGTTGAGTCAAATTCAAAATTGGTCGCTCTGATAGAAAACCAGCTACATATATCGTTGTACGATCTTCTACATCTACATCCATACTCTGCAATTCACAAACATTGAGGGTGGCAGAGGGTGCTAAGCACCAATCTTAATTCTGCGCATTCCAATCCCGAATAGCACGAGGAAAGATAGAATACATAAAAGCATCAGTACGGCATCTTATTTCTTTAATCTTATCCCTCCGGTCATTGCGACCTAAATAGGTTGGCGGAAGAAGTATTTCATTGCATTCGTAATTTAAAGATTGCAGCATATTCTCCAATAAATTCAAACGCAAACTACGTCGTCTGTCTTCCAAACTATCAAAGCCAATCTATGTATCAATTTTATGACGCTTTCATAAGGGCTGTAGCAACCACTCACGAATCGAGCGGCTCTCCTCTGTACCCTCTCCACTGAGTCAATCTGGCCCTTGCGATACGGATCCCAAACTCCACAACAGTAATCCAGATGCGGACGCACTAGTGTTTTATGCGTTATTTTCTTTGTATGAGCATTAAAATTCCTCAGAATACGGCCTACGAATGGTAATTTACAATTAGTTTTGCATACGGCGGAAGCTATGTGCAAGTCCCATTTCATGTTATTTCATGTTTCTTTGTATTATCCCCCCCAGATACTTCAGGGAATCTACCGTGTCAACAGCTGAATTGTTTATTTTGTACTCGTGAGCAAATTGATTCTTTTTGTTTATTCGCATTGCCTTACACTTTTTGCTAACTGCCATTTACGCCACCATTCGGAAACAGCTGAATTTCTAAGCAATAGTCAGAGCACCTTATTTCCGTATAAATAACTGCAACGTCGGCAAACAATCAGAACCAGCATTTAACGTTCCCACATAAATCGTTAACAAAAATTAAGAAAAGAAGTGGTCCTATTACACTTCCTTGAGGAACGCCAGAAGTAACATCTATCTTGGAAGAGGCTTTCCTGTCAACAACGAAATACAATGATCAACCAGTTAGAAAATCACGTATCCATTCGCAAATCTGATCCGATATACTGTATACTCGAATCTTCGACCCGTCTTTTTGATGTTATACATTCATCTCCAAATCTATTGAGTGTTTTACATCGATAAGTACTTGTAGCATACACTCCTCTCCACATGCCCAGCTGTTCCCAAACGCTGTAGCACTCTTCTTTTCTGCTGCGTGTAGGAAAATGTAGTATTGTAATCGCCCATCTGGCACTGAGCCGATCGATCATATCTCCGACGAAAGGACAGGGCCCGTTCTGATCTCGTTACTGTCGCAGCTCCTTTGTGCAATAAGCGATATATGGTTCTGCGAGCAATATAAAGGCCTGCGTAGCGCTGACTGGGCATTGGAGGACATCTGCTGCGGCCCAGCCCCTGCAGGCGACAATACCCCCGGACATATACGCCTGTCAACGACCTACCAACTCGCAACGTAAACACGGGTAAAACGAGTGACCTACACCATATAGCCCGGAGTTGGTACTCAATGTATGCCATCTTTTTCTTAAGCTGAAAGTCCGGTATGCGTTGATTTTCCAACCACACCTTTGCTGAAGAGCGATGGTTAAAACTTGTGCGTTGAAAGGGAAAAGATCACCATGACCACAAGCTGGCGCTTGATTTTAGGCACAAGGGTGTGGGAAGATTCTCTTTTTTAGGTAAGGCTGTCGGGGGTTGGAATAAGTTACCTAGGGAAATAATGAATAATTTACCAAAAACTTTGAAAGAATTTAAAGTTAAAATCTGTAGAGGGCAAACGTTGGTGGGTGCTGGAGAAGGGGAAGATGGGTGTTAGGGAAATACAAACCGAAGCGTGTGCTCCATTGCAACTAAAAATTAAATGTGTGGGCAAGCGTTTTCGTGAAGAATGGTTACGCACTTTCTTAACATTCCTCTTCTTCGGTTCTGAATTGCACGTTTTGAGTATTCAGTGTTTCACAGATTTTAGAAAAGTAACACCGAGGGTTGTGGTGTAATGGTTAGCGTTCTGGCCTCGCATTCGGGAGGACGCCGGTTCGAATCCTCGTCCGAGCATCCAGATTTGGGTTTACCACGGTTTACCAAATCACTCCAGGCTAATGCCAGGTTGCTTCGTTCAAAAGGCCATGGCCGAATTCCTTCCCATTCCTTGCCCCACATCCTTTCCCGTCTCTAAAATACCTTGCTGTTAAGAGACGTTAAGCAGTTAAAAAAAAATAATGGAAAAGTAACCATGCAAACATTTGGCCGGAAGGTGATTCAGCATCGACAAAGAGGCGAAAGTTGAAGTTTAACGCTTGCTTGGTGACTTTGTGGCGAGCTGGTACATATGGATACGCAAAAACTACCACAGCCTCTACAAAAATGAATCAATCAAAATAGTGATTACGTAAAACAAATTGACAATTTTTCAATCTTCAAAATGATATATACATCATACAGAAAAAATTGCTTTGTATTTCTAAAGTCTTTGGAAATTTGGGAATGCCCCCTGCAATATTTCCGGTGCTTGACCGGGAATGCGAAATCCAGAAACTATCTGGGATAAAACTCCATTTTTTTCTTTTTTTTTCTGGTGCTCAAAGTGGATGACTGGTATAATTAATCTGGAATGGGGACGAAAGAAATATCTTCTGTGATTAAATTTTGTGGAAGAAAAAGGTATCACCAAAAGACAATCATGAAGATATGATGCCAACGTTAAGTGACGGTACTTCTACATACAGCACAATAAAAAAATGGGTATCTGTATTCCAAAACCTTAAAATTCTTCTGCCTTGCATCCATTTCAAGCCAAATGGTAACGTAAAATGTCCAGCCACATAATTTTTTGACAAACTTCCAGTAATCCTTAATATGGATGTAATATAATATTTAAATCTCTTTGGAGGAGGTGTGCTGATGATTATACTGTAACCAGCATCAACAGAGTATTCTGGAAAGAAAAAATATTCGCAATTGCAACATAGTTATAAAATTACGCTCACTGCAATTCCACGTGCCTTGCGCTGTAGACGAAGTTTCGGTTGTTATCCTGGTCCAGATTGCATTTCAACCTAACCACAAATTCCGCTAATATTGCCGCTAGAAAATCACTGCGAATTAATACATTCACTGTGTCGCATGTTAGTGACATCATACATCGCGATATAAACTTAACTCAAAACACGAATTCTTACCTCTTTCTTTTTCGTAGTTAGATCCATGTTACAACGTTTCAATGGTTGAAACAGTTACAAGTGGCTGAAACATGGCGTCAGTGAAAGCAACCGAAATTAAAAATAAATCTTAACAACTTATGTTATGCCACAGAATATTAAGCCACATAAATCGCGACCAGTGTGGAACAACTTTCATTTAAACAAAGTAGTGTGTTGTTCATGACAACTTAAATTACTTTTAAAAAGACTTAAATTGCTTATGCACTTTACTATAACCTCAAATTTTCTTAGCGGATGCTTGTGTACATAGAACTGTTATTAAATAAATCTTATAACCTCTACTATGTAATAACATGTCTGGCCTTTGTTAACGCAGCAAGAAAGACAGGCTGGCTGCATGACGTCACAGAGTGACGGACATAGCTGCACAATGACCAGAGTTAGTGTTTTATTAGTATAGATTGTTAATTTAGTGGAGCCTCATATGGCGGAGTTTAATATATTTGTAATCGCCCAATACTTTTAGATTATTTTGTACTCGTATGGCTGTAAACTGCTTCAACTTCATCAACCACTTCTTCATTGGAGACAGAGTGTAATTTGTTGGTAATCTGTGCTTGTTACATATACTGTACATGTTCACCGAGCGTGGGGGGTGAGCGGTTAACGCTCTGGCCTCGCATTCGGGAGGACGCAGGTTCGAATACCCGTCCGGGCATCCAGATTTGGGTTTACCATGGTTTCCCCAAATCACTTCTGGCGAATGCCGGGATGCTTCCTTCAAAAGTCCATGGCCAAATTCCTTCCCGTTCCTTGTCCCTAATCGCATGCCACCTCTAATGACTTCGATGTCGTCGATGAGACGTAAAGTCATAAGTAGAAAAAAAGAAAAAAAGAAAAAATGTGATTTCAGTTGGAGACTTACGAGTAGCTCGTTCCACTAGTTACACATAGATTCTTGACACTTATCATCAGATCTTCAGGCAGGTTAATGTAAGTGTTCGAACAAGAATATTCATTCGTTTTATCTGACACTAATAACATCTGGCAGGTTGGAGAACGTTCAGTACTTGCTACAGCGGAGAGAAAGTAATAAATTCCTGTAACAAATGTCGTAAAACCAAACATTTGACAGACGCTTTATACTGAACATTATATGACCATTGGTAAGTAGTGATCAACCGCCGAGATAGACGTACAGTACTTCAAGAGAATGTGTGTGCTTCGTAATGTTAGAGCACAAGATATTACATTCTTGAGTTTTATCCTATTTACTTTTACAGCTTGTTTATAACAAAGTCACTAGAGGAAAGAGAGGACTGTGTAGAATTAGCTGGAAAATAAATGGCCTTGACTTTTGTAAAATGAATGAATAATGCCAGAATTTTCTAGGAAGGATTTTAAGAAGTCATTGTGAAGCGAAATTGGGATGGTCGTACTGGGAATCATACTTGCTTCCTACCGATTAACAAACCCGAGCTTTACCTTTCAGTCACCACCCTTGGTACCTTTCTTAATAAGCCACGTGCCTGTAATTATAAAGGAATCTATACATGCTATACCTTGTTCACTCCATACTGGCGTCTCAAGGTCATGTCCACTAGACCCGCTCCTCGTCTCACAACCCCCTCCCTTCCTACCACGCCAAGCTGAGCGCTGTTTCCCGGTAGGCGAGAGGCAAATTTCCTGTTCGCGTGTAGGGGTAAGGGCAGCGGAGTGGGGATATAGCAGACTGACCTTGAGCCGCCTCTGTTAACTGAACGGGGTATAGTGTGGAAGCTTGTATTAAGGACAACCGCATTATAACAGGAGCGGTACAACTTTTTAGATGGTTTCAAGCAACAACCTAAGCGAAAATTGGGACCGTTCCTAGTCTCCACCTCATAAATTACACATTTCATAAACAAAGTACACTTATCATTCAAAACAGAAGTTACATATTTCGCAGACGGATGGCAAGAAAGACATTCCACCAATAAAATAAACGCTCCATATCAAACGTGTCTGGTTTTAACTACGGCGGTTTCCACCCTCTCCATTTTATTCATGCTATCTACAAGTGGAAACAGTAGTCCATATTCGAGCTCTACTTGAGAGAGAGAGAATAATTAAGATAGTCCGTATTTGAAATAATATATTGTGTCAAATATTACATGAAGCGGGACATAACGTCAGTTGAAAGGAAACAGCATTCAGGAGGACGCGGGTTCCCGTCTGGGCATCCAGATTTTGATTTTCCATGGTTTCCCCAAATCACTCCAGGCGAATGCCGGGATGCTTCCTTCAAGACAGCCATGCCCAAATTCCTTCTCGTTCCTTGTCCCCAGTCCCATCCCACCTCTAATGACCTTACCCGTCGACGAGGCGTAACCCCGTAAGTAAAAAAAAAAAAAAAAAAGGAAGGAAACACTGATTCTAGACTGGGATTAAAAACGAAATTTGAACAATCCTTCCGAATATTGTTTGGAGGTATGGTATAAAATGCCTGTACCTATCAGCTACAGAATCAGTTTATTGTTGGTATTTGTAGCGGAAGGAGCTGACAACGACAGCGCCGTTTCCTTTCCTTTTTTGCACGGTAGTCTCAGAGATACAACACAGCGACTGTTCTGATAAAATTTTACAAAAAGCGGCCACATAATTTACTGAAAAGTCTATCTAACACCCGATTGTATGCTTTGATGTCCACTTCTTACACCTATGTGTCTAAGTTATATGAATTAATTAATCAGATCAGCGAAATACGGTTCCTTATTACCGCTCATAGTCACTCGTTATTCCGAGGTAAAATTAATTTCCGGTAATCACGGAGAAAAGCATAAATATTATCAAAGAATTTTGTATTACTGAACATTTCCAGTTACATAGTAATTAGTTTAACCTATATGAACAGGCAGACATTTTACTTTAAATATTTGAGATTAATTATTAAATAACACGTGAGGACTATCAGGTTTCAACCCCCGATGGATCCGAGAAGTTTTTAAAATCTGATCGTCAGAAACTGCTACTTGACGTTCACTCAGCCTGCTGTCCAATGCGTAACATTTAGGTTCTTCCTCAGGAGTTCACGAACAGCCGAAGCGAGACGTTTACCAATTCATATGCTCCCTAGTTCCAGAGGTCAAAACGGAAATACTGATATCTCGATCTGATAATTCCGGGGCTAACGGCAGGAGCCGTATGAATCCAGGGAATTTACTATAACCAAATAATAGAATAAAAATGACAATCTAAATACTCTAGAAGTCGATGATACCCCGGACGCTCATGCAGGATGTATTCTTTACTACTCATATTGAGAAATAGGGTAGGCAATTAATAGTCTATTAGATTAATAACCTGTACAGGTGAATTTAAGGAATAGCTTGTGACGTGAAAGTTAAATATTTCGTAGTTTGAGCTTTTGGATTTACATACAGATTTATGGTGTATAATTTTGCATAAAATAAAATAAATAAAAAGATTAGTTTGTGCACGGTTAACTAAGAGAAAAATCTGAAAAGAAGAGAGGAAAAAATGAACGGCAAAAAAAAAAGAAGAAAGTTTGGTTGTTTACAACTAAGTACGAGTGAGAACGGATGCTTTTAGCTCTCGAGTGCTTTTGGTCCTCGAGTATTTCGTAAGAGTATCCTTAAAAACCATCCTGCAACCTTCATGCAAACACGAAGTCCGATACGAGTTCTAGCTGTGGTTGTTGGAGTTTTAGTTCCAAAGAAGCATTAAAAACAGTGCAAAACAAAGACCTCTTTCAACTCAATTTTAACTATAATAAAGTCAATAAAACCCATATAAAGCCTTATTTAAATGCCAAAAGCTCTGGAACGAGAATGTAATTTTTTCTTAGTGAATTCTATTTTGGGTAATTGTTTTCTCTTTCTGGTTGATGTCTCACGGAGTATCTTCCACCAATCTACGAAATCTCATTTCAATATAAACAATAGTTCATAAATAAATAACAACGCTGAATTTGATGACAATGCTACATTTTTAAAAAAATAAATTATCTGGGTATCTATTTTGAAAAATAAAGCAGAAAAGTTATCATATTTAAAAAGAACATTCTAAATGTTTTAAATGAAAAAATCGTATTTGAAATTCTTTACTAGTAGGAAGGAATCAGTGTACGAAAATAACTTGGAATCTGCGAAGCTGGTGATTTTTTCAGTTTTATTGCAAAAGCACTGACCGGAATAACTGAAGACATGCGGAAAAGGAAGATAAAGAAGTGAGCAGAAACGAGGGAAAGCGGAAAATTTGAAGTTGACGTTATCGAATGAAATGTTTTAAAAATCGAAGTATTAGTTCATACAGGTCTTTTAATAAGGCAAAGGAAAATTTATTTCTTTTAATAAAAATTCACGCATCGTCGACTTGCAGGTTATCAAAGCCAGTCTCAGAATAAGCGAACGCGTCAAAGTTTCAAGTATGTGATTGGTTCAAGTTTCCGAGCGTCACTGATAATTTGAATTAAGCGAGCATGTTACACGGAAGTTATATTCATACCTCAAATTTGTTTGATTTCTCACCGAAATGTCGTGCCAGTTTACATTTTTCTATACCGCATGCTTTGATTAAAGTAATTAGCAGATGCGACCAAACAAATATCATGCATGTTTAATCGAGTCTCTTTAGAAATTTAAAGACTAATGAAGTTTTAAGCGCACGTGCACGAAGTGAGAAGGTTGACAGTTGAAGGGTTCGTATTCGCTACTCCTTATGACAATTTCTCCTGTAAAGAGGGCGAGTGATATCTGAAATTGCAGCGATATATCGATCAACCAATAATATCGATAATATCAGTCCAAAAATATCGATATTTTTAAATATTCGATACGATAATATCGAAAACTACAAAACCCTTCGTGCTAAAAAAATTCCTGCAAATAAATGTATGGGTGAAATGGACTAAACTTGACTATGCTAAACTCCGATATAGCTCGATAACGTCCTTTGATACTCTGTGGTTCCACTCTGTTCCGTGCGCGTTGTTCGTTTCCCATTCATTTACGTTCACCATTTTACAATCTAATATGTTGCGTTACCTTTGCGTTAATTAGTTATTGTTTCTCTCTGGGACGTATTAAAATATTCTAAATGGGGTAATTGTATCGGTCAAGCAATCATATTTTTCGTGTAAGTATCAAAACAAAAATGGATGAAAAATATGAAAAAATTTCGAAAGTTGTGAAGGAGGAGTTGAAAAGACTGAAGCATTTTTTATTGTTACACATTGAATAACGCCGACTATTTGGAGATTACGGTACACTTTTTACTGGAAAATTAAACTGAAATCAATCATGATAGGTATACTAGTCGGATTAAGATATGTTCAAAATTGAAATTAATCATTTACTAAAAGTAGCCTCGTCGGTACCTTCTGAACGCCTTTTCTCACAGGCAGGAACCACTGTCACTCAAACTAGGAATGGACTTCATGGGAAAAGGTTAAGCAAATTGCATTTTCACGATCTGTTGACGCCTAATATTTGAAGATCTAATTTTTTCAATTAACTACCTCAAATTTATTACTTGATTTTGATTTACATACTTATTTCTAATTTCTAAAAAATATATATAGATATCGGAAAATATCGATATTATCGGTATGATGCGGCCGATATTATCGATTATCGACATATGCCTGGCATCGATATAAATATCGATGTACTTATCGATATTGATATTACCTTGCATCCCTAGAGATACACCACATAGCGGGATTGCCGCCGTCGTCAAAGATAACTCGCAGTCGCTCAGTACTTTGCGCATTCCGCCCGACTTAACGTCGCATTGTCCCTGGTGCACCTTAAACAAACTAACGACCCGGAGCCCACGCCTGTCATGCAGATACGCCCACCAACAATCACACGCACGCACATTCAGTCGCCAGGTGGTCTCGGTACAAGTGTTCTCCCAACGTAATTCGTCTCGTAAATACTTCTGAACAATGGTATTTCCTACTGTGCCTAACACGACTCTAAACGCCCACGATTTGGGAAAGCATAATTAACTTTTTTTCCCTTCGGGCTTTATGAGACGAGAGAGAATGGGTGCTAGAAACAGCAGGAAGGAATTTGATCACGGCTTCTTGAAGGGAAGATCCCTGCAATAGCCTGGAGTGATTTCGGGAAACCATGGTATACTGAAATCTGAACAGTCGGACGGGGATTTGAACCTGCACTCTTCCAAATGCCAGCCCCAAGCGTTACCGCTCACCCAATTGTCTCGTTAAAATTGTGCTTGACCTCGGTGGCATTAAATTTAATGCACACAGAATGTAGCAACTATAGTAACAATTCCGCGTGGTCGTAATGACCTGGTGACACGGTTTCTATTGGCATTGCACCTCTGCCGTAGCCACCTTTGGCGTCCACTAAATACGTGAGGTGAAATACGGTGGGGGTAGGGGGGATGGGTGGGGGAGGGTCTAACGAAATCTCACTAAGAAAGGGGGAGGGGAGGTCAACGGAAATCTCACATCCTCTTTTTAATTACTTGAAGAACAGTAGAGCATCACAGGGGGGAGGGGGAAGTCCGACCAGATCTCACCACAGATAAAAGGGGGGGGGTTTCCAGAATTCCAGAAAAACACCTCACGTAATTAACGGACGCCCCCTTAACCTAACCCTACAATCCTGCCGGGTACACGTAACTACGTAAGCGTTCTGGCGTACTTCATATTGAACAGCAAGCTGCACCAGAGGTGAAGGTCGGGTTAAGGGCCTATGAAAATCCTCGCTGAGATAGAGATTCGAACCGGGGACCCTTCGATCTCCAGTCAGATGCCTTAACCACTGAGCCACGAGATCACTCATCCAGTAACTGAGAGTAGACTGAAAGGAGGGTAGAATTACCAGAGGAATTATGACAAGAGAACAGATAAAGAAGGTGAATACAGTAGAAGTCCGATTATCCGAGGTAAACGGGACCGGGACCACATCGGATAACCGGAGGTCAAGGAAAGAGGTTACAATGATTAAAAAAACATATTGAAACTGAAATACATAATACAATTTATTTATAGTGTAAAACTAATTTGTGAAGCAATAAAGTTGTTTTTGTACATTAATTACTATCATTTGCCAAAAAAGTCTTTAATTGTCTTCTGTGTCATAATTTTGTTTATCTTCTTAACGGAAGTATAGCGCCAATGCTGTAGCATCATTATGTCAGCTGCTGTGTTTTCTTCCTCTTGCTCAATGTACTCAAGTGCTGTTTCTATTCTTTTTAAGCCTTCAGCATGATAAATTTTTGAAATAGTTTCATTTTTATATTCTTCGTCTTCTTCTTCTTGTCCGCTGACAACAATATTAAAAATTTTATCATCTTAAGTTGATTTTGATCGTCATCCAAAAACCACTCTTGTATATTTTCATTGTTAATTTCTTTTACGACTGGAAGTTGGTTGGCTGTGTTTAGATCGTCCTTTTTATTCTTTTCCATAACAAAAAGTTTCCTCCATGATCGTTGTAGCGTTTCCTGTTTTACTTCATCCCACGCCATGGCTGACCAATAAACTGCATCTTTCACTGATACTATCTTCTTTAGTGAATCTGTCACAGTGCTGCCTCTATCTAAGTTGCCTAGTAAAACTTGAAGCAGCCTTTTTCTGTAGTTCTATATCTTCATAAAAGCTTCCTATTATATTTCAAAAATTTGTCTCGGTTAACCCGGCGGTTCGGATAATCGGAACTCGGATCACCGGACTTTCACTGTAGTTTAAAATATCTGGCAAATGTTGTGGAGAAAGGTGGAAGTTGGAGATGTATTTATTAAAATTATGATTCTGGGCAAGAGAAGTATGGGATAATTTATCTGATGTATTGTGAATTCTCACGCATAATGTTAAAAGTAGAATAATGAAGAAACATTGCATTACGAAGAGGGCTGGCAAGTGAAATTTCAAAGACGCAGAACAGGGGTGACAAGAATTGAACGTGTAAGGATATAGAATATTAGGTACACAATGAAAAATCAGACGAGAGAAATGGCTAAGCCCAAATATTACGGAAATGAAAAGTGATTGGAATTGGATAGAGAATCAAATGATTTGGACATGTTTACAGAATGGAGAAGCAATTTCTTTTCTCTCGTTATATCCACTGTGGACTATGTAGGCACCAGGTTCCACCGTAAGCGGTTTTCCTGGGTGTGGAATATTTGTGCTGCCATCTATCTGCGAAACCTGTTACTTGTGTTCTGTATGATGCGTGTATTTTGTTTGCGAAATGTGTAGTTAATGAGGTGGGACTGGAGGCCGTCTCACCATACTCCTAGGTGATTGCGGGGAACCGCGTAAAAATCACAGTGAGGATGGTGGGTACTCGAAGACCGGGACCCGAACCTAGTCATGTTGTACTTTGCCGATCGTGTGTGTTATTCCCTTAACCAGCACTGCCACACTGACTGGTAACGGGGAAGAATTAAACGAAGATACGAGGTAAAAGTCTTAGAGGAATATCAATGGATAGGTGTTTGAGAGGAGTGGAAAAGTATGTGCTGGAAAATGAAGAGGATTGGATCAAGGTGGTGATGATGAGTGGATAGAGGAAAAAGTGGATAATATAGTTAATCTCAATTCGTATAACTGGAAACACACTGTTTGACCCAACTACAGGCAATTAATTACTGAACTATCCGACTATAATTTGATCAGCATAATCATTAGTCCTTAAGAGTATATTGTTGTACACTACAGCTATGCTGGACTAATTGTCTACCTTTCAGGAGGGATGTGGGTAAAGTTTGGCTTCAGTTTTGTCCGTCAGGCAGGTTAGTGACATCTGTCAGCTTCTGAGAGAAAAACAGGCTGACAACGTCTCAAGTATTTTTTATCAGAACACGAGTCTACGTAAGTTTTCCATACATACCAATGAGAACTTTTAATGAAATTATAGTATCAGCTTTGACCAACCTTAAAAAACCTTGACTTATACAGAAACATAACAGACTGCGTTATAAAATAAAATAAAAGTTTTGTGTAAACCCCGTTCCTAATTGATTCATTCATGTACAGGAGACTTTTGTATCCCTGACCTTGGTGAGTGGTATCTGTCTGGTCAAACAAATGGGAGGATAAGGTTTCGATTTCTGGCCAGGCAATCCAGATTTCGATATTTGATGATATCCCGAAATTATAGTAAAATGCCTATTCAGTTCCCATGAAATAAGGAGCCTGGTGGGTGAGAGGTGAAGCTTTATGCTGGTGTTCGGAAGGACGTGAGTTCAAATCCCCAACCAGTCATCCAGATTTCTATTTTCAAGGTTTACCGAAAGCAATACAGGTGAATGTTGGAATGGTTCCTTGTAAAGACCATGGCCCAATTCCTTCCCGTTCCTTGACCCTAGTTTACTGCGGTCTTTGATGACTTTGACGTGAACGAATTTTGAAGCAACAAGTACGAAGAAATTATACCATTAATGATTTTGTTCCAATTCATTGTCAATAACCCAACATTGTCTCTAATGTTCCCGCTGTCACCAAGACATGAGACCCCTAAACAATGCGTCAATACCATATCAACTTTAAGCAGTGCAATGCGTCTTCGAGTTTTCTGATTAACAAACACCAGAGTTAATAAAAGAGACTACACATGCAATTCATTGCCACTGTCATGTATTGTTCAGACACGTATCAGTCACGTATGCATTCAACTAAATAATAAGTTACAGTATACCTTATTCATAAGTAAGATAACAGATAATCTAATTTTTATATTTCCGATACCTAAAAAAAATAATTGTTTAACGCGAACTTTGGATAGGCAAGGAATAAATATCAATAGGGCGAAAATTTCACAACACTGTGTTTAATGAAATCACAGAATTTTTCCACTCGTTGCGTTGAGCTTCGTTGCTTGTTGAGACGGAATTTGTTTTCATAAGATCCGAAGCGCGAAATGCTTAAAGTATTGCTCAGCTCTGGAGCTCAAGATAGTATACGCAACATCTTAATGATGTTCATCTTGGAAAGAGCGGAACTGGCCGTCTGAACAAACAGTGAAACTGCAACACTTCGCAGCATTATTTATCGGCCAAGGAAGTGAGTCAGCTATGTTTAAGTAACATTAAATCGAGGGTTACACTGGGGCAGACTGGCGTCTGGCCAGACAGACATGCTAAGGTCTGGAACCAGGAAGCCATGTTCTTATTTTTCAAACTGCTGTGTGTCCTTCGCACTGAACGAGGAGTTGGACTTTACCAGTTACCTACTCGACACTTCAATCTAACGGTAATAGTCGTCCGGTATTCCGCAATAGTTAATTGTTTTTGCAAATGAGGAATTCCATTGGAAATTAGGCATATTGACAGATGTGAGCTATATGAGGCGATATAAAGTTTGAAGAAAAGTGAGTACATGGTTGCGTCAAGAAAGAATGAAGGACCAACCAGTGCGATCGTATTAATATGAAAACAGCTACGCAGAATGGTATCAGTTACCTGGAATGTATAATGGAGAGTGGTATTGAGAAAGATGGAGATTTAAGTGAAGGGGCCAAAAGACAGATCAGGAGCAAAGATGTTTCACAGAAATACATGGAAGCAAAATACGTGATGTACTGTGTTCCTATCCTTTACTTATGCTTCCAGAACAGGGTAATAATGAAACAGGTGTGAGCGGGATGCAGGCAAGTGATAAAAAAAAGTTATCAGTAGTAGAATAAGACTAAAAGGAACGGATATGATAAGACGTTAGAGGCTCAGAAAAATAGCAAAAGAGCGTAGTATACCAAAAAAGGTAACCCTAATTGAGATACAAAGACAAACGGTCCCGGAAAGACGTATGATACAACTGGATCAAGATGAAGCAGAAGTGGTGATAAGAAAGAGGAAAACGGATAGGCTTGGGTTCGAAACAGATTGGGCGACACTGTGGAAGATAACAATGATTTCCTTTTTATAATCATCTACTCACAATGCTCTGGGGCATGATAACTGCCGACATTAAGTGGTTTGTGCTCCTTTTGGCTCTTTGGAAAGAGTAGGCTGGATAGGCTGTCATCGTGTTTCATCCTCTACCTTCCCCTTTTCATTATTCTGTCAATACAAAGTATATACCTGTGGCAGAAATCGGTAGTATGGTGGTTAGCATGCTAGCCCAACTTCACAAAGGTCATTGCTTCGAATCAGCACTTAAGTCTACTGATGGCGTTTTTAATAAACTATTATGCTAGTTTCTAATGTCCAAAGTCTCGCACATTCGAATCCCAGGGAAAGTGTCAAATAAATGTATAGCATAATGTTGTTAAAAAGTTTTCCTACTCTCCACTTCAATTCTACGTTTTGAATGGACGAAGTAAAAATATCCGGTGGGCATCTTACTTCTCATATACCAGCCTATATCCCTCCTCGTAATGTAAATGAATGAATCAATTGTTTGGATACTTATCACTGTTAAATTGAATCTCTCTGCTCGTTGAAATTGATTTAGATAGTTAATGCGTGACAAATCCCAATGAGGAATAACAATCAATGGAAAGTCGTTAAGTTTGTTTGTCTCCAACAGTGAGACAAGAGAAGCACACAGTTAATGTTCTCATTAAGCTGTTTGCAAAAATAAGAATTATACAACGCAGTTTAGCATACTTTTTCCCATGCGGTGATGTTAGATACAGGTCTATCTCAATAGACATCTTGAACCTGGCTGTATAGACAGTCCAGATTTAATGACACCGTTAAATGGTTCATTCGGGAAAAGACCACTCAAAATTGTATATGAACAACAACATGTTATTGCCGCGTCGCTTCGAAATGTAAAATTTTGTGTAACTCTTCCTACTCCTTGAACCGTGTAGTAAGTACTGCGAAAGTTTTCTACAAAGGCTGTGTGCATGTCAGAAGGCTGTTTCTAGAAAAATTATTAGGTCACAAGTATTAAACTACAGTCATCATTATGGTTGAGCCGGCGTAAAGCTAGGACGAGTCATTCTGAAATACTAGAGTTTGAATTCTGTCATGGTATCCGAAATCAGGTTAATATTTTAATATTTATCACAAAATCGCTTTTTTACAGAGAAAGAGAGAGGTTTAATTTCCAACAATGATGTAAGACTTAAAAAATATTTTTTCTGTAACTGTATGTATACCGCGGGAGTTTGTTGAAGGAACACTTAGGTATACTACTAAATGAACTAGAACTAACAACTTAAAATATGGTAGTATAGTGCAATGTTGAAAATTTAGTGGGGAGCGTATTTTAAATGATGGGTGAGGAAAGAAGCTCATGTGAACAGTCACACAGAAAGAAAAGACAGGATGGTTGATCACATTTTAAGATAGGTATTAGGTGTCTCGTGGTTTAATATATTAAATAATTATTCCACGATCCAGTTTCAAAGTTTAACTGTTTTATTTCTGGAAGACATACAGAACTTCAAAGATACTAGGCAAACGTATTCATAAACTCCAGCGATTACATGTAACACTTCTTCCAAAGACATATTGTCATACACTAACACAGTACACGTAAATTGTGTCGAAAAACCTGTCTCTTAGTCTCTGCCGCTCGCTTTGTATAAGTTTCATTGAAAGTTCTAGAACATTACAAAGGCTTACGACAGATATTTCTCAAACTTTAACAATACTTAAACAATTAAAAACATATTAAAACCAATGCAAATTAATACATAATCAATTACAATCATTACGAAATGCTCAGAAATAAAAATTAAAGATAATTAAACACAAAATTATCCACATAAATCATTTTAAACATCGGCCACTCCAGCTGCTGACAGAAGAAAACTAGTGAGAAAACCACAAATACAGTGCGAAACGGATGGACTTACAATGTTAAATTAAATTAAATAAAGAAAGAAAAAAAAATAATAATAAAAAAATAAAAAATAAAAAAGGCTCAACAGAAATGAAAAATATAAAAGTAAAACAAGCACTTACATGGAAACAGGAAATAAAAGAAGTCAATGCCAAGACTGCAAGTACTTCTGACAAGAATCCCTTAAGTTAAGGGCTAAGGGAGATTGATAGAACCTCTACCTTAATATTTGGAATTATAAACATTTAAGTAATTCTCTTGCATAGTTCTGTCCTTAAACGTGTTAAATAGTATTTACATAATTTCTTTCCTAAAATAAAATCCATTTACACCGATTTATAGTAAATTTCAAGACAAATATACAAAATCATATCCAATCAAACTCTAATTTGCTACTTTTTTTTTTTTTTTTTTTTTACGTATTGCTTTACTCCTTGTGGACGGCTAAGGTCATTAGAGGCGGGATGGGACTGGGGAAAAGGAACGGGAAGGAATTCGGCCATGGCCTTTTTGAAGGAAACATCCCGGCATTCGACTGGAGTGATTTGGGGAAACCATTGAAAACCCAAATCTGGATGCCCGGACGAGGATTCGAACCCGCGTCCTCCCGAATGCGAGGCCAGAACGTTAACCGTTCACCCACCACGCTCGGTAGCTTGCTACAAATGCTTCATAAAACACAATTCCATTTAAAGTCTGGATTTGAGGGCTGTTACACGTTGATCAGTATTTTTCTTAATAGAAAAAAACATTTGATGGTTAAAACATTAAAGGGCGAGAAGGATTAGAATATATGAAGTAGGTAATTACGAACAGAACTTGTAACCGGTATATTCAAATGAAAAGACTGATTCGGGATAGAAAAGATGAAACTTTTTATCAAATCAGTCGAGAGACTGATGACAGGAAAAAAAGCAAATACTGTTTTCCTTTCAATTATTTGCCTCCAGTTCTGTTCTGAATCTAATTACCTAGACGTCGACTAGCTGTGGGGCTCCAAAGAAAGACACTGATGAGCTCTCTTGAAGTGCTGTACGTCGACTGCTTAAGGCTTACATACGAGACAACGCGTGCGGCAAAGCGGACGAAGTCTGTAAATTTCCACCTTTACAACTTTTGTTACCGGTTTTTATTGCGCTCTTCACCGCAGTAAGTACTGAATGTTCTCCAAACTGCCAGATGTTAATAGTCTCGACTGGACCTCACGGTTTTTCTTGTTCCAAGGCTTGGTTCTCCCCCTCCCTGGAGGATTGAGAAACGATGTTTGAACTGCTGGAACAACTCATTCGGATTGCGTCTCGCTTGAAGGCTCTAGTTAAAGTGTCTCCACTCCGTACAGATTAGCATCCCATTACACGCAGGCCTCGAATAAAGAAGTAGTTACTCCGGTGTCTTGTTTCCATATAGCCAGATTGTTGGTTATTTCACAGTATCGCTATAGACAACTTGTACAATTTGTAAATTTACAGCTTCCCTACTGCAGACATATTTACGTTTCATATTTTAAGGCGCAATTTCATTAAAATACTGTCATAGGGCTTATAGACTGTTAACATATTATTCGTGTTTCCCTTCACGTTCATTGAATGCTCTGCTAATAATTGATTTCTGCATAGGATAGCGTCACCATTCGAGTCCGGTCTCTGACAAAAGTGGTTCTAATTAAGTTTTGTACCTGTTAGTAATTCGTGAGACAAATATACTATCGAAATGGAAACAACCACCATACTAGAGTTGGCTGCGTAATCTCGTAGCCAAATGCCATTAAAAAAAAATATTCTGCCAATATCGTTATTTTCTGTTACGATATTTATAGAGGATTTCAATTTATCTTTTTATATTTCAGGTATCTACCTTACTACTGCTATGATTCCCATTATAATCCAGCGGACTTCGGTTTATTAATAATCTTATTTTTGGTCACACCTAAGTTTATGAATAAGAATTTTTTATAATTAAGGAGCGTCCATAAACTACCTTGCTAGGTCAAAAAAAGGGGGAGGGGTTGGCTGGAAAGCTACGCTAAGATACGTGGGAGGGGGGAGGGAGGGTTCCGAACCAGGCCACGTAGCTTTTCATTCATATTATTTGTCACGGTTAAAATGAGGTACAGAACACACAACAACGTATAAATATTTATTTCTGTCAATTAATTATCTTCGTATGTAATTTACGCTATTCTGACATGAGAAAAGCAGTAAAAGCATCTTCTGGAACGAATAGAAACAAAAGTTACATGCTACGCGGGGGGTAGAGACAAAAGCCACTTCGGGCTACGTGGGGAGGGGGGGGAGGGTTCATGAGACCAAATGGAGCTACGTGGTTTATGGACACTCCTTTAGAAGAAAGCAAACGTTTCCATTCATTTAATCAACTGGCAGGAGACAGAAATGCTAAAACCGTCACTTTTTTAACAGTTAAATTAGTTCTTTGAATAAGCAGGAAGAGAGTGAAAGTATCTTAAGGATAGAAAAGTTATTCTGGCTATCGTATTCAACGATTCTTTTCCCTGACATCTGTTTCTGAATGACGATGAAACATTTACAGCTTCATCCTTTCTCAATAGAATCTTAAAAGGATAGCAGTTATGGTGCAGTATCTTTATGGAAACAGCTACAATATTTGTCTCGAGGATTTCTCTAAGTCGAATCTGTACGGAATCAGCCACGAATTTTCTAAATGCAAATTCAAATTCAAATCGTTTGTTATAACTCTCTTGGCTCCAGTATTTATCAGATGTATCTAGACAATCATCCTGTATCTTACAACAAGCTTCACACTTTAAAAACTACTCTTGTACTAACTTACTATTTGTAGAGTGATGTTTTATTTGATAAACCATGGATGCCAATTTAGTTGTTCACCTTGCAAATATCTATGCGGCATTCGTTTTTCCACAAAGCAAAAGAAAATCTGAAAGATAAATATTTTGTCTCTTATGTGTTAAGAGCTCACTTCTCTTGAGAGTTAAATACAGAGTTCCCGGTATGATCTAGGCTGATTTGCACACACAGAAAATATTGAAGCTCATAAAAGAGGTCAGTTTTTTGCACTTGTGAGTTAAATTTCATGTCAGTCGCTCCATTTTTCTATACGTATTTCAATGCCTAACCCCCGGTGTAGCAGATAAGAGATGGGGTTGGGGTTGATCTTTCCTGCAATATTTTTAGCCATGATATCAGGAACATGTGTACTAAGTTTCATCATAATAATCACAGCGATTCGCAGCAATAAAAACAATGATGTTTTTCAGGAAATGTGATAAAGACAGAATCGCTCATCAATAAATTACAAACAAAAAAATAACATTATGTCAACACTAAAGGTTTTAAACAGTTCAATTTCATGTTCAAAGCCACTAGATACAGTGGCGTAGCTAGGTCAACAAGGGCCCCGGTGCAAAAAAATTTATTTTGGGCCCTCAGGCCAAACGGGCGACCTTTTTTTCGCTTCGTGTGCTGGTATAGGCCCCCTGAGCTGAGGATGGGGGCCCTTGAGTTGCCCTTAGGGGCCCTGTGAGCAGTGGCTGGGGGCCCCCCTGAGCAGCGAGGGCCCTTAGTGAAAAAAAAGGTCGCCAGTTTGCCGAGAGGGCTCGTGGGCCCTCTAAACTGCGCTTCGGGGCCCCCAGAGATGCGCTTTGGGGCCCCTTGAGGTATGCTTGGGGGCCCCCTGAGCGTAGGGGCCCCGGTGCACTGTACCGCCTAGCCCCATAGTAGCTACGCCCCTGACTAGATATGCATTACTTACTATTACCAGTGATTTTAATTCACTTCCACACATCAGTGATTGTAGCTGTGCGGCCTGAAACAGTAGTTTCAAAAAGCAAAAAATTCCTCAAAAGGTTTTAAACAGTTCACTTTCATGTTCAAACCCATCAAATATGCATTACTAAATATCAACATGAATATAATTTCACAAACATCAGATATTGTAGCAGTGCAGCCTCAGATAGTAACTTCAAGAAACAAAGAAGATATCGAAAGGTTTTATCATTATATTATTAAAATTAATATTTTATACTTTACGTAGTTTCCTCTTCGCATTCGATATAGCCATGTATGGGGTTAAACGATTAAAAACAAAATTTAAGAAAGTAAAAGTTACATGCGATAATAAGGCTATTATTTTCTGTGATGTATGGATCATATATCATTTTTTGTTTTTTTTTATGTTTTTTGTTTCAGGCTGTACTTCAGATTTTCATTTACCGCTCCGGCGTTATATTACGTTGGAGAATACGACATACCAAACAGTTCAGTTGAGATTCTAATATTTAAAACGGTGAAAACCATATCGAAATCTGCGCAGAAGTTTTTGAGTTTTTCTGGTACAAATATGCCCGGTTTTCGTTTAATAGATATAATAGATGAGACAGATAAGGTATCAGCTATCACTAAAAATATGTGATCACACTACTCCATGTTCTAGACGAGAAGAGAAAGGGAGGCAGTTAATGTTGGTGTGGGAACGAAATGAGGGAATGAGAAATTACCTCGGACCAACGAGAAATTGATTACCAGGTGCTGGGCAGGCACCAGAAATTAAGAAGCTAGTAAACGAGTTAGTAACCTCGACACGAAGAGTTCGGGAGCCATTTGGTTCTGGAAGGCTAATTACAGGGCGGTGTGAGTGCCGTGTGTGTAAAGCCTTAATTAAAACCGCATCTCCACGGTCCCGGCTTCGAAATCGAACCGGAGGATGAAAACCCCCTATCAGTGTACACTATCTTTGGATAACAACTCCACTGTGCAGACAAGACACCAAAGCCCAGGTGTCGTTCAACACCTTGGCGTATCTGTGAGTAGTAATAATACATGTGGAACGGGGTCTTTAGTCAATGATTTTAGTTCAGAACAGTAAACACAGAAATTTAAGAAGTTCCTTCACTTGGGAGAGCGGTGGAAGTTTTTTTCTCTTTCAGACCTTACGCTTTGATGATGTGAAAAACATTAGAGGTGGGAAAGGAATGGAGACAAGTAAACAGAAGAAATTTGGGCGTGACCTTTTGAAGGAACCATCCCGCCTTCCTCTGGAGAGATTTTGGGAAACCTTGGACAACTGAAATCCGCATGGTCGGACGGGGATTTGAATGTCAGGCCTGAGTATTATGGAAGTTAACAGAAAGGAACCAGAATGAACATACTACAATTATAATGCCAACAGTCTAAGGGTGCTTACAAAGTGCCTTCCCCACGATATAAAATTCAGAGATTACTATACAATGATATGCTCAGAAGCCCCGTATGCCATTAAGTGAATAGCACTAGATAGAAATGGACTGACGAATAAACTGCAAGTAAAGGATGCAATGATAGGAGAACATTGGACCTGTCAAAGGGAGGAAATACACAGGGCTACTCAAAAATAAGATGCACAATTGCCTTATCAAAATTAGAGAATTTTGTCGTAATGTTTTTGCTGCTATCAGGCCTTAGGGTGCGTCGGCAGCTAGGTCATTAGCGCTCTAAATATTTTCTGGAAGCGGGGATCAAACCCACGACCTTTTACATATAGACACAGCTATTAAATCAAATGACGAATTGGCCTCATTTTGTGGAAATATCTCATCGTCCGGATTTGTTGAAGGATTAGAAACATTAAGATACCGTGGCTAACAGATATTAAAGAACTGGGAAAAATATAAAATGATCACATCTCAGAAAGCGCCTGGGTCAAAAAAAAGTTTATAGCACACGTCCTCCTAAGTACCCAGTGGATGATGGAGAGGAAGTTATAACAATAGAGAAAGATTGATTGCTGGGATGACGTCGAATAGCACTAAAATGGAAAAATTAAAATGTTTTCGTCTTTAATTCCCTATTAGAAAGAGTTAGTTCAAACAAGAATCGCGTCTGAATTTTTTTTAGAAAATACAGTCATATACAGTTGGTTATACTCAAAATTGGTATGAAATCCTTTACATGTTCGTTGCAGTAATTCTATAGCATGGAAGAACTTCTCCGAAAGTTATCTTAGACATCGAGAACGAAGTATTGCCTGGCATGGACTGACCTTCACCGGTACAAGTGAAAATTACTGAGTGCTGAACGAACTTGGCACCAAGCGTGGTGGGTGAACGGTTAACGTTCTGGCCTCGCATTCGGGAGGACGCGGGTTTGAATCCCCGTCCGGGCATCCAGCTTTGGGTTTTCCATGGTTTCTCCAAATCACTCCAGGCGAATGCCGGGATGCTTCCTTCAAAAGGCCATGGCCGAATTCCTTCCCCTTCCTTGCCCCAATCCCATCCCGCCTCTAATGACCTCGCTGTCGACGAGGCGTAAAGCCCAAGCAAAAAAAAACGAACTTGGCTAGGCAACTGCAAGGTAATGACTGCAACTTACTTGGGACCGACCCTCAAAAACCGGTATATTTGGAGCTGAGAGAATCCTACCTGGGAATGGCCTACCGCCCTCGGTGGCCAATGAGGACACCTCTGCAAGCCTGCTTCAAGTCTGCTCTGCTAGAGCGGAAATGAATGGTCTATTGACTGATCTCGACTCTCTATCTGATGTAAGGACTAAGGGTGATACCGGGGCTGTAGTATAGCCTTAGTGCCTCAACTAACTGTTTATGTTGATTCAAAGTTCTGCGAAAAGTTCATGAAATAATTTAGAATTGACCATGTAGCCGGATAAACTCAACGTAAATGCTTGAGGTCGCCACACTATTTTTTAAACCACAAATAGAGAAAAGGTTAACTGTCTACTACAATCACAAGTCCACTTTACTCGAAAAATTTTAAAGTTTATTCAAAGAAGTCAAAAGTTCAGAATTAGCATTATACAGTTGAGTAGGCAAAATCGAACACACTTTTCCAAAAGGTTGCAAGTTGTGGAGAGAAATGTAAACCGACCATACCCCTTTATGAATATTTATAAGTTCATGTTAAAAGTTAACCTCGCGTGCCATACACCAAAGTCCCAAGATGGCTGACTCGGTGGCGCGAACCTCTAACCATTCCCTCCGCGCTTCTACACTAAACTTGCACAGACTATTCAAACATCACTCCAAGTAGACAGATCAGAACAGACAGACCATAATGGTGGCGGGGTCCTTTTATAGGAACCACTAGAATCAGTGACGTAAGCAACTGTATCACATCTTTTCGCTTCCGCGAGATCAAAAGTGTGTGTAATTTATTTGGCGATCCAGATTATTAAAAATGTTCAAACTTTAACAGTATCTGGACTTATCTAAAGTCCAACGGCAGTCTCGTGAGAAATTTAGAGTGATTAATTAATTTTTTAGCTGTTCAAAACTCCGCGTAGTGACACATTCTAATGCTATCGGGGAAAATCCCTAAGTGTTCTGGAATTTTACGCGCGTCAACAACAATCCGCGACAATCTATTTTTCAAAAACTTGATTACTAGACAAATGCTAAAACTTTTTATGGAAACCAATATATGTACGAAATAGTCTCAATTAGGGCTATCTACTGATGTAATTTTAAATTAATATCTCTTTTAATAAAAAAAGCTTATTATTTTCTATTAATTAAAATCGCTAATTAACCTTTACCAAATTACTTAATTTTATTAACAAAACATCGGGGACAGTGCTGACTACAGATGGTGATAAAAGATCAGTTGTCGCTTTACTCGATTTAAAGATATTGCAAATCTTAGAATTTCTACTTTTCCGATCGCGTGTTTCAAACAAGAACAAACCTAAATATCTCTTAAACTAAACGTTTCCCGATGTGATAAATACACTTTAAAATGATTTTTATGGTGGATCGTAACTATGGGGAAGATTACAGGGAAATTCCTTTTAGTTGAAAACTATACTCTTCTCGAAATTTCTAAGTCCCGCCTAAGCAAAACTAGAATTTGCCAAAATTCTAAGGTGCTTACACTGACTTGCCTTTTATCAGTTCCTGATCCCCTCCATACTGCTCCCTCTTGAGAAGAGTCCACTTCTATCAAACATTACACGCCGAAATGCCATGACAGTTGTTCACTACATTAAGTATTTAGCCAAAGTTTACTTTGGCTTTGCTAGCTTTTTTACGTATGGCTTTACGCCTCGTTAGCGGCGAGGTAATTAGAGGCGGGAAAGGGCCGTGAACTAAGAACAGGAATGAGTACAGTCATGGTTTTTCTGAAAGAAACCATCTCGGTGTTCACCTAGAGTGATTTGGGGAAATTATGGAAATTCCAAATCAGGAAGGCCGGATGGAAATTCAGTAGTCTTAAAGTTCGCACAGCGTCTACCTTGAAAACAACTCCACCCAGATCCTAGCCGGCCTCGGTAGCGTAGTGCTAGCTCCGCGTACCGAAGGTCGCCGGTTCGAGTCCGGCCGAGGGCATGGGTGTTTAGTGTTGTGCCTGTGAATGTATTGTCCGTGTTGTAGTGTCCTTGTGTCAATACTTGATAGCAACAAATCACATTGAGCTGGCTGTATGGCCCCAGTAGCCGAATACCATTAAAAAAAAAAAAAATCCAGATCCTAGTCCGGTGGTTTAAAAGACCACTAGCAAAGACATAACAGGTGCCTGGCTGGCCTTCCTCATTTATGACTTTATTCACTTCCTTACAGTAATAATACGAAGTTTTCAACTCTAAGGCAGCTCTTCCCGAGACATCTCTAAATCCTCTCGACTCTCGCCACTCTCCTCATTCTGGTTATATATATATATAAGCATTCTATCTATCTCAAAACCTCCATTTTCCTTTCCTTCACTATATAGCGTCAGGCTCCTGACAACATTACGAATTTTTTCCCCTAACCCTTACACCAGTAGCGATTCTTTAGTGCTGAAAGTTTCTATAACCAGTGCAATTCTGCGTTTTATTTCTTGTTAGTAATTCGCAGGCTCAGCTAGTCTGAAAATAAAAAGAATACCACGCGTTTAAAAAAGATGCGATTTTTATTTTCCCCCTATATGACCAGAAAGTGCGACGCAACGCAATTACAGGCAATGCAGGAACCTGAGTACCACCATTAGGTAGGTCTTGGTGTCAGAGGCGGCGGTTGAAGATTGCGCGGTATTTGAGTGGGCGGCGCGGCGCGAGGTATGTGTTGCAGGCAGCCTTGCGGTTGCGTCTCGATCGTAAAACATTTCCTGGTACTCTGCTCGCAAAACAGACGGCAAGACCTCCATTGTGAAAGCGAAGTTTACGACCTAATTGAGCTATTGTTATCGCGTTTATATAGCGTCTTTTGCATCCGCAGTTAACCTGGAGAAACGCTTATAGTTTTCGGTGGAGTCCGTCGAATAAAGTCACATAAATTTTCTTGGGACGCGTAAGCTCATTGAATAACTGCTGACTTCGACTACTAGCTACAGTTACTTATACGAAACACTGATTTTATATAAAGCTCGTCATTTTTTCCGTTGTAACAATGTCATGCAGACATTCCAACAGCTTGCTTATTACTAGATTCTAGTTAACAGCAAAACATATAAAATGCAGTGATATTTAAACACTGTTTGTGCATCATGTTATATCTTTATCTTTTAAGCGAGCAATTGTATGCTACATCTACATCCATACTCTGCAAATCACAAACATTGTGGGTGGCAGAGGGTGCTAAGCACCAATCCTAAACCCGCCCATTCCAATCCCGAATAGTGCGAGGAAAGAAGGAATACATATAAGTATCAGTACGGCATCTTATTTCTCTAATCTTATCCCTCCGGTCATTGCGACCTAAATAGGTTGGCGGAAGAAGTATTTCATTGCACTCGAAATTTAAATTTTTTCGCATATTCTCCAATAAATTCGAACGCAAGCTACGTCGTCTGTCTTCCAAACTATCCCAGCCCAATCTATGTATCAATTCTGTGACGCTTTCATAAGGGCTGTAACAACAAGTCACGAATCTAGCGGCTCTCCTCTGCACCCTCTCAACTGAGTCAATCAGAACCTTGCGATACGGATCCCAAACCCCACAACAGTAATCCAGATGCGGACGCACTAGTGTTTTATACGCTATCTCCTTTGTTTGAGCATTACAATTCCTCAAAATACGACCTATGAATCGTAATTTAGAATTAGCCTTGCCTACGACGGAAGTTATGTGCATGTCCCATTTCATGTTGCTTTGTACTATCACCCCCAGATACTTCACGGAATCAACCGTGTCAACAGGCTGAATTGTTTATTTTGTACTCGTGAACAAACTGATTCTTCTTGTTACTTATCCGCATTGCCTTGCACTTTTTGCAATTAAGTGTAAGCTGCCATTTACGGCACCAATCGAAAATAGCATCCAAATCACGCTGAATTTCTAAGCAATCGTCGGAGCACCTTATTTCCCTATAGATAACCGCATCGTCGGCAAACAATCGCAACCAGCATTTGACGTTGTCACCTAGATCGTTTATAAATATTAAGAAAAGAAGTGGACCTATTACACTTCCTTGAGGAACGCCCGAAGTAACATTTATCTTAGAAGAGGCTTCCCCGTCAACAACGACATACTGTGATCGACCAGTTAGAAAATCACGTATCCACTCGCAAATCTGAGCCGAAATACCGTAAGCTCGAATCTTCGCTAAAAGTCGGTTGTGTGGCACAGAATCAAAAGCTTTCTGAAAATCCAAAAAAACTGCATCAACTTGCGAACCTGCATCGATAACTTTCATTATGTCGCTGGGAAAATAGGGCCAATTGTTTTTCACACGATCTCTTCTTCCGAAATGCTATGTTTGCTATCTCGGAAGCGGCTCTAACGATTTTCATGACAATTCAAAGTTTTGTTTTTCAAATTTCTCTAAATAGGTGTCTCCCCTACAAAAACGTGATTTTATACGAAACTAGAAATTCTTGTATTTGGTATCTCGGAAACGGTACTAACGCCATCTCGTAGACTTTTCAGGTACCAGTAACTAGACCGATGTTAGTTAGGATGCTCTCTGGTTAGAGTAAGGAACTCTTATATCTTCAAACGAACAATTCTTCGCGGTCAGTCACCGAATGGTAATACTGTATAATATAGTGGAAGTAAGTAAATGCAAGTATATTTATTAATGAAAGATATTCTGTTTTGAAGAGTAGTTATAAGTATCCCCTTTATTGTGAAAATTCGTTATCATTAAATACCACAAGGTGTTTTATTTTGAAGTGCAGTGATAAATATTACTTTTATTGTAAAAATTCGTTATTAAAGAGACTGACATTGTGCTTTATTAATGGTCACAACGAAATTTACTTTTATTGGAAATTATTTTCTTATCATTTGGAAAGATATTATTGGATCAGAAGGTTTGAGGCTAGTCTTATCGGAGTGAACGAATTTATCACTGATGATGCACTCGTTTAAGTGAATTATCATTAATCTTGCACCATTAATTAATTCCTGATTAGCATTAAGATTTCTATTTAACTTAGTATTGGCATTTTCTTTAAAAGCAATTTATGAGATGGTGAACCGATGAATCTGGGAAACAGCTCTAGTGATTTGGACGAAATTTTATACGTAGATAATGATTTGATTTTAAAGTTTGTAACACGATTTTACAAACAAAAACAAAAAAAACAAAAAAAAGAATTTTTGTATTTGTTATCTGGGAAACGGCTCTAAATCCGTCTCGCGGACGAAATTAGGTTTTTGTAACACATCTAATATATCTAATTTATCCAATTTAATACTATTATATGAGCAACTCTTGTATAGAGGTAAAATTAATTTCTCACAAACGTCTCTAAAGATTTTTTGATGAAATCTTGCATACTGAACTGAAATCAACAGATGCTGAGCGCAGGTCCGTCACCGAGGTACAGCACTTTTAATTGAGTTTCAGGTGATTTGGTAATGAAATAAAGGCATCGATGAAATTTTATTAAAATGCAATATTTTTTAATGACTTTCATCATCACTGTACACGCTATTCATTACTATTAGTAACAACAGTGAACGGCATTCAAATATTGACCTAGCATCGCAAATTGTATTTATGGAGCAAAACACCTCATGGAAGTACTTGGAACACCAGATAGGACTTAAGTAAGTTAAGTACGAAATGAGGTACTGTAGAAGCGAGTTTGATATTAAGTCAATACGAAATGAACACGTTCTGGAAATGATTGGTGATGATATAAGTTATATAGGAGTCTCAGAAAAAAGAAGACGCGGGGTTGGGGGAAAGGTTACATTTTAAGACGTGTGAAGTCGATTAATTTGTTAGAGACGGGTACAGTCCAAAAAGAACCATATATGAAAACATAAGTAAGAATATACGAAGCAGAGAGCTGAGCACTTAGATGTGATGAGACGAACAGATTAACTTAGTACTGGATGAAATACAGCACTGTAAAAACCAATACAAATAGATGACAGGCGGTTCCGACAGATTGATTATAAAGCGAAGTGGCTGCCCATATTTCTAGTTTTCAAGCTGAAAAGAACCTTTTAGTACAAACCAATTTCATTTCTGTGAATTGCATTATAATGTCACTCTATAGTCCACTTCCCCAAATTATCCACAATTCTTTAAAAACTTAATGGAACGCTATGGGGATTAATACGTAATTATCGTTGGCCATTTCTTCTACAGCAGCTAGTTAAAATAACAAATTATCAATACGAAAAAAAGGCCAGTTTGGTAACCATATCTGTCACGTTATGACGTCATGCTGTGACGTTACAACGTGACGTTATGCGTTCATCCTTCGTTGTCGGGTGGTAAAAATGTCCTGTGATCTCGTGTCTTTTACGTTGTAACGTCATGCTGAGACGTTATGCGTTCATTCTTCGTTGTCGGTGGGTAAAAATGATGGCCTATGATCTTTCCGATATTATTGCAAGCTAATAAATTATGTATTTACATTTTTGTATGGTTTAATAAGATTCAAATTGCAAACTGATCACAAAGAAATGTATTTGGTTTATATCTATATATTTATTTACATTTGTTAGATGTAAATGTTTTCTTTATCTTCTCTGTCTGTAGAGGAAGCTACAAGTATTACAGAAAAATAAGAAATATGCAGAACATTGCAAAACCAAGGTGATGAGAGTTATTCGATAGCAAATCTAGTTAGGTAAGCAACTACAAAGAAATGAATTGCTGGGAAACTGCGTTCAATAAGTTATTTTTTTACGCGTTCAAATGTTAGTGATTTAATAATAATAATAAAAAACGCCACTCCAAATGTAGCTGACGCGTTTCATCTGTCGTCGTGATATTTTTAATTAAATCAAGGAATAAGGGAGCAAACAGATCAAGTACAAGAAAACTAGAACTAGCATACTAACTGACTAAAGATATATATAATAAGAATATCACAAGGAAAATTAAAATCAAACACTATATAACACATTAATCAAACCACAGACTCCCTACGCGATAAAATGAAAGTTCTCTGTGGAAACTGTAAAAATAATAGACACAGAAAAAAAGGAAAATCTTGTAGAAAATCTCGGGATCATTGAAAACGGAAAAAGGTAAGTCTAGCCATGGGAAATAAACATCTATTTATTATTATTATTATTACTCTGCGATTCACTAAAAGTGTGTGGCGGAGGGTGCATTGCACCTATCGAAAACAGTGATGGTTTGGAAGGGATATACGGGATATGGCAGTAGGCGCCCATGGGCTATTGTGAGGAACCATCTCAGCATTCGCCTGTAGTGATCTGGGAAAACCATGGAAAACCCAGATCAGGATGGCCGGAGTGCTTTATCGAAAGCTACTCCTGTCGGATTTTAAGTTTACTCGCCTGGTAAATCCTATCTATTCCATTCCATAATCGCTCGTGGAAAAAATGAGAACAGAAATGAATCGGTTCTGACCCTGATTTTTCTTATCTCATTTTCGCGGTCATTTCGAGATATGAATGTTGCTGGTAGCAATATTTGCTGGCTGTCATTCCGAAATACATCAGTCACGAATTTTTTAATTAGCTTCCGTCGTGATCAACGTCTTCGGTGTTCCAGGTCTTCCCAACATAACTCATTCAACATCGCACTTACGCTTTCCCTGCAACTATATATACCTGTCACGAATCGGGCGACTCTTCTTTGGACCTTCTCTAATGCCTCCATTAATCCCTTTTGATGGGGACCCCATACAGAACAACAATATTCTAAGTGAGGACGCACTAATGACTTGTATACAATCGATTTAACTTCCGGAGTGCATTGATTTAAATTACGACCTAGAAATCGGTAAGAAGAAAATGAAAGGACGTCAGACACGAACAGAAAGAGGAGAATCACTTTTGGTAAGACAATGGGAAAGGAGAACAGCAGACATAAAAAAGAATTTTCAACAACGTTTACAAGGGAAACCAGTGGATCCAAGAAGTATAGGAATATATGATAGAGATAGGAACAAGAGAAGATATAATACAAGACAAATCAACTAGCAGAAGTTTGGTACAAAATTTCAAGGGTTTCCAGTAGAAGAGGAAGATAATAATATCTGGGCGAAGAAAGGAGGAAACAGCGAAGTGAAATGATGAAGAAGTTAAGAAAGAAAGCATAAGATTACTCTTCTTGGTCCTTAGATTGCCAAAATCGAAGGGAACGAAGATCCTAATCTCTATCTCAGTGGTACTACGTTTTTTTGAAACCACTACAGTCATTTGTAACGACCATTTATTTGATCTCCCCTCGTTGATAATGCCTTGTGTTTCATTGGAAACCATTCATCATTTAACTGGAAGACACCGTGCGTAATTTGGAGACAACCAGACCGAAACAAGAATTGCTAGTGCCACGCGAAGGTCACGACAGACCCCGAGATAGACAGGCAGTAAATTAAAACCGACAAAAGTTTGGGACCTGTGCACTGCGTAGCGTAAGGACGACAGGCGACCAAAAAGGAATATCTCTGGTGCTGCGAACTGTAGTCGCGTTGGTCAGGAGGCTCGTAAATTGCCAGACAAGAGGCACACGCTGCCAGCCGCGGCGAAAAATAAACACTGCGCTTCTCTCTCTACAATACATACCGCGAGGATACACAAATTATTTGTCGCGCCGCAGCGGTGAAATACAGCCCACCTGTGGGAAAACCGCGCCTTCCCTGTGTTTTGATATACATTTATTTTCTGCAAGCCGTTTTGTCGTTTTTGCGACAGCCTCGCAGTAAATTTGGACTGTGTTACAACGTTATTTACGATGTGACATCTGTAGCAAGCAGAAAGAAATTTATTTTATTTATTTCACTGAAACAGTATTACTGCTCCTCCCTGAAGTCTTAATCCGGCATTAATTTTCCAGTTACCGTAATATCCAGATGCTTATTGTATGCGATATCTCTGTAGTGGTTGAAGGACCTCTGTACACAGTACTTACGCTATTTATTTCGTTGAGTCGATATTATTTTTGTTATTTTGAGTCTGCTACAGCTCTGATGAATATGGGCAACTTAGGGACATGTTTCCTTGAGTCTGACGTTCGGCAATTTTCGGTTTAAATGCACGGTTTGGCCATCCAGATTTCAGTTTTCCATGGTTCCACGAAACCACAACATGCGAATACCGATCACTTCTTCAAAAGGCCATGGCCGAAATTTTTACCATTTCTTGGTCCCAACAACATTAACGTCTAAAAGACGTAAAGCCTATGACATACATCGTCTTCGGCGAGGTTTTTTAGGTTATTAAAACTGTTGACTTTGATGCAAGCGTCCCGGCAAACACAATTCTTGTACAGATAGGCCAAGTTTCGTGGTTTTTAGTGACAAAAAGTTACAAGATCTTGTTCTGAGTCAATTCCAAACTTTACAAAGTGAATTCACTTCACTTTTTGAAGCAAAATTTTTTATCTCGTTGTCATAGATCGTTGATATGAAATAAAAAATTATTATGCATGTTATAATTGTTACTAAAATGAAAGGCATAATATGTAAGGTTTCTTCTAAGACTTGGCAAACCGAGAAACATTGACTTTAGGATATTCATACTATTGTAGTATTTAAATAAATAGATGAAATTTTCTCATTGTTAAGTGACGGCAGAGTATAAGACCGCCGAAACGACGTATTATAAAAACGAACTCACTCGCATAGTTTTCCTAGAACATTTCATCAATATGCAACGTCGAGAAAGCCTCCACTATTTAATTAAGTGTTCTAAAATATGGCATGCATAATGGTCATGTCACCAGATTTTTTAATCTAAAATCAGAGATCTATAACACTGAGCCATGGTATTACCAGTTCACTCATTCAAAAGGCCATGGCCGAATTTCTTCCCGTTTCTTGTCCTTTCCTCGCCTCTAATGACCACGTAGCGTAAAGCCAGAAACAAAATAATAATATTATTAATAATAATAATACCGAGACAATTTTCTTTCAAAATGTGAAGTGATTACACACTGTAATCAGCAGAGTTTGCCTATATTTACAAGAATTGTTTTTGTGAGATCTCATTTCTTCTTGTAAGCCGATTACTTATTCTGACGCATCGCTCAAATGTAACAGTTCCATTTTAAAATCGGTGGATAAGAATATTTCAGAGTTCAAGACATCAATAAACCTTTGACCATTATCAAGAATTCCGATGCTCTTTGCAAACAATGGGTGTGCTTCCTGGACGATTAATACCGATTGCCATTAATTGTCACCAAAATTAAGTTTCAAGTAACTTACAAACTAAGCATAAGAACAAAGTAAAAATTTACTAAAATTTAAGATGTTAGTTCTGTTTGCTGATCTCATGCACAAAAGAAATTTGAGGGTCACAGTGTCATCCAGAGCAATTCATTTAACCTGTAAATATGCGTTTGAAACGTTTCGCGTTTGTGGTAGCAATTGAAACTATACAGAACTAAATCACCAACATTGGACTTCTCTTCAGATTTGGGGTTGAGACCATAGTATGTGCACCAAATTACGTGTTTTTAATACCACGGAAAGTATAGTGAAATTATGGCGACGCATTGTCTTAGTCATAAAATAATCTGAATTGCACTAACTTCCAAAGAAAGACGTGGAAGGAAGTAAGATTTAATACATTAGTTAAACTTAGTAATCTTCCACTATACTGTAAATCGTGTGCCTATTAAGATACGAAGATAGAAAGCGATTTCACGTTTGCGATGGATATGGTGGATATTGAAATTTACGACTTTTATAATTTTCTTATAATCTGGGGGTAAAACTTTATGCATGTACCAAATTTCAGCTCTCTACAACTACTTTACAGTTTAGACGATCATAGATGAGTCAGCCAATCAATGAGTGAGTAACAAAATCGATGAACGAAAAAATTGTTGGTAAGATTTCTAATGTACGAGTATAATAGAAATTTCAGGCATGTCATTAAGACCGAAGAAATTGAGGTACAAAAACGACCCGAATCACTTTCAGAAAATGGTACGCCGCCATTGACTCGACTTGGCGGGTGCACTGCAATGAGCCATACAGTTAACAGTGTACACTCTTTACCATTAAATCCGACCACAGTGCACAGTATACTGTACACAGTACAGATGTGCAGGGCACATGCATCGTTGTTCATTGAAATTGCTCAGAATATTGTGCTAACGTAGAAGAAACCTGTTTTCCTAACCATATATTTGTTCCAACTGACGTTTCCAAATTCTGAAAATTCGTACTTTTGCTACTTCAACTGTATCGTCTCTCTCACACACTCTCCCTGTTTAACTAAGTAACTGTGCAATGTTTCTGCTGCTTAATCTGAAGACAGATTCGTCTCTCATTAAATTTATCCACAGTGGTTCGAGTTAAATGTTGTCTTCTAGAAGAAACTGACCGAGTTGGAAAAATCGCAATTACCGGATACCGTTTAACTATGATTTATGGAAAATAAAGATCCCGTAACACAACAAATAATGTAGTGTTACCATATTGGAACTTTTTTTTTTACTTATGGCTTTACACCTTGTCGACGTCATTAGAGGCGGGGCAATGAATGGGAAGGAATTCCGCCATGGCCTTTTTGAAGGACGCAACCCGACATTCGCGTGGAGTGATTTGGGGAAACATGGGAAACCCAAATCTGGATGCCCGGACGGGGATTCGAACCGCCCTCCTCCCGAATGCGAGGCCAGAGCATTAACCGCTCACCCATCACGCGATGATGTGTAAAAGGCACATAGACGGTCATGTAATTGGACCATATCCATTGTAACGGCTTCCAGTATTGGCTGCCATTAGAAGGTGGATGCAGTGTTCACTTGGAACACAACCAATTGTGCGCCACATCAAAATCAGACGACCAGACACTACGACCAGTAGCCTAATGGTACGGATTAACATTGAATGAATGTGCATTAAGACATCCGGAACGTGCTATTCATTTGTGATAACATATACTTTTTAAATTCACTAATAATGATTGTGCTGTGGATGGGATATGAAAGAAGGGAGATTGTGATACCCGGAGCGGGCACATTCAGGCCTACTCTTCCGAAAGTATCATTCCTAAGTAACAGAATGTACGCTGATTGTAAGTCCCTATTATTTCCAGTCAATCTTGGTGTTCCCCAAGGGTCTATCTTCAAGATAGTGATTTTACGCTCTATAATTATACCAGCAGTTAACAAGTAGGCCAGAAAAAGGTATTTAAGACGAAAATATTATAAAGAAAGCAACTTATGGTCCGTTTTCAAATATGGAGATGGCATGAGACATGGGGTTTGTTGTTTACGAGTCAATAGTAGACCTGTCCACTTTTGTTTATCGAGAAAAAGTGCAGGAGTATTGACTCGTGGTTCATTGACCAAAAGATCAAGAAGTTGTCTGTTGTTTTGTCGTCATAGAGGTGAAGGGGAGGAACCGGAATCTTTGATGATAAAGATATGTGATAAAGAAAGCCCAAAGATTGTTGAGAAACATGCTGGGAGTGTGCATCGGATGGTGCCTACCCGATATGACGCAAGAACTTTTTTGACAATATGGCCTGCAGAAGTCAGTACAAGTCATGTTGATGCAGTATCGTTGATCACATTGGAAAATTTGGTTACAAAATTGATACTAAAATCTTCACATAGTTCTTAATTGGAAAGGAAATGATATGTGAAGATATTTGATGATGGTGCTACTAGCAGGTACAGTCAAGAAATAGAGATCTGAAAACTGATTTTCGACCAAGGAGGAGGCTTCTGAACGTGAATGACAAGTGGGCCATTAGTAGTAATCTGAAAGTTAGTTGGCGAAGAAGACAAGGCAGCATCTCAAGATCTGGACGAGTGAGGCAAAGGAGTCGCTGGTATGTTTTTAAAGGATAGGGCAGGTATTGAGAAGTTTTTATGGCATCAGTTGAGTAGGCAGATCGTGAATGTTTGTTGATAAATGTGCCATGAAGAAGCATCTGAAGATTTGTTAACCAAGAGAACTCGAAGTGAAACCAGACTCATTGATGACAAAAGATACTGAAAGTCTTGCGAAGGTTTAATGTTTTTTTTTTTTTTTTTGTTCTTGGGTCACAAACAGGATATACATATTTCGCTTAGTACTTCACATCAAGTGCATTCGGTATTGCTTGAAACAGACCATCATCGTTCCAGAATGATGGACACACAGGGCACTGGAGCATTTGTTTCATGGTTTGATCCTCAGAACGTTGACACTTAATGCTGTTTGTAACAATGTAATCACATTTCGCCAGTTTTGCCTTGGACCCGTCCATTCCTGAAACTGTCGGTGATTCCAGGATGTTGGGGACCATAGTTTTCTCAAATGTACTTTTGTATGTTTAGATGACTCATTTAGTTTCCGCGATATTCGGAAGTGGATCATTGATTATAATGCCAGATGTAAGGATCTGAACATCTGCTACCTAGAGTCCAATAGGAGGCATGAGAAGGTTTGCTGATAAAGAGAGAAGAAGCATCAACGAAATATTTGTTAACAAAAATTCCAGAATGAGCCATAAAATAGTTTGTCGAAAAACAAGGAAGGTTTTGTTCAGAAGGAGAAAGGCTGTAAAGGTCTCTTAAGAAAAAGGTTGTAAGCTGGCCTCTGAAGATTTGGTGACAAACAGCTACAGCAAGATTTTTTTTTTTTTTTTTTTTTTTTTTTTTTTTTTTTTTTTTTTTTTTTGACATGTCAAGTTTCCTTGCAAGGCTGGGTAGTAGAAGGGACACAAAAGTCTTTTCACAAACAGGTGAGGAAGCAGCTTGTGAATGTTTCTGGTCCAACGAGCCAATAGTTTCATCTACAACTATTTTGTCCATAGCTATATACTATAATCGAAACTGTTAATTTGATGTTGATCAAGGACATCGAGATGATCTTGTTCACATAAGGACCATGATAACCAATTTCCTGTGCTGCACAATTACTAGCAGCATACACGTGCAACGATTGTCGGTGGCAACTGTATCAGAAGGTTTCCTTAACAAATGACAACACTTCCTTTTCTCAATTATTACAATTAGCATTGCATCATCGTGAAAAAATAAGCATATTCCTTTAATATAGAAGTTTAAAAGTAAAATGGTTTAGCTACTTTTATAAAAATTCTATTTTTTATTAAAAATATTGCGATTTGTGGCAAGTAATTCTTGTTTGAAATTTTCCTGTTTACTGTGCAACAAACTGCAAAAGCTGAATGGTTTAGCGCCTGATGCATTCGTCAATTAACTCACCATCTATCCTCCGTAATACGCCTGCTCGCTACAGCCAATTTGAGAGCTATTCAGCTGTATACCTGTCCGTAATAGTCGTCGATACTTGAGCGCCAATCAAAGCACTACGTACAGTTACGCGATTGCATGGAATAATGCGCCATATTACTCTTTGGTCGATTGGGTCGTTATTTTCAATGGGGTTGCCTTTCTTCCCCTCACACAAAATATTCACAAGGCCGAAGTTATTAGTGGTATTTGGCCTTCCAGAGTTTCGTTTACCATGGTTTCCCTATATCACTAAAGGCAATTGACCTGAAGGTTCCTTCAAAATGCAATAGCCGAATTTTATTTTCGTTCCATGTCCAAACTCACTACCACCCTTATTGACCTCGACGTAAACAAAGCGTCAAATCCGAAGAAAAAAAAAGGAATATTTAAAAAATATCCAATCATATAGGCTGTTGAGGCTGTACGCATTTATTTCCTTCTGGTGAGAATGTTTTGGTCGTTACTGTGACTTTGTTTCATCCTCGATCTTCACTCACCGGACTTATATCCAGCAAAGTTCATCGAATTCGAAACTACACTGATGTCCAAAATTAAAGCAACAAACGAAAATTTTCAAGGTTGCGTTTATTTTGCCACAAAAAGTATAACAGGTAACAGGAAAGTAGAAACAATGTAAATACAGAACGTAAACAACTGCAACATGTGTAACGGTAGACAAAAATGTTCTTTTTTTTTCCAACTTAACGGATTTGTACACACATTCCGACAACTGGTTAATGTGCTCGGCTCTGACAGCAATACAGGTCTGACAATGGCGGGGCATGCAGTGAATGATGTCATCAATCTCATGTTGAGGCAATGTCGCCCATTCTTCCTGCAGAGCTGTTCACAAATCTTGGTGAGTGGTTGGGATTCAAATCTGAAGAACGAGCAGGCCATACTATGCGTGCAATATCTTCCGTTTCCAAGAAAACATCAACCACCCGTGCTCTTTGAGGACGGACATTATCGTTCATCAATTCGAAGTCTGGGCTCATAGCACCTCGCAACAACCGCACATGACGTCCCAAGATCTCGCCACGATACCTGACAGCAGTTAAACCTTGCAGTTCCATCCGTACAATTTCATGAAGAGGTGGTCGACTGGGCAACATAATCCTTGTCCACACCATTATGGATCCTCCTCCATATCGGTCTCTTTCCACAATTTTTAGGTCCAGAAATCGTGTTCCACGTTCCCTCCAGATGCGAATCCGTCGAGAATCACTCTCCAGACGAAATCGGGACTCATCTGTGAAAAGATCATTGGCCCACTGTTCGACCATCCAGTTGGTTTGTTGACGACTCCAATCTAGACGTTTTCTTCTGTGAAGTAACGTCAGGAGTAAGCATACAGCGGGTCTCCGACAGTAAAGGCCACTCTGCCGAAGTCTTCTGTACACTGTTGGCTCGATACAACTGTTCCAGTGGATGCTGCGAAGTCAGATGCCAGTAACTGCGCAGTACTAAGGCGGTACCGTCATGCCCTTACAGCCAAATAACGACCTTCTCTTTCCGATGTCGTCACACGTGTTGGCCCTGCCCTGATCTTTGGGATACAGTTTCGGTCTCTATAACTGACGCCACATCCGCAAAACAAACACAGTAAACATTACCCCGTTGGGAGCGTTGGCATGATTGTACAATGACCGTAATTTCATCTTGCGTGCAGAACACGATTGTACGGACAGTTTGTATGATTATATCGTGAATTAGACACAGGACGGAGAAATAGCGGTTTGTTGCTTTAATTTTGGACATCATTGTACAATCAGCTCCGGAAAGTTATCGTTTGCTATCCACTGACGTCATTAGTAAATATTAGATGACGAAGCTATGCAGCGTCCCTAGAACCACTTTAAGAATGTTTAGTGTATCAGAAGAAGCGCTCAATTCGTTTCGGCGACTCTAATTCGGACCACATCGAAAGCCAAAATGGAGGATGGAAGAAATTTATATTAAAAAAATCCTCCCGCAATTTCAGCGTAGATTTCGTGAAGTGCGGTAGTGAATGCAGTGGACTTTCTCTTCGGAAGATAGCAGGTGTGGCGTCTTGCAGCCACTGCGTGGGATAAACAGAGCGCAGTGTGTTGGTCAGACCAAACACTGGACGCTCAATATTAATAAATTTGAGGCGCCACTGTGCCGGCTGACTAAATAAATACGAACTGCTTGACTTGACCAAACAAACAGCGGCGCCCGGGTAGCCAACTTCCCGATGTTCTCTGTTCACTGACGCTGAGGGCGGAATGTTTAAAATAAAACAATTCGCTGAAAACGCAGAACTAAATTAAATTACAGTTGAAATTCCACTTGCTACCTCCTTCACCTGCAGTGATACGCAGAATTCAAAGGTTTGTTCTGGTCGTGTAAACTGGATTAATTTCAGAACAATTTTTCTGTGTTGTTTATAAATACCCGATTCTTCTGTTTTAATTCTAAAGAGATGAAGAGCGAATTGTATTTCTATCTCGAATTTATCAATGTTGGCAAGACAGGCATTTGCCGGTCCTGGCAGTGTAGGGGCTAGCACGCTGGCCTCGCATTCCAAGGGCCACCGGTTCGAGTCCGGCCTTGGGCATTTGTGGTTTTAATTAAGTGTTGTGTTCGTCTTGTGCTGTTCTTCAGTGTAGTGTTCACAATATCATAGTTAAAGTCGGATACAACAGTTGGTACAAAACAAATTGCAGCTGGCTAAATGGTCGCAAAGACCGAAGACCATATTTAAAAAAAAAAAGACAGGCATTACACTGTACACACAAGTGACCAGAAGCTATCTAGTACAGACTAACCACAAAATTTTAGATAATCACAGATTTGTGACCTATTTTAACACAAGATTAAACATAATACAGAAATAAAAATTGATTGGCGATTCATTAAAACGATAGTAACTACAAATCATTAATTTTGCGGAGAAGTTAAAATGAAAGTTAACATTTAAGTAAAGCTTATGATCACCAGACGACCTCAAAATTCAAATCATTTACACTTTCAATTTTAGACAACTGAAAGCAGTTGTATCTGGACTGTTATTCCTGCAATATCCACAACATTGCTTCTGGTAAATACGCTGAATTGAGCTTGGTTTTCTGATGTTCAGGAATTTCAATTCTGGAAGTATACCCTGTTATCTGCACACTTTCTGATAAAGAAAGAACTCTTATAATAATAAATATGCAATAGAGAAAACGGACAATTCTGATTAATTCAAAAGGGTAAACAGAAATTTAGAAGAGCCACCTAACGATTTAATTAAAGTAAAAAATTGAGTTAAATGACTTATTAAATTGTTTCTTTCTTTTTTTTTCCTCCATAGGGCCACGGAGGACCAACCACGTGACAGCTCGGCCACCTGCGTAACATTTTCGCTGCGGATGACGTCTGAAGACGTCACGCCGATACTCTGCCTCAGTGCTGATGACGTCTTCAGACGTCCACTACAAGTCTCGTCTGCAACAGCCAGTATTTTTTAAGTTCGAAACGGAAGTAGACATAGCTGTTCTTATCACTTTAGTAAAAGGGGGTACCCAAAAAAACAGAAATTATTTTTTAAAAGCCACATATTAACAAATTTTTACAAAACAACCTAGTCCCCTTCAAAATACTCTCCATTTAAACTAATACATTTGTCCCACCGGTGCTCCACTGTTAGAAACATTTTCTGTAGTCATCTTTAGAAATGGCTAACAAATCCTCCCTCGTTTTTTTCCCCTAGACCTCTTCAATGTTATCAAATCGGTATCCTTTCATGTTACTTTTCATGCCAGGAAAAAAGAAAAAGTCGCACGGAGCCAGGTGAGGCAAGTAAGGTGCGTGGGGCAGCGGAACCATGTCATTTATAGCCAAAAACTGCCTAACAGACACAGCTGTGTGTGCGGGTGCATTGTCGTGGTGGAAGAAACAGTCTCCTGTCTGTCACAAATCGGCTCTTTTTTTTTACGAACACTGTTGCGTAATCTTCTTAAAATTTCCACATAAAAGGTTTGATTGACCGTCTGATGTGAGGGAATAAACTCTGAATGAACTACGTCCTTGGCATCAAAAAATAAATTGAGCATTGTTTGATTTGAGTTGATGAGATTTTTTTTGGACGGGGTGACAATGACGTCCTTCATTGGCTTGACTGTTGCTTTGTTTCTGGGTCGTAACCATAGCACCATGACTCATCAGCAGTAATGACCTTTGTCAAAAAATCTGGATCAATTTCAAGCTGTTGTTTGAAAGCAGGACATGTTTCAACTCGTCGATCTTTTTGATTGTCAGTTAGAACCCGAGGTACAAACTTGGCAGCAACCCTTTTCGATCCCAAATCTTCGGTTAAAATTCACTGAACGGAGCTCCAAAATAACCCACTAATCTCTGACAGTTGATGAATTGTCTGTCGACGGTATGTGAGCACAAGCTCTCGAATGTTTTCAACATTTTCGTCGATTCGGGCAGTTGATGGACGTCCAGAACGAGATTTGTCATCAATAAATATGTCGCCATTTTTAAACCTAGCGAACCACTCGTACACTTGAGTATTTCCCATAGTGTCATCTTTGTAAGCTGTTTTCAACATTAAAACAGATTTAGCAGCATTTTTACTGAGTAAGAAACAAAATTTCACAACAACACGTTGAACACATAACTTGCTATCATAAAAAACGAAACAATAACAAAACAGCGCTGGTAAAAACAATCACTCCAGATTAACAGAACAAGTCAGGTCGACAACACATGCGGCACTGAACTGACAATGAGTTTCGCTATAAACGCATAGCAGAGAAATGCCTACAACACAAGCTCCGCCCACGACAGTTCTATTGCGGTTATTTTTGGGCACCCCCTGGTATAGTGTAAATAAGCTTATTTATAACGTGAGCGCAGTTTCATAAGGCGACTGAACCTCTGTGCCAGAGCCAACAATGCGGCAGCAATAATAGTACGTAAAACAGCACGTGATGTTATCAGTGTGCTGTTGCAACACATGTTTACACATTGCAGTGTATTTGTATTTAATTGCATATGCCTGTACATGATCACGTATTGATTATATAATCCAATGACGGCGATAGACGTCATCAGCATTGGAGGAGAAATTAGCATGTCAGTAGAATTTTTTTGCTTATATTAATGGTGGTTTTTTTACTAAAAAAGGTTACTATCAACAATAAAGTGATGTACTGCATGTAAGTAAACGAAAAAATTATTCATCTCTGGAGTCGAGTTTCTTAATGTTACTCCTGCAGCGAAAGTAGTAAGCAGAGTGAATCATGAGGGATGGGGAACCTGTGTCATACCCAGAATTAAAAACCGGATATGTGAAACATGGAACATTTAATCCACAGGAGGAATGTTTGTGTCGCCATCTGTCTGCCAAACGTGTAACTTGTATTCAGTATATAAGTGTATTTTTGTTTGTGAAATGTGTAGTTTATGTGGCGGCCCAGCATATACCTTGGTGATTGTGAAAAAGCGCCGGGGCCAGGACTCGATCCTGGTCTCCTTGTACACCCCTGATGTAATTTGGTGGCACCTTTAACTCTCGCAGTCTCACTGGCGGCAATAAAACTTTTACTATTATTTTTTTTAAAATTAATTTAATTGCGATTGAGCACATGTCTCTGTAACAATTTCCCTACACATGTGCATTTCTACTTAACTATTTTTCTTTTTTATAATCTTATTACAAAGTGAACGGAAGATAGTCTATTAGCCTTTCGCTGGTAGGATTAACAACGAAATAGAAGAGAAAATCTAAAGGAGAATATGTCTGAAAATGCCATCGTGTTTTCGAGTCAACTAAGGATTCAATTCAGTTCACGTACATGCATGGGAGAATTAAGGAGTGATTTAAAAAACAAAAACAATAAAATCAATACTTAGAAAACAGCTAGCACTGTTCGGTGTGTGAACATATTTTTACCATATCTGTATCGCTTTACACACAAAATATGTTTCAAGAGTTACACAGAAAAAATGAACTCAAGGGCCTAATGTTTCTTCACACTTTCCGTTGGAACCAATAAAACCATAATATTGCTGTATACTTAGATGGATAACAGCGAATAATCGAAAAAACTTTTGCCGTTATTAATCATCTCAGTCAATCCCACTAAAACTTAGGCAACTAAGAAAAAAGAAATCAATTAACTTTCGGCTATTGTATACTAGAGACATTCAATCACGGATTTAGAGAGCTTGGAAGATTCTTTCTTTACTGAAAGGCGGCTCCTTCAGACTAATTTAAATGGTTGCGCATCGGTGAAAGAAAATTGTCAACTGGAAATATTGGATGAAGATTTGGTGACGCTTCTAGCGGGATAATATGATATGACTCTTTTCAGGTCTCATGATTAATATACTATTATAAATTATAAAAGTTACAATAAAAGCAATACAGTAAAAGTTCCTCATTGCAAAAACATCAGTATCAAAAAATGAATGGTTGAAAGATACGTATATTTAGTAGTACCCGTATTTTTTTTACAGTATTTCGATTGTGTTATTCGTTCAAATAGAGCGATTGTGTTTCATCTTTTCCCACTGTGTACATATGATACCATACCTGACTTACGCATTATACCGTATGGATAACACTAGACGAATAGGACACTTAATTAATCATTGATGCCCTAGACCAGATTCAAACGGCAGACTGTCGATACTTGAAGCTAACACTTTATCATCTACGCTACCAGTGCTGGATTCTAACGTATTTACAGTAATTCAGTAGTTGAAACTTACTGGCGCGTCTGTTTGTAAGAGATTCATAATTACTTACATTAGAATAATAGTGATAAAAATTACTCTAGGAATATGCTGCAATAGTCCCAACTCGATTTCGCCGGCCCTGGTGGCATAGTGTCAGCGTGCTGGCATCGCAAGCTAACAGGTCGCCGGTTCGAGTCCGGCTCAGGACATTTGTGGTTTACAATTGAATGTTATGTGTGTTTTGCGTTGCCATGAGCTTTAATTGTAAGAAATGCTTTGAGACTAAACACGTACACATCTGACTGTATGTGGTAAATCAGTGAAGCAGAAATGTAGTTTAAAAGTGAAATAATAAAATAAAAAAAGATTCCAAACAGCGAACCGCACCAAGGCTAGTTTTTACTACAGCGTTGTGCTTGTGTTGTGGTATCTATATAATGAGTAATACGTAGATTACAACATAAGTTCACCAACTTCATGCAAAGAATGACTTTCGTGGCGTAAGTCAATTATTTTATCAAAGCTCATTTTAAGTGAAAACATGATTTAGGTGCACATTAACTAATACGGAAAATCTTTTGAATAAGAATATGTTTGTTTTTTAATACTGAATCATTGTGTCATGATCTACCTTGAGCAAGTTCGATTACTCTCAATATCTACATATATATTTTGAAAAAAATGTGGTTTGCAGAGGATGTTACCCGTATATAGCAATTTTCTGTAAATTTCTGACGCTGGGACCCGTCACGTTGGTTCCGGTCATCGCAAGTTCTGACCCGAGGTCAGATGGGTTGAACCCCGATGGTCGAAGAAATTTTCATCGAGCGGAGTTGATATGCAGGTTAGGAAAGGCGGAGTGTAAAAGTACTGATGATCAGATTGTATACCAAAGTCCTGAGTTAAATGCTGAATCTTTCCTAAGTGAGTATGGAGCGAGGGCATACGACAGTGTTGATGGTGATACGTCCATTGGACAGGGACGTAAACCTCAGTTTACCTAATCGTCTTTTGAAAGAATAGGCCTAAATGGGTCGGAATTGGGTTGTACCCTCTCCGTTTTTTATATTCACACTACATGCAACAACTCTCACCAGCTATTAAAAACAAACTTACACGTAAGGAAGAAGGGAACTAGTGAAAATAACTTACCTCTTTCCTACCTCCTTAATCAGATCCGGTGCACCTCTTCCTGTAGGATCCTACCAGTTCTCGGTTTGTAGATCACATATGATATGTGACACCGTATTTTTTTTTAATTTCTGACTCATCGATGTCGATATCAATATAGACATGAAAGGACGGGGTTGGTATGGAATGGGAAGGGGTACGGCAATGGCCATTTGGAGGAAGCTTCCCGACATTCGCCTGGAGTATTTTTGAAAAACTATCGAAAAACCAAAATCTGGTTGTCCAATCGGGGATTCGAACCGTGTTCTCCCGAATGAGAGGCCAGAACGTTATCGCACTCGGTGTGACACTGTAGCTTTCTGTTTATTTTTTCCCCTATTCTGCAGGCATGTAGATGGCTGCAAGGGTACTCAGTGTATTATATAAGAAGACAGAGAAGAGAGAGGGTGAAACCTGTTGCCAGTGCTTTAAGGCTAGCTATTCCGATAATACGGAAGGAATCGTCAGTATGTACAGTACGTCTCCATTCGGAGGAGATAATATCATAAATATGGTAGAGCCATAGTGCGTCACTTCATACGCACTGTGGAGGCGTTTGGAATTTCATGCAAGCATTTGGTACATATTCTGTGAGTATAACGACCCATAGCGCCCCGGATTGCCAAGAACAGAACCCCAGCTTTCATTTGGTATCCATTAAGATTATTTAAATCAATCATTCTCATCGGCTCCCTTCTAAATCCGCTATAATTATTCCCTCCCTACTGTTCAAAATTTTATGTTAGGAAGATCTTAACGAATGCGCAATTAATAAAAAGTTCAAAGTTTATGAGGGTGTGACAGGCGAATGAACAGACGGACAAACGAACAAATGAACGAATGAATATGGGTTCCTTTTTTCTCATAATGTAGGGACGCCTAAAAAAGTCGCCTGATGTAGGATCAGGGCTTCTCGAGGTCGAATGATGAACATTCACCTTCCGTTGTTCGCTTCCCATCACGACGCAAAATGTTACGAAACAAAAATTTTCATAGTGCGGTAAGAATGTTCCTAGTGACATCTCGCGGCAGAGAAATGAAACTTCAGAGTGTTTGCCAATCTCTGATCTTTAAATTTTACTTTAAAAGTTTATTTGCTGAGATGTAACCGTCAGAGTTGGGTTATTCTTTTATCATCACCAAGCCTTTTATACCTTTCCTTCGAGATAATAACCCTAATTTCAGTAACCACCCAGCTGTCGGGACTATAGAGTACAATTTAATAATCTGGGTCTCTAATGACCTCGACCTCGACGAGGCGCGAAGCCAAAAGCCATACCTAATCTGGTATAGTTGCTACGACGCTGCCGCTATGTACCTGTCGATTCCCTCATTGGACTTAACGTTAGATCTGAGCGACCAGACCTGCCGACAATGTTAAAGACAACAAGGTAATGGGGCCAGCGGCGAGTTGGCCATTCACGACACGAACTCGAGGACTAGCCGAGCAAACAGAACCTCTCTCGCGGCGAGACTTTTAGCACTTAAGGGACCCTCCACTCCAAAAATACTCGCACGTGGCTGGCGAGACATGAGAACCTACGGATTAGACAAAATCCGTTCCAGTCGCTTCCACAACATCAGTGCGCATTGGTGAATCTTTGGTCAGCAAGACGAATTAAGAAATTTGATGCAGCTTTGATAATATTCTAATGGATGTTTGCTTTCTCGGTTTCAGAATATCATTTGAGTGTGTTATTATGAGTCACTATTTCATTCTTTTCAACCACCTGAATAAATATATTACTAACAGAACATAAATTAATGAATGCCACATAATCTAGATATGTATTTGATAGAAGAAACTTTTTTGAGAATCTCTTACACCGAGCACGGTGAGCAAGTGGTAACGTTCTGACTTCACATTTCGGAGGATGCAGGTTCGAATCCTGGTCCGGCCATCCAGATTTTGGTTTTGCATAGTTTCCCCAGATCATTCCGATTTCCTTATTACTTACCTTGCACTCAGTCCTTTCCGTCCTCTATTGTCTTCATCTGTATTGAACCGCAGCTGTCAATAAATGTCATTGTTTAACACTCGACGAGATCACTATCTGCAGAAGTAATTAAGACCGGGCTTGGTGGTGTAACTGGCCTCGCAGTCTGGAGGACTGCGGTTCGAATCCCCGTCCGAGCATCCAGATTTGGGTTTTCCATGGTTTCCCCAAATCACTCCAGGTGAATGCCGGGATGCTTCCTTCAAAAGGCCATGGCCGAATTCCTTCTCATTCCTTGCCCCCCATCCTTTCCCGTCTCTAAAGACCTCGTTGTTAAGAGACGTTACAAAAAAAACTAATTCCTGCTTATTACAACTGCATAAGATCAGCGCCGACTCGGGGTTATTTGGTTCAACTCCTGGCGTTAGGAGAAATTTTCATCATCAGGACTTGGCCGTGTGGATAGGAGAGGTGATGATGCACAATTCCTAATCACCAGGTTATGAGGAGTCTGGTGACTCAGTGCTTAAGGCGTCCGACTGGGGATTGAAAGGTAACCGGTTCGAATCCCTAATTTTCATTAGCTCTTAACCCAACCGTCACCTCTGGCACAAGTAGCTGTGTAATGTGAAGTACTCCAGTACGCATCCGTGGCTCAGATTCCACGTTAAACTGTAGGTCCCCTGTACCCGGCAGGATTGCCGGATTAGGTTAAGGTGGTTACGACCGGGGCGGAATGCGCAGCCAATAGAAACCCTGTCACCAGGTCATTACAACCACACGGAATGATATTTACTATATACCAGGTTGTTCACCAGATTCCTGGCTTAAATCCCAAACTTCTCCACAGTGCGTACGGAATAAGGGCAAACGACACTGTTGATGTGATTTGTTCGTCGGATGGGGACTTAAGCTTGATGTCTTTCGGAAGAGTAGGTCTGAATCGGCTAGCACCTGGTTTCACACTCTCACTTTTTTCGTTTCTAAACTGATCACACACACTATCAGACATAAACACTTACGAAAACTGTCACACTGGGGAAGGCAGTGATAAAGCACACCAGTTCATTTCCCATGGAGGTATAACCATCCCTCGTGATAATCGCCTTCACTCGGACACGAGTACTGCAATCAAGACGAAAAAAGAGAACTGACTACCTCCTCGTTTGCGGTAAAGTGTGTTATTGACCCCTAATTGAACTTTGATTTGTTGGCAACATCTACAATTCCTTACTTTTGTGCACCATCAACGTTGGTGATGAACTTTATCTGAGTTTATCACATCAAGCAAATTTCAGCCAGCATCACCGAGCCCATAACCGAAGTGCCCATCGGAATATATTTCCCAAGATTTAAGTCACTTTCTGGGCAGCAAAAGTATCCTTCACTAGGCTATAAGAGAAAGTTTCTTCATCTTTCTCTTTGAGTACTGTAACCGTGTCTTAGTGTACGTGATCACCATGGCAACATCGTGTAGAGATGTACTGGGGTGGTTTTCCGTTACCTTTTACAATGTGACAGTGTTTGAAAATGTTATTGTAAGTGTGTGATGGCGTATGTGTTCGTTGTAGAGTGTTATTTGTGTGGTGAATGATTTATTATTATTTTTATTGACGTTGCATCCGTCTTCTTGTAAGTAAATTAGTTAGGGCGATCTGAATGCTTACTCTAAACGCAAAATTTTCACCTTCATTCGAAGTACAACCTTACGTTTTTACTTGTTCAATTTTCCAACTGAGATACGGGGGATGCTATGACAATATTTATAGTTGCAACATTTGACTCAATACTTTCATGTTTTACCAAAGGGATTACATTGTTTGATATATAGCTGTTTTTATGTAGTGTATAATCAATGTTCAGTTTCATTGCCTACTGGTAGAGCAGCTACCATTTCTCATTGTACTGGTTCTCTGATATTATCACGGTGAAGCCTACTAGAATGTTCAACCGGCAATTAAAACCTGTTCTTTATGTTCTATTGACATTCGTCCAATATATACCGTAGAGTCGTAGACAGTATGTTAAAACTAACAGGCTAAATAAAAAAAGACTGATAGTAAATATGGATGAAATTTCGATAATATACATAAATAGTCTTGTGTGGCATTAGTGATCATTTTTTGATTTCTCGTTTTTATTATTTTTACAAGAAAAGGAAGATCATTTAGTTGTAACAGGTACACAGTGATCACAAAACATGTATTTAATTTTCATTTACTTTCTGTAATTGATGCTGCGTCCAATCAATTCTCGTTTCTCCCGACGTTTCTACTGAAATCTACGGTTATCCTCAGGAGGTAAGGCTTGGTTCAAAAGTCAAGAGAAACGAGGACTGATTGGACGCAGCGTAAATCTTACAAAGTAACTGACAGCAATGTGACTGCTCCAAAAGCGTTTTATGTACTTTTACGGTTATTCACTTAGGCTTTAACTAACAAATTATGTTTTGGAAGACCAAAGGTTTTAGTAGCGTTGTATATCGATAAAAAATTATCACTCTTCCAGCCGCATCATAGCGTCACAATTCTGGGACGTTCAGATGGACCATTTCTCCGCCTTCATTCTCAACTTAGTGGTTTTGACGCCGCTGAAAGCTCGATTTAAAAAAAAAAATCAAAACTACATTTTGTTAATTGCTTGTAATTACATCTCGCGATCCAAGCCTGACAAAATAACTTTTCCTGACGTACACTGCAATTAAACAGATGCTTTTCAATGTTGATACTAACGTGGATGGCAAAATTGATCAGTAGAAGCAGAAGTTCGGTAACATAACAAAAGTTTCAATTGGCTAATCCGTCCAACTTTGAAGTGATCAACTAAACCAGAGAGGTAATTCTACCTGGTAAGGTTGACATGTGTTTACAATAACTGAGAACCACAGAAGAGTACTAACGAAAGCTTTGTAAGAGTATAGGTAAAGATTAAAGTTTTCTCAAAATTCTAGCCGATACTGGGATACGACTCTGGATATTTAGGTATCGAGTTAAGAGTCACTAAAAAGACAGTTGAAATGCCTGAAACGCATGGGCATATTGGTACGTGTTAACACATTTTTTTTAAAAAAATTTGTTTAGTTGTTAAGTTTCGTTAATGGTGAGGTTGGATCCCAAAAAGTGTCACAATAACGATTAGCAAAATCGTCTTAGACAATTTTAGAGAGTTAAGAGAGCATTTTTTTTTTAAAAAAAGTGAAAGGAGCCTTTATTTTTGTTAGAAATGGCATATATATTTTCTTTTATTTTAATTACTAGCTTTTAGTTCCATCAAAAATGTCAGGTTGATCGCAGAGTTCTGGCAGTTAGAGAGTACTTACTATAGCAGTGACATAGAATATAGCGGAAACATCTATATCTAATATACATACCTTTTAAACCCATTAAAAAACAATGGATTGAATGCAGTGTTCTGACACTTAATATCCTCGCAGTGGTTTAGCTAAAAACAATTATTATTAAACAACGTTCATAAGCTTAAACATGATGAAATCTAGTACATATTTCTTAGTCAATGGTAACAGTGATATCTGTGGCCATTGAGTGAAAGAAAACATCTACAGCGACTGAAAATAAATAAACAAACAACCAATATGTTAATTTAAACGCAATACATACTTATTTCAGTGTGCTGACAATTAATTTCTTCGTGATTGTTTAACTAAATGGAATTGTTATTAAACAACATCGATTTTGCAGTAACGTCTCTGGACGCAATTAATTCGATAACAATGACCTGGCGCGTTGCGTCACGGTTACGGGCAAGATGACACAGTGAGCCAAGTAGCATTTTATATATATAGCATTTTTTTTCGGAAAGTTGTTATTTAACATTTGAGTACATTTCTATAAAACATACAAACTTTGGAGGATTTTTTTTTAAGAATATTTTATTCCTTCACTTGGTTTTTTTCGAACAAAACAGCCTCGTTTCCACGTACAGCCCTTCCTTTCGGTCAAAGATGATCACCTCATTGCTGACTGGTCTTTCTGAGGGAAGCATTTTACGCCCAACTTCCAAATTTAACGATGGGTGGCGGAGGAAATGGGGGGGGGGGGCAGGAAGAGAGAGAAGGGCGAGAGACAGATATATATGTCGAATATCTACTGTATGTTGCCCTGTTAACTGTCTCCTGTGTCAAACATATTACTTTGTCTAATAACTTTGTTTGAAAGGGTAGTAATTATAGCCCTTCGAACGCAACAATCATTTAGGTAACTTGGGAAAACAGTCTAAAAATCTAAATCAGGACGACATGTACCACCAAGCCCGAAGTTTGAACCTCTGCCCGTTGTACCTATCGCTATACAACACGATCTAAAGCGGGCAGGCACATTAGCGAGTATTGGCATCTACCAATATGACTCCAGGCAACATTTGGACATATTTTAAAAGTACAGTGGCGATGTGTTCGCACCCATGTTTGTGCCCTGTGGTATTTAATCAGTAGAGGTACACCTATAGGACGAGGAGTTGGCTCTGGATAGTGTGTATGCTTACCCGTTGTTGTGCACAAGCGTTAAATCGCGAGCGATCTCTTGAATATTCCCTCCCAGTGTCTGCACGACTTCCGAGAAGGAATGACCGATTTATCGGGCCCCAACGACCTGCCAATGATCAAATGCTCAAAGATCATTCCTGTTACCCATACTGCGTTAGATTATTACTAAAATCATGACTACCACTCCGCGCCATCAACGGTGTACCAAAACTGTGTGACGCCAACTGTTTCCAATTCAATTGCTATTCAGTGTGTTTCGAACATAACTTTTTTTTTTTTAATCTGCTTAACGTCTCTCTAACAGTGAGCTCTTTAGAGACGGGAAAGGATAGGGGGCAAGGAATGGGAAGGAATTCGGCCATGGCCTTTTTGAAGGAAGCATCCCGGCATTTGCCTGGAGTGATTTGGGAAACCATGGAAAACCCAAATCTGGATGCCCGTACGGGGATTCGAACCGCCGTCCTCCCGAATCGATCATAACTACTGCTCCTTTAAAACAATTGCGAAAACAAAAGAATATTATTTTCTTCAACAAATGAAGTCCAAATATCCCAAAGGATGCTTAATTTACGTCTTAGTTTGTAACATGCCACTGCTCTAATCATTGAAAGCTTGAAAACTGAGTTGTAAATCTACCTATACTATTACATAACTTTAAGCGTGTTGCGTCTGTCTGTTCCTTTGTCCAGGCATCTCGTAAAAACTACCAGCCCAGTTTCACAGTTTTATAACTTACAGCTCGACTAACCGGAAAATGCAGCAAGAAATGATAATTCGTTCATACCGAGAATAGTTAGACGCCACAGATCGCATTGGAACTAAGATGAACACACATTTAGGAGATTCTCATCAAAGATCAGGCTAAAACATAGATAAACACTGCATCCTCTAGAATCTGTTAATGTTATTTTTTACAAAGTAACTTTGGTTCTTTATTTCTTCAGTTATCGGAAATACAATAGGTTAAAACATATTGATAACATTATTCAAAGCAGTATTTCAAAGATTATCACTCCGACAGACGTAGTGATATTGTGGTATATACTTCATGGTAAAGACTGCAAACATACTACATTAAAAAAGGTTATACATTACTACTAGAAGAAAAACAAATCATACATTATAAATACGATGTGTCATTTTTATGAATTGCATAAATGATTCACGGAGATATTAGTTACCGTACTTATGATCGAAAATATAGGAAAGTATGTAGTTAAGTCTATTTACAGCAGGAAAATATTTCAAATCTTTCGTTTTGTTCTCACAACCTCTTTAACTGTTTCGCCAAAGAAAATCTCAACGTTGACGTTAACAGTCTCCACAGAAGACGAACAACCCGAATTATTGCGTTAATGCTTTCCAATGCAGTCATCATGTGAGTTCACCCGTCTCATGCAGCTGCAGATTACGCGCTAAAGATGCATCAGTGTGTGGTCGTAAAACAGGTAAGTACCACTGTTTAACGCAATACTGCATACTCCCAACATAAAAGCGAAGATTTAAACGACAGTGGAGGACTGCACACAGCCGCAGTTACGCGTAGTTAACTCCAATTATGAGTAAGGTAGATTTCTGTACGCCTAGTATCTTTTTACTTTTTTCTAAAGGCTACTGGAGATTTGCCTTACGTAAAACTGAACTGCGGTTATTTGCAGATCTCCACTGTCATTTTTGTTAATAAAGTAAATTTTTCCCAATTCCGGATTCTGCAGAAAATTATTAAGTTAAAATCACAGACTTACATACTAAGAGAATTCTAGGAAATGCTACGAAGCAATGTATGCGATCTCAGAAGATATACGTCAGACAAAATTGAACAAAACGAAGTATTCTAAAATACACTTACGACAAAACTGTCGCTAGAACATAATAATAGGTAGTGTCTTTCGGTCTAAAAATGTACTGATATTTATGTAAATTACCTGTGTCCAGACAGTAATAGCAAATGTTTTATTACCATTAAAGTTTCATAAGAAAAATCCATGGAATGAGTGCTACACAATCCTAACTGTCGAGTTTGATTTAAATTGCTCTTGATGACAAGTATTGCAAATATATGTTGCAAATAAATGGGCTGGTTAAAGTTATGTGCGTTTCATATGAACTGTGTCATAATTACAATGACAAGTTCACAACTTTGACCAACGTCATTGCGGAATAGTCCGAAGCCTGACACCTGTTTAGTTGCTTCGATCCTAGTTGATGTAATAAGTTTCCAGTTGGTCTGCAGGGTAGTTGAGGAGGTAGCGTACTATTCCTTAATGTCAGATTATGTACAAAAGTCATAGTAAACCTTAAATCTCTCCTTAGTGTGTATGAATTGAGACTACGCGACTCATTTTGTTATTATCTCTGCTGTACATCTTTATATATAAAGATGAATGTATGTTTGTTTGTTTGTTTGTTTGTTTGTTTGTTGGTTTGTTTGTTTGTTAGTTTGTTTGTTCTTCATACAAATCCACAGTTTTCATCCGATCTCGATGAAACTTTGCACACTTATCCTTTGAAAGAAGGAGAAAAATACTGTCTACATTTGGTTGAAAAATTATCTGGATAAATAACACATTTTGTCTCATAACTTCGAAATACGGCGAGAGACAGACACGTTGAATATGGACGTCTCCGTACAGTGTTTCAGTGTAATGGACTGCCAGCTCAGTGGCTAAAGCGCTTGCTTACGCACGTCGTGGTCTCCGGTTCAAATCTCCGTGGAGGCTAAGATTTTTAAAAATTGTTTTTGATCGTAAGAGTCACGGTAGGGCCGTAGGTTATTCGGATTGAATGTTAAACTGTATATATTAGACCTTATCGAATGGTGACAGAAATATGTTGGAAATTGATTCTCTTCAAGAGACAGGTTCGACGGTACAATGATATAGTGTTAGCTTTCCTGTCATATTATTCCGACTCGATATTGTTTGGGACCAATCCTTCGTCACCAACAACTTTCTATATTTAATTCTGGCAAAAAAATTCTTAATCCACGCGTACGAAGTCGCGGGTACGAGCTAGTAATATATAAATCTGTAGCAGGTTGCGTTTGATTCTTTCTTTGTTCCGGCATCACGCAGAAACTGCTGAACCCATGTGAATGGGATTTTCACCGTTTAAAAGCTCATGGCTAATCTTAGACCTGCGATGTATTATAAGACTACGCGACCAGAAATCATAATGTGTTCTTAACCTTACAAGATATATTACTTTAGATTCTTAATACAATTCAGAAGGTGTACACTATATCAAAGATTTCTAATACATTTAAAAGGGTAAAGACAAAATCAGAGATCAACACTAAAATAAGATATACATTAGTGAGAAAAACATAAAACTTTGTTCAACGATACTATTGGTGGTTTAGAGCAAAACAAAACTAGTATAGAATGGTGGAAGTGGAAAACGGCACAGGACATAGTGCATATTAACAGTCCCTGATCTAAACTACCAGGATCCAACTTACCGGGGCCAATTTGGTGTAAACTAAATCGGATTAGATGTGGTACGGGAAGAACTTCTTCAACTCTGCACACTTGGGGCTGGGCAGATTCTCCGTACTGTGACTGCGGCGAGGTTTTACAAACTGTGTCGCACATTGTGCAGGACAGCCCACCCAGATTTGGGTTTTCCATGGTTTCCCAAATCACTCCAGGCAAATGCCGGGATGCTTCCTTCAAAAGGCCATGGCCGAATTCCTTCCCATTCCTTGCCCCCTATCCTTTCCCGTCTCTAAAGACCTCGCTGTTAGAGAGACGATAAGCAGATAAAAAAAAAAGCCCACTGCGTGTCTTTCTTGGTAGTCTGGAAGACTTAAATTTGGCCACGCTAGAGGCGGTGGCTTGGTTGAAGTGCCTCGACGTCACGATGTAGTAGTTGTGACTGGAGATCCTGTCTCAGTGGCCGGCTGCGGGCATTGTCCGCTGAGCTATATGTATATATGTGTGTTTACTTTGTTTGAAACAAGAGTGTTCATTGAATACAGTAAAATTGTTGTTGAATGTTGTAAATGTGATACAGCATCATACGCAAAATAAAAATAAGTGGAAAAAGCGTAATTACTGGTGATGAGGCGAGTAAAGATATTGACGAAAGAATGAACAGAGGTGCAGGGAAGGGAAAAGATGACGATGACCATAATCTGGCACTTGACTTCAGGCATAAAGGTGTTAAAAAATTTCTTTCGTAGATTAGGGGGTCAAGGATTGTAATAAATTGCCAAGGAAAATGAACAATCATTTTCCAAAAACGCAGAAAGGCTTTAACTTTCGTAAAGGGCAAACGTAGGCGGGTACGAGGAAGGGGGAAAATGGGTGTGTGGGGAAATTGCAACCAGAGCGTGCGCTACATAGCAATTAAAGTAAATTAACCGCATTAGACTTTGATTTTTGTGACGACAGATTTTCAGTTTTTATTTTTGGAATTCGTAAATAGTGTCGTTGACGTTCGTCGTTGTATGGAGCAGTTTACAGCAAGACATCAAAGTCCAGCTATGATGGCCGAAAATGTTCGTCTCAAAATTACACCTTTGACAAAGAGAACGATACAAAACACGGCAGCAAACAATTCTTGTCCATGCTGCATTTTAACATATCAGCAGCTCCGCCAATATTATGGCTTAAAAAGTCAAATATTTGCCGCAGAGTTCTTGACTCCCTCGGTCCACACGATCGAATCTCTGGGAAATGCTGATAAGATTATAAGGCCATAAAGACTGCGAAGATTGATGACAGATTAATACCGTTTTCGAAACGAATTTTGCCCTCTTTCGAAAGAGTTTAAGCGATTGTTAAAATTTCTGTCTAACATTTTCTTCTTCTTCTCCAGCTCTTCCCAACATTGTGGGATCGGTTGTCTTTGATGAGTTTTAGTCATCGTTGGTATGGTCGAATCTGAAGCTTAATTTTCTGACCGCGTGCCCTTGTTGACGTCAAGCATTTTATTCCCACTTCCAGGTTGTACCACGTTCTGATGGGAAGGAATTGAATTGTTACCATCTATCTCGCTTAGTTCTCGAGATATATTGTCTCCAAATTGAGGTTATTAGATTGGGATGCGGCTTCGAAAAAAACAATTATTTTGCCAAAGCCACTACGAACTACACGTTGTACATGCAGAGAGGGTGTTTTATTTTTTTTACCCCTTGTGGTTAGGTTGAAACGGGGCCTGTAGCAGAATAAAGACTTCATCAAAGGCACAAGCCACTATACTTACAACTAATTTTTGATGGTCGATATCTCGAGAACTAAGGGAGATATCAAAAATTTGACTATTGATTTTCCATTTCTCTCGTCGAGTTACATAAGAATCAATCATCAAATTGCATCGCTGCGGTTATGCCCATCTGAACACACAAAATTAATTGTGAACTTCATTTTTAGTAACAACATTGCCAGCATTAGTATTCCTAGTTCGTGGAGAATAAATTATCACAATTAATCTCATTATATATCTTCAGAGTGAACTGTAATTTGACTAATAAATTCACTGAATCGCGATGTAAACTTGATCTGAACCTTATCTTTTGTGCTTCATACTATTAGTAATATTCAGTTTCTACAAGCTTACTAAGAAGAAATTGTACCAGTAGTAGATAGGCATACATAAATTCGCCAACAGCATCAGTGAATTTATCTTGTAACCATGCATCAAAATTCGGAAGCTGAAACTGGACTATGGGGAATGTGTACGGAACAGTATGGATGATATAACAGGTTATTTCCTATCTGGCCTGTTTGTGATACCATGTGCAACACAAGCTAGCATTATATATATATATATATAAATATGAACTTTGAAATATTAGAAAATGAAATATTCACAGCAGCAAACACAGTGTAAAACAGCGCAATGTTTTGGGTAATCTACTATGGCCGCCGCGCATGCGTACTAGGCGCCGGGTGTTTACAGGCTTCAGAGATTGAACGGCATTTTGCCTCCTCTCTTTTCCTTCCTCCGTGAGTCAGACTCTCCCGAACGTGAGTGTGGTCACATGCCCGGTCCTATTATACCTCCCAGATGCAATGTGCGGCGCCTCAGCGCACTGAGCAACACTGGGAGGTTTCTCTATATTGTTTTATTTGGATATAAGGTGCAGAGATGGTAAGAGGAGTGAGTTGTGCTGCGAGAACGTTTCAGAGTAGCGCAGAATGGTGGAGCGTATAGGCACGTGTAGCCTGTCCGCAGCCTATCAAGGCGCTGTTTGTTTGTGGGGCGCAGGTAGCGGCTGGCTACGGTAATTGTAGCTACCGGTTCCAGACGGGCTACGGGCAAAGGCGAGGCACGCAGAATACACACTGGAGGCAGGCGACCACCTCCCAGCGCCGTCATTCAGCGACCCAAGCTGGTCGACTATCGACTAGAATCGACCGTAAATGTTCCATTGCACATTGTTATTGCACTCACATTTTGAAATACGTTGCTCGTATTCCGAATATGAATATTTATAACTACTGTTGTCTCGGGATATAAGTCAAGGATCTTCATTGAGAAACTGAGCGTGGGTGGTTTACGGTTAAGTTCTGCTCTCGCATTCAGGAAGACCCGAGTTCGATTCCTCGTACGGCCATCCATGTTAATGCCGGAATGGTGCCTTCTTCAAAAGGCCATGGTCGAATTCCTTCCCGTGCCTTCCCCCAGTCCTTAATAACCACTAATAACATCGACAAGGCGTAAAAACACAAGCAAGCAAGCAAAAAAAAAAAACAAAAACAAAAAAAAAAAAAAAAAAAAAACCTGAAAACTGACAACAAATTCCAGCACGACGTTGGGGTTAGGATATTAGCCTCCTGTTGCTGGGGTCGTCGGTTCGAATCCGACCACGGACGGGGGAGTTTTTAATGAAATGTTCTGTTTGTCCCGTATTGTTCGCAATGTTGTACATAAAAAATGGCGGAAAAATTCTCCCATTGAGAATCAACAGCTTTTTGTATGGATGTTATACCCATGGCGATAAAATAAAAATCGTTGAAGATGACCGGAAAAAATACAGTTTTTGTTTTCATTGAGCGTGGTGTGGTGTGTGAACTGTAACGTTATGGCCTCTTATTCGGTAGGACACAGGTTCGAATTCCCGTACGGTCTTTCAAACTGTGATTTCCCGAAATCACCCCAGGCAACTGGCGCGATAGTTCCTTAAAAAGGCCAAGGCCGAATTCTATCTCGTTCTTTCCGCCTAGTCGATTCCAGCCTCTAATGGCCCATGAGTTTTTTTTAATAAAAAAATAAGGAAAGTAGATTAAATTTCTTTCCTTGCACTCTTCTTCAACGAATCATCGTAATATTCTACTGTCAACTGTCTTTCATACTATTAATCTGAACACATTCGCTTTTGTGTGAACACATCACCGAGTATGAAATTAATAACATACCAATATTTACGTCGAACAAACAAACGGTATGATGAATGTAGCAATATGAGGCATCGATATGTGATGGTATAATATAAATATTTTTTCTTCCCCTCCGCCTAGTTGTCATCTTGATTATAATGACAAGGACTTTTCATTATCAACTTGAATAGAATAATATAAAACAATGGCATCAAACTTACAAAGTTTTATTGCAGATAGAATCACTTAATATTTTACCTTAAGATTGCTTTAGCTCTTCCTTATGACCTTGATTTACCTGATTCCATTAAGAGAATGTTTACATAACACACAAGTTTGGCGATAAAAAACATTTCCTACATGAACATTTTTCTTTGGAAATTTAGCTTTATGAAGCTTTGTGTTTTTATTTTACTTTTTTGTGAAGGTTTTACTGTTGCACGTAGTTGCCAGTAATAAAACGTATCAACAGTTCACTACCAAATTTATCCAGTAAGCTTTACAAGGTGCTCTTTTAATGTTACTGCAATATCAGTGGACTAGAAAGCTACATTTTAAACCATTATTGGCTAATTGCATATAACTAAACGATACGTTATCATAAAATCAAATTAGCAACTGATAATATATTTCATTGAATATGACCGCGGTTCAATTTCTTCCCGTTATTGTTTCGCCTCTTAAATATAATTAACTCTAACAGCAATCACTACAAGACGGCACAGTTAAGTTACCTTACTGTTTCCTTACGTGTTGGACCATCCACTTTGTCGTAGCCTAATAATAGAATTCGTAACTCCCATAAAGATGTAAAGGAACGATAAAAAAGCTGTAGGAGAGGATGCAGTATTTGTTGATTTTGTCTCAAGGTCCATCCTTTTGATTGTATTGATAACACGGTTTACTGGTTTCCGAACAAGCATTTATCGCGTTCATAAAATATTACAGAGTCTTTTAGTTCAATTAAATAAACAAGTTCATTCTTTAAAAGTTACAACGTTTGACCACTGCACAATTCTTTAAGTATACAGCGACAGTTCCTTTGGAGGCATTAAATTAACACGATTTCTGGTAGTGGAAATAAGTAGACATCCATATTTCTTGTTTTCTTCCTTCGCTGAAGAAATAAGCAGCAAGTTCATCATATGAGAATCAGTTACGATATTTTTCGAAGTAAAAAGATAACAACAGGTAGTAAATGCTCTAACTTTAGCACGGAAGAAATTAAAATTTTCCGTTACAAAACATGAATAAATTGGATTTGGTTTCAGAAAAAACATAAAAACAGTTGATTCTTTACCATTTATTTATAGGTTTTTTATCTTAATATTAATTACTCAAATTTAATTACACAAACAAACAAGAAGTATTGCGTTCATTACATAGTAATAATTCTACTGTTATCGAAATGCAGAATGTTTGTTTGGGACAAAAATTAGCTTGGATTTTTCCTACCCACGAAACTAAGTAATGGAAATACTGTAAAGGCTTAAGTGAAACTATAAAAATAGGACTGAAACCTAGATTCCCAATGAGATGACAAACTGAACGTAAAGTTATGTCGCTCCACAATACTTATGGAGGAAATGTTAAATGCAATAATCTCCACCCGATCTGCCGATAGGCTAACGGGTGAAGATTCATTTCTAAAACTAACAGATGCGTTAAATGCTTTTTCTTTTTCATATTGGAAACTAACACAAATAAATTTTATCAGACACGCTAAATTGTAAACCTACCTGATTTACTATTTCTTACGCCTGAGCAGTAGTAAGGAGGCGAAACGTATGTGATATTTAACGCAAACTGTTAACATTTTTTATGTAGTTAACAGCTTAAAGAAGACGGCCAAAATAAAAGAGGTATCGATGTACCTAGTTGGTGCATTTCGTAACAAAACGTACAGTACATATCAGTGATATGATAATCATTTTTGTTTCAACATGTAGTCGTCATGTCTAGGTTGTAAAGTTATTTGGGAGCTCATTAATAATTTTTACTAATGAAGGATTTCAATTTATTTACTTCCAGTCTACGATTCAAATGGGCAAGTTATTTTGAATATTGATGTAAAAAAATCATAGATTTATGGATTTTTTAAAATATCCTGAAAAAGCATACAGCGAAAAGGAATGGAAATTATTGAACGTGAAATATGTGTTGAATACGGTGCATAGCTTCCTTTTTTTTCCACTAAGCTACGACGTGGAAGTATTTTATTCTCTAGTCAACTTGTCGAACCCAGATCGAGGGTCTTACAAAGTGGCAACTCGTGCCAAGATTTCACACCAGGATGACTCTCATATTCACTCACGTCTCATACAATTATCTCACTTGAATAAGTAGGTATGAAGGATCACCCTCGGTCAGGAGACGATATTGATTGCTTCAAGGTTGCAGCTCCGTTACTATTATGTTTAGGAACCAAGAGTTTAAATCATTTCAATATACAATATTATAAATTTTTCTGTGAAACTCAGCTTTGAACACACACGCACACACATACACACACACACACACACACACACACACATACACACACACACACAAAATTGTTTACGAGAAATTAAATAGTAATCAAATAGTAATACACACTGTATATTCTTACTTTTTCAGTGTAATATTTTACAATTAAGGAAAATACGTTTACTCAGAGTGAAATTCCAACAGCGATGTCTGAGAGAAATCATCGGTGTTTTTTTAGAACGGTAAAAACTGATTTAAGATCCATTACATTCTTCATTATTGAGTTACATATGATTAACAATAGTTGAATCCGGTATACATCTTGGTAACATAAATGTTTCTATTAAATAACTGAAAAATCTGATACGAAGGTAACGATATTTTATATAGTGTGCGGTGTAGTTAATACGTAGAAAATTATTTTATTGTATTCTATTTCATTACAGTGTGACTTCCGATCAGTATCTTGAAGGTACCTTAACCTAATTTTAGACCACATAAACGTAGATTTTTTTAATCTGCTTAACGTCTCTCTAACAGCGAGGTCTTTAGAGACGGGAAAGGATGGGGGGCAAGGAATGGGAAGGAATTCGGCCATGGCCTATGAAGGAAGCATCCCGGCATTTGCCTGGAGTGATTTGGAAAACAATGGAAAACCCAAATCTGGATGCCCGGACGGGGATTCGCACCGCCGTCCTCCCGAATGCGAGGCCAGAACGCTAACCATTACACCACCACGCTCGGTATAAACGAAGAACAAGAATTGATAGAAGCACTTTACGTGTCGAGTTTCAATAGGAAAGGTAGATTCGATAGTTTAAAAGGACGGACTTCCGTAAGATCCGGTTGGTATTAGTGGTATGAAAATGAAGTATGACTAATTACCCCAAAAATTATCAACGGAGTTACTGCTGTGAGATTTATAATGGATAAGAGAAAAATAAAAGGAATTACTATGAAGAATTTGATGAAAGAACTTCTGACAAAGTCAATTAGGACGCAGTGGATATGTTGAGATAAAGAGATAACTCAGGATAGGAACAAATGGAGGAATGCATCAAACCAATCCAAAAATAATGACAGATAGGAAAACAGATTAGAACAAAATTCCGCGATTTATCTATGCATGGTATATTTTGAATTTTGGTAACCCATATAAGAGTAAATTTCTTCTAGTATAAATAGGCAAAAATAACTTTACAGTTTTCTAAAGAACGTAAATAATCTAACATTTCTTTTGCACCGTAGACACCGAAAGAGAAGCTTAATTCATGCAATATTGAACCAAAATTTAAACTGCAAAATATTGTAACACGAAGGTAGGCATAGAAGGGTGTATATCTGCAATATTAAAAACATAATCCATTTTAAAATATTAGAAATAAGTTATATTCATATGGTTTAACAATTTAGATTTATGTGAAACAGAACTAAAAGGCGAAGAGTTTTAAATTATAAAAAGTATCAGTTATCAAATCTGTCCCTATATGTAATGTGAAAATTCATACCACCCTCTTGATGTCTGTTAGTGCGACAGTATAAGCTTTTTTTGGGGACAATGTGAAATGATTGTTGTAACACACAATTACATGGCACATCGACGTCCTTTGGAACATATTATTCCAATTATAGAATAAGTACATAAATAATAACATTTCAAATCCTATGTATCTCTGTAACAAATAGTTTAGACTATTGCTTGAATTTTATTGGCTGCATTTATTTCTTAATTGGGATTAAGTTGATATTTTGACTGGCAATATTAACAACTTATCTGAGACATAAGGGTGTTTATTCTCATCGACAAAGAAACTAGCAAATACTGGAAGATATTACACCACTATTCACAGAAATGAAGAGAGCATACACATGTGGGATCAATAGCTTTGAGGTGAGCATCTGTACGGTAGCAGCCCCCGACGTACGAGGCAGCTGCGTTGCATCCACCCCGCTTACACCTGCGTGCTCATCCAGCTGTCTAAATGTAAACATCGAAATGAAATACCATTTCCAAGAAACTCGCCGGTCTGGCGGAGGTTTACATCTGCGTACAGATGGGGGCAACATCCGAAGCGATTCGTTTCATTATGAAGGCAAACTGGATGATATTGGACTACGCTTCCACATATTGGGAAAGGGGGCAGGGTTATCGTAAATTTTAGTTATTTATAATGTGAATTATCTTTTTGACATATCCTGATGTATTTTGTTCAGCGTAATAATTCATCCCGCCTCTAATGACCTTAGCCTTCGACGAGGTGTAATATACAGGGCGTTCGCCGGAAAACGCTACCCTCCCAGTCTGTTGCCGTCGGCAACTTGCTCGGTCAGTGGTGCCAGCAGCTCCCGCCACACGGCACCGTGAATCACCGCACTGTTTAACACCTCCGCTGCCCCAACAGTGCAGTGACGCAGTATATTGGGACCCTTACATTGTTAAGAACGGTTTCTTTGCATTGTAGCTAGTTTGTGACTTCAGTCTCTTATTAATCAGTGTTGTGAATAAACTTTTCTTCGCGGTTTGGCTGGTTTGGGGCTTCATACTCTTACTAATCTGTACCGTGTTTGAGTGTGAGTAAAATTATGGTACGTTACAGTTTGCAACAAAGAATATTTCTCTACGATACATATGTGAAGAAGAAGTCGTTTAAAAAGTGTCGCAGTAAATTTCGTCACGTATTTCCTGGCGCTTTACTGCCAGCTAAATCAACAATTCTGCGTCTGGTTAAAAAAGTAAGAGAAACGGGTTCATTTTTTAACAAAAAGAGACTGTCGGTCAACCGTATTCTCACAGAGGAGAAAATTGACGATATCGCTTTTCGACTAGAACAGTCACCCAAAAAATCATTAAGTCAGTTAGGGCAGCGTGTGTCTCGAAAAATGTTCAGAAGATGTGAAATGTGCATTACACAAGAGGGTCAACACTTCCAGCATCTTTTATAAGGTAAGCTAATGAATTACGTCACATTTAAATGCTTAGCACATACAAGTTTATGAAGCGTAATTATTATGAAATAGTCCGCGGCCGACGGTCGAACAATGCCTGAAGATGAGCGCTTGCTCGCCGGGAGCAGTTTCTTCCTTGTAGCGCTAACAGTGGGTTGCGTTTCCCGGCGAACGCCCTGTATATATATATATATATATTCATCCTTAGGTACGATGATGCTGTAAAATACATAGGATAGTGTAAGGAGGACAATAGTCCTAAAATCATGTCTCCTAGTAGAAAATATATCTGTACAAGAACTACTGTGCAAGTCATCAGGTATATCAGTAAAATTTTTCCAAGTCTTGTCTGATTACTTGATATGGAACCCACGTACTTCTTCCTCAAGAACCACTTAAGGACCGCGATTTGGTAAGATGAATGACACCATCTTAGAGTGAGAACAGCGGACATAAAGACAGTCGCTAGAATTGCATAATAAAGAGAATAAGAAGGAAAATGCATTGCAGTGCAACATGACTCCCAGGAGATCCGTGAATTTAGCGTGTCATATTTAACACAGCTCCTTAACTGTTTTTAGTTAAACCTTTTTAATTTTTTCTTCCCTCCCCCCTCACCGCGTAATCCCGTCCCAGGCTAATCTGGTCATCATGGTTCAGAACACTTGTGAAGTGAAACAGATTGGGAAATGCAAATCATATATAATTTTTTCAGGTAGATTTTCGAAGAATAGAAACCAACGCATTCATGAAACATACCCCATATATCCACTCATAACACTACGCCAAGGCCTATATTCAGAGTGCTAATTTAATACAATTACATTTAATTACTTTGCAATGCTGAAAATGCAATAGTGATAATGGTATGATAAGTGGTTTTCATTAGGACAGTCGAAATATTAATCTATCGCCTTCATTTGTAATTTAACATAGTGCTACGCTATACTGTTGACAAGTGAAATGAAGTACTGGCTTGATGTTTGAAAATATTAATTTAAGACTTGCGAAATCAACGTGTTACGTGTAGAGAAAGCACTGGATACCCATCATCCACCAGGCATCCAATTTTGAATTGTAGATTCAACTCGTACATCTAAAATATTCTAAAAAATTTGTTATCTGTTCACCACTGTGTAATATTTTACATGCTGCTGACAAGTAGGCATTCTGAAATAGTTGCAGGAGTTGTGTAGTTCTTTTATCTGTGCGCCATATGTTTACTTTTGTTCCATATGTCACAGATTTTGCTCAGATCCGCGAGTAAAAAACACGTCCAAAATTTAGCAGAGGGCATAAGGCCATTGGTAATAATTAGTAATTTTTATCTGTAAATACTGATAATTGGCTTCTAAGATTCTGAAACAGTTGCAGGAGTTGTAGTTCTTTTATCTGTACGCCATATGTTTACTTTTGTTCCACATGTCACAGAGTTTGTTTAGATACGTGAATAAAATACACGTCCAAAATTTAGCAGAGGGCATAAGGCCATTGGTAAAGATTAGTAATTTTTATCTGTAAATACTGATAATTGTCTTCTAACTACGAATTTTAGATCAGCAGAAAATTGGTTGATACACTACGAGATGTGTTCGCTCTTGTGAAAGCATGGAATAGTGTTCATTTAGCAACTAATTATTTAGTATGTTAGTAAACTAGCATTTGATGATTCTGAAAGCCGATATTCCTTAAATGTTTTCTTTTCTTTATTTAGTGAGATTTTCGTAAGGCTTTCCAGTAGTTTGATGTTTCTCATTTTTCTAAAAGATCTCTGCTAAACCCACTAATAACGTTAAAATTAGGAGAAACATTGCTGAGAACGACAGTAGAAGAGATAATGCACTACCTCACTCTAATTTTTTTTATTTATTTATGAATGGATTCAAACTGCGATTTCAAAAAATTTCTTACAAAATTGATATTTTTTTGAACCCATTAGTTACGCTGGTGTACCCCTGATAGCAATGCTTTATTTATTTATTTTAAAAAATCTGAACTCAACAAAATATTTTCACTTTCAGTTAAAACATTAGCGCACTTCTAATCTTAATTGTATGTTTATTCTAGTTAATGGTACTGATGAAGAACGCTGGATGTTGGTCTGTGTTAGTAACTATTCACTCGTTTTTAGAGACGATAATTTAAGCATGCATATTTGCACATGACTGGTTGTCGTGTAGACATGTTCAACTGCGATTTTTCTTACCTCCGGAAAGCATGACGGAACCTTGTCTCGCCACGTGAGCTGTGTCCCTTTGTTTCGGAGCTACCAGTTTTGTAGACACAGCTCGAAACAAAGCAGCTTCCGACACTCACAACCAGCTCTCCACGTTATAAACACCAACAACTATCCTTGTTTCCATCCCGCACTGATGCTACTTCAGTAACATATTCTTAATCAAGTGTTTACTTTTCTGCTGTGGATGAATTAGTGATTTATCAGTCAATCTTTAACAGAGGAGTGTCCAAGAGACCAGCATATTTCCTGAAAAGGTACGTTGTTGAGTGGTTAAAAAAAAAAAAAAAAAAAAAATGTGAATGCCATTGAAGTTAGAAATGTTACATTTGAAATTCTCATAAACCTTAACATATTTTTGATGAATAATTGTGTGATGTAGAAACCGAATACATTATTTCTCACAGTATCTATTCCGTTGAGCACTGAATACTTTTCCAAGGGGACAATTTGCTACTTGCGAGTATCCTACATCATCAGAACCCGGAAAAGCAATGTCTTTATAGCAAAGCAAAAACGTCTTTCTCCGGATTTGTTAGTTTTATTCATGAACCAATTGTATCAACAGATTTCAGTGATCTGATCGATCTTCGAAGTGCATAATGGAAGGCGAGCTAACTCATACAACACGATTTACTGGCTTTTCAACGCGATAACGAATAAAACAGCATCTTCGCTGCAAAGTTAAATGTTGGACCAGAAGTGGATGGAAACTCACACTGGTGGTTGATTCCACAATTATTCTCTTTGACAAGGATCTGCTGTGCTATACCAAACGAACTAACGCAACAGCTATGGGATTGAAGTCATGTTCTTAAAGATTTATAGACCTACATGAATCCTGATCCGGACATGCTGATTTCAGTTTTTTTTAATTTCACATATTTATTAAGACAATTTCCTGACCATAGCCAAACTTATTACGGAATAGATGTCATAGACATGATGACTTCTACAATCAACGAAACATTGCATGATGAAAATTATTCGTATCCTTCACCATACCTCGCGACGTATTTATGTAACGCCATAACTGCGGAATCTAATTCTTCAACCCATTATCAGTCAAAAAGAACGGATACCTTTTTATTTATCTCTATTGCGATTTGAAGGGAAACCAGAGTATTACAGTTTTAAATAAAAGTGATTTACTGAAGAAGGTGGTGGGAAAATATTTTTGTTAGTAATCTTTCCACAAAATACGTGAAATTTCCATAATTTTTAACTTCATCATCGCCGTTTCTTAGTTGTAATGCTTCGAGATCTGTCAGATCAGCGGAAAAATGACATCAACGTTCATCTGAACAAAGTTATGTTCTCTGTCGGAATCAAAATTTCTTTATCCAGATTTCATCCCATAAACTGACAAAAACGATCGATTTCCCCCCTGTTTATCCCAGTTGTTTCGATTTCAGTTCTTCCAGCTTACTTTTCTGCATTATTTGCGAGAGTATAGGGTGACTTAATTTAATTGCAATGGAACATACGTTCCGGTGGCAATTTCCCTACACATCCATCTTCCCCCTTTCCTGCACCCACCAACATTTTCCCTCAGCAAATTTTAACTTTAAATTCTTTCAACGTTTTAGGTAAATTATTCATCATTTCCCTTGGTAATTTATTCAAATCCTTGACAATCTTACCTAAAAAAGAGAATCTTCCCACAACTTTGTGTCTGAAATCGAGTGCCAGCTTGAGGTCATGGTCATCTTTTCCCTTCCATGCACTACTTTTCATATCTACTCCAATATCTTTCCATGCCTCATCGCCAGAATACGCCTTGTACAATCCCATGACCCTTTTCATCCTCATCCTGTCTTGCAATGAAACCGATTCCAGCTCCTTTATCATATCCGTCACTGATTGCATTCTACGATAATTTCCAGAAACTAATCTAGCAGCCCTTTTTTGCACCCTCACAAATTCCTGTATTTGATTCGTAAAATTTGGGTCCAGTACTATAATACCATATTCGAGCAACGGTCTGATAAAAGTTCGAGATTTCATTGATCGTTTAAGCTGTCATATTGGCCTATTATTTACCTGTAGACAGCCTCGGGTTATTGTTTTATATGGTGGATCCTTTATTAAGAATGAGACTGGAATGAACGGAGTGTGCGTTGCCGTTGGGGTTTGGCGTGGTACTCACCACCAGTGAGCCGTGGCGGGCGCGACGTGTATCGCGGCGAGCAGCAGCAGCAGCGGCGGCAGCAGCTGTCTCGACATGCCTGGCGTGTCGAGGCGCGGAGCCCTCCTCACGCGCTCATGGCGCGCTCTACCGGCAGACTGAGTGCTGCTGTACGAGGGCAGCGCCGCCCCACCAGCTACCTGCTGTACGAGGGCAGCGCCGCCGCGGCACCCAACCAGAGGCCCGCGCCGCGCGGCGCAGCGCACAGTGGCTGCGCTACCTGCTCCCTACGCCACATCCACTCGAGTGTCGAGGACACTTTCTGTAACTGAAAACGCGTGTTGTCTACTCATGTACGTCAGGTTCTGATGGCGGAAAATTGGAAATCCAGGCTATAACGTCAGTAATCTTAATCGATGTCCATACCCCATCTACCTATGAGGACAGCAGAATATTTTTTGAAGTAAAATCTCCAAAAGGTTGATTTAGTTCTATTAGACTTTAAAAAGGCTTTCGACACTGTGCCTCACACTAGGTTACTTAGGAAACTTCGTGGCTACGGCATATCTAGACAAATATGCGACTGGGTTGCAGACTTTCTGGAGGGCAGAACACAGTGTGTAGTTCTCGACGGTGAGCGTTCAACACTTACTGAAGTGAGGTCCGGGGTTCCTCAGGGAAGCGTGATAGGGCCTCTGTTGTTTCTCATATACATTAATGATTTGTGCGACATAATAAGGGGAATAAAACGATTATTTCCCTATGATGCTATTATTTATCGTGAAATCACAACCCAGGACGACTGCGCTTTGTTACAAGACGATATTATGAAAATAATTGCGTGGTGTAAAGATTGGCAGTTGGAGTTAAACGCTAGAAAGTGCCAAGTAATGCATGTAAGTAAAAAGGTGACACCATTTAGATTTGAATATACTATTAATGGCACTGTCCTTAGAACGGTAGATTCCGCTAAATACCTAGGGGTAACAATTCGTAATAATTTGTCATGGAATTAGCATATCGAGAATGTAATTGGGAAAGCAAATCGTATGCTTCGATTTCTAGGTCGTAATTTAAAACAATGCACTCCGGACGTTAAATCAATTGCATACAAGTCACTAGTGCGGCCTCACTTAGAATATTGTTGCTCTGTATGGGGTCCCCATCGAAAGGGATTAACGGAGGCATTAGAGATGGTCCAAAGAAGAGCCACCCGATTCTTGACAGGTATATATAGTTGGAGGGAAAGCGTAAGTGCGATGTTGATGGAGTTAGGTTGGGAAGACCTGGAGCACCGAATGCATTGCTCTCGACAGAAGCTAATTCAAAAATTCTCGACTGACGTATCTCGGAATGACAGTAAACAAATATTGCTACCAGCAACATTCATATCCCGGAATGACCACGAAAATAAGATAAGAGGAATCAGGGCCAGAACCGATTCATTTCTGTACTCATTTTTTCCACGAGCGATTAGGGAGTAGAATAGAAAGGATTTACCGGGCGACTAAACATAAAATCCGACAGGAGTAAGCTTTCGATAAAGTACTCCGGCCATCCTGATCTGGGTTTTCCATGGTTTCCCCAGATCGCTCCATACGAATGCTGGGATGGTTCCTCACAATAGCCCATGGGCGCCACCTGCCATATCCCGTATATCCCTTCGAAACCATTACCTTCCCGGATAGGTGCAATGCACCCTCCGTCACACACTTTTAGTGAATCGCGGAGTAATAGTAATAGATGATGTTTGGACGGGGATAAATCTATGAGTTCACGACTTCCCATGACCGATATGTTACCGAGCGTGGTGGTGAAACGGTTGGCGTTCTGGCCCTGCATTCGGGAGGACGCCGGTTCGAATCCCCGTCCCGGCATCCACATTTGGGTTTTACATGTTTTCCCAAATCACTCCAGGCAAATGCCGGGATGCTTCCTTCAAAAGTCCATGGCCGAATTCCTTCCAATTCCTTGCCCCCCATCCTTTCCCGTCTCTAGAGACCTCGCTGTTAAGAGACGTTAAGCAGTTTTTAAAAAAAAAAAAAAAAAAAAAAAGAAGCGATATGCTATGGCGAGTTGCGCGTATGATATCCACGTTGGATAGAATATTATGAGTTCCCGTCACCAACATGCTAATGTTAACGGTTTATCTGTAGTTATAAGTATTATGTGTTCCGCTTGGAAAGAAGTGAAAGTATAGATTATCCTTGTTTCTAAGATATAACAATGATTTTTTTTTTTTTTGCCAATGTTCTTCATACAAACACACAGTTTTTATCCCATCTTGATGGAACTTTTCATAGGTATACTTTAAAATGAACAAAAACAAAAATACTGTTTACCTTTGATCTACAAAAACCTAAACCCTCTCCTGTTTTCCCCCTCACCTTAATATCTGTCTACGTTGTTCATACAGGGCAACATCATTTAATCCGATTTTGATAGTACTTAGCACATGTATACTTCAAAACAAGGCGCTCTGGTAGCTCAGCGGTTAAAAGTTTCTCTCGCTGGTCGCGGGTTCAATTCCCGTGGTGAGCAGGAATTCTTAGGACTTGTATTTGATTACATGAGCTACGATGATTCTATATTAAACAGTAGGTCACTGAGGAATGAAAGTGGCCTTCCTGCCTCTAACACAGTGGATTGGTACATCTCATTCCGGAGGATTCGACCAACCATCGTGTCGAGGACTAACTTAGATTTCCAGTTTTTGAAGTGAAAACTTCTTTTGACGCGTTGGGTGACTATTGGATTGGTAAAATCTTATGAGTTCTCGTCACCGACATGCAAATCTCAACAGCATATCTGCAGTTATAAATATGACATGTTGCACGTATGATATTTATTTTAGCTTCTGTCGGCAGTCTGCAATGACTGCCATTTGTTTGTTTGTTTGTTTGTTTGTTTGTTTTTTCTGGTATTTTTTGTTTTTGTTTTTGTTATTGTATTTTGTTTTTGTTGCACTTTTCGTTTTTGTTGCATTTTAGTTGTTGTTGCATTTTCGTTTTTGTTGCTTTTTTTTTTTTTTTTTTTTTTTAGTTTCAAGAAAATACCCTTTGGAATTTTAGGCTATACTTCCGATTACTAAAATACTCTTCTTTACTCCATAATATAGGTTCCCAAGCGAAAAGGGGGGACATGTCGAGGGGTTGGGGCTTCTGAAGCAGGTTTGCCACATGAATGGATGATACCTTTCTTAGACTTGAAAAATCTTTATTCTCTCATCAAATACTTAGTGACTCCCTCTTAGATGTCATTGTTAGTACTAAGAAGAAGGCATTAACGCTTTTAATAATGAAATTTGTGTGTGTGTGTGGGGGGGGGGAGGTGTAGGAACTATTTTATTGACGGGAGGGGGGACGTGGTAAGAAAGAATTTGGGAACCCCCGATCTACAGTCTATTTATTCACTGTCATCACATTGTTTTCGGCACCTGTAGATTTGCTAGTAAAGAAGACTTAATAGCAAAATACTTTTTTTAGTGTTTTTCATGCGTATGTAGATGACCTGACTGTTTTCATATTAAAGCACCCTAAAGCATAATCTAGGTTTGAGGGTTGGAAAGTTTGTAGTGTCGATCAGTCTTCTGAAGTTAGATGAATTTTTCATTTCTAATAAAGGACATATCATGGACGATAACTCGTTCAGTTAACAGAGGCGGCTCAAGGACACTCTATCCCCATTCCGCCGTCCTTACCCCTACACGTGAAGGGAACATTTATCACTGTCCTACCTAGACACAACGGTCAGCTCTCAATCGTAGCGACTGGAGAGGTAGTGAGTTGCGGAGCGGGGCCACAGGAACGTGACCTTGAGCCGCCATTTCAGAATGAACTGGGAATAAGCTGATGCAACTACTTGCCAGTGTCAGACTCTAGTATTTGTCTGCTGTAATAATAATTTCGTGTGGTCTTTATGACCCGCTGACATACTTTTTTAGCTGGCTGCGCAGTTCACCTCTATCGTAAACGTCTGGGCTCAGCCGATAGGTCTATCGGATATAGAGAACATGCAGCTTAACGAGGAGCTGAAGGCACTTCCCGCCTCTTATTATCTCGACATCGACGTGGCGTAAAACCATGAACGAAAAACAAGCCGAACCATGGAACTGGAGTGGCACACTTCCCGTACTTACAGATGATGTATGCATTAAAGCCCCTGAAAATGACAGTCAAGACCGGGACTTGAATCGGGAACGTTTATATCACCAGTCAGACCACTACTTTAAGGAGTGGGAGCATCCATTGATTATGTGACGTGAAATAGCGGTAAAGGGGGGGGGGGGGTTCCGGCGGAATCTCACGAAACCTCACCAAAAAAAAGGAAAAAGGTCTACAAATGACGTGAAAGTCGACTTTAGGGGGCATATTTGGTCCAAAAACCGACCTTATGGAGGGGGGTTTATCCGCCCTTGGAAGTATGAAACTTAAAACAAAGGGTCTCAAAGCGTTACGAGGTCGATTAGTAGGAGGGGGGGGGGGGAAAGTTTCCGACCAGATGTCACAAAGTCCCACCAAGGAGGGGGGGGGGCGGAATTCCAGAAAAACACCTCACGTAATTAATGGAGGCCCCCTTAGCTGATTTGACCAATGCGAAATGGAAACTGCAGCTAGAAGCTCCATAAACTAGTCACTGAGAATGAAGAGCGTCACGTCGACAACTCCGAACCACCTAGAAACCACACCCATGCCATTGGGTACAATGTCAACAATGAAGCTCAGAACTGTTGGCCATAAATAATAACCGAGGGACCAGGCTCAACACATTAACAGTTGACGTTAGAGAGATGTTTCTTCCCGGAAGCAGGAAAAGGTTGGAATATACAATGTCAGTCACATGACGAATGATATATCCCAGCCGCTGCTTCATTCTGAACGTGGGTCACTGTTGGATTTCTCTTAATGCCGGTCCAGGATACAGAACCTGGGATTCTCATGTATACTAAACCGCCTGCAAGTAGATAACACGCTTAGCCGAGACAAACTTGCAGCAAGTGATCTGCATTAGGACAAAGAGCATATTTTCCTTGACCGTCAAGAATTGTCACCATGGCTTGCGGAAGCTTTGTTGCATCCTCACATTTTCACCTTTTGATACATTTTTTATATATAACACATCAGTGTACGGCAGCGATGGATTCTGAGAAATTTTCTGGCATTGAAAGTCATAGTCGACGGTTTAATAAGAGCGGTAATCGAATGTATAGATAAGCTAATAATAGAAATTTAATCACGGCGTACATAGCACAACTACATTTTATTTCAGACTGTGAAATCTGGATGATCGTACTGGAATCCGATTTTTATCGTATCGAATATCAAGCCGAAACAATGCCATCGACTGAAATGATACCCATTACACTTCTGATCTCTAAATCTAGATGTAACTTAAAAAAAAAACTTGGCGACTACAAGAAATAAGCTGTGATGGGAAAAAGCTAATAGTGAACGAATAATATGGTAAATAAATAAAAATTTCTGTTTCAATTCCACGATCGGAAAATAAATCCCTATGGCACTGAATTTCAAAGCCATTATTATTTAGGTAACAAATGTTTGTTTATTCATTACTATTTTAAGCTAATAATATCAGGTCTGCAGACATTACGTGGGACAGGAAATTTGGAAAAATTCTCTCAGATAATATTTATAAGTGGTACACACATAAATGTATGGAGAATTTAAATCTCGAATTAACATTTCAATATAATTGTTTGTGTCTCGACTACCATGTGTTTTATAGATCTATATTTTAGGTAAACCCGAAGACGTTCAAATGAGTGTTATTTGCCTGACGACATCACTTCTATAGCGTGATATGGTTGATTCATATAGATACGTTGTTTTATTTTATTTCAACCTTGCATCATCAATGTTCTGTTTCAAACGATAACGATTGATTTATTATAAATACACGTATTCAGTTAAAATTTCACCATGGTGTAAAGGAACCTTAATTTATACTTTCCAAGTCAAAGTTGTTGAGACTTTATGCCATAAGAGCCAGGTCTTATCAGTTACACCATTAAAAATAAGTAGTACAATCTAGACACGCCGCGAGAGAGAATGTGCGGAGTTTCTCCACAATGGCGGCGTTACACGGTTCACTGCAGATCTTTTCAAAGAAACTTTACATTGCAAATCAATCAAAAAATTTCTTAATGCAATGTTAATGTAGTATGTACTATCATGAGAAAAGAACTTAAAATACAGGCAAATGTCAGCTTTCTGCTAGTAAGTAATTCCAGTACAAAAAAGTAGCGGTCTGTGGGTCAGTGGTTAAGGGGTCTGACTGGAGATCGAAAGATCCGTGGTTCGATTCTCTGTCTCGGCGGGGATTTTCATAAACTCTTAACCCGACCTTCACCTCGGGCACAGCTTGCTGTGTAATGTGAAGAAAGCTTCCGTGGTTCGTATTTCATGTTAAACTGTAGGTCCCCTGTGGATTGCCTGGTTAGGTTAAGGCTGCTACGACAGGGGCGCAATGCGTATCCAATAGAAACCCTGTCACCAGGTCATTATAACCCCTTAGAATTATTATTATAAACTGCCAAAACGATGAAACAATTTCGAAATTTTGAACCGTGCAGCTGTCGGTTTCTGGTACTTTTGAGTCTTTAAGCTACTAATGAACCTGTTGCACAGTAATTTCTAAAACTGTAAAAATAACACAATGTCAGTAAAGTTTTTGTTTAAGAGCATAGGAATAATGCCCATCGCTTGACCAATCTCACTAATGCGCTGCAGGTGTTCCCGGTGCTCTACATGAAGTTAACCGTCTAGAGTTAAGGTACCATATGCTTACATGATTTACAGGGTAGGATGTGACCCATAATTCCTAATCACCATACTGCGCACCAATTGCATGGTGCATAGGTTTAAACTGCCACTGTGGAGTGACGGCATACAGCGCTCATTTGCAGCGGGTGTCTTCTGCAAGAATGACAACACCAGATTTCATCATCTCCCTTCCTTCATATCCCTTACACATCACGAACAAGATAATGAAATTTCTAAGCAATAATCCTATAAACATACTCATAAGGCAAACGATGCTGGATAAGGCAACGTTGAATCTCCCCGTTCAGAGTTTCCGAGGGTAATTACTATGGAGATTTAAAACTCTAGAGTATATTTTTTTGTACCTGAGAGACCAGTTATGGTTCAAACCGTAGATTTTTTAAAAGTTATAGTATAATAACATAAATTACAAAAATATTTTACTTTCAAGAGATACCTGCTGTCGTATACCACTCTGATAACTTTTACCTTAAACATTTGCAAAACATACAAATGAATTATCGAAGTTATATATCTAAAACCCACATTTGAGACTGAATACAGGGCGAAGACATTTTGAGTTATACTAATTTTATCACCTGCTTGCATTTATGGATAAAGATCGATCGATTTGTCCCTGTAGTATTGTTAAAACAAAAATTCTCTTAATTGGAAACTTGTCTTCTGTCATCTCTAAAAGGTTTCAAAACTCAACAACGTACTATCGATCTATCGGATAAGTAGAATTCGATAAAAGGAATCTTCAAATCTTTTTCCGAGCATGCAAATACCTTTGACAAATTACTTCAGGCGAATACTGAGATGGTTCCCTAACTAGATGGATTTCTTTTGCCCGACTTATTGTTAATCTTATTCCAAACTGTAACGGCTCTACAGTAGACGTACCCCAAATCTAACGACTCCTGGATCTTTGAATATGTTGAATGATATATAAAGTTTTCAAGATCTGCTTGCGTCTTGTATATCTGTGAGACCAACTATTATTGCTTTTCTGATATCGAAACATGATCTGAATGTAATTCAGATGCAGTTTGTTTCATTAGATTTTTTTTATATAAACTTTTTCGGGAAACAAACCGAGTAATATTATTATTGATGCACAATATTTCGGCGACTTTAATCTCCGTCACCATCATCAGGTGCAGTTGTAAGTCTTGAAGCAGACTTCAAGACTTACAGTTGCACCTGAAGATGGCGACGGAGAATAAAGTCGCCGAAATATTGTGCATCAATAATAATTTTACTCGGTTTGTTTCCCGAGAAACGTTTATAAATAAACAACGCCGAGAAAAATTGCATTCATTTATAAAAAAATTTACTCCTTTCTCCATAGTGTGTACAAATTTGGCGATGCAATACCTGAAGGGGAAAAGCGCCAGAAATGATATCCTTTTTTGGAAGTCTGTTTTGGAGCATAGTGTGTGAGCTGTAACGCTCTGACCTCGCATTCGGGAGGACATGTGTTCGAATTTCCGTCCGGTCATCCAGATTTGGGTTTCTCATAGTTTCCCGTAAACACTCCAGGCGAATGCCGGGATGGTTCTTCCAAAAAGCTCTCGCCGAATTTCTTCTCGTTCCTTGACCCCATTCCCTTCTCGTCTCTAATGACGTCCGAGGTGTAAAGTCATAAGCAAGAGGAAAGACAGGAAAAAATAAAGTCTGTTTCAATTCTATGGAAGGCGTACTAGAATCAGTTACCTAATTTTTTTTACTCTACTACAGGAATGTTTCATTCCATATTTGTTCTTATTAACAAAGAAAAACTTACGAACCATAAAACGAAGCAGAAAAATAACATATAGTTTACGTGAAGCGTAAGACAAAGGTTAGCATTCAAGACACACGCAATGCGTTACATGAGGTATAGTGTTGCACCTTTCATCTTGAATTTGTATCTTTCGACCTCATGTAAACAATTCTGATAGTTTAAAACTGTTGTATAACTGTTTAGCGTCTAAAAAAAGACGATGTTACCCGTGCCCCTTACACTCGCAATACGCGATGACAGTGCTATAATTACCGGCTGTCAAACGCACACAGTGTTTTGCTACTTGCATTAGCGGAGACATTTACCCAGGTACTCACTAATGACGAGACATCCATGACCTCGATCAACATCAGTAACCACTTTTTTCTGATCTCACGACGGTAGTTTCTCATTCTCCCTGGCACCTGTCCGCTCAGCACAAACTGGATAAATTCTCAACTACCAACATCTTAATCCTCAAACACAACTTTTACTGGCAATAGTTGATCAATAAAACACTCTCTTATGCACTGTTTTCAGATACGTGAATTTTTTTACGATATTACACCGCTGTGTGACATATCGAGACCAAAAGAATCCCTGTATGTTAATCGGAGTTATAATTTAACAGTATGTGCAGGTATGTCCAAATCAGTTCATTTATTTTTCAGTGATGCCTACCGAGAGCGACAAAAATCCTGTAAGACCCATACATCTAGTCTACTGTAGAAAAGTCTTCTGTTGCAATCTAACCGCGGAACATGTAACTTTGTGGCTTCTATTTTTGTTTACGAAACGAATAGTTTATGAGATGGACATTGGTAACCGTCCAGCATTCGCCTAGAACAGGGGTGGCCAACGCAAATGATCTTGCGGGCCACTTTGGAAGTACATCATAACTCCGCGGGCAGCATAAAAATTTTATATCTCCGTATTAGATTTAGATCCACTATAGAAATATTTTTGAAGTTAAAAATTGAAACATAATGATATTTTATTATTATGTTTACTATTATTCTTACATTTAAGCATAGATAATACAATAATAATTATATTAAACGCACATTTTAAAGAAATATGATATATAAAAAATGTATAAATATAAATGAAGTTAATTTTGAATATATGGATGCACAAATTTTTTAATAATTCGTTTTCACTACTTTGGCAATTATAAAATAAATATATTCTGTAAAAGTGTGATGAATCTTGTGGGCCGGAAAAATATTCAAGGCGGGTCGCATGCGGCCCGCGGGCCATGGGTTGGCTACCCCTGGCCTAGACAATCGTGGAAGACCGCAGTCAGAACGACCGGTGCGTGGAGAGCTGGACTCGTGCCCGGTCCCGTTGCACCGCCTCGATTCAGTGTGCGGCACCTCAGCCACACTGGAAGGTAGAACAATGTTTTAAAAACGAGGATATAAAGAATTAAGAGCCCTGCATGTTAACCGATGCCATAAGCGATCAATACCGTAAGAAAAGATTTTTAAAAACCTTTCATTAGTTTTTGCATGACGCGTGCACACTAAAACAAATATGCAGCAGTACCGTAAGCCAATAGACAAAAATTGTAAATTTTGTGGTTTTTACATCTTTGTCATGAGGAGTGTACATTGCAAGTACTCTTCCAGAAATGTTAAACTTCATGCATTCTACAAGGAGGCGTCCATTAATTACGTGAGCAGTTTTTCCGGAATTCAGTACCCCCCTCCCCCTTTGGTGAGGTTTGGTGAGGTTTGGTGAGATCTGATCGGACCCCCCCCCCCCTAAAATGACGTGAGATTTTGACGGGATCCCTCCCGCTGGAGACGAACCTCGTAGTTTTGTTCGTTTTTTTTGTTTTTTGAGTTTTTTTGGCTGTCCAGCTTCCCAGAGCGGTTGTACCCCCCTAAAGCCCTAAAGTTGGTATCAACGTCGTTTGTAGACCATTTACCCCCATAAAGTCGATATCCGCTTAGTTTATACCTTTTTTTTGCTCTAGTGTCCATTAAGAATTTAAAAAGATGACGTGAGATTTCTGTCGGTTCCTCCCCCCCCCCTTCCCTTTCCCCTTATTTCACCTCACGTAATTAATGGACGCCCCCAACTTTACCTTATGGACAAATTTAATTTACGTCAAACACACCGAATGTAGGGCAAAGAAGAAAGAAAGTGCGAGAAAAATTTCAAGCGGAAAGAAACCACATGCTATTATTTTCTTGCTAAATCTTTTAACTGGTGACGATCAAAACAGAAAATATGCCAAAATACTAGAAAAAAAAGTACCACGAATTTGGACAAATCACAAGTAAAATAAAAGTGATGAAATGGAATCTTTAATACGACAGCTCATTTATCTATTCCGGTTAGATGTCAAGGGAGACAAATGGCTACTGATAAAAAAAATACGTTACGGAAATAATGATAATTTTGCCCTTTAAGGGTCGAATTCCGAAAAATTCCTTTCTTAAAATATGATTTTATCAAATCGGAGACCATAATCTCCAAAATAATACCTCATTTCTCGATTTCGGTTATATATCAAGGAGCTCGTGACAAAAATTATAATATTAATAAAAATACGTTTTGGAAATAATGATAATTTTGTCCTTTCATGGTAGAATTCCAAAAAATTCCTTTCATAAAACATGATGTGACCACGGCGGAAACCTTAATCTTTAAAATGACACCTCATTTATCTATATAGGTTAGATATGAAGATAGATAAATGACTCATGACACATAAACGCATTGCAGAAATATTAATACCTTTGCCCTATTTCAGAGTCGAATTCCGAAGGATTCCTTTCTTAATATATAGTGTCACCAAAGCGGAGATCTTAATCTTTAAAATGATACTTCACTTATCGATATCGGTTAGGAATGCAGGGAGATAAATAGTTCATGGTACAAAAAACAGCATTTTAGAAATATTGACATTTTCTAATTCCGAAAAATTCCTTTCTTAAAGCTTTAAAATGAAACTTCATACATACATTTCGGTTAGTTATCAAGGGAGATAATGGCTTGTGACAAAAAAAAACACCTTATAGAAATAATATATATGATACACAATGTGTACACATCGCACTATTAGTCAACTGCATTACTACTCTTTGTGAAAATGGCAGGACCAAGGAGCAAACATGTGTTTATAATGAAATTTATTCCACAGATTACGAACATTGTAATACACAAATGATTAGAACTACAGAACTGTTCATACACTTTTACCTAAAGAATTAAAGAATGATATGAAGCCGCCATGTGATGCAATCAGAGTCTCTAGGTGATTTGGCGAAGAGATCCTGGATATGCTGTTGGGGAACACACTGTCACACAGTTTGTAGGCGCTCCGTAAAACATCGAATGTTTTTGTAGGAGGAACAAAACGAACTAGTCGCCGACTAACCATGTCCCAGGGACGTCCGATGGATGAATGTGGGCCAGGGAAGCAGTCGTACCCTCTGACTTGCAAATTCCTCGACACATGTGACCAAGCACTGACCTGCTAAAATGTGACGTTTGAAGCAATATGTACGAGGGGTAGTACCTCAAGCCCTAAAATATTCTTGCACGGTTCTACTTCATTTGATGGATCCGCACCCACTGAGTGTGGCGTACCACTCACCTGTCCGGTCACATCAAAGAGGGCGCTGCTGGGCCAGTGTGCACACCATGCCTCTGCAAACGTATTCACTTACTATGGTTTCACTGTTCTACACATACTCCTATTCTGGAGTGATTCAGGTAATTTATTCTGGGCGCTGAAATTTCCACAGAGTGTAGTGTAAGTTGTGTTTTATGCCGAGAGCATGTCAGACCACCCTTGATTCATTTTCCGCGTAATATGTGTATATTTGCATTTATAATCTGGGCGCACGAATTGCGCCCGCCACGTTGAGTCAACTGGGGTACTGACCACCCTTTTATCGAGTCGATTCGGGCCATTTTTGAACCCCACTCTCTTCCGTTTGTGTGACGCTAAATGCCTGAAATTTTTGTTACACATAGATGTCAGCAATCTTAGCAATAGCATTAAATTAAGATTCGTTCCTGCTCTCCATATGAAAGTTATTCATATATAAATTTAACCGATTTTGTATTTCACTCAGTCCCTGACTTATGGTCGTAAAAATACTACGATTCTGCCCTTAGTCGTTATACACAGATGCAGTTTTACCCTTAGATCATAAGAGAAGTCTAAATTTGTCTATTTACGCATACAAACCCTTCATATACCCCACTTTCTACCCTAATAACTTTACTTGCATCATATTCTCATTACAGGTTAAACCTACTAAGTTTAACTAATGTGTTAAATCAGGGGTGGCCAACCTGCGGCCTGCAGGCCACATGCGGCCCACCTTGAAAATTTCATCGCACTTTTAAAAAACATATTTATTTTATAATTGCTAAAGTAATGAAAACTAATGTATTAAAAAAATAAATTATTTGTGCATCCATATATTCAAAAATTAACTGTGGATATTATGAGAAAAAATTAACTTTGATTTTAAAATAATATTCTTGGGAATGTATAATTTCATATGCGGCCCGCGGAGTAATGATGCATTTCCAAAGTAACCCGCAAGATTATTTGGGTTGGTCACTCCTGTGTTAAATATTACTTCGTTCCTCTCCCTACTTTGTAACTCAGAAATTCCAAATATTTTACCAACTACCACAATGCGTCATCTTAATTCCACTGTACTTCCCGCTGTCCTATAAACCAGTAATTTAGTACACATACGACGGTGGAAATTAAAAGGCAACGCCCAGAAGGAGTTGTGATAAATGAATGACATTTGGCACCAAGTATACCAATATGTAGAGTATTAAGAGATAAAAAACTGAAATTTTTACATGAAATAGTAGAAAATAACGGCGCTTTTTTCTATGCAAAATTGCTATGTTTTTAGTGTGTAAGCGGTGAACAGTGTGGTATAACATGACACCTTTTTGTCCACAAGTTCTTGTTAGCCAAGTATAACATGGCACAAAGTGAAGACCCTCTATATCCAAATGTCTAACTGTGAGAGAGATCAGAGAATTGACGTGTTTGAAATTGGTGCATTATATCGTGAAATCTACATAAGGATTGGCTGTAGTACAATGTCAGTATACAGACTTGTTACACAATGCATGAAAGATGGCTCTAGTACTCCTAGAGCAGTCACAAGTCCTTACAGAAGGACAACAGCACGTGTATGGGTGGCTGTTACTGGCAAACGGGTGACTGCAGGCCAGATCCAAGAAGTGGTTACAGAGAGTATCAACCCCCGGACGATTGTAAGTCAGTTGCTTGAAGCTGGATTACACTCTCTGACTCCTATGCGATGTGTTCTATTATACTGATTTCTTTGTCAGCATCGTCTAACCTTGTGTAATTCAAAACGCAAATGGGCACGTGAATTGTGTACATTTGTGTTTAGAGACGAATAATCGACAATATGTATGCAGCGTACGGAAGAAACAGTTTTTCCTCCTCTGATTTCAGAACGTCACACAGGTCCACTGGTGTCATGGTTTGGCGTCAATCAGTTTCGACAGCAGGACTGAGTTGGTTGTTGTTGAAGGCACAATGACAGCCCACCATTATGTGGACGGGGTGCTGCACCCTACTGTGATACCCTTCATGTCCACCATCCAAATCGCATCTTCCAACAACAAATGCCCGCCCTCACAGTGTGTCCATCACAACACAAGGCTTACGAGGAGTTACGATCACAATTTATCCCCAATAGAGCATGTCTGAAATGCCAGGTGTAGACAATGGCTCACATTATCACCCTGCTCAAACTATACAACTGACTGCACAAGACATGCAGGCGTATAGAGACATACCCCAAGAATACATCCGAAAACTCATTCAATGCCGACAAAGATCCACGAATGTATAGGTGCTCAAGGTAGGCACACTTCTTACTGACAACAGTATCTAAAGGTAATAAACTTAGACTGATCCATTTCAATTTGTTATCATAACTCTGAATATATCTACAAAGTTTCCTAAAATTTCACCAGTCCAATATCGGGTATGACAAATCGTAGAGTAAGTCATACATATGCCTTTCATTTCAGTAAATATTGAGATGCATAATGGCCAAGTCATGAGATTTTTTAAAATTTTAAATCAACAATCCATGAGACCGAGGGAAACCATTATGTTTCATAAACTGAATACACACTGTAAGTATATACTTGGCTCAGACATCTTATATCTTTTTGCAACTAAACACCCACGAGACTGGCCCATTTTTTCCAAGAATTATTCTTTGTAGCATTAATATTACACCTACGTAATGCATATGTTTCCTTTTATTTTCCGTCATAAGTGTTTTCCTTCGTTTCCCGAAGCATCTTTACCGGTTATATCTGATTCTATTTTACATTTATTCGGTGTCAGTATTTGTTGCGTTGTTTCGATTTGAAGCGTGTTTGAAGCATTTCCAAGTAATTCTTAAAAACAAATTTGAACAACCCTTCACCACACTGTCAAAATTTAACATTAATACAAACACGTTTTAGTAATATTTGTATGCTGGAAACTGTATATCATCACACTGTGTATTTTACTGTACCATCGAATGTTTATTCTTGTTTACGTTAACGAGCGTGGTGGGTGAACGGTTATCGTCCTGGCATCGCATTAGGGAGGACGCGGGTTCGAATCCCAGTAAGGGCATCCAAGTTTGGGTTTTCCATGGTTTCCCCAAATCACTCCAGGCGAATTCCGGGATGCTTCCTTCAAAAAGGCCATGGCCGAATACCTTCCCGTTACTTGTCCCCAGCCCCAATCCGCCTCTAATAATCTTAGCCGTCGACGAGGCGTAAATCAATAAGTAAAAAAAAAAAAAAGTTGTTTACGTTCAGGTTCGGTTTATCAAATCTCCGGACAATTTAAAGAGCTGAAAGTGTTTTATTCACAAGTGCTCCATAGCCGTTCTCAGGTGTATTGTAATACAAGGTTTTGAGTGTACCCATTGAAAGTTATCACGAGAAACGGAGGGGGCCATTGAACAGGACATCCTGTTCGTATCCTATGCCCGTGAAACAGACAGTTCATTAAACTGTGCTACACCTGTCGACTTGATAAGTCAATTACCTTCTGACAGCAGAGGTAAAATTAACAGTGAAAAAATAGTTAATTCATCTGTTATGACCTCCCGAGAACACTTGGTAAATGAGCTTGAATCCATCATAACATTGTTATGTTCAAAAGATTGATTTACATCATAGAACTAATTTAGAATCTGAAAGTTCCATAGTTGTTTCATCTACTACTACGTGCAGAACACCAGCTTCAAATAATGCAGAGGAAAGAATGTTATTCTACATTTTTAATAAAGGATTTAGCGAATAACAGATAAGTAGATGACATCATCTACTTCTGCAGCTGTGAACCAAATTTAGATTTGTGCGTCATTTTGGTTCCTGTTAGTGGAATGGAAAAACGAATTGTATCTACTGTACCATTACAAGATCTTTTTTGCGAATTTATTTACGTATTGTAGTTAGTAGTGGAGAGGGAAAGGGGAGAACTGATCATTAATAAAAATTTCAAACACTGATTACACTATTGTAGGATAGTGAGAGAATAGTTGTCTTCTTCTGCATCAAGAATAAATACTTAATAAACTCAATAAAATATAAACATTATTAGACTATAAATTCTTCTTAAAATTTATTAAACGGCAAATCCCCGTCCGGGCATCCAGATTTGGGATTTCCATGGTTTCCCCAAATCGCTCCAGGCGAATGCCGGGATGCTTCCTTGAAAAAGGCCATGGCCGAATTCCTTACTGCTCCTTGTCCCCAATCCCATCCCGCCTCTAATGACCTTAGCCGTCGACGAGGCGTAAAGCAATAAGTAAAAAAAAAGTATTAAACGGCAAGGGCTGAAAACGTATGCAGAATGGAGGAAAAATCAATCCCTGATTGATAATAAAAACTAAAACAGTAAAATTAGGAGACCCCAAGTAGGATGTAAAAGATGGACCAAAATTAATATATGCTGAGATGGTTTTAGTAAAAACATTTTGTTTCAATCATAGAGACATTACAAATTAAAATAACATAATGAATTAGTGTTCCAAGAAGTCTGACGCTACATATTCGAATTAATTTTAAGTACCAAATTTACATCACAAAAAACTCGTAGAAGTAACAGAAATTAAAAAATAAAACTACTGAAAAATTTTGTTTACTAAAAGAGTGTACAGAAATTACTTGGTATGTCTGTCACAGTTATAACAATTTAATTTGACGATCCTTGTTTTAAATATTTCTAATCCCTATTTTTTGTTTTTTTGTTTTGTTTTGTTTTTGTTTATGGCTTTACGCCTCGTGTACGTCTGGGTTATTAGAAGCGGGAAAGATCTGTGGGCAACGAACTGGAAACAATTCTGCCGTGGCCTTTTAAAGGAGCCATTCCACTATTCGCCTTGAGTGATTTCGGTAAACCATGGAAAACCGAAATCTGGGTGACTGGACGGGGATTCCAACCTGCGTTCCCCTGCATCCCAGATCAGTGCCTTACTGCTGCTCATCCACAACGCTCGGTACCCCGTCTCAATACGGAACATAGTGACGTTGACACAGCGACCGCAATTGAAAAGGGGGAATATATGTAAGATAAGGTAGCTTAAAAGGGTTAGAATATAAATTTTTAATAACCCACTACAGATCTCGTGTTTTAACTTCAGATGCCATACCGTTTCTCCCTTCCTTTAACTGTTCTACTTTATCTTTCATTCCTAAGCGAATCTTTTAAACGTTGCCGTTTTTCCAGCGGTTAGTTACATTTCATAGTTCAATAAGGCGAATTTTCGTATCTTAACGATGCCGACTTTGGACCATCTAGGTACCATCAAGAGCCTTCATCGCCGACTCTGAAACCTTATCTTAATTATCTCCGCCGCTCAAATGTCTTCGTTCATTCTGCAGCGCGCAATCCAAGATTATGACTCGCAGTGAAGGAGAGACCATCAGCCGTACAGTTTCTTGAGACTCGCTTCACATGAAAGAAAAGAGATGAAATGCAACAGATCTCACCTCTGACGTGAATGCTTAAGAAATTCTTGCGATTATTCAGCTCACAACGAACTTCATTTGCAGCTTTTCATCGACTCCTCAATATTCTCACCGTTGGTTCTGTGACAGGTTTTGTAAACGTAAAAAGTAACGAAGTTAAGATGAAATTATACGCTAGGGTGTATACTTTTCGATTATGCTCTGTTACGTGAATTTTTATTTCTATTATAGTATTTTATGTTCAGAAATTCGAGAAGCATTGACAGCAGTTAACAAAAATACTTAAGCTGGAACGAGATTTAATTTACTGTAGTTGGTAAAACTACAACATAACATATCTCAAAAAGAATTGTAACACACTAAAGGGTATTTCATCAAAGAGGTAATAATATCCTGGACTGGCGAAAAACAAATTTCGGATTCCTCTGCAAATCATTTAAAAAGTAAGCTAAGTTTGTATCCCAAACAGGCGTCTGAAGGCATGGGAGGTGCTGTTCCAAAAGCTTCTTCACTATTGTTTGCTAGCAATCATTCCGTTAACAGACTTGAGGAGAAACCAAACATAAATTAGTTTCGTGTGTTCTGATTTACATGCTAAAACGAGCTATAGATATAATATTTTATTTTTACCATGATTTTAACAAGTATTTGTTTCTATAGTAAAAGGGAAGTTTTCCTTAAAAATAACTGAATACATTTTTACTTCAACGTTTCAGAAGTTCATAGCTGAGCTGATCCGTTATCATGTAACTGTTAAATGTTGAAGTTTGTTTATAAATTCTGTAATATATGAAAATTAATACAATGTCGCGAACAATCCTGTTTATAATATGTGTGTGTGTGTGCCCATATTTCACTCTGCAGTCACAACTACCTGGTGCAGACTAATGTTGTTTGTGTGTAGTAGTAGCTTCGAGTCTCCCATCGTGCACTATAGCGGTTGCATGTCGGTAGATGTGGAAGTGTGAGAGATACGGTGGTTCAAAGTGGTAGACCTGGGGCATCTTCATATGTCGACGAAAGACGTGTGTGTCCCTATAATTCATTTTGCAGCCACAACTACCTAGCGCAGACCACTGGTGTTTGTGTGTAGTAGTAGTAGTCTTACCGAGCGTGGTGGTGTAACGGCTAGCGTTCTGGCCTCGCATTCGGGAGGATGTGGGTTCAAATCCCCGTTCGGGCATCCAGAATTGGGTTTTCCATGGTTTCCCCAAATCACTCCAGGCGAATGCCGGGATGCTTCCTTCAAAAAGGCCATGGCCGAATTCCTTCCCATCCCGCCTCTGATGACCATAGCTGTCGACGAGGCGTAAAGCCCTAAATCAAAAAAGTGAACAGCGAAACAGCTAAGCAAGTTGGTTTATGACAGTAAAAGTACTTTCTAATTCCATCTCGTTATTGAGAAAGTAGTATACTTTTTACCAGAAATTTCGCAGGAAAAGAATATATTTCTACGGAGCTCGGCGAGATTTCATTGAAGCTGTTGAATATTGTGTAAGAATATCCCTCTATCCCTTTCTCCTCTTTGCCCTTATCATTTTTCTATTCCCTCTTCTCTTTCCCAGCGTTTTCCTGATTCACTATTCGTTGCAATAACTGTTTACCAACTGGATGCCAACATGAAAGCTTGTAGGCAGGGTGATCACAAATGTCTGTGAATTATGTTACTTATGTTTTTGAATTGTGTAATTCGCTTAGGTGACTCTGGGAAACAGCCTGAAAACCGCTATCACTACGACCGGTACACAAAGCTCGATGTTTTCACCTGAGCCTGGCGTACGAGGAAGCTGGAAGCGGCGGATAAAGAGTATCGGACTGCATTTAAGCAATCATTATGGTCTCCCCTTTTTCATATCAGTGCTACCCGTATTAATTTAATATAAATACTTATAATTATTAACAAACAGCAATGCTTCAGTTTCGCTTGCGATTCTAAAAATTCTTTAGAATAACATCATGGTAAGTAACCACTGCCAAAGCACTGCCAACGGTTCTAAAATACGGTCCTGTAAAAATTTATTTTCAGTGGATGAATGTTTAGAGAACACTGGGATATCATTCATATTTTCTTTAGTAAATAATGTTTTAGAGCCCGCACTAAACGTCTGGGCATTTTCAACACTTTTATTTGTTTTTGACCCGTTGGACGCTAACCATTTGCTGTTGTTACACTAAAGCAGAATGTTTTTTATACTCTACCTAAACCCCTCTGGATATTCTACTGTGCATGTTGCTTCTTACAGAACATTAGCCTGCTCGCGCATCGCAACTTTAATCGTTCCTATAAATTCACTTACTGTCAGCCAATATCTTGATGTACGTGAACATTAAACTATTTTTTAAACAAGCTTTAAAATTTTTGGATGTACGAAGTTGCTGATTTAAGTCTGTTAAACTGCAATACTGTTTATGTAATTAATATTATAAAATATTCTTACTTCTGTTCCACATTCCTGGAGTTATCTATATATATAAAGATGTTTGTTTGTTTGTTCCTCATACAAAACCACAGTTTTATCCGATCTCGATGAAAATTTGCACACTTATACTTTGAAACAAGAAGAAAAATACTGTCTACATTTGGTTGAAAAATTATCTGTAAAATAATACATGTTGTCTCATAATTTCGAAAAATTACTGAACGGCGATAGACAGACACGTTGGATATGGAGGTCTCTGTGCCGTTTTGCCGTGTAGGGGTCAGGTAGCTCAGTGCTTAAAGCGCTTGCTTACTTATATTTGGGTCTTCGTCTCCGGTTCAAATATCCGTGGAGGCTAATATTTTTAAAAATTGTTTTTGATCGTAATATTTACGTCTGGGCAGTCGGTTATTCGGATTGAATATTAAACTGTGGATATCACAAAGTTAGGGGTGCAATGCGAGGCAAATCGTAGGTAGTATTGCAATGCTGTAGGTGTACACGTTTTTACGTTATATTGATTCCTCAAGGGTGATTCGTAGTCAGTGTGTATGTGAACTGTAGTAATAATACTATAAATGCGGAAGTAAGTATCTGTCTTTGTTACGTTGCCACAACTAAATGCTTTTACCGATATTTATGGAATTTCACATGAAAATCTGTAGGGAGGGCAGAGGACTTTTTTTCCGTATAATTAACAGCTGTAGTCACGAAATTTTGAGAACTTATCAAATGGTGACAGAGAGACGGATGCGTGCGTTACTCTGTAATGTTACGTCGCTTGCTCAAGCTATGCTTCTCGCGCTTTTTGTTAGTGTATAATTTGTTAAAAAATTTCGTTTAGAGAAAAAACGTATTAGTTGGTATAGATGTCAATTTTCTCAGTTCTTTTACTTAGTGTCTGCTTAAATGTTTCTCTCACCAGTTTATTGTGCCTTCTTTTTTGACATGCCTTGCGGGCGTAAACTGGCCTAAGTTGTAGCTCCAGCAGAGCACGAACAGCTAAAGTTGTTAGAACGCAAGAATCGGATGGTCATGCTGAAGAAAGAAGAAGCGTCCAAGTTGAAATAAACCTGCCCTTAGCTAACACCCCCCCCCCTCCTCCCACATCCCCTCACCTTCGTTTATTTTTCTGTTTTTAAATATATTGGAAATTGATTCTCTTCAAAAGACAGAATGATATAGTGATGGCTTTCCTGTCGTATTATGCCGATTCGGTGTTGTTTGAGATCGATCCTTCGCTATCAACAACTTTCTATATTCAATTTTGGCAAAGGAATTCTTAATTCACGTGTACGAAGTCATTGGTATCTGCTAGTTTTGAATAAATCATAAATCAGGTTAATTTTTTTTAAAAGCTATAATGTAATCTTATCTGAAATTTGTATACATTCGAAGCATTTGTAACTTGTAGATTAAATGTCGTTACAATGTTTTCCAGATCGTAAACATTGTGATAAACAATATCAGAGTTAATTATTACTGGCATGTGATTAATACATCGGTGAAATATCTTATTTTGTGTCACATAATTTTTACTTTAAATTTTATCTTTGTCTGATGTAAACTGGTCAGCTACTCTCTGGATAATTTATTCTAATCACTCACTCATTTACCGACAAATATAAACTTTACGATGCTCCTAGCCCGAAGTGATAGCTTATTGCCACGGTCAAATCTTCCATTTCAAACACTACTCCCAATTATTGTCTCAATATCTATTCAGATCTCTTTTTTTTTTTTTAACAGTTTAACGTCCCTTTTTAACAACGTGGTCTTTAGAGAAGGGGAAAGGATGGGGGCAAGGAATGGGAAGGAATTCGGCCATGGCCTTTTTGAGGGAAGCATCCCGGCATTCACCTGGAGTGATTTGGGGAAACCATGGAAAACCCAAATCTGGATGCCCGGACGGGGATTCGAACCGCCGTCCTCCCGAATATTCAGATCTCATAATGTCTTACATACACATTCGAATGTCTCGGTTTTTTCAACGAATTTCGATCAAGATCCTTTATAATATCAGTTGTAGTCTTTCTCTAATTTCCACAATGAGCGTGGTGGGTCAACGGTTAACATCCTGGCGGCACATTCGGAGGACGCGGGTTCGAATCCCCGTCCGGGCATCCAGGTTTGGGTTTTCCATGGTTTTCCCCAAATCACTCCAGGTGAATGCCGGGATGCTTCCTTCAAAAAGCCCATGGCCGAATTCCTTGTCGTTCCTTGTCCCGTCCCATCCCGCCTCTAATGACCTTAGCCATCGACTAGACGCAAAAATAAATAAATCTAATTTTCACGTAAAAACCAACCGGTCTACTTTGCTATCCTTCAGATCCCTATATTGTGGGCCCCGTACTACACATCATACTTAACACGGACCATTGCTTTATTTTGTTGTTAGTACCCAGTGGGAACCAATTACGTGCCGATATATTTGTGGAGTCACTACGTTGGTGTAAATTCGTTCCTAACAAACAAAATATGGAATCATGAATGACAGGTCTGGGATTTGAAGCTTCCGGAACGAAAAGTCTAACTGCACACTAGTTCATATCGTAAAAAATATATTATCATTTTACGTGATGTGGTGTACCATGTCGGATCACCGTTACGTATATTCGTTTGTAAATATATTTTTTAATCGTCTGTTTTCTTCTTTTTTTCATTAAGGTCTGCTAGGATCACGTGCCTTTATTTAATTCTTCATTCTTTATTGTTATTTTTCTTCCGTTCAATCCAATATTCCTTCATCATTTCATTGTGTACCTTCTTACTTTCCTCAGACCACTTCAGACCTGATTTCGTTCCTCTTCGCCCTTGAAATAATTCCATACTCAATATGTTCCGTCAAAAAACCTCTCTTTCCATAATTTTCTCTTCTCTTACATCATTTCTTTCCAAATCTTTCTTGACTTCTTTAATTCAGATTGCTGTGGATTTTTTGCTACCAATGGTAATTAAATATCTTTTTTGTTAATCCATTCTACATTCTACAGATATGCTAAAAAACAGCAATCTTATTTTTATTATTGATTTTTTTTTTAAATTTTAAATCCTTTTAAAAACTAACAGTGAGTTTTCTAAATCACTGAAAAAAAACTTTAAATTGGCCGAAAAAAATTACTGCCAGAACAGTAGCATTTTACCTGCAGATATCAAAAATAAAGCCGAAACTTTTTTGGTGGATTAGCTTATTTTATCCAGGCGGACTGTTTCAAATACACGCATGTATTTTAGTAATCGGAGTCTTAACTTTGTTGATGCGCGAAACAAGGGGAATTATTTTCCCGGAGGCCGTGCGCTGACTCACAGGAATGAATCGGCCGACTTGGGCGAGAGGAGAGCTTCACCGAGCAACAAAAAATGCGCGGTGCCGGCGAGGGAATATAATTAAAACAATTTCTGTGAAGCGTGTATTATGTGCGCGTGTAAATTAAAAACACTCGCGCCGAGCTACAGCGAGCGGCTTGTCGGAGGGTTCTCGTGTTACGGTGCGTCACGCCCAGAGGCGCTCAGGAGCTCCTGTTGCAGGCCTCTTTATAGGAGCGTTCACCTTGCCAATGGAACGCTCTGAACACTGCGCAAGTCCCAGGTTTAGTGCAGTAATCAGTATAAAATACTGGAAGAATGTTAAACTGTTCGACCTAGAAGGTGTCAGAGGTGTGAGTGAATCATTTGTGTTATAAGTTATACCCTGTTCAGTTAAGAGAGGCGGTTCAAGGTCAGCCTGCTCTATCGCCACTCCCGTACCCCTACTCCTACATGCGGAGGGAAAATTTGCCACTGGGCACAACGGGCAGTTCGGAGGAATAGGAAGGAAAGGGATGGTGAGGTGAGGAGCGGGGTCGGGCGAACATGACCTTGAATCGCCAGTTCGGAGTGAACAGGGTATAGCGACAGTGACTAGATTTCAGAACTTTCGTTTCAACTTTATCCGCTCAAGGAATTACTCTCAGTGGAAAACCGATGGGGTCAAAAATATCGTAAAAAAGTAACAAACGAAAGGGAAACCAGTTCACCATGCATTGTCGCATAGTTATCTATGAATATATTAAAATTGTAACTCAAAGAAAGTATATTTTTCGAAAAATGAGTTTGGGTCACTATTCGTTGGCTACATAGATGGAAACAACCAGGAATTACTCTCAGTGAAAAACCGATGGGGTCAAAAATATCGTACAAAAAGTAACAAACGAAAGGGAAACCAGTTCACCATGCATTGTCGCATAGTTATCTATGAATATATTAAAATTGTAACTCAAAGAAAGTCAGTATATTTTTCGAAAAATGAGTTTGGGTCACTATTCGTTGGCTACATAGATGGAAACAACCAGGAATTACTCTCAGTGAAAAACCGATGGGGTCAAAAATATCGTACAAAAAGTAACAAACGAAAGGGAAACCAGTTCACCATGAATTGTCGCATAGTTATCTATGAATATATTAAAATTGTAACTCAAAGAAAGTCAGTATATTTTTCGAAAAATGAGTTTGGGTCACTATTCGTTGGCTACATAGATGGAAACAACCAGGAATTACTCTCAGTGATAAACCGATGGGGTCAAAAATATCGTACAAAAAGTAACAAACGAAAGGGAAACCAGTTCACCATGCATTGTCGCATAGTTATCTATGAATATATTAAAATTGTAACTCAAAGAAAGTCAGTATATTTTTCGAAAAATGAGTTTGGGTCCACTATTCCTTGGCTACATAGATGGAAACAACAGTTTTTAAAAATCATGTCTCTCTCTTTGAATCAACTGGATTCCCACCAAAATATATATATAATATATATATAATAATATATGGCTCATAGCCTCGAGGTTAAAATAGGGTATGTGTTCAGTTTGATGTCATGTCAAAACGCTGATAAAATAATGTAAACGTGCTGGGAAATTAGTAACCATTTTTCGTTGAACGTGCTTACACAACAACTGGAAATAAAATTCGATGTGGTTTCGGATATCTTCACATGGTCCCAATAGTAGAATAAGGTTTGTTTGATTTCTACGTTGGAATTTAAAAAGATAATATAAAAGTTTACGTAAATTATTATCCATTGAAAGAAAATTTACTTTTCTCAGTCGAAATGCTTAATTTCACGAATTGGGAAAATTGAATTACAGTAAGTTTAAGAGACAGTTCCGTGCATTAACGGTCCACCTGAACTAAATTGCGTGTAACAGATAGTTTTAAAAATGTAATTACTTTAATTTATGTAGAGTAAATTAACGTAAATCTTTCTAAATTGTTCCAACATGAATGTTGTAGCATTGTATTGCAATTTCTTATGGAATTTTCTGAAACCCTGTCCGCGTAGTAACGTAAATGTTATTACTTTCCATATAAAAATAAACGCGAACTTCGTTTTTTATCCGTTTTTTTCTGTATTTCACCGCCAACACTTGCATTGTATCTTATAAAGGATATGTGTGGTGCTGAATCGAACTCAGAATTCTAAGTTACTGATATTTTTCATAGCAAAGGAAAAGAGACGATTAAAACTTATAAAATAATTTATTAAATATTTTCATGTTTTTAATCTAACAACCAACACTTTATGAATGAGGATTCAAGTAGGAGAAGGTAAGTCAACACTGATGGGTGAACACATACAAGCAAAGATCATAAAATAGCAGGAAATTCCATGATGTCAAGTGTTGTGAATTTTCCGCTGTCTTACTTATTGAAACGATAGAATCGATTTATCTTCCTTTTTGTGGTATTAATGGTAAAATCTACTTAAAACGCATCAGCAATGCACAGTACAGATGCAAAATACATTTCGCACAGCCATAGTCGCACATGAAGTTCACTTTTCTATGTCTCTTCAGAAATACCGAAATTTTAACCGATGGAAACACAATTAGTCTCCTGGAATTCCTCCCAAGGAAGAAAGTATAGACCTGTTTGAACCACTCCCTTAAGATGATGCATACTTATCGCAACATCAGTCATGCTTATTACCGCATCGTGAAAAGAAAACAGCTGGCTTCTCACGTTTCACTGTAACTTCTCCTTTAACGTATATTGAGCTTGGTGAAACGTGAAACACCGAAGTTTTATGATGGTAAAAAACGAAATATGTGAAGCTAGAAGGATGTTGAGTTTGTTCAAGAATTATCGGTTCAGTTTCAAACGACACCTTCGTGCCTGAAATTGAATGCCAGCCTGTGGTCACGGTCATTCTTTCCCTTCCATGAATTACTTTTAATTCTTACAATAATATCTTTCCAAGCGTCATCACCAATATACGCCTTGTACACTCCTATGACTCTCTTCAGCCTCCTCCTGTCTTCCAATTAATCCCATCCAAGCTCTTTTATCATATTGGTTACTGATTGTGTTCTACGGTAATTTCCATAGACAAATCTAGCCGCACTTCTTTGTACCCCCTCCAAATCCAGTGTTTGTTACCCAAAATGTCGATCCCATACTACACCACCATATTCAAGCAATGGTGTGACCAAAGTTTTGTAACCCAATTCCTTTGCTCCTCTCGTACATCCCCTCATCACTCTCTCCAACAAGTGCTGGGTTTTGTAACCTTTTCCTGCCCAGTTGAGCTTGTTATTAAATGTTATGCCAAGATATTTACATTTAAAGTCTCTTCAACAAGCAATTCTTTCCCCACCTTATATTCACAATCAACCATCAGTTTGTTATCTGTGTACGTAATAAGCTGATATTCCTTTTATCGTCTTCTCATGTTTACCAACCCAGCTAGATATGCTGTCCAGATCACCCTGCAGCTGTTCACAGTTATCTACCGTCCTCTACCTATTATATAGCATTATGTCACCTGCAAACATCCTCACTTCTGATAATTCATTCACAAATTACAGTCAAACACATAAAATAAGAAAAACGTAAATGACCGGTGTAGTCAAGATGAAATCATGCCATTTGAAATTACCAGAGATGTCACTTCCGATTCGAGGTTACACGCGTTATTTAATAATAGTTCTATTTAGTCTAGCATCCGTGAAGAAATTATTTCCCAAAACACTGAAAGAGAAGTATGTATTGCTAACATATTAATTACTAGATTTTTTATTTATTTATATTCATTCAAAATAGATGTTTTTGTTAAATCATTTGCACATAGATATGAAGGAACGATCTGGTACATCAATGATTAAGATCTTGCTTTGAAGAGTTCTGGGTCCTTTTCCGGATTCCAATTTTTGAGAGATGTGTTACGCCAGGTCGTCACGTGGTACAGATTCTACGTTAAACTGTAAGTCCGAAAGGAAAGGAACTGGCCGTTCTGTCTCCTGACACCATCGCCTAGTATACCTACTTCGGCTGTTGACTATATAGATATGTAAGATGAAAACTTTAATCTTCGAGCAGCACAGGTAATGATCATTTTGACTAGATAGAAATTTTGCCTGGGTCGGAATAAGAACTGCCATTTGACGTTACAGAAGAAGGCATGAGTAATTTTTTGTTTTATTTTCATGATCACCATGTTACAAAAAACATTATGCGGATGGTAGTAGTTTCACATTTTTAGCGATCTCGACCAGGATTAGAATTAATATTACAAGGCATAATATAAATATTTAAGATATGTTTTGCTTTGCTTCCACTGACGCAATATTATTTACGTTATTATTTCAGAAGCATGTAAGTATTTTAAATTAGGATTGGGTAAAATATATCGATGTATTGAAATGTTGATATTTTTCATAAAATAATCTATATTTATCTTCGATATTTTGAATCTCGATATATCAAAAATCGTTATTTTATTTGGAGTATCAATTTTAAGTACCATTTCGATAATTTTGTACAAGCGCAATTCAGTATCCAATTTCATGAGTTGCATATACATCGTGTAAATATACGTACATATCAAATCTGAACGCGTCTTAAAAAAAGGGAATTCGTCGTAATTTAACAGCTTTCCGTCACCGTTTAACAGCTTAAAAAAGTTGTTAAATTTTGACAAGTTAACGTCGTCATTTCTTAGGGCAACATATTGAATGTTAACGGTTAGATTATTTTTAATTAAGTTGTACAATATTGGATAAGCATCCGTATTGCGAAGTTAAGGTTAACGTATATTTACAGCTTCTGTTTTCAATTTTTTTAAATTTATGAATATAACTTAATGCGTTAACGTAGTATCTGAGATGCCAAGCCTCTTCAGTGTCGTCAGAAAGAATGGCTTCTGCAGTTAACTTGGCAGCAACGAGCAACGGGAGTTGATTGACAGGGGAACATATAAAACGAGAGAGCTTTTGATGTTAATGTCAGACGAATACTAGTTTGATTGATTGTAAAAGTAGATAAATAAGCAAAAGTTTCTACAAATTCCATGTGTCTTTAATTTTCCGATTTTTTAAAAATATTTTGATGTATTTTGTGAACACTTTAAGAAAATTACTGACTTTAGGCAAAAATGTGGATATATCTACATATCGAGAAAAGATATCGATATTTTTTCTCGATACATATCGATATTGTTTGTACATATCGATATGATATTTATCGATATTTTTTTACATTTTCCCATCCTTAGTTTCAATTGTATCGAGATGTAAACTACAATCGAAATACGTAAAACGTCACAAAATCATCGTTATGACCTTTATTTAATAACAATTGTATTTAGTTAAGCAGCAATGAGGAAATGAACTGCGAGTACAATGCGTTCAACCCGTTATTTTTTGACGGTTTTAGAAGCAGTTTATATTCAAAGTGTAGGTTTTCACTATTATATTCTCTGTCATTGTTATGGTACGCTTGAAGAAATGAATTACCAGAATTTGATTTCAATCCTTTATTTTTCACGGGCTTGTAAGCGAGTTTACAATAGTTGAGACGTAAATTGTTTCTATCACAATTGAGACGTCTCCCTTCAACTGTAAAGTAGAAAAAACGTATATTATCTGTGACGTTTCCTTGCAAAGAATGTTTAAACAAAAATACGAAATTGAATGTGGACGTAAACGAATAACACAGGAACACAAATCTATTACAGAGATCACTGTTTAGTCCGCTGCATGACCTTGAAGACGTTGCTCAATTTGTTATTATGCAGCGTCATTTGCAGCTGAACGATTACATTAATTATAGAGGGAGGGACTGGAAGTGCGATTAACGTCTGAACCTACAATTTGTATCAAGGTTTTTGCCTCGACTACGCGTCCGGCATTCCCTCAGCACGACGGGGCGACATCTTTATTTATCCTCGTAGCCACATGTTTTACGAGCGTGATAAATCACCGCTCATGTTGGCAGCACTTTTGCCAACACTTGTTATACTAACATTGTGTCAATAGTAAAAGGGAAACTTCACCAGTATTCAGTCCAACAGTGATGCAATATGCCAGAAAGAACATTAAAGTTAAATTTTCAGTTTAATATTTTCTAGCAGAGTACCCGGCGATGTCTGGTATGGTTATGGTTGATTCGCTTGTACCGTAATTTGAAATATGCTATATTATAAGAGAAACTGGCACATATATAATCCATAATGCGTCACGATCTGCAATACTGCCTAAACAGCTTCATTCTTATAACAAGTATTCATAATTACTTTCTTAAACTTCTTTAATCCAGTACTGAAGACTCTAAACAGTTCACGTACATTTTAAAACCCATTAGATATGCATTACTACCTATGAACAGTAAATATAATTTCATTTCCAACCGTCAGAGATTGTAGCTGTGCGGCTTGAGATAGCAACTTAAAGAACCAAAGAAACGATCTGGAGCTTTTTCAATTGCAATATTAAAATTAAATTATGTAATTTCCTTGTGTGCCATTCACATTGAACACCACCATCTATGGGAATTAAGGAATGAAAAACAAAAAATTTAAGAAACGAATCGGTAGATTTTACGAAGTATGACGTATGAAACATCTAGTTGGTATTGCATCTATGATGTTTCTTATTATACGATAAGAATTTTATTTGCTGCTCCAGCGTTATGCAATGTTGAAAC
>JARYHS010009186.1:59791495-59806504 GCA_031002005.1 Vandiemenella viatica
ATTAAACGGTATCCGGTAATTGCGATTTTTCCAGCTCAGACAGTTTCTTCTAGAAGACAACATTTAACTCGAACTACTGTGGGTAAATTGAATGAGAGACGAATCTGTCATCAGATTATGCAGCAGAAACATTGCACAATTACATAGTTAAACAGGGAGAGTGTGAGAGACGATCCAGTTGAAGTAGCAAAAGTACGAATTTTCAGGATTTGGAAACGTCAGTTGGAACAAATATATGGGTAGGAAAACAGGTTTCTTCTACGTTAGCACAATATTCTGAGTAATTTCAATGAACAACGATGCATGTGCCCTGCACATCTGTACTGTTTACAGTATACTGCGCACTGCGGCCGGATTTAATGGTAAAGAGTGTTCACTGTTAACTGTATGGGTCATTACAGTGCACCCGCCAAGTCGAGTCAATGGCGGCGTACCATTTTCTGGAAGTGCTTCGGGTCGTTTTTGTACCTCAATTTCTTCGGTCTTAATGACATGCCTGAAATTTCTGTTATACTCGTACGTTAAAAATCTTACCAACAATTTTTTTTTCGTTCATCGATTTTGTTACTCACTCATTGATTGACTTATCTATGATCGTCAAAACTGTAAAGTAGTTGTAGAGAGCTGAAATTTGGTACATGCATAAAGTTTTACCCCCAGATTTCAATATCCACCATATCCATCGCAAACGTGAAATCGCTTTCTATCTTAGTATCTTAATAGGCACACGATTTACATTATAGACGAAGCTTACTAAGTTTAACTAATGTATTAAATCTTACTTCCTTCCACGTCTTTCTTTGGAAGTTAGTGCAATTCAGATTATTTTATGACTAAGACAATCCGTCGCCATAATTTCACTATACTTTCCGTGGTATTAAAAACACGTAATTTGGTGCACATACTATGGTCTCAACCCCAAATCTGAAGAGAAGTCCAATGTTGGTGATTTAGTTCTGTATAGATCCAATGGCTACCACAAACGCGAAACGTTTCAAACGCATATTTACAGGTTAAATGAATTGCTCTGGATGACACTGTGACCCTCAAATTTCTTTTGTGCACGAGATCAGCAAACAGAACTAACATATTAAATTTTAGTAAATTTTTACTTTGTTCTTATGCTTAGTTTGTAAGTTACTTGAAATTTAATTTTGGTGACAATTAATGGCAATCGGTATTAATCGTCCAGGAAGCACACCCATTGTTTGCAAAGAGCATCGGAATTCTTTTGATAATGGACACAGGTTTATTTAATTTAATTCAATTTAATTTAATTACAATGGAGCACACGCTCCGGTGGCAATTTCCCTACACACCCAACTTCCCCCTATCCTACACTCACCTGCATTTGCCCTCTACAAATTTTAACTTTAAATTCTTTTAACGTTTTCGGTAGGTTATTCATCATTCCCCTTGGTAACTCATTCCAATCCCTGACACCCTTACCTAAAAAAGAAAATCTTCCCACACCCTTGTGCCTGAAATCGAGTGCCAGCTTGTGGTCATCTTTTCCCTTCCATGAACTACTTTTCATACCTACTGCAATATCTTTCCATGCCTCATCGCCAGTATACGCCCTGTACACTCCCATGACCCTCCTCATCCTCCTCCTGTCTTGCAATGAATCCCATTCCAGCTCCTTTATCATATCTGTCACTGATTGCATTCTGCGATAATTTCCATAAACAAATCTAGCAGCCCTTCTTTACACCTTCTCCAACTCCTGTATTTGATACTCCAAATGTGGGTCCCATACTACACTACCATATTCGAGCAATGGTCTGACCAAAGATTTGTAACCCAATTCCTTTACTTCTCTCGTGCATCCTCTCATCACTCTTTCCAACAAGTGCAGAGTTTTGAAACCTTTTCCTACTACCTGTCCAATGTGTCCTGCCCAGTTAAGCTTGTTATCAAATGTAATGCCAAGATATTTATATTTCAAGTCTTCAGTAAGCAATTCTTTCCCCACCTTATATTCATAATTTACCTTTTGTTTTTTATCTGTGTATCTAATTAGCTGACTCTTCTTTGCATTTATCTTCATCCCATGTTTACAAACCCAACTAGATATCCTGTCCAGATCAGCCTGAAACTGTTTACAGTCCTCTATCGTTTTGATCCTTTTATACAGCATTATGTCATCTGCAAACAATCTAATTTCAGATAGTAAACAATCAACACAATTATTCATTAGAATAATGAATAGCAATGGTCAACTCTGAAATATTCTTATCCACCGATTTTCAAATTGATGGAACCGTTACATTTGAGCGACGCGTCAGAATAAGCAATCAGCTTACAAGAAGAAATGAAACCTCACAAAAACAATTCTTGTAAATATAGGCCAACTCTGCTGATTACAGTGTGTAATCATTTCACTTTTTAAAAGAAAATTGTCTCGGTATTATTATTATTAATATTATTATTATTTTGTTTCTGGCTGTACGCTACGTCGTCATTAGAGGCGAGGAAAGGACTGGGAACAAGAAACGGGAAGAAATACGGCCATGGCCTTTTGAATGAGTGATCTGGTAATACCATGGCTCAGTGTTATAGATCTCTGATTTTAGATTAAAAAATCAGGTGACATGACCATTATGCATGCCATGTTTTAGAACACTTAATTAAATAGTGGAGGCTTTCTCGACGTTGCATATTGATGAAATGTTCTAGAAAAACTATGCGAGTGAGTTCGTTTGTATAATACGTCGTTTCGGCGGTCTTATACTCTGCCGTCACTTAACAATGAGAAAATTTCATCTATTTATTTAAATACTACAATAGTATGAATATCCTAAAGTCAATTTTTCTCGGTTTGTCAAGTCTTAGAAGAAACCTTACATATTATGCCTTTCATTTTAGTAACAATTATAACATGCATACTCGTTCCCGGAATTTTTTATTTCATATCAACGATCTATGCCAACGAGAGAACCAATTTTGATTCAAAAAGTGAAGTGAATTCACTTTGTAAAGTTTGATATTGACTCAGAACAAGATCTTGTAACTTTTTGTCACTTAAAAAACCACGAAACTTGGCCTATCTGTACAAGAACTGTGTTTGTGGAATAACATTTTGCCGGGATGCTTGCACCAAAGTCAACAGTTTTAATAACCTAAAAAACCTCGCCGAAGGCGATGTATTTCATAGGCTTTACGTCTTTTAGAAATGGAAAAAAATTTCGGCCATGGCCTTTTGAAGAAATGATCGGTATTTGCATGTTGTGGTTTCGTGGAACCATGGAAAACCGAAATCTGGATGGCCAAACCATGCATTGAAACCGAAAATGCTGAACGTAAGACTCAAGGAAACATGTCCCTAACTTGCCCATATTCATCAGAGCTGTAGCAGACTCAAAATAACAAAAATAATATCGACTCAACGAAATAAATAGCGTAAGTACTATTAACTTGTCTGTGTACAGAGATCCTTCAACCACTACAGAGATATCGCATACAATAAGCATCTGGATATTACGGTAACTGGAAAATTAATGCCGGATTAAGACTTCAGGGAGGTGCAGTAATACTGTTTCAGTGAAATAAATAAAATAAATTTCTTTCTGCTTGCTACAGATGTCACATCGTAAATAACGTTGTAACACAGTCCAAATTTACTGCGAGGCTGTCGCAAAAACGACAAAACGGCTTGCAGAAAATAAATGTGTATCAAAACACAGGGAAGGCGCGGTTTTCCCACAGGTGGGCTGTATTTCACCGCTGCGGCGCGACAAATAATTTGTGTATCCTCGCGGTATGTATTGTAGAGAGAGAAGCGCCGTGTTTATTTTTCGCCGCGGCTGGCAGCGTGTGCCTCTTGTCTGGCAATTTACGAGCCTCCTGACCAACGCGACTACAGTTCGCAGCACCAGAGATATTCCTTTTTGGTCGCCTGTCGTTCTTACGCTACGCAGTGTGCAGGTCCCAAACTTTTGTCGGTTTTAATTTACTGCCTGTCTATCTCGGGGTCTGTCGTGACCTTCGCGTGGCGCTAGCAATTCTTGTTTCGGTCTGGTTGTCTCCAAATTACGCACGGTGTCTTCCAGTTAAGTGATGAATGGTTTCCAATGAAACACAAGGCATTATCAACGAGGGGAGATCAAATAAATGGTCGTTACAAATGACTGTAGTGGTTTCAAAAAAACGTAGTACCACTGAGATAGAGATTAGGATCTTCGTTCCCTTCGATTTTGGCAATCTAAGGACCAAGAAGAGTAATCTTATGCTTTCTTTCTTAACTTCTTCATCATTTCACTTCGCTGTTTCATCCTTTCTTCACCCAGATATTATTACCTTCCTCTTCTACTGGAAACCCTTGAAATTTTGTACCAAACTTCTGCTAGTTGATTTGTCTTGTATTATATCTTCTGTTGTTCCGATCTCTATCATATCTTCCTTTACTTCTTGGATCCACTGGTTTCCCTTGTAAACGTTGTTGAAAATTCTTTTTTATGCCTGCTGTTCTCCTTTCTCATTGTCTTACCAAAAGTGATTCTCCTCTTTCTGTTCGTGTCTGACGTCCTTTCATTTTCTTCTTACCGATTTCTAGGTCGTAATTTAAATCAATGCACTCCGGAAGTTAAATCGATTGTATACAAGTCACTAGTGCGTCCTCACTTAGAATATTGTTGTTCTGTATGGGGTCCCAATCAAAAGGGATTAATGGAGGCATTAGAGAAGGTCCAAAGAAGAGCCGCCCGATTCGTGGCAGGTATATATATAGTTTCAGGGAAAGCGTAAGTGCGATGTTGAATGAGTTATGTTGGGAAGACCTGGAACACCGAAGGCGTTGATCTCGACGGAAGCTAATTGAAAAATTCGTGACTGACGTATTTCGGAATGACAGCCAGCAAATATTGCTACCAGCAACATTCATATCTCGAAATGACCGCGAAAATGAGATAAGAAAAATCAGGGCCACAACCGATTCATTTCAGTACTCACTTTTCCCACGAGCGATTATGGAATGGAATAGAAAGGATTTACCGGGCGAGTAAACTTAAAATCCGACAGGAGTAGCTTTCGATAAAGCACTTCGGCCATCCTGATCTGGGTTTTCCATGGTTTTCCCGGATCACTACAGGCGAATGCTGGGATGGTTCCTCACAATAGCCCATGGGCGCCTCCTGGCATATCTCATATATCCCTTCGAAACCATCACTCTTTTCGATAGGTGCAATGCACCCTCCGCCACACACTTTTAGTAAATCGTGGAGTAATAATAATAATAATAATAATAAATAGATCTTTATTTCCCATGGCTAGACTCCCCTTTTTCCGTTTTAAATGATCCCGAGATTTTCTACAAGATTTTCCTTTTTTTCTGTGTCTACTATTTTTACAATTTCCAAAGAGAACTTGCATTTTATCACGTAGGGAGTCTGTGGTTTGATTAATGTGTTATATAGTGTTTGATTTTAATTTTCCTTGTGATATTCTTCTTATTATATATATCTTTAGTCAGTTAGTATGATAGTTCCAGTTTTCTTGTACTTGATCTGTTTGCTCCCTTATTCCTTGATTTAATTAAAGATATCTCGACGACAGATGAAACGCGTCAGCTACATTTGGAGTGGCGTTTTATTATTATTATTATTATTATTATTAAATAACTAACTTCTAAACCCGTCAAAAAATAACTTATTGAACGCAGTTTCCCAGCAATTCATTTCTTTGTAGTTGCTTACCTAACTAGATTTGCTATCGAATAACGCTCAACACCTTGGTTTTGCAATGTTCTGCATATTTCTTATTTTTCTGTAATACGCGTAGCATCCTCTACAGACAGAGAATATAACGAAAATATCTACATGGAACAAATGTAAATAAATATATAGATGTAAACCAAATACATTTCTTTGTGATCAGTTTTCAATTTGAATCTTATTAAACCATACAAAAATGTAAATAAATAATTTCTTAGCTTGCAATAATATCGGAAAGATCATAGGCCATCATTTTTACCCACCGACAACGAAGAATGAACGCATAACGTCTCAGCATGACGTTACAACGTAAAAGACACGAGATCACAGGACATTTTTACCACCTGACAACGAAGGATGAACGCATAACGTCACAGCATGACGTCATAACGTGACAGATATGGTTACCAAACTGGCCTTTTTTCGTATTGATAATTTGTTATTTTAACTAGCTGCTGTAGAAGAAATGGCCAACGATAATTACGTATTAATCCCCATAGCGTTCCATTAAGTTTTTAAAGAATTGTGGATAATTTGGGGAAGTGGACTATAGATTGACATTATAATGCAATTCACAGAAATGAAATTGGCTTGTACTAAAAGGTTCTTTTCAGCTTGAAAACTAGAAATATGGGCAGCCACTTCGCTTTATAATCAATCTGTCGGAACCGCCTGTCATCTATTTGTATTGGTTTTTACAGTGCTGTATTTCATCCAGTACTAAGTTAATCTGTTCGTCTCATCACATCTAAGTGCTCAGCTCTCTGCTTCGTATATTCTTACTTATGTTTTCATATATGGTTCTTTTTGGACTGTACCCGTCTCTAACAAATTAATCGACTTCACACGTCTTAAAATGTAACCTTTCCCCCAACCCCGCGTCTTCTTTTTTCTGAGACTCCTATATAACTTATATCATCACCAATCATTTCCAGAACGTGTTCATTTCGTATTGACTTAATATCAAACTCGCTTCTACAGTACCTCATTTCGTACTTAACTTACTTAAGTCCTATCTGGTGTTCCAAGTACTTCCATGAGGTGTTTTGCTCCATAAATACAATTTGCGATGCTAGGTCAATATTTGAATGCCGTTCACTGTTGTTACTAATAGTAATAAATAGCGTGTACAGTGATGAAAGTCATTAAAAATATTGCATTTAAATAAAATTACATCGATGCCTTTATTTCATTACCAAATCACCTGAAACTCAATTAAAAGTGCTGTACCTCGGTGACGGACCTTCGCTCAGCATCTTTTGATTTCTGTTCAGTATGCAAGATTTCATCAAAAAATCTTTAGAGACGTTTGTGAGAAATTAATTTTACCTCTATACAAGAGTTGCTCATATAATAGTATTAGATTGGATAAATTAGATATATTAGATGTGTTACAAAAACCTTATTTCGTCCGCGAGACGGAGTTAAAGCCGTTTCCCAAATAACAAATACAAAAATTATTATTATTATTATTATTATTATTATTTTTGTAAAATCGTGTTACAAACTTTAAAATCAAATCATTATCTACGTATAAAATTTCGTCCAAATCACTAGAGATGATTCCGAGATCCATCGGTTCACCATGTCATAAATTGCTTTTAAAGAAAAATGCCAATGCTAAGTTAAATAGAAATCTTAATGCTAATCAGGAATTAATTAATGGTGCAAGATTAATGATAATTCACTTAAACGAGTGCATCATCAGTGCTAAATTCGTTCACTCCGATAAGACTAGCCTCAAACCTTCTGATCCAATAATATCTTTCCAAATGATAAGAAAATAATGTCCAATAAAAGTAAATTTCGTTGTGACCATTAATAAAGCACAAAGTCAGTCTCTTTAATAACGAATTTTTACAATAAAAGTAATATTTATCACTGCGCTTCAAAATAAAACACCTTGTGGTATTTAATGATAACGAATGTTCACAATAAAGGGGATATTTTAACTACTCTTTAAAACAGAATATCTTTCATTAATAAATATACTTGCATTTACTTACTTCCAGTATATTATACAGTATTACCATTCGGTGACTGACCACGAAGAATTGTTCGTTTAAAGATATAAGAGTTCCTTACTCTAACCAAAGAGAACATCGGTCTAGTTACTGGTACCTGAAAAGTCTACGAGATGGCGTTAGTACCGTTTCCGAGATACCAAATACAAGAATTTATAGTTTCGTATAAAATCACGTTTTTGTAGGGGAGACACCCATTTAGAAAAATTTGAAAAACAAAACTTTAAATTTGAATTGTCATAAAAATCGTTAGAGCCGCTTCCGAAATAGCAAACATAGCATACAATTGCTCGCTTAAATCGTTATATATAAAGATGAATGTTTGTTGGTTTGTTTGTTTGTTCTTCATACAAATCCACAGTTTTCATCCGATCTCGATGAAACTTTGCACACTTATCCTTTGAAACAAGGAGAAAGATACTGTCTACATTTGGTTGAAAAATTATTTGTATAAATAACACATTTTGTCTCATAACTTCGAAATACGGCGATAGACAGACACGTTAAATATGGTCGTCTCCGTACCGTGTTTCCGTATAGTGGACTGGCAATTTAGTGGTTAGAGCGCTTGCTTACGAACGTCCTGGTCTCCGGTTCAAATCTCCGTGGAAGCTAAGATTTTTAAAAATTGTTTTTCATCGTAAGAGTCAGGCCTGGGAAGTAGGTTATTCGGATTGAATGTTAAACTGTAGATATTAGAAAGTTAGGGGTGCAAAGCGAGGCAAATCGTAGGTAGTCTTGCAGTGTTGTAGGTGTACACTTTTTTACGTTATAATGATCCCTCAGGTGTTGTTCGCAGTCAGTGTGTGAGTGTGAACCACAGTAATATTATTATAAATACGAAAGTAAGTCTCTGTCTTTTTGTTACGTTTTGACGACTAAATGGCTATATCGTTGTGATGGAATTTTATAAGGAAATCTGTATGAAGGGCACAGGATATTTTTTCCAGTATGATTAACAGTTGTAGGCACGAAATTTTGAGACGTTATCGAATGTTGGAAATTGATTCTCTTCAAGAGACAGGTTCGACGGTACAATGATATAGTGATAGCTTTCCTGTCATATTATTCCTACTCGATATTGTTTGGGACCAATCCTTCGTTAGAAACTTTCTATATTTAATTCTGGCAAAAAAAATTTCTTAATCCACGCGTACGAAGTAGCGAGTACGGGCTAGTATAAAGATATAACATGATGCACAAACAGTGTTTAAATATCACTGCATTTTATATGTTTTGCTGTTAACTAGTATCTAGTAACAAGCAAGCTGTTTGAATGTCTGCATGGCATTGTTACAACGGAAAAAAATACAAAAAATGATGAGTTTTATATAAAATCAGTGTTTCGTATAAGTAACTCTAGCTAGTAATCGAAGTCAGCAGTTATTCAATGAGCTTACGCGTCCCAAGAAAATTTATGTGACTGCATTCGACGGACTCCTCCGAAAACTATAAGCGTTTCTCCAGGTTAACTGCGGATGCAAAAGACGCTATATAAACGCGATAACAATAGCTCAATTAGGTCGTAAACTTCGCTTTCACAATGGAGGTCTTGCCGTCTGTTTTGCGAGCAGAGTACCAGGAAATGTTTTACGATCGAGACGCAACCGCAAGGCTGCGGGCAACACATACCTCGCGCCGCGCCGCCCACTCAAATACCGCGCAATCTTCAACCGCCACGCCGCCTCTGACACCAAGACCTACCTAATGGTGGTACTCAGGTTCCTGCATTGCCTGTAATTGCGTTGCGTCCCACTTTCTGGTCATATAGGGGGAAAATAAAAATCGCATCTTTTTTAAACGCGCGGTATTCTTTTTATTTTCAGACTAGCTGTGCCTGTGAATTACGAACAAGAAATAAAACGCAGAATTGCACTGGTTATAGAAACTTTCAGCACTAAAGAATCGCTACTGGTGTAAGGGTTAGGGGAAAAAATTCTTAAATGTTGTCAGGAGCCTGACGCTATATAGTGAAGGAATGGAAACTGGAGGTTTTTGAGATGGATGGAATGCGTATATATATATATATATATACAGGGTGTTACAAAAAGGTACGGCCAAACTTTCAGGAAACATTCCTCACACACAAACAAAGAAAATATGTTATGTGGACATGTGTCCGGAAACGCTTACTTTCCATGTTAGAGCTCATTTTATTACTTCTCTTCAAATCACATTAAACATGGAATGGAAACACACAGCAACAGAACGTACCAGCGTGACTTCAAACACTTTGCTACAGGAAATGTTCAAAATGTCCTCCGTTAGCGAGGATACATGCATCCACCCTCCGTCGCATGGAATCCCTGATGCAGCCCTGGAGAATGGCGTATTGTATCACAGCCGTCCACAATACGAGCACGAAGAGTCTCTACATTTGGTACCGGGGTTGCGTAGACAAGGGCTTTCAAATGCCCCCATAAATGGAAGTCAAGAGGGTTCAGGTAAGGAGAGCGTGGGGGACATGGAATTGGTCCGTACAGTACAGTACATACTAACGAAACTCAAATGAGCTCTAACATGGAAAGTAAGCGTTTCCGGACACATGTCCACATAACATATTTTCTTTGTTTGTGTGTGAGAAATGTTTCCTGAAAGTTTGGCCGTACCTTTTTGTAACACCCTGTATATAACTAACCAGAATGAGGAGAGTGGCGAGAGTCGAGAGGATTTAGAGATGTCACGGGAAGAACTGCCTTAGAGCTGAAAACTTAGTATTATTACTATAAGGAAGTGAATAAAGTCATAAATGAGGAAGGCCAGCCAGGCACCTGTTATGTCTTTGCTAGTGGTCTTTTAAACCACCGGACTAGGTTCTGGATGGAGTTGTTTTCAAGGTAGACGCTGTGCGAACTTTAAGACTACTGAATTTCCGTCCGGCCTTCCTGATTTGGGATTTCCATAATTTCCCCAAATCACTCTAGGTGAACACCGAGATGGTTTCTTTCAGAAAGGCCATGACCGTACTCCTTCCTGTTCTTAGCTCACGGTCCTTTCCCGCCTCTAATTACCTCGCCGCTAACGAGGCGTAAAGCCATACGTAAAAAAGCTAGCAAAGCCAAAGTAAACTTTGGCTAAATACTTAATGTAGTGAACAACTGTCATGGCATTTCGGCGTGTAATGTTTGATAGAAGTGGATTCTCCTCAAGAGGGATCAGTATGGAGGGGATCAGGAACTGGTAAAAGGCAAGTCAGATGGTGTCGTGACAATCGCGCACAGTGACAATCGCGCACAGTGACAATCGCGCACAGCGACAATCGCGCACAGTTTAAAGGTCGGGCCACACTCTCCCCCCTCCCGTGTACTTTATTATTTACGGATCGCAGTATTGACAAATCATCATCACACTAAAGCCTTGCCAGAGGTGAACGTCAATTTTAAGGCCTGTAATAATTGGTGTCGTGACAATCGCGCACAGTGACAATCGCGCACAGCGACAATCGCGCACAGTTTAAAGGTCGGGCCACACTCTCCCCTCTCCCGTATTATTTACGGAACGCAGTATTGACAAATCATCATCACACTAAAGCCTTGCCAGAGGTGAACGTCAATTTTAAGGCCTGTAATAATTACATACAACGGAGCCCGGGACTTGGAGCGAGGACTTTCAGTACCCAAATCGTGCACCGTAACACTGTCAGTCACCAGACCGAATATACAGGAAATGGAAAATAAACATTCAAACACAATAAAACAAACGTACTCTTTTTCTCTACAATTTATTTTTGCTATCGTAAAACACAAATGTAATATTAGATTTGTCTGCTTACGGGGTGCATTTCAAGAAAATCTGATGAACCTGGAAGTGAGGTTGAAGAGAAGAAAGACACTTTTGTAAGTCAATCAGTAACATCAAAATAAAACTTTGTCGTAAAGGACTAGAAATTTCCGCAATCTACCTTGTGATATACTCCTCTTGACAGTTGACTGGGGTGGCATTTCAGTTAAAAATTCGTAGCTTCTATTATGGAGATCTCCTAGTTCCTAAGATCAAATTTTTGGAATTGAACTATCTTCCGCTCGAGCTCTCTTCTTTGCCTCATGAAGTTTCTGATGTACTTTAACGCGTGCGTTGTCATGGGGTCCACATATATGCTCTGTGACATTCAGTATAGCAGCATCCTAACTCTTCAAAATTCCACGACATTGTTTTGATCTTTCTTTGAGACAGCACCAGGTGATCGTTCCATCTTCTTTCTTTCTAAACTCTCGATAGCTGTACCCGTCATAATACGCACACGGCTTTCCATATGTAGTTGAAGTAACTTCCATGATTAAAACTGTGATACACAAGACAGCAGTGAATGCGAACAGTGGTGTGTGGTCCGATTAGGAGGGGATTGGGATTAGAAGTCCCAGAATCCAGCATGGTGTTTAGCGGTGACTAATTGGTAGCTAAAAGCAGGTAGCAAGAGACGACCCGGTTGTGCGCGATTGTCACTGTGCGCGATTGTCGCTGTGCGCGATTGTCACATATTCAGTCAGATAGAGAGTCGAGATCAGTCAATAGACCATTCATTTCCGCTCTAGCAGAGCAGACTTGAAGCAGGATTGCAGAGGTGTCCTCATTGGCTAGCGAGTGCGGTAGGCCATTCCCAGGTAGGATTCTCTCAGCTCCAAATATACCGGTTTTTGAGGGTCGGTCCCAAGTAAGTTGCAGTCATTACCTTGCAGTTGCCTAGCCAAGTTCGTTTTTTTTTTTTTTTTTTTTTTTTTTTGCTTGGGTTTTATGCCTCGTCGACAGCGAGGTCATTAGAGGCGGGATGGGATTGGGGCAAGGAACGGGAAAGAATTCGGCCATGGCCTTTTGAAGGAATCATCCCGGCCTGGAGTGATTTGGGGAAACCATGGAAAACCCAAATCTGGATGCCCGGATTCAAACCCGCGTCCTCCCGAATACGAGGCCAGAACGCTAACCATTCACCTACCACGCTTGGTGCCAAGTTCGTTCAGCACTCAGTAATTTGCACTTGTACCAGTGAAAGTCAGTCCATACCAGGCAATACTTCGTTCTCGATGTCTAAGATAACTTTCGGAGAAGTTCTTCCATGCTATAGAATTACTGCAACGAACATGTAAAGGATTTCATACCAATTTTGAGTATAACCAACTGTATATGACTGTATTTTCTAAAAAAAATTCTGATGCGATTCTTGTTTGAACTAACTCTTTCTAATAGGGAATTAAGGACGAAAACATTTTAATTTTTCCATTTTAGTGCTATTCGACGTCATTTCAGCAATCAATCTTTCTCTATTGTTATAGCTTCCTCTCCATCATCCACTGGGTACTTAGGAGGACGTGTGCTATAAACTTTGTTTTGACAAGGTGCTTTCTGAGATGTGATCATTTTATGTTTTTCCCAGTTCTTTAATATCTGTTAGCCACGGTCTCTTAATCTTTCTAATCCTTCAACAAATCTGGACGATGAGATATTTCCACAAAATGTGGCAAATTCGTCCTGTGATTTAATGGTTGTGTCTATATGTAAAAGGTCGTGGGTTTGATCCCCGCTTCCAGAAAATATTTAGGGCGCTAATGACCTAGCTGCCGACGCGCCCTAGGCCTGATAGCAGCAAAAACATTACGACAAAATTCTCTAATTTTGATAAGGCAATTGTGCATCTTGTTTTTGAGTACCCCTGTGTATTTCCTCCCTTTGACAGGTCCAATGTTTTCCTATCATTGCATCCTTTACTTGCAGTTTATTCGTCAGTCCATTTCTATCTAGTGCTATTCACATAACGGCATACGGGGCTTCTGAGCATATCATTGTATAGTAATCTCTGAATTTTATATTGTGGGGAAGGCACTTTGTAAGCATCCTTAGACTGTTGGCATGATAATTGTAGTATGTTCATTCTGGTTCCTTTCTGTTAACTTCCATAATACTCAGGCCTGACATTCAAATCCCCGTCCGACCATGCGGATTTCAGTTGTCCAAGGTTTCCTAAAATCTCTCCAGATGGTTCCTTCAAAAGGTCACGCCCAAATTTCTTCTGTTTACTTGTCTCCATTCCTTTCCCACCTCTAAAGTTTTTCACATCATCAAAGCGTAAGGTCTGATAGAGAAAAAAACTTCCACCGCTCTCCCAAGTGAAGGAACTTCTTAAATTTCTGGGTTTACTGTTCTGAACTAAAATCATTGACGAAAGACCCTGTTCCACATGTATTATTACTGTGCGTATGACTACTCACAGATACGCCAAGGTGTTGAACGACACCTGGGCTTTGGTGTCTTGTCTGCACAGTGGAGTTGTTATCCAAAGATAATGTACACTGATGGGGGGTTTTCATCCTCCGATTCGATTTCGAAGCCGGGACCGTGGAGATGCGGTTTTAATTAAGGCTTTACACACACACCGCCCTGTAATTAGCCTTCCAGAACCAAATGGCTCCCGAACTCTTCGTGTCGAGGTTACTAACTCGTTTACTAGCTTCTTAATTTCTGGTGCCTGCCCAGCACCTGGTAATCAATTTTCTCGTTGGTCCGAGGTAATTTCTCATTCCCTCATTTCGTTCCCACACCACCATTAACTGCCTCCCTTTCTCTTCTCGTCTAGTACATGGAGTAGTGTGATCACATATTTTTAGTGAGAGCTGATACCTTATCTGTCTCATCTATTATATCTATAAAACGAAAACCGGGCATATTTGTACCAGAAAAACTCAAAAACTACTGCGCAAATTTCGATATGGTTTTCACCGTTTTAAATATTAGAATCTCAACTGAACTGTTTGGTATGTCGTATTCTCCAACGTAACATAACGCCGGAGCGGTAAATGAAAATCTGAAGTACAGCCTGAAACAAAAAACACAAAAAAATGATGTATGATCCATACATCACAGAAAATAATAGCCTTATTATCGCATGTAACTTTTACTTTCTTAAATTTTGTTTTTAATCGTTTAACCCCATACATGGCTATATCGAATGCGAAGAGGAAACTACGTAAAGTATAAAATATTAATTTTAATAATATAATGATAAAACCTTTCGATATCTTCTTTGTTTCTTGAAGTTACTATCTGAGGCCGCACTGCTACAATATCTGATGTTTGTGAAATTATATTCATGTTGATATTTAGTAATGCATATTTGATGGGTTTGAACATTAAAGTGAACTGTTTAAAATCTTTTGAGGAATTTGTTGCTTTTTGAAACTACTGTCTCAGGCCGCACAGCTACAATCACTGATGTTTGGAAGTGAATTAAAATCACTGTTAATAGTAAGTAATGCATATCTAGTCAGGGGCGTAGCTACTATGTG
>JARYHS010009186.1:59807504-59872173 GCA_031002005.1 Vandiemenella viatica
GCCTAGTGGTACGGATTAACATTGAATGAATGTGCATTAAGACATCCGGAACGTGCTATTCATTTGTAATAGGTGATAACATATACTTTTTAAATTAACTAATAATGATTGTGTTGTGGATGGGATATGAAAGAAGGGAGAGGGTGATACCCGGCCTACTCTTCCGAAAGTATCATTCCTAAGTAACAGATATCAAAAAGTAATCTACGGTGATTGTAAGTACCTATTATTTCCAGTCAGTCTTGGTGTTCCCCAAGGGTCTATCTTCATGATAGTGATTTTACGCTCAATAATCATACCAGCAGTTAACAAGTAGGCCAGAAAAAGGTATTTTAAGATGAAAATATTATAAAGAAAGTAACTTATGGTCCGTTTTCAAATATGGAGATGGCATGAGACATGGGGTTTGTTGGTTACGAGTCATTAGTAGACCTGTCCACTTTTGTTTATCGAGGAAAAGTGCAGGAGTATTGACTCGTGGTTCATTGACCACCAGATCAAGAAGTTGTCCGTTGTTTTGTCGTCATAGAGGTGAAGGGGAGGAACCGGAATCTTTGATGATAAATATAAGTGATAAAGAAAGCCCAAAGATTGTTGAGAAACATGCTGGGAGTATGCATCGGATGGTGCCTGCCCGATATGACGCAAGAACTTTTTTGACAATATGGCCTGCAGAAGGTGCCTTCTTGACGAATTAGTTAGTACAAGTCATGTTGATGCAGTATCGTTGATCACTTTGGAAAATTTGGTTACAACCTTGATACTAAAATCTTAACATAGTTCTTAATTGGAAAGGAAAAGATATGTGAAGGTTTTTGACGAGTGTGTTGCGAGCACGTAAAAGTCAAGAAATAGAGATCTGAAAATTGATTTTCGAACAAGGAGGAGGCTTCTGAACGCTGGATGACAAGCGGGCGAGCAGTAGTAAACTGAAATATAGTTGGTAAAGAAGACAAGGCAGCATCTCAAGATTTGGACGAGCGAGGCAAAGGAGTCACTGGTATGTTTTTAAAGTATAGGGTAGCAGGAGGTACTGAGAAGTTTTTATCGCATCAGTTGAGTAGGCAGATCGTGAATGTTTGTTGATAAATGCGGCATGAGGAAGCATCTGATGATTTGTTAACCAAGAGAACTCGAAGAGAATCCAGAATCATTGATGACGAAAGATACTGAAAGTCTTGCGAAGGCTTAATGTTTTATTTTATTCTTGGGTCACAAACAGGATATATATTGTAAAACTGATTACTTTAAATGCATTTCGCTCAGTACTTCACATCAAGCGCATTCGGTGTTGTTCGAAACATATGAGGCGCGTCCAGAAAGTAAGTTCCGTTTCAATTTATTTCCGCTGCAGCGCTGCGATTGCAGTTCCACACATGTGCTGTAGACGATATGTATCAAGGGAAAGAACGTCCGCCATTTGGAGATCGCTGTCAGTTACGTACGCTTTGTTGTGCTTGTTTGAAATGTCGGCTTTGATTGAAAATTCCGCCGCCTGTGAAATCAGGTCTGTAATTCGGTTTCTGAATGCGAGGAAAGTGAAACCAAATGAAATTTATCGACAAATTTGCGATGTTTACGGACCAAATGCGATGAGTGATTCGATGGTGAGAAGATGGGTCAATGGCGGGCGTAGTGATGTGCACGATGAAGAACGAAGTGGGCGTCCACCTTTGGTTACAGAAGAACTGGCAAGACTTTCATCTGTTCTTACATCTCAAGTCTTTCCTTGGCGGTCATCACTTCACCAATGACGACGAGCTGAAAGAAACTGTTTCCAACTGGTTGAGACGCAGGCGGCAGATTTCTATGAAGAAGGTATACAAAACCTGGTGCCACGCTATGACAAATGCCTGCAAAATTTCGGCAGTTATGTGGAAAAGTAGTTTAAGAGTTGTAGAATTTTGTGCAATAAAAATTTCTTCTGTATCTGTGTACAATTTCATTTTATTACCAAACGGAACTTACTTTCTGGACGCGCCTCGTATTATATTCGTTCCAGAATAATGGACACACAGGGCACAGGAGCATTTGTTTAATGGTTTTGTCCCCAGAACATTCACATTTAATGCTGTTTGAGTGAATATAATCACATTTCTCCAGATTTGCCTTGGACCCGTCCACTCCTGTAACTGTCATTGATCACAGGATGTTGGGAACCATAGTTTTCACAACTGTACTTTTGTATGTTTAGGAGACCTTCTTGGTTTCCGCGATATTCGGAAGGGGATTATTGATTATAATGCCAGATGTAAGGATCTGAACATCTGCTAGCTAGAGTTCAAGAGGAAGCATGAGATGGTTTACTAATAAAGAGAGAAGAAGCATCAACGAAATATTTGTTAACAAAAATTCCAGAATGAGCCATGAAAAAATTTGTCGAAAAACAAGCAAGGTTTCGTTGAGAAACATGCTAGGGGGAGAAATTTGATTGTTTGGAGACATATAGTTCAGAAGGAGGAAGGATATAAAGGTTTCTTTTAGGAAAAAGGTTGTAAGCTGGCCTCTGAAGATTTGCTGACAAACAGCTACAGCAAGATTTTTTTTATTTTTATTTTTACATACTGTAGCATGTTAAGTTTTCTTAACAGGTTTGGTAGTAGAAGGGACACGAAAGTCTTTTCACAAACAGGTGAGGAAGCAGCTTGCGGATGTTTCTGGACCAACGAGCCAATAGTTTCATCTTTATATATAAAGATGAATGTATGTTTGTTTGTTTGTTGGTTTGTTGGTTTGTTTGTTCTTCATATAAATCCACAGTTTTCATCCGATCTTGATGAAACTTTGCACACTTATCCTTTGAAACAAGGAGAAAAATACTGTCTACATTTGGTTGAAAAATTATCTGTATAAATAACACATGTTGTGTCATAACTTTGAAATACGGCGATAGACAGACACGTTGGATGTGGACGTCTCCAGACCGTGTTTCCGTGTAGTGAACTGGCAGCTCAGTGGCTGAAGAGCTTGCTTACGAACGTCGTGGTCTCCGGTTCAAATCTCCGTAAAGGCTAAGATTTTCAAAAATTGTTTTTGATCGTAAGAGTCACGGTTGGGCCGTCGGTTATTCGGATTGAATTTTAAACTGTAGATTTCACGAAGGTAGGGGTGCAACCTGAGGCAATTCGTAGGTAGTCTTGCAATAAAGTAGATGTACACTTTTTTACGTTATATTGATCCATCAGGGGTGATTAGTAGTCAGTGTGTGTGTAATCTGCAGTAGGAATACTATAAATGCGGATGTAAGTCTCTGTCTTTTTGTTACGTTTTGACGACTAAATGGCTATATCTTTGTGATGGAATTTTATAAGGAAAGCTGTATGAAGGGCACAGGATATTTTTTCCAGTATGATTAACAGTTGTAGTCACGAAATTTTGAGATCATATCGAATAGTGACAGAAATATGTTGGAAATTGATTCTCTTCAAGAGGCAGGTTAGACGGTAGAATGATATAGTGATAGCTTTCCTGTCAAATTATGCCGACTCGATATTGTTTGGGACCAATCCTTGGTTACCAACAACTTTCTATATTTAATTCTGGCAAAAAAATTCTTAATCCACGCGTACGACGTCGCGGGTACTAGGCTAGTATACAACTATTTTCTCCATAGTTATATACTGTAATTGAAACTTTTCATTTGCTGCTGATCAAGGACATCGAGATGATCTTGTTCGCATAAGGACCATGATAACCAATTTCCTGTGCTGCACAATTACTAGCAGCATACACGTGAAATGTTTGTCGGTGGTAACTGGATCACACGGGTTCCTTGGCAAATGACAACACTTTCCCTTCTCAGTTATCACAACTAGCATTGCATCTCCATGAAAAATCAGCGTATTGAGCCATTTTTACAAGTTTAACAGTAAAATGCTTTAGACACTTTTTAAATACTTTTATTTTTTATTAAAAAATGTAGCCATTTGTTAGTCTTCTTTGAGTTATTCTTTTTAACTGTAATACAAACTGCAAAGAGCCGTATGGTTTAGCGTCTGATGCATTCGTCAATTGACTCACCATCTATCCTCCGCAATACGCCTGTTCGGTACAGCCAATTTGAGAGCTATTCAGCTGTATACCTGTCCGTAATAGTCGTCGATACTTGAGCGCCAATCAAAGCACTACGTACAGTTACGCGATTGCATGGAATAATGCGCCATATTACTCTTCGGTCGATTGGATTTTCAATGGGGTTGCCTTTCTTCCCCTCACACAAAATATTCACAAGGCCGCAGTTTTTAGTGGTATTTGGCCTTCCAGAGTTTCGTTTGCCATGGTTTTCCGATATCACTAAAGGCGATTGACCTGAAGGTTCCTTCAAAATGCAATAGACGAATTTTATTTTAGTTCCACGTCCAAACTCACTACTACCCTTATTGACCACGACGTAGACAAGGAGTCAAACCCGAAGCAAAAAAGAAAAAATAATAATAATAATACTTTTAAAAAATCCAATCCTATAGGCTGTTCAGGCTGTACGCATTTATTTCCTTCTGGTGAGAATGTTTTGGCCGTTTCTGTGACCTTGTTTCATCCTCAATCTTCACTCACCGGATTTATATCCAGCAAAGTTTATCGAATTCGAAACTACACTGATGTCCAAAATTAAAACAACAAAACAAAATTTTGGAGGGATGCGTTTATTTTGCCACAAAACAGTATAACAGGTAGTAGTAAAGTAGAAACAATGTAAAGAATACAGAACGTAAACAACTGCAAGATGTATAACGGTAGACAAAAATGTACTTTTTTTTTCCAACTTAGCGGATTTGTACACACATTCCGACAACTGGTTAATGTGCTCGGCACTGGGTCTGGCAGCAATACAGACCTAACAACGACGGGGCATGCAGTGAATGATGTCATCTATCTCATGTTGAGGCAATGTCGCCCATTCTTCCTGCAGAGGTGCTCGCAAGTCTTGGTGAGTGGTTGGTGGGTGCTGACGTAATGCAACTCGTCTCCCCAGTGCATCACAGACATGCTCTATGAGATTCAAATCGGGAGAGAGAGAAGACAACACTATGCGTGTAATATCTTCCGTTTGCAAGAAAACATCAACCGCCCGTCCTCTTTGACGACGAACATTATCGTTCATCAGTACGAAGTCTGGGTCAACAGCACCTCTCAACAACCGCACATGAGTTCTCAAGATCTCGTCACGATACCTGACAGCAGTTAAACCTTGCCGTTCCATCCGTACAACTTCATGAAGAGGTGGTCGAATGGTCAACATAATCCTTGCCCACACCATTATGGATCCTCCTCCATATCGGTCTCTTTCCACAATTTTTGGGTCCCGAAATCGTGTTCCACGATCCCTCCAGATGCGAATCCGTCGAGAATCACTTTGCAGACCAAATCGGGACTCATCTGTGAAAAGAACATTGGCCCAATTTTCGACCGTCCCGTTGGCATGTTGATGACTCCACTCTTCGTTCCCTTGTGTTAAGACGCGTCAGGGGTACGCATACAGCAGATCTCCGACAGTAAAGGCCAATCTGCCGAAGCCTTCTGCACACTGTTTGGCTCGATACGACGGTTCCAGTGGATGCTGTGAGGTGAGATGTCAGTAGCCATACAGTACTAAGGCGGTACCGTCATGCCCTTACAGCCATATAACGGTCTTCTCTTTCCGATGTCGTCACACGTGTTGGCCCTGCCCTGGTCTTTGGGATACAGTTTCGATCTCTATAAACTGACACCACATCCGCAAAACAACAGAATGATTCACATTAAGCCATTCGGCTACATCAGTTTGAGACTTTCCTGCTTCCATTATTCCTATAGCCCTCCACCGTAGAGTGTCTGGTAGGCGTCTTCTCTGCGCCATATTACACCATCTGAATGTGTACACAGCGATTTTGGATGTGGTACCACTCACTAAACACTACCCCGTTGGAAGCGTTGGCATGATTGTACGATGACCGGAATTTCATCTTTCGTGCAGAACACGATTGTACGGACAGTGTGTGTGATTATATCGTGAATTAGACACAGGACGGAGACATAGCGGTTTGTTGCTATAATTTTGGACATCATTGTACAATCAGCTCCGGAAAGTTATCGTTTGCTATCCACTGAGATCACTAGCAAATATTAGCTGACCAAGCAATGCAGCGTCCCTAGAAGCACTTTAAGAATGTTTAGTGTATCAGAAGAAGTGCTCAATTCGTTTCGGCGACTCTAATTCGGACCACATCTAAAGCTAAAATGGAGTATGGAAGAAATTTATATTTAAAAACCGCAATTTCAGCGTAGATTTTGTGAAGTGCGGTAGCAAATGTAACGGACTTTCTCTTCGGATGATAGCAGGTGTGGCGTCTTGCAGCCACTGCGTGGGATAAACAGCGGCAGTGTTTGGTCAGGCCAACATACTGGGCGCTCAATATTAATAAATTTGAGGCGCCACTGTGCCGGCTGACTAAATAAATACGAACTGCTTGACTTGACCAAACAAACAGCGGCGCCCCGGTAGCCAACTTCCCGATGTTCTCTGTTCACTGAAGCTGAGGGCGGAATGTTTAAAATAAAACAATTCGCTGAAAACGCAGAACTAAATTAAATTACAGTTGAAATTCCATTTGCTACCTCCTTCACCTGCAGTGATGCGAAGAATTCAAAAGTTTGTTCTGGTCGTGTAAACTGGATTAATTTCAGAACAATTTTTCTATGTTATTTATAAATGCCCTTAAATGTTGCCTCTGTTTTAATTCCAAAGAGATGAAGAGCGAATTGTATTTCTATCTCGAATTTGTCAATGTTGGCAAGACAGGCATTCAACTGTACACACAAGTGACCAGAAGCTATCTAGTACAGACTAACCACAAAATTTTAGATAATAACAGATTTGTGACCTATTTTAACACAATACAGAAATTTCATTAAAACGATAGTAACTAAAATTCATTAATTTTGCGGAGAAGTTAAAATGAAAGTTAACAGTTAAGTAAAGCTTATGATCACCAGACGACCTCAAAATTCAAATCATTTACACTTTCAATTTTAGACAACTGAAAGCAGTTGTATCTGGACTGTTATTCCTGCAATATCCACAACATTGCTTCTTGTAAATACGCTGAAATTGAGCTTGGTTTTCTGATGTTCAGGAATTTCAATTCTGAAAGTATACCCTGTTATCTGCACACTTTCTTATAAAGAAAGAACCCTTATAATAATAAATATGCAATAGAGAAAATGGACAATCCTGATTAATTCAAAAGGGTTTTAATTAAAGTAAAAAATTGAGTTAAATGACTTATTAAATTGTTTCTTTCTTTTTTTTTTCCTCCATAGGGCCACGGAGGACCAACCACGTGACAGCTCGGCCACCTGCGTAACGTTTTCGCTGCGGATGACGTCTGATGACGTCACGCCGATACTCTACCTCAGTGCTGATGACGTCTTCAGACGTCCACTACAAGTCTCGTCTGCAACAGCCAGTATTTTTTAAGTTCGAAACGGAAGTAGAGATAGCTGTTCTTATCACTTTAGTACAAGGGGGTACCCAAAAAAAACCGGAATTATTTCTTAAAAGCCACATATTAACAAATTTTTACAAAACAACCTAGTCCCCTTCAAAATACTCTCCATTAAAACTAATACATTTGTCCCACCGGTGCTCCACTGTTAGAAACATTTTCTGTAGTCATCGTCAGAAATGGCTAACAACTCCTCCCTCGTTTTTTTTCTAGACCTAGTCAATGTTGTCAAATCGGTATCCTTTCATGTTCCTTTTCATGCCAGGAAAACAGAAAAAGTCGCACGGAGCCAGGTGAGGCAAGTATGGTGCGTGGGGCAGCGGAACCATGTCATTTATAGCCAAAAACTGCCTAACAGATACAGCTGTGTGTGCAGGTGCATTGTCGTGGTGGAAGAACCAGTCTGCTGTCTGCACAAAACGGGTCTTTTTTTGCGAACACTGTTGCGTAATCTTCTTGACACATCCACATCAAAGGTTTGATTGACGGTCTGATGTGAGGGAACAAACTCTGAATGAACTAAGCCCTTGGCATCAAAAAATAAATTGAGCATTGTTTGATTTGACTTGATGAGATTTTTTTGGATGGGGTGACAATGACATCTTCCATTGGCTTGACTGTTGCTTTGTTTCTGGGTCGTCAGCAGTAATGACCTTTGTCAGAAAATCTGGATCAATTTCAAGCTGTTGTTTCAAAGCAGGACATGTTTGAACTCGTCGATCTTTTTGATTGTCAGTTAGACCCCGAGGAACAAACTTGGCAGCAACCCTTTTCGTTCCCAAATCTTCGGTTAAAATTCACTGAACGGAGCTACAAAACAGCACACTAATCTCTGACAGTTGATCAATTGTCTGTCGACGGTATGTGAGCACAAGCTCTCCAATGTTTTCAACATTTTCGTCGATTCGGGCAGTTGATGGACGTCCAGAACGAGGTTTGTCATCAATCAATATGTCGCCATTTTTAAACCTAGCGAACCACTCGTACACTTGAGCTTTTCCCATAGTGTCATCTTTGTAAGCTATTTTCAACATTTAAACAGATTTAGCAGCATTTTTGCTGCGTAAGAAACAAAATTTCACAGCAGCACGTTGAACACTTAAACTTGCCATCATAAAAAACGAAACAATAACAAAACAGCGCTGGTAAAAACAATCACTGCAGATTAACAGAACAAGTCAGGTCGACAACACAGGCGGCACTGAACTGGCAATGAGTTGCGCTATAAACGCATAGCAGAGAAATGCCTACAACACAAGCTCCGCCCACGACAGTTCTATTGCGGTTATTTCTGGGTACCCCTTGGTATAGTGTAAATAAGAATATTTATAACGTGAGCGCAGTTTCATAAGGCGACTGAACCTCTGTGCCAGAGCCAACAATGCGGCAACAATGATAGTACGTAAAACAGCACGTGATGTTATCAGTGTGCTGTTGCAACACATGTTTACACATTGCAGTGTATTTGTATTTACAATTGCATATATATCTAATAAAAATCTAATCCTACTTGCCTGTACATGATCACGTATTGATTGTATAATCAATGACGGCGATAGACGTCATCAGCATTGGAGGAGAAATTAGCATGTCATTAGACTTTTTTTGCTTATATTAATGGTTTTTTTTACTAAAAAAGGTTACTATCAACAATAAAGTGATGTACTGCATGTAAGTAAACGAAAAAATTATTCATCTCTGGAGTCGAGTTTCTTAATGTCACTCCTGCAGCGAAAGTAGTAAGCAGAGTGAATCATGAGGGGTGGGGAACCTGTGTCATACCCAGAATTAAAAACCGGATTTGTGAAACATGGAACATTTAATCCACAGGAGGAATGTTTGTGTCGCCATCTGTCTGTGAAACGCGTAACTTGTATTCGGTATACAAGTGTATTTTTGTTTGTGAAATGTGTAGTTTATGTGGCGGCCCAGCATATACCTTGGTGATTGTGAAACAGCGCCGGGGCCAGGACTCGATCCTGGTCTCCTTGTACACCCCTGATGTAATTTGGTGGCACCTTTAACTCTCGCAGCCACACTGGTGACAATAAAATTTTTACTATTATTTGTTTTTAATTAATTTAATTGCGATTGAGCACATGTCTCTGTAACAATTTCCCTACACATGTGCATTTCTACTTAACTATTTTTATTTTTTATAAATCTTACTAGCTGACCCGGCAATGCTTCACTATTGCTGGACTTGAGTAGGCACATAGATTAAATGAAAAAATATTTACATATAAATTTTAAACTGCAGTTTCATTCATTTTCAGTTGAAAAGGGTGAGAGGGGGTCCGCTTTGGAAAACATACGTAGGCAGTATTTTTCTGTTTGTTTCAAAGTATAAGTGTACAAATTCTTATCTAAATCGGATAAAAAATGCGGTTTGCCTAAATTATGGGGTAAAAACGTAATGGGTTTGGAAAGGGGGAGAGGGGATGAATATTCGGAAACCATACTTAGGCAGTATTTTTCTGTTTGTTTCAAAGTATAAGTGTACAAATTCTTATCTAAATCGGATAAAAAATGCGGTTTGCCTAAATTATGGGGTAAAAACGTAATGGGTTTGGAAAGGGGGAGAGGGGATGAATATTCGGAAACCATACGTAGGCAGTATTTTTCTGTTTGTTTTAAAGTATAAGTGTACAAATTGTTATCTAAATCGGATAAAAAATGTGGTTTGCCTAAATTATGGGGTAAAAACGTAATGGAGTTGGAAAGGGGGAGAGGAGTTGAATATTCGGAAACTATATGTAGGCAGTATTTTTCTGTTTGTTTTAAAGTATAAGTGTACAAATTCTTATCTAAATCGGATAAAAAATGTGGTTTGCCTAAATTATGGGGTAAAAACGTAATGGGGTTAGAAAGGGGGAGAGGGGATGAATATTAGAAAACCATATGTTGGCAGTATTTTTCTGTTTGTTTTAAAGTATAAGTGTACAAATTCCTATCTAAATCGGATAGAAAATGTGGTTCTGCTAAATTATGGGGTGTTATGGGGAATAGGGGGTGACTTTTTGGAGAAAAAATTTCACAGGAACCTCCACAGACACACACTCGAAAACTCTCCAAAGTTTCATTGCAATCTGATAAATGGTATAGGAATGCATAGAAGACGAACAAACCCACAAACCCACAAACATTGATTTTTATATATAAGATTATAAAGTGAACGGAAGATAGTCTATTAGCCTTTCGCTGTAGGATTAGCAACGAAATAGAAGAGAAAATCTAAAGGAGAATATGTCTGAAAATGCCATCGTGTTTTCGCGTCAACTAAGGATTCAATTCAGTTCACGTACATGAACGGAAGAATTAAGGAGTGATTTAAAAAACAAAAACAATAAAATCAATACTTAGAATACAGCTAGCACTGTTGGGTGTGTGAAAATATTTTTACCATATCTGTATCACTTTACACACAAAATATGTTTCAAGAGTTACACAGAAAAAATGAACTCAAGGGCCTATTGTTTCTTCACACTTTCCGTTGGGACCAATAAAAGCATAATATTGCTGTATACTTAGATGAATAACAGTGAATAATCGAAAAAACTTTTGACGTTATTAATCATCTCAGTCAATCCCACTAAAACTTAGGCAACTAAGAAAAAAGAAATCAATTAACTTTCGGCTATTGTATACTAGAGACATTCAATCACGGATTTAGAGAGCTTGGAAGATTCTTTCTTAACTGAAAGGCGGCTCCTTCAGACTAATTTAAATGGTTGCGCATCGGTGAAAGAAAATTGTCAACTGGAAATATTGGATGAAGATTTGGTGACGCTTCTAGCGGGATAATATGATATGACTCTTTTCAGGTCTCATGATTAATATACTATTATAAATTATAAAAGCTACAATAAAAGCAATACATTAAAAATTCCTCATTGCAAAAACATCAGTATTAAAAAATGAGTGGATGAAAGATACGTATATTTAGTAGTACCCGTATTTTTTTTTTACAGTATTTCGATTGTGTTATTCGTTCAAATAGAGCGATGGTGTTTCATCTTTTCCCACTGTGTACATATGATACTATACCTGACTTACGTAGTATACCGTATGGATAACACTAGACGAATAGGACACTTAATTAATCGTTGATGCCCTAGACCAGATTCAAACGGCAGACTGTCGATACTCGAAGCTAACACTTTATCATCTACGCTACCAGTGCTGGCTTCTAACGTATTTACAGTAATTCAGTAGTTGAAACTTACTGGCGCGCCTGTTTGTAAGAGATTCATAATTACTTACATTAGAATAATAGTGATAAAAATTACTGTAGGAATATGCTACAATAGTCCCAACTCGATTTCGCCGTCCCTGGTGACATAGTGTCAGCGTGCTGGCATCGCAAGCTAACAGGTCGCCGGTTCGAGTCCGGCTCAGGACATTTGTGGTATATATTGTGTATATAATGAGTAAATTGAATGTTATGTGTGTTTTGCGTTGCCATGAGCTTTAATTGTAAGAAATGCTTTGAGACTAAACACGTACACATCTGACTGTATGTGGTAAAACAGTGAAGCAGAAATGCAGTTTAAAAGTGAAATAATAAAATAAAAAAAAGATTCCAAACAGCGAACCGCACCAAGGCTAGTTTTACTACAGTGTTGTGCTTGTGTTGTGGTATCTATATAATGAGTAATACGTAGATTACAACATAAGTTCACCAACTTCATGCAAAGAATGACTTTCGTGGCGTAAGTCAATTCTTTTATCAAAGCTCATTATATCTCTTAAGAGAAAACATGATTTAGGTGCACATTAACTACTACGGAAAATCTTTTGAATAAGAATATGTTTGTTTTTTAATACTGAATCATCGTGTCATGATCTACCTTGAGCAAGTTCAGTTACTCTTTATATCTATATATATACTTTGAAAAAATGTGGTTTGCAGAGGATGTTACCCGTATATAGCAATTTTCTGGAAATTTCTGACGCTGGGACCCGTCACGTTGGTTCGGGTCATCGCAACTCCTGACCCGAGGTCAGATGGTTTGAACCCCGATGGTGGAAGAAATTTTCATCGAGCGGAGTTGATATGCAGGTTAGGAAAGGCGGAGTGCAAAAGTACTGATGATCAGATTGTATACCAAAGTCCTGAGTTAAATGCTAAATCTTTCCCTAGCGAGTATGGAGCGAGGGCATACGACAGTGTTGATGGTGATACGTCCATTGGACAGGGAGGTAAACCTCAGTGGACCTCATCGTCTTTTGAAAAAATAGGCCTAAATGGGTCGGAATTGGGTTGTACCCTCTCCGTTTTTTATATTCACACTACATGCAACAACTCTCACCAGCTATTAAAAAACAAACAACAAACTTACACGTAAGGAAGAAGGGAACTAGTGAAAATAACTTGCCTCTTTCCTACATCCTTAATCAGATCCGGTGCCTTTTCCTGTAGGATCCTACCAATCCTCGGGTTGTAGATCACATATGATATGTGACACCGTATTTTTTTTTATTTCTGACTCGTCGATGTCGATATCAGTATAGACATGAAAGGAAGGGGTTGGTATGGAATGGGAAGGGGTACGGCAATGGCCATTTGGAGGAAGCTTCCCGACATTCGCCTGGAGTGTTTTTGAAAAACTATCGAAAAACCGAAATCTGGTTGTCCAATCGGGGATTCGAACCGTGTTCTCCCGAATGAGAGGCCACAACGTTATCGCACTCGGTGTGACACTGTAGCTTTCTGTTGATTTTTTCCCCTATTCTGCAGGCATGTAGATGGCTGCAAGGGTACTCAGTGTATTATATAAGAAGACAGAGAAGCGAGAGGGTGAAACCTGTTGCCGGCGCTTTAAGGCTTGCTATTCCGATAATACGGAAGGAATCGTCAGTATGTAGTCTACGTCTCCATTCGGCGGAGATAGTATCATAAATATGGTAGTGCGTCACTTCATACGCACTGTGGAGGCGTCTGGAATTTCATGCAAGCATTTGGTACATATTCTGTGAGTATAACGACCTATAGCGCCCCGGATTGCCAAGAACAGAACCCCAGCTTTCATTTGATATCCATTAAGATTATTTAAATCAATCATTCTCATCGGCTCCCTTCTAAATCCGCTATAATTATTCCCTCCCCCCACCCTACTTACGGTTGTTCAAAATTTTATGTTAGGAAGATCTTAACGAATGCGCAATTAATAAAAAGTTCAAAGGTTATGAGGGTGTGACAGGAGAATAAACAGACGGACAAACGAACAAATGAACGAATGAATATGGGTTCCTTTTTTTTCTCATAATGTAGGGATGCCTAAAAAAGTTGCATGATGTAAGATCAGGGCTTCTCGAGGTCGAATGATGAACATTCACCTTCCGTTCGCTTCCCATCACGACGCGAAATGTTACGAAACAAAAACTTTCATAGTGCGGTAAGAATGTTCCTAGTGACATCTCGCAGCAGAGAAATGAAACTTCAGAGTGTTTGCCAATCTCTGATCTTTAAATTTTACTTTAAAAGTTTATTTGCTGAGATGTAACCGTCAGAGTTGGGTTATTCTTTTATCATCACCAAGCCTTTTATACCTTTCCGTCGAGATAATAACCCTAATTTCAGTAACCAACCAGCTGTCGGGACTATAGAGTACAATTTAATAATCTGGGGCTCTAATGACCTCGACGTCGACGAGGCGCAAAGCCATAAGCCATAACTAATCTGGTATAGTTGCTACGACGCTGCCGCTGCCGCTATCAACCTGTCGATTCCCTCATTGGACTTAACGTTAGATCTGAGCGACCAGACCTGCCGACAATGTTAAAGACAACAAGGTAATGGGGCCAGCGGCGAGTTGGCCATTCACGACACGAACTCGAGGACTCGCCGAGCAAACAGAACCTCTCTCGCGGCGAGACTTTTAGCACTTAAGGGACCCTCCACTCCAAAAATACTCGCACGTGGCTGGCGAGACATGAGAACCTACGGATTAGAGAAAATCCCTTCTCGTCGCTTCCACAACATCAGTGCGCATGGGTGAATCTTTGGTCAGCAAGACGACTTAAGAAATTTGATGCAGCTTTGATAACATTCTAATGGATGTTTGCTTTCTCGGTTTCAGAATATCATTTCAGTGTGTTGTTATGTCTCACTATTTCATTCTTTTCAACTTCCTGAATAAATATATTATTAACAGAACATGAATGCCGCATAATCTAGATATGTATTTGATAAAAGAATTATTATTTTTTTATTTTTTACTACTTTACGTCTCTCAACAGCGAGGTCTTTAGAGACGGGAAAGGATGGGGGCAAGGAGTGGGAAGGAATTCGGCCATGGCATTTTTAAGGAAGCATCCCGGAATTTGCCTGGAGTGATTTGGGAAACCATGGAAAACCCAAATCTGGATGCCCGGACGGGGATTCGAACCGCCGTCCTCCCGAATGCAAGGCCAGAACGCTAACGGTTACACCATCACGCTATCTATTACCGAGCACGGTGAGCAAGCGGTAACGTTCTGACTTCACATTTCGGAGGATGCAGGTTCGAATCCTGGTCCGGCCATCCAGATTTTGGTTTTGCATAGTTTTTCCAGATCATTCCAGGAACGGCCGATTTCCTTATTAGTTACCTTGCACTCAGTCCTTTCCGTCCTCTATTGTCTTCATCTGTATTGAACCGCGGCTGTCAATACATGTCATTGTTTAACACTCGACGAGATCACTATCTGCAGAAGTAATTGTGACCGAGCGTGGTGGTGTAACGGTTAGTGTTCTCGCCTCGCAGTCGGGAGGACTGCGGTTCGAATCCCCGTCCGGGCATCCAGATTTGGGTTTTCCATGGTTTCCCCAAATCACTCCAGGTGAATGCCGGGATGCTTCCTTCAAAAGGCCATGGTCGAATTCCTTCCCATTCCTTGCCCCCCCATCCTTTCCCGTCTCTAAAGTCCTCGCCGTTAAGAGACGTTAAGCAGTTTAAAAAAAAGTAATTGTGATGACATAACCTGCTTATTACAACTGCATAAGATCAGCACAGCAGCAATTTGTACCCTGTTACCTCCTCATTTTAAACAAATATGAAAGTTACAAGTGATACATTTATACAATATTTCGTGACAATTATTTTCATATCTTGTCTATCATTTACTAGAGTAAAAAATATGAAGAGTGCTGACTACCTCCACGCTCCATTGGCTCTGTTGGTTGCGGCACCGTGATGGTGTCTGGCGCCGACTCGATGTTATTTGGGTCAACTCCTGGCGATGGGAGAAATTTTCATCATCAGGACTTGGCCGTGTGGATAGGAGAGGTGGTGATGCACAATTCCTAATCACCAAGTTATGTGCAGTCTGGTGACTCAGTGCTTAAGGCGTCCGACTGGGGATTGAAAGGTAACCGGTTCGAATCCCTGATGTTCATTAGCCCTTAACCCGACCTTTACCTCTGGCACAACTTGCTGTGTGATGTGAAGTACGCCAGAACGCTTCCGTGGCTCGGATTTCACGTTAAACTGTAGGTCCCCTGTAGCCGGTAGGATTGCCGGATTAGGTTAAGGCGGCTATGACAGGGGTGGAATGCGCAGCCAGCAGAAACCCTGTCACCAGGTCATTACAACCACACGGAATTATTATTATTATATACCAGGTTGTGCACCAGATTCCTGGCTTAAATCTCAAACTTATGTGTACGGAGTAAAGGTATACGACTTTTTTGATATGATTCGTTCGTCGGATGGGGACTTAAGCTTGGTGTCTTTCGGAAGAGTAGGTCCGAATCGGCTGGCACCTGGTTTCACACTCTCGCTTTTTTCATTTCTAAACTGATCACACACACTATCAGACATACACACTTACGAAAACTGTCACACTCGGGAAAGCAGTGACAAAGAACGCCAGTTGATTTCCCTGGGACATTGCCATGGGGGGATAATCATCGCCTTCACTCGGACACGAGTATTGCATTCAAAAAAGAAAAAGAGAACTGACCACCGCCTCGTTTGCGGTCAAGTGACTTATCGACCCGTAATTGAACTTTGTGTTTGTTTAAAGTGACCTTTTCTTCGTTGGCAACATCTACAATTCCTTACTTTCGTGCAACATCAATGTTTGTGACGAACTTTATCTGAGTTTATCACATCAAGTAAATTTCAGCCAGCATTACCGAGCCCATAACCGAAGTGCCCATCGGAATATACTTCCCAAGATTTAAGTCGCTTTCTGGGCATCAAAAGTATCCCCCACTAGGCTATAAGAGAAACTTTCTTCTTCTTTCTCTTTGAGTACGATAACCGTATTTGAGCGTACGTGATCACCATGTGGGATGTTTACCCTCCATGGCAACATCACGTGGAGATGGACTGGGGTGGTTTTCCGTTGCCTTTTCCAATGTGATAGTGTTTGAAAATGTTATTGTAAGTGTGTGATGGCGTGTGTGATCGTTGTAGAGTGTTGATCGTGTGATGAATGATTTTTTTTTTTTTTTTTTTTTTTTTTTTTTTTTTTTTTTGTTTGACGTTGCATCCCTCTTCTTGTAAGTAAATTTGTTAGGCCGATCTGAATGCTTACTCTAAACGCAAAATTTTCACCTTCATTCGAAGCACAACCTTACGTTTTTGCTTGTTCAATTTTCCAACTGAGCTACAGGGGATGCTATGACAATATTTATAGTTGCAACATTTGACTCAATACTTTCATGTTTTACCATAGGGATTACATTGTTTGATAAATAGCTGTGTTTATGCAGTGTAGAATCAATGTTCAGTTTCATTGCCCACTGGTAGAGCAGCTCCCGTTTCTCATTTTAATGGTTCTCTGATATCATCACGGTGAAGCCTACTAGAATGTTCAACCGGCAATTAAAACCGGTTCTTTATGTTCTATTGGCATTCGTCCATAATATACCATAGATAGTCTGTTAAAACAAACAGGTTAAATAAAAAAATACTTATAGTAAATATGGATGAAATTTCGATTATACACATAAATAGTCTTGTGTCGCATTAGTGATCACTTTTGATTTCTCGTTTTTATTATTTTCACAAGAAAAGAAAGATCATTAAGTTGTAACAGGTACACAGTGATCATAAAACATGTATTTAATTTTAATATACTTAGTGAAATTTACACTGCATTCAATCAATTCTCGTTTCTGCCATCGTTTCGACTGAAGCGTACGGTTTTCCTCAGGAGCTAAGGCTTGGTTGAAATGTCACGAGAAACGAGGTCTGATTGGACTCAGCGTAAATCTTACAAAGTAACTGACAGCAATGTGACTGCTCCAAAAGCCTTTTATGTATTTATTACGATTATTCACTTAGGCTTTAACTAACAAATTATATTTTGGAAGACCGAAGGATTTAGTGGCGTTGTATGTCGATAAAAAATTATCACTCTTCCGGCCGCATCAAAGCGTCACAATTCTGGGACGTTCAGATGGACCATTTCTCCGCCTTCATTCTCAACCTACTGGTTTTGACGCGGCTCAAAGATCGATTTAAAAAAAATAAATCAAAACTACATTTTGTTAATTGCTTGTAATTACATCTCGCGATCCAGGCCTGACAAAATAACCTTTCCTGTCGTACACTGCAATTAAACAGATGCTTTTCAATGTTGATACAAACGTGGATGGCAAAATTGACCAGTAGAAGCAGGAGAAGTTCGTTAACATAACAAAAGTTTCAATTGGCTAATCCGTCCATCTTTGAAGTGATCAACTAAACCAGAAAGGTAATTCTACCTGGTAAGGTTAACATAGCCAGCCTCGGTAGCGTAGGGGTTATAGTGCTAGCTCCACGTGCCGATGGTCGCCGGTTCGAGTCCGGCCGCACGCATGGGTGTTAAATGTTGTGTGTCTGTGTAAATGTCCTGTCCGTCCTGTGGGGTCTATACTTAGGAATCATAACTTATTGGAGAAACTAATTCACTGAATGAGATATCATAAACACATTGAGTTAGCTGAATGGCTTAGTTGCCGAAAGCCAAAAAAAGAGTTGACATATGTTTACAAGAACTGAGAACCACAGAAGGGTACTAACGAAAGCTTTGTAAGAGTAAAAGTACAGGTTAAAGTTTTCTAAAAATTCTAGCCGGTACTGGGAGATACGACACTGGATGTTTAGGTATCGAGTTAGAGTCACTAAAAAGACAGTTGCAAATGCCTGAAACGCATGGGCATATTAGTACGTGTTTACACATTTTTTTTTTTTTTTTTAATAGGTGTCAAGTTTTGTTAATTGTGAAGTTGGATCCGGAAAAGTGTCACAATAACGATTAGCAAAACCGTCTTACAGAATTTTAGAGATTTAAGAGAGCATTTTTTATTTTTATTATTTTTAAAAGGAGCCTTTATTTTTGTGAGAACTGGCATATATATTTTCTTTCATTTTAATTTCAAGCCTTTAGTCCCATCAAAAATGTCAGGTAGATCGCAGAGTTCTGGCAGTTAGAGAGTACTTACTATAACAGTGACATAGAATATAGCGGAAACATCTATATCTAATATACATACCTTTTAAACCCATTAAAAACAATGGATTGAATGCAGTGTTCTGACAGTTAATATCCTCGCAGTGGTTTAGCTAAAAACAATTATTATTAAACAACGTTCATAAGCTTAAACATGATGAAATGTGGTACATATTTCTTACTCAATGGTAACAGTGATATCTGTGGACATTGAGTGAAAGAAAACATCTACAGCGACTGAAAATAAATAAACAAACAACTAAAATGTTAATTTAAACGCAATACATACTTATTTCAGTGTGCTGACAGTCAATTTCTTCGCGATTGTTTAACTAAATGGAATTGTTATTAAACAACATCGATTTTGCAATAACGTCTCTGGACGAAATTAGTTCGAAGACCTGGTGCGTTGCGTCACGGTTACGGGCAAGATGACACAGTGAGCCAAGTAGCATTATACAGGGTGTTACAAAAAGGTAGGGCCAAACTTTCAGGAAACATTCCTCACACACAAACAAAGAAAATATGTTATGTGGACATGTGTCCTGAAACGCTTACTTTCCATGTTAGAGCTCATATTGTGGACGGCTGTGATACAATACGCCATTCTCCAGGGTTGCATCAGCGCATCAGGGATTCCATGCGACGGAGGGTGGATGCCTGTATCCTCGCTAACGGAGGACATTTTGAACATTTCCTGTAACAAAGTGTTTGAAGTCACGCTGGTACGTTCTGTTGCTGTGTGTTTCCATTCCATGTTTAACGTGATTTGAAGAGAAGTAATAAAATGAGCTCTAACATGGAAAGTAAGCGTTTCCGGACACATGTCCACATAACATATTTTCTTTGTTTGTGTGTGAGGAATGTTTCCTGTAAGTTTGGCCGTACCTTTTTGTATATATAGCATTTTTTTTCTGAAAGTTGTTATTTAACACTTGAGTACATTTCTGTAAAACATACAAACTTTGGAGGGATTTTTTAATAATATTTTATTCATTCACTTGGTTTTTTTTCGAACAAAACAGCCTCTTTTCCACGTACAGCCCTTCCTTTCGGTCAAAGATGATCACCTCATTGCTGACTGGTCTTTCTGAGGGAAGCATTTTACGCCCAACTGCCAAATTTAACGATGGGTGGTGGAGGAAATGGGGGAGGAAGAAAGAGACGGGCGAGAGACAGATATATATGTCGAATATCTGTCCCTGCTGTCTCCTGTGTCAAACATATTACTTTGTCTAATAACTTTGTTTGAAAGGGTAGCTTCTGAGGTAGTAATTATAGACCGTAGAACGCAGCAATCATTTAGGTAACTTGGGAAAAGTCTAAAAATCTATATCAGGACGACATGTACCACCAAGCCCGAAGTTTGAACCTCTGCCCGTTGTACCTATCGCTATACAACACGATCTAAAGCGGGCAGGCACATTAGCGAGTATTGGCCTCTACCAATATGACTCCAGGCAACATTTGGACATATTTTAAAAGTACAGTGGCGATGTGTTCGCACCCATGTTTGTGCCCTGTGGTATTTAATCAGTAGAGGTACACCTATAGGACGAGGAGTTGGCTCTGGATAGTGTGTATGCTTACCCGTTGTTGTGCACAAGCGTTAAATCGCGAGCGATCTCTTGGAATATTCCCTCCCAGTGTCTGCGCGACTTCCGAGAAGGAATGACCGATTTATCGGGCCCCAACGACCTGCCAATGATCAAATGCTCAAAGATCATTCCTGTTACCCATACTGCGTTAGATTATTACTAAAATCATGACTACCACTCCGCGCCATCAACGGTGTACCAAAACTGTGTGACGCCAACTGTTTCCAATTCAATTGCTATTCAGTGTGCTTCGAACATAACTTTCTTTTTTAAATCTGCTTAACGTCTCTCTAACAGCGAGGTCTTTAGAGACGGGAAAGGAAGGGGGGCAAGGAATGGGAAGGAATTCGACCATTCTTTTTGAAGGGAGCATCCCGGCATTTGCCTGGAGTGATTTGGTAAACCATGGAAAACCCAAATCTGGATGCCCGTACGGGCATCCTCCCGAATCGATCATAAAACAAAATATTATTTGCTTCAACAAATAAAGTCCAAATATCCCAAAGGATGCTTAATTTACGTCTTAAGTTTGCAACATGCCACTGCTCTAATCATTGAAAGCTTGAAAACTGAGGTAACGGAGTTGTAAATCTACCTATACTATTACATAACTTTAAGCGTGTTGCGTCTGTCTGTTCCTTTGTCCAGGCATCTCGTAAAAACTACCAGCCCAGATTCACAGTTTTATAACTTACAGCTCGACTAACTGGAAAATGCAGCAAGAAATGATAATTCGTTCATACCGAGAATAGTTAGACGCCACAGATCGCATTGGAACTAAGATGAACACACATTTAGGAGATTCTCATCAAAGATCACGCTAAAACAGAGATAAACACTACATCCTATGGAATCTGTTAATGTTATTTTTTACAGAGAAACTTTGGTTCTTTATTTCTTCAGTTATCGGAAATACAATAGGTTAAAACAAATTGATAACATTAATCAAAGCAATATTTCAAAGATTAACACTCCGATAGACGTAGCGATATTGTGGTATATATAGTGTTGTAAAAAAACGTTTTTTCTGGCTTGAAAAAATCATGAAAAAAAACTATAAAAAAACTGCTAAATCTCAAATTTGTAAGGCAGTTATCGTTTAATATGACTGTTTTAGAGTTTATTCTAAGTACTTATCTTAATTTTTTAAACTACTACATTTTTTTGCTCAGTAGAAAAATTTTTTTGAAAATATTCACAACATTGGCTGAAATTTTCTTTTATGAATGGGGATTTCCCGAAGAGGCTAGGTCGTGCGAGAAGGAATCCCCGTTCCCCGTTGTTTGGTTTCATACTCGCTATTTGAACTCGTGCTGCCAGCCCTACGAAATTATCTGTAGACCTACGGATCTTTTTAAAAAATTAGGAATTTAAAATTTATCTAAAGTTTTTTGGCTCTTTTTAGTACTTATTCTGCTTTCCTTATATTCGTGTACTTGTTAAACTCTCAGATTTTAGTGGTACTGATTCATTGAATTGTCAGTAATTATGAATCGTTTCCTTGCAACCGTTGGTGTAAACCAACGATTGAAAAGAAGTAAAGCTCCTATTTTGTATGAAAATAGATTTAAATTGAAACTTAAATGACCGTAATACAGAACTATCGGTGCAGTCTTTATGCACAGTGTGTACTTTGCTCACAATTTAAAATTGCAATCCCAACATCTTTTGCGTACAATACAAGAACAACCAGTAAAAGAAAATGTAACTACTTCTTAAGTTATGGATCTAAAGGAGACAGAAGAAGAAACAGAAAAGTCCAAGACAGACCAAACTAGCGTTGGTGGTGCTGATACTAGCAGTGGCGTTGCTAGGTCAACAAGGACCACGGTGCAAAAATTATTTTGGGCCTTCAGGCCAGATGAGCGACCTTTATTTTCTTTTGCTTTGTGTTGCTGGTAGAGGACCCCTGAGCTGAGGCTGGGGGCCCCTGAGTTGTGCTTGGGGGCCTCTAAGCATTGGTTGCCCCCCCCCCCCCCGAGCAGTGAGGACCCTTAGTGAGGGGATCCCTATGTCTCAGGGTCACTAGTTTACCGTGAAGGCCCGTGGACCTTCTGAACTGCGCTTGGGGCCCCCAGAGGTGCGGTTGGGGGTCCCCTGAGCGTAGGGTTCCAGGTGCACTGCACCGCGTAGCCACATAGTAGCTACGCCCCTGGATACTAGTGAATGTGGTACAGACATAGACGATGGAAAAAATTATGTTACCTATATAGATACATTTATGAATCATTATGTAAGACATTATAAGATTCAGTAAGATTTAAAACGCACTTGTAAAATGTAAGTTCCTTAACTAAAACTATAATTTATCAAATACATTGTTTCCTGAAAAAAAATTTAGAAAAAAAAACAAGGGTGCTAGGTTTTTTTCATGTTTTTTTCACAAATCTGAAAAAAAAATAATTGTTTTTCAATTTGCAACACTAGGTATATACTTCATGGTAAAGACTGCAAGCATACTACATTACAAAACGTTATAGATTATTACTAGAAGAAAAACAAAAGGTTAACCAGTTACTATTCACACCAATGTCCTCTAGGGTGAAAATCATACATTATAAATACGATGCGTCATTTTTATGAATTGCATAAAGGATTCACGGAGATATTAGTTACCTTACGTATGATCGAAAATATAGGAAAGTATGTAATTAAGTCTATTTACAGCAGGAAAACATTTCAAATCTTTCGTTTTGTTCTCACAACCTCTTTAACTGTTTCGCCAAAGAAAATCTCAACGTTGACGTTAACAGTCTCCACAGAAGACGAACAACCCGAATTATTGCGTTAATGCTTTCCAATGCAGTCATCATGTGAGTTCACCCGTCTCATGCAGCTGCAGATTACGCGCTAAAGATGCATCAGTGTGCGGTCGTAAAACAGGTAAGTACCACTGTTTAACGCAATACTGCGCACTCACAACATGAAAGCGAAGATTTAAACGACAATGGACGACTGCACACACCCGCAGTAACGCGTACTTAACTCCAATTATGAGTAAGGTAGATTTCTGTACGCCTAGTATCTTTTTACTTTTTTCTAAAGGCTACTGGAGATTTTCCTTACGTAAAACTGAACTGCGGTTATTTACAGATCTCCACTGTCATTTCTGTTCATAAAGTAAATTTTTCGCAATTCCGGATCCTGCAGAAAATTATTAAGTTAAAATCACAGAATTACATACTAAGAGAATTCTAGGAAATGCTACGAAGCAATGTATGCGATCTCAGAAGATATACGTCAGACAAAATTGAACAAAACGAAGTATTCTAAAATACAATTGTGACAAAACTGTCGCTAGAACATAATAATAGGTAGTGTCTTTCGGTCTAAAAATGTACTGATATTTATGTAAATTACCTGTGTCCAGACAGTAATAGCAAATATTTTACTACCGTTAAAGTATCATAAGAAAAATCCATGGAATGAGTGCTACACAATCCTAACTGTTGAGTTTGATTCAGATTGCTCTTCATGACAAGTATTGCAAATATATGTTGCAAATAAATGGGCTGGTTAAAGTTATGTGCGTTTCATATGAACTGATGTCATAATTACAATGACAAGTTCACAACTTTGACCAACGTCATTGCGGAATAGTCCGAAGCCTGACACCTGTTTAGTTGCTTCGATCCTCGTTGATGTAATAAGTTTCCAGTTGGTCTGCAGGGTAGTTGAGGAGGTAGCGTGCTATTCCTTACTGTCAGATTATTTACAAAAGTCATAGTAAACCTTAAATCTCTCCTTAGTGTGTATGAATTGAGACTACGAGACTCTTTTTGTTATTATCTCTGCAGTACATAATATATAAATCTGTAGCATGCTACGTTTGATTCTTTCTTTGTTTCGGCATCATGCAGAAACTACTTAACCCATTTGAATGGGATTTTCACGGTTTAAAAGCTCATGGCTAATCTTAAACCTACGATATATTATAAGACTGAACGCGACCAGGTACTGGATCAAGAAATCATAATACGTTCTTAACCTCACAAGATGTATTACTTTAGATTCTTAATACAATTTAAAATGTGGACATTATATCAAAGATTCCTAATACATTTCAAAGGATGAAGACAAAATCAAAGATCAACACATAAGCTTGTTCATTAGTGAGAAAAAAACATACAACTTTGTTTAATGATACTATTGGTGGTTTAGAGCAAAACAAAACTAGTATAGAGTGGTGGTAGTGGAAAACACCACAGGTCATAGTGCAAATTACCAATCCCTGCTCAAAACTACCAGGATTCAACTTACCGCCGTCAATTTGGTGTAAATTAAATCGGATTAGATGTGGTACGGGAAGAACTTCTTCAACTCTGCACACTTGGGGCTGGGCAGATTCTCCGTACTGTGACTGCGGCGAGGTTTTACAAACTGTGTCGCACATTGTGCAGGACAGCCCACTCAGATTTGGGTTTTCCATGGTTTCCCAAATCACTCCAGGCAAATGCCGGGATGCTTCCTTCAAAAGGCCATGGCCGAATTCCTTCCCATTCCTTGCCCCCTATCCTTTCCCGTCTCTAAAGACCTCGCTGTTAGAGAGACGATAAGCAGATAAAAAAAAATCCCACTGCGTGTCTTTCTTGGTAGTCTGGAAGACTTAAATTTGGCCACGCTAGAGGCGGTGGCTTGGTTGAAGTGCCTCGACGTCACGTTGTTGTGGTTGTGACTGGAGATCCTGTCTCAGTGGCCGGCTGCTGGCATTGTCCGCTGAGCTATATGTATATATGTGTGTTTACTTTGTTTGAAACAAGAGTGTTCATTGAATACAGTAAAATTGTTGTTGAATGTTGTAAATGTCATACAGCATCATACGCAAAATAAAAATAAGTGGAAAAAGCGTATTTACTGGTGATGAGGCGTGTAAAGATATTGACGAAAGAATGAACAGAGGTGCAGGGAAGGAAAAAGATGACGATGACCATAATCTGGCACCTGACTTCAGGCATAAAGGTGTGAAAATATTTCTTTCGTAGATTAGGGGGTCAAGGATTGTAATAAATTACCAAGGAAAATGAACAGTAATTTTCCAAAAACGCAGAAAGGCTTTAACTTTCGTAAAGGGCAAACGTAGGCGGGGACAAGGAAGGGGGAAAATGGGTGTGTGGGGAAACTGAAACCAGAGCGTGCGCTACATAGCAATTAAAGTAAATTAACCGCATTAGACTTTGATTTTTGTGACAACAGATTTTCAGTTTTTATTTTTGGAATTCTTAAATACTGTTGTTGACGTTCGTCGTTGTATTGAGCAGTTTACAGCAAGACATCAAAGTCCAGCTATGATGGCCAAAAATGTTCGCCTCAAAATTACACCTTTGACAAAGAGAACAATACAAAACACGGCAGCAAACAATTCTTGTCCATGCTGCATTTTAACATATCAGCAGCTCCGCCAGTACTATGGCTTAAAAAGTCAAATATTTGCCGCAGAGTTCTTGACTCCCTCGGTCCACACGATCAAATCTCTGGGAAATGCTGATAAGATTATAAGGCCATAAAGACTGCGAAGATTGATGACAGATTAATACCGTTTTCGAAACGAATTTTGCCCTCTTTCGAAAGAGATTAAGCGGTTGTTAAAATTTCTGTCTAACATTTTCTTCTTCTTCTCCAGCTCTTCCCAACATTGTGGGATCGGTTGTCTTTGATGAGTTTTAGTCATCGTTGGCATGGTCGAATCTGAAGCTTAATTTTCCGACCGCTTCCCCTTGCTGACGTCAAGCATTTTATTCCCACTGCCAGGTTGTGCTACGTTCTGATGGGATGGAATTGAATTGTTACCATCTGTCTCGCTTAGTTCTCGAGATATATTGTCTCCAAATTGCGGTTATTAGATTGGGATGCGGCCTGCACAAAACATTATTTTCCCAAAGCCACTACGAACTACACGTTGGACATGCAGAGAGGGTGTTTTATTCTTTTATTACCCCTTGTGGTTAGGTTGGAACGGGGCCTGTAGCAGAATAAAGACTTCATCAAAGGCACAAGGCACTATACTTACAACTAATTTTTGATGGTCGATATCTCGAGAACTAAGGGAGATATCAAAAATTTTACTGTTGATTTTCCATTTCTCTCGTCAAGTTACATAAGAATCAATCATCAAATTGCATCGCTGCGGTTATGATAGTGCTGCCCATCTGAACACATAAAATTAATTGTGAACTACATTTTTAGTAACAACATTGCCAGCATTAGTATTCCTAGTTCGTGCAGAATAAATTATCACAATTAATCTCATTATATATCTTCAGAGTGAACTGTAATTGGACTAATAAATTCACTGAATCGCGATGTAAACTTGATCTGAACCTTATCTTTTGTGCTTCATACTATTAGTAATATTCAGTTTCTACAAGCTTACTAAGAAGAAATTGTACCAGTAGTAGATAGGCATACACAAATTCGCCAACAGCATCAGTGAATTTATCTTGTAACCATTCATCAAAAGTCGGAAGCTGAAACTGGACTTCCTACACTCGTTATCTTACTATGGGGGATGTGTACGGAACAGTATGGATGATATTGCAGGTTATTTCCTATCTGGCCTGTTTGTGCTAACATGTGCAACACAAGCTAGCATTATATATATAAATATAAACTTTGAAATATTAGAAAATGAAATATTCACAGCAGCAAACACAGTGTAAAACAGCGCAATGTTTTGGGTAATCTACTATGGCCGCCGCGCATGCGTACTAGGCGCCGGGTGTTTACAGGAGGCTTCACAGCATTTCGCCTCCTCTCTTTTCCTTCCTCCGTGAGTCAGACTCTCCCGAACGTGAGTGTCTGGTCACATGCCCGGTCCTATTATACCTCCCAGATGCAATGTGCGGTGCCTCAGCGCAATGAGCAACACTGGGAGGATTCCCTCTAACGTTTTATTTGGATATAAGGTGCAGAGATGGTAAGAGGAGTGAGTTGTGCTGCGAGAACGCTTCCGAGCAGCGCAGAATGGTGGAGCGTATAGGCACGTGTAGCCTGTCCGCAGCCTATCAAGACGCTGTTTGTTTGTGGGGCCCAGGTAGCGGCTGGCTACGGTAATTGTAGCTACCGGTTCCAGACGGGCTACGGGCAAAGGCGAGGCACGCAGAATACACACTGGAGGCAGGCGACCACCTCCCAGCGCCGTCATTCAGCGACCCAAGCTGGTCGACTATCGACCGTAAATGTTCCATTGCACATTGTTATTGCACTCACATTTTGAAATACGCTGCTCGTATTACGAATATTAATATTTATAACTACTGTTGCCTCGGCATATGAGTCAAGGATCTTCACTGAGAAACTGAGCGTGGGTGGTTTACGGTTAAGTTCTAGTCTCGCATTGAGGAAGACCCGAGTTCGATTACTCGTACGGCCATCCATGTTAATGCCGGAATGGTGGCTTCTTCAAAAGGCCATGGCCGAATTCCTTCCCGTGCCTTCCCCCAGTCATTATTAACCACTAATAACATCGTCGAGGCGTAAAAACACAAGCAAGCAAGCAAGCAAAAAAAAAAAAAAAAAAAAAAAAAAAAAAAAAAAAAAAAAAATAAACCTGAAAACTGACAACAAATTCCAGCACCACGTTGGGGTTAGGATATTAGCCTCCTGTTGCTGGGGTCGTCGGTTCGAATCCGGCAGCGGACGCGGGCGTTTTTAATGAAATGTTCTGTTTGTCCCGTATTGTTCGCAATGTTGTACATAAAAAATGGCGGAAAAATTCTCCCATTGAGAATCAACAGCTTTTTGTATGGATGTTATACCCATGGCGATAAAATAAAAATCGTTGAAGATGACCGGAAAAAATACAGTTTTTGTTTTCATTGAGCGTGGTGTGTGAACAGTAACGTTATGGCCTCTTATTCGGTAGGACATAAGTTTGAATTCCCGTACGGTCTTTCAAACTGTGATTTCCCGAAATCACCCCAGGCAACTGGCGCGATAGTTCCTCAAAAAAGCCAAGGCCAAGGCCGAATTCTATCCCGTTCTTTCCGCCTAGTCGATTCCAGCCTCTAATGGTCCATGAGTTTTTTTTTTAATAAAAAAATAAGGAAAGTAGATTAAATTTCTTTCCTTGCACTCTTCTTCAACGAATCATCATAATATTCTACTGTAAATTGTCTTTCATACTCTTAATCTGAACACATTCACTTTTGTGTGAACACATCACCGAGTATGAAATTAATAACATACCAATATTTACGTCGAACAAACAAACGGTATGATGAATGTAGCAATATGAGGCATCGATATGTGACGGTATAATATAAATATTTTTTCTTCCCCTCCACCTAATTGTCATCTTGATTATAATGGCAAGGACTTTTCTTTATCAACTTGAATAGAATAATATAAAACAATGGCATCAAACTTAAAAAGTTTTATTGCAGATAGAATCACTTAATATTTTACCTTAAGATTGCTTTAGCTCTTCCTTATGACCTTGATTTACCTGATTCCATTAAGAGAATGTTTACATAACACACAAGTTTGGCGATAAAAAACATTTCCTACATGAACATTTTTCTTTGGAAATTTAGCTTTATGAAGCTTTGTGTTTTTATTTTACTTTTTTGTGAAGGTTTTACTGTTGCACGTAGTTGCCAGTAATAAAACGTATCAACAGTTCACTACCAAATTTTATCCAGTAAGCTTTACAAGGTGCTCTTTTAATGTGACTGCAATATCAGTGGACTAGAAAGCTACATTTTAAACCATTATTGGCTAATTGCATATAACTAAACGATACGTTATCATAAAATCAAATTAGCAACTGATAATATATTTCATTGAATATGACCGCGGTTCAATTTCTTCCCGTTATTGTTTCGCCTATTAAATATAATTAACTCTAACAGCAATCACTACAAGTTAAGTTACCTTACTGTTTCCTTACGTGTTGGACCATCCACTTTGTCGTAGCCTAATAATAGAATTCGTAACTCCCATAAAGATGTAAAGGAACGATAAAAAAGCTGTAGGAGAGGATGCAGTATTTGTTGATTTTGTCTCAAGGTCCATCCTTTTGATTGTATTGATAACACGGTTTACTGGTTTCCGAACAAGCATTTATCGCGTTCATAAAATATTACAGAGTCTTTTAGTTCAATTAAATAAACAAGTTCATTCTTTAAAAGTTACAACGTTTGACCACTGCACAATTCTTTAAGTATACAGCGACAGTTCCTTTGGAGGCATTAAATTAACACGATTTCTGGTAGTGGAAATAAGTAGACATCCATATTTCTTGTTTTCTTCCTTCGCTGAAGAAATAAGCAGCAAGTTCATCATATGAGAATCAGTTACGATATTTTTCGAAGTAAAAAGATAACAACAGGTAGTAAATGCTCTAACTTTAGCACGGAAGAAATTAAAATTTTCCGTTACAAAACATGAATAAATTGGATTTGGTTTCAGAAAAAACATAAAAACAGTTGATTCTTTATCATTTATTTATAGGTTTTTTATCTTAATATTAATTACTCAAATTTAATTACACAAACAAACAAGAAGTATTGCGTTCATTACATAGTAATAATTCTACTGTTATCGAAATGCAGAATGTTTGTTTGTTACAAAAATTAGCTTGGATTTTTCCTACCTACGAAACTAAGTAATGGAAATACTGTAAAGGCTTAAGTGAAACTATAAAAATAGGTCTGAAACCTAGATTCCCAATGAGATGACAAACTGAACGTAAAGTTATGTCGCTCCACAATACTTATGGAGGAAATGTTAAATGCAATAATCTCCACCCGATCTGCCGATAGGCTAACGGGTGAAGATTCATTTCTAAAACTAACAGATGCGTTAAATGCTTTTTCTTTTTCATATTGGAAACTAACACAAATAAATTTTATCAGACACGCTAAATTGTAAAAATACTTTTTTTCTGATTTACCATTTCTTACGCCTGAGCAGTAGTAAGGAGGCGAAACGTATGTGATATTTAACGCAAACTGTTAACATTTTTTATATAGTTAACAGCTTAAAGAAGACGGCAGTAAAACACGATAAGTTTAAAAAACGTAATTTACACTTGTCCATCCCAAAATAAAAGAGATTTTGATGTACCTAGGTGGTGCGTTTCGTAACAAAACGTACATATCAGTGATATGATAATCATTTTTTTCAGCATGTCATCGTCATATCTAGATTGTAAAGTTATCTGGGAAATGAAGAATTTCAATTTATTTACTTCCAGTCTACGATTCAAATGGGTAAGATATTTTGAAAATTGATGTAAAAAAATCACAGATTTATGGATTTTTAAAATATCCTGAAAAAGCATACAGCGAAAGGAGTGAAAATTACTAAACGTGAAATATGTGTTGAATACAGTGCATGGATTCTTTTTTTTTTGTGGAAGTATTTTATTCTCTAGTCATCTTGTCGAACCCAGATCGAGGGTCTTACAAAAGTTGCAACTCGTGCCAAGATTTCACACCAGGATGACTCTCATATTCACTCACGTCTCATACAATTATCTCACTTGAATAAGTAGGTATGAAGGATCACTCTCGGTCAGAAGACGATCTTGATAGCTTCAAGGTTGCAGCACCATTACTATTATGTTTAGGAACCAAGAGTTTAAATCATTTCAATATATAATATTATAAATTTTTCTGTGAAACTCAGCTTTGAACACACACGTACACACACACACACAAACACACACACAAATTGTTTACGAGAAATTAAATAGAAGTTAACTGCCACTAATCAAATAGAAATGCACACTGTATATTCTTACTTTTCCAGTGTAATACTGAAATTTCAACAGCGATGTCTGAGAGAAATCATCGGTGTTTGTTTAGAACGGTAAAAACTGATTTAAGATCCATTACATTCTTCATTATTGAGTTACATTTGATTAACAATAGTTGAATCCGGTATACATCTTGGTAACATAAATGTTTATATTAAATAACTGAAAATCTGATACGAAGGTAACGATATTTTATATAGTGTGCGGTGAAGTTAACACGTAGAAAATTATTTTATTGTATTCTATTTCATTACAGTGTGACTTCCGATCAGTATCTTGAAGGTACCTTAACCTAATTTTAGACCACATAAACGTAGATTTTTTTTATCTGCTTAACGTCTTTCTAACAGCGAGGTCTTTAGAGACGGGAAAGGATGGGGGGCAAGGAATGGGAAGGAATTCGGCCATGGCCTATTGAAGGAAGCATCCCGGCATTTGCCTGGAGTGATTTGGAAAACCATGGAAAACCCGAATCTGGATGCCCGGACGGGGATTCGCACCGCCGTCCTCCCAAATGCGAGGCCAGAACGCTAACCGTTACACCACCACTCTTGGTATAAGCGAAGAACAAGAATTGATAGAAGCACTTTACGTGTCGAGTTTCAATATGAAACGTAGATTCTATAGTTTAAAAGGACGGACTTCCGTAAGATCCGGTTGGGATTAGTGGTATGAAAATGAAGTATGACTAATTACCCCAAAAATTATCAACGGAGTTACTGCTGTGAGATTTATAATGGATAAGAGAATAATAAAAGGAATTATTATGAAGAATTTGATGAAAGAACTTCCGACAAAGTCAATTAGGACGCAGCGGATATGTTGAGATAAAGAGATAACTCAGGATAGGAACAAATGAGGACTGCATCAAACCAGTCCAGAAATAATGACAGATAGGAAAACAGATTAGAACAAAATTCCGCGTTTTATCTATGCATGGTATATTTTGGATTTTGGTAACCCATATAAGAGTAAATTTCTTCTAGTATAAATAGGCAAAAATAACTTTACAGTTTTTTAAAGAACGTAAATAATCTAAAATTTCTTTTGCACCGTAGACACCGAAAGAGAAGCTTAATTCATGCAATATTGAACCAAAATGTAAACTGCAAAATATTGTAACACGAAGGTAGACATAGAAGGGTGTATATCTGCAATATTAAAAACATAAGTCATTTTAAAATATTATAAATAAGTTATATTCATATGTTTCAACAATTTAGATTTATGTGAAACAGAACTAAAAGGCGAAGAGTGTTTTAAATTATAAAAAGTAACAGTTATCAAATCTGTCCATATATGTAATGTGAAAAATCATACCACCCTCTTGATGTCTGTTAGTGCGACAATATAAGCTTTTTTGGGGGACAATGTGAAATGATTGTTGTAACACACAATCCCATGGCACATCGACATTCTTTGGAACATATTATTTCAATTATAGAATAAGTACATAAATAATAACATTTCAAATCCTATGTATCTCTGTAACAAATAGTTTAGACTATTGCTTGAATTTTATTGGCTGCATTTATTTCTTAATTGGGATTAAGTTGATATTTAGACTGGCAATATTAACAACTTATCTGAGACAAAAGGGTGTTTATTCTCATCGACAAAGAACTAGCAAATACTGGAAGATATTACACCGCTATTCACAGAAATGAAGAGAGCATACACATGTGGGATCAATAGCTTTGAGGTGAGCATCTGTACGGTAGCAGCCCCCGACGTACGAGGCAGCTGCGTTGCATCCACCCCGCTTACACCTGCGTGCTCATCCAGCTGTCTAAATGTAAACATCGAAATGAAATACCATTTCCAAGAAACTCGCCGGTCTGGCGGAGGTTTACATCTGCGTACAGATGGGGGCAACATCCGAAGCGATTCGTTTCATTATGAAGGCAAACTGGATGATATTGGACTACGCTTCCACATATTGGGAAAGGGGGCAGGGTTATCGTAAATTTTAGTTATTTATAATGTGAATTATCTTTTTGACATATCCTGATGTATTTTGTTCAGCGTAATAATTCATCCCGCCTCTAATGACCTTAGCCTTCGACGAGGTGTAATATACAGGGCGTTCGCCGGAAAACGCTACCCTCCCAGTCTGTTGCCGTCGGCAACTTGCTCGGTCAGTGGTGCCACCAGCTCCCGCCACACGGCACCGTGAATCACCGCACTGTTTAACACCTCCGCTGCCCCAACAGTGCAGTGACGCAGTATATTGGGACCCTTACATTGTTAAGAACGGTTTCTTTGCATTGTAGCTAGTTTGTGACTTCAGTCTCTTATTAATCAGTGTTGTGAATAAACGTTTCTTCGCGGTTTGGCTGGTTTGGGGCTTCATACTCTTACTAATCTGTACCGTGTTTGAGTGTGAGTAAAATTATGGTACGTTACAGTTTGCAACAAAGAATATTTCTCTACGATACATATGTGAAGAAGAAGTCGTTTAAAAAGTGTCGCAGTAAATTTCGTCACGTATTTCCTGGCGCTTTACTGCCAGCTAAATCAACAATTCTGCGTCTGGTTAAAAAAGTAAGAGAAACGGGTTCATTTTTTAACAAAAAGAGACTGTCGGTCAACCGTATTCTCACAGAGGAGAAAATTGACGATATCGCTTTTCGACTAGAACAGTCACCCAAAAAATCATTAAGTCAGTTAGGGCAGCGTGTGTCTCGAAAAATGTTCAGAAGATGTGAAATGTGCATTACACAAGAGGGTCAACACTTCCAGCATCTTTTATAAAGTAAGCTAATGAATTACGTCACATTTAAATGCTTAGCACATACAAGTTTATGAAGCGTAATTATTATGAAATAGTCCGCGGCCGACGGTCGAACAATGCCTGAAGATGAGCGCTTGCTCGCCGGGAGCAGTTTCTTCCTTGTAGCGCTATTAACAGTGGGTTGCGTTTCCCGGCGAACGCCCTGTATATATATATATATATATATATTCATCCTTAGGTACGATGATGCTGTAAAATACATAGGATAGTGTAAGGAGGACAATAGTCCTAAAATCATGTCTCCTAGTAGAAAATATATTTTCCCATTCTGTACAAGAACTACTGTGCAAGCCATCAGGTATATCAGTAAAATTTTTCCAAGTCTTGTCTGATTACTTGATATGGAACCCACGTACTTCTTCCTCAAGAACCACTTAAGGACCGCGATTTGGTAATATGAATGACACCATCTTAGAGTGAGAACAGCGGACATAAAGACAGTCGCTAGAATTGTATAATAAAGAGAATAAGAAGGAAAATGCATTGCAGTGCAACATGACTCCCAGGAGATCCGTGAATTTAGCGTGTCATATTTAACACAGCTCCTTAACTGTTTTTAGTTAAACCTTTTTAATTTTTTCTTCCCTCCCCCCTCCACGCGTAATCCCGTCCCAGGCTAATCTGGTCATCATGGTTCAGAACACTTGTGAAGTGAAACAGATTGGGAAATGCAAATCATATATAATTTTTTCAGGTAGATTTTCGAAGAATAGAAACCAACGCATTCATGAAACATACCCCATATATCCACTCATAACACTACGCCAAGGCCTATATTCAGAGTGCTAATTTAATACAATTACATTTAATTACTTTGCAATGCTGAAAATGCAATAGTGATAATGGTATGATAAGTGGTTTTCATTAGGACAGTCGAAATATTAATCTATCGCCTTCATTTGTAATTTAACATAGTGCTACGCTATACTGTTGACAAGTGAAATGAAGTACTGGCTTGATGTTTGCAAATATTAATTTAAGACTTGCGAAATCAACGTGTTACGTGTAGAGAAAGCACTGGATACCCATCATCCACCAGGCATCCAATTTTGAAGTGTAGATTCAACTCGTACATCTAAAATATTCTAAAAAATTTGTTATCTGTTCACCACTGTGTAATATTTTACATGCTGCTGACAAGTAGGCATTCTGAAATAGTTGCGGGTGTAGTTCTTTTATCTGTGCGCCATATGTTTACTTTTGTTCCATATGTCACAGATTTTGCTCAGATCCGCGAGTAAAAAACACGTCCAAAATTTAGCAGAGGGCATAAGGCCATTGGTAATAATTAGTAATTTTTATCTGTAAATACTGATAATTGGCTTCTAAGATTCTGAAACAGTTGCGGGTTGTAGTTCTTTTATCTGTACGCCATATGTTTACTTTTGTTCCACATGTCACAGAGTTTGTTTAGATACGTGAATAAAATACACGTCCAAAATTTAGCAGAGGGCATAAGGCCATTGGTAAAGATTAGTAATTTTTATCTGTAAATACTGATAATTGTCTTCTAACTACGAATTTTAGATCAGCAGAAAATTGGTTGATACACTACGAGATGTGTTCGCTCTTGTGAAAGCATGGAATAGTGTTCATTTAGCAACTAATTATTTAGTATGTTAGTAAACTAGCATTTGATGATTCTGAAAGCCGATATTCCTTAAATGTTTTCTTTTCTTTATTTAGTGAGATTTTCGTAAGGCTTTCCAGTAGTTTGATGTTTCTCATTTTTCTAAAAGATCTCTGCTAAACCCACTAATAACGTTAAAATTAGGAGAAACATTGCTGAGAACGACAGTAGAAGAGATAATGCACTACCTCACTCTATTTTTTTTTATTTATTTATGAATGGATTCAAACTGCGATTTCAAAAAATTTCTTACAAAATTGATATTTTTTTGAACACATTAGTTACGCTGGTGTACCCCTGATAGCAATGCTTTATTTATTTATTTAAAAAAATCTGAACTCAACAAAATATTTTCACTTTCAGTTAAAACATTAGCGCACTTGTAATCTTAATTGTGTGTTTATTCTAGTTAATGGTACTGATGAAGAACGCTGGATGTTGGCCTGTGTTAGTAACTATTCACTCGTTTTTAGAGACGATAATTTAAGCACGCATATTTGCACATGACTGGTTGCCGTGTCTATGTTCAGCTGCGATTTTTCTTACCTCCGGAAAGCATGACGGAACCTTGTCTCGCCACGTGAGCTGTGTCCCTTTGTTTCGGAGCTACCAGTTTTGTAGACACAACTCGTAACAAAGCAGCTTCCGACACTCACAACCAGCTCTCCACGTTATTAAACACCAACAACTATCCTTGTTTCCATCCCGCACTGATGCTACTTCAGTAACATATTCTTAATCAAGTTTTTACTTTGCTGCTGTGGATGAATTAGTGATATATCAGTCAATCTTTAACAGAGGAGTGTCCAAGAGACCAGCATATTTCAGGAAAAGGTACGTTGTTGAGTGGTTAAAAAAAAATGTGGATGCCCTTGAAGTTAGAAATGTTACATTTGAAATTCTCATAAACCTTTACATATTTTTGATGAATAATTGTGTGATGTAGAAACCGACTACATTATTTCTCACAGTATCTATTCCGTTGAATAACTGAATACTTTTTCAAGGGAACAATTTGCTACTTGCGAGTATCCTACATCATCAGAACCCGGAAAAGCAATGTCTTTATAGCAAAGCCAAAACGTCTTTCTTCGGATTTGTTAGTTTTATTCATGAACCAATTGTATCAACAGATTTCAGTGATCTGATCGATCTTCGAAGTGCATAATGGAAGGCGAGCCAACTCATACAACACGATTTATTGGCTTCTCAACGCGATAACGAATAAAACAGCATCTTCGCTGCAAAGTTAAATGTTGGACCAGAAGCGGATGGCAACTCACACTGGTGGTTGGTTCTACAATTATTGTCTTTGACCAGGATCTGCTGTGCTACAGCAAACGAACTAACGCAACAGCTATGGGATTGGAGTCATGTTGTTAAAGATTTATAGGCCTACAGGAATCCTGATCCGGACAAGCTGATTTCAGTTTTGTGAATTTTCACATATTTATTAAGACAATTTCCTGACCATAGCAAAACTTATTACAGTATAGATGTCAAAGACGTGATGACTTCTACAATCAAAGAAACATTGCATGGTGAAAATTATTCGTATCCTTCACTATACCTCGAGACGTATTTATGTAACGCATAGCTGCGGAATCTAATTCTTCAACCCATTATGGGTAAAAAAGAACGGATATCTTCTTATTTATCTCTATTACAGTTCTAAATGAAAGTGATTTACTGAAGAACGTGGTGCGAAATTATTTTTGTTACTAATCTCCAAAAAAAAAAAAAAAAAAAAACCGTGAAATTTTCATAATTTTTAACTTCATCATCGCCGTTTCTTAGTTGTAATGCTTCGAGATCTGTCAGATCAGCGGAAAAATGACATCAACGTTCATCTGAACAAAGTTATGTTCTCTGTCGGAATCAAAATTTCTTTATCCAGATTTCATCCCATAAACTGACAAAAACGATCGATTTCCCCCCTGTTTATCCCAGTTGTTTCGATTTCAGTTCTTCCAGCTTACTTTTCTGCATTATTTGCGAGAGTATAGGGTGACTTAATTTAATTGCAATGGAACACACGCTCCGGTGGCAATTTCCCTACACATCCATCTTCCCCCTTTCCTGCACCCACCAACATTTTCCCTCAGCAAATTTTAACTTTAAATTCTTTCAACGTTTTCGGTAAATTATTCATCATTTCCCTTGGTAATTTATTCAAATCCTTGACAATCTTACCTAAAAAAAGAGAATCTTCCCACAACTTTGTGCCTGAAATCGAGTGCCAGCTTGAGGTCATGGTCATCTTTTCCCTTCCATGCACTACTTTTCATATCTACTCCAATATCTTTCCATGCCTCATCGCCAGAATACGCCTTGTACAATCCCATGACCCTTTTCATCCTCATCCTGTCTTGCAATGAAACCGATTCCAGCTCCTTTATCATATCCGTCACTGATTGCATTATGCGATAATTTCCAGAAACTAATCTAGCAGCCCTTTTTTCGCCCCCTCTCCAACTCTTGTATTGTATACGTAAAATGTGGGTCTAATAGTATACTACCATATTCGAGCAATGATCTGACAAAAGTTCGAGATTTCGCTGATCGTTTAAGGTGGGTCCTTTATGAAGATTGAGTTGGTGTTGCCGTTGGGGTTTGGCGTTGTACTCACCACCAGTGAGCCGTGGCGGGCGCGACGTGTATCGCGGCGAGCAGCAGCAGCAGCGGCGGCAGCAGCTGTCTCGACATGCCTGGCGTGTCGAGGCGCGGAGCCCTCCTCACGCGCTCATGGCGCGCTCTACCGGCAGACTGAGTGCTGCTGTACGAGGGCAGCGCCGCCCCACCAGCTACCTGCTGTACGCGGCGCCCAACCAGAGGCCCGCGCCGCGCGGCGCCGCGCACAGTGGCTGCGCTACCCCACATCCACTCGAGTGTCGAGGACACTTTCTGTAACTGAAATCGCGTGTTGTCTACTAATGTAAATCAGGTTCTGATGGCGGAAAATTGGAAATCCAGGCTAGAACATCAGTAATCTTAATCGATGTCCATACCCCATCTACCTATGAGGACATGCAGAACATTTTTTGAAGTAAAATCTCCTAAGGGTTGATTTAGTTCTATTAGACTTTAAAAAAGCTTTCGACACTGTGCCTCACACTAGGTTACTTAGGAAACTTCGTGGCTACGGCATATCTAGACAAATATGCGACTGGGTTGCAGACTTTCTGGAGGGCAGAACACAGTGTGTAGTTCTCGACGGTGAGCGTTCATCACTTACTGAAGTGAGGTCCGGGGTTCCTCAGGGAAGCGTGATAGGGCCTCTGTTGTTTCTCATATATCACAACCCAGGACGACTGCGCTTTGTTACAAGACGATATTATGAAAATAATTGCGTGGTGTAAAGATTGGCAGTTGGAGTTAAACGCTAAAAAGTGCCAAGTAATGCATGTAAGTAAAAAGGTGACACCATTTAGATTTGAATATACTATTAATGGCATTGTCCTTAGAACGGTAGATTCCGCTAAATACCTAGGGGTAACAATTCGTAATAATTTGTCATGGAATTAGCATATAGAGAATGTAATTGGGAAAGCAAATCGTATGCTTCGATTTCTAGGTCGTAATTTAAAACAATGCACTCCGGACGTTAAATCAATTGCATACAAGTCACTAGTGCGGCCTCACTTAGAATATTGTTGCTCTGTATGGGGTCCCCATCGAAAGGGATTAACGGAGGCATTAGAGATGGTCCAAAGAAGAGCTGCCCGATTCTTGACAGGTATATATAGTTGGAGGGAAAGCGTAAGTGCGATGTTGATGGAGTTAGGTTGGGAAGGCCTGGAGCACCGAAGGCTTTGCTCTCGACAGAAGCTAATTGAAAAATTCTCGACTGACGTATCTCGGAATGACAGTAAACAAATATTGCTACCAGCAACATTCATATCCCGGAATGACCGCGAAAATAAGATAAGAGGAATGAGGGCCAGAACCGATTCATTTCTGTACTCATTTTTTCCACGAGCGATTAGGGAGTGGAATAGAAAGGATTTACCGGGCGACTAAACATAAAATCCGACAGGAGTAGCTTTCGATAAAGTACTCCGGCCATCCTGATCTGGGTTTTCCATGGTTTCCCCAGATCGCTCCATGCGAATGCTGGGATGGTTCCTCACAATAGCCCATGGGCGCCTCCCGCCATATCCCGTATATCCCTTCCAAACCATTACCTTCCCGGATAGGTGCAATGCACCCTCCGCCACACACTTTTAGTGAATCGCAGAGTAATAGTAATAGATGATGTTTGGACGGGGATAAATCTATGAGTTCACGACTTCCCATGACCGATATGCTACCGAGGGTGGTGGTGAAACGGTTGGCGTTCTGGCCCTGCATTCGGGAGGACGCCGGTTCGAATCCCCGTCCGGGCATCCACATTTTGGTTTTCCATGTTTTCCCAAATCACTCCAGGCAAATGCCGGGATGCTTCCTTCAAAAGTCCATGGCCGAATTCCTTCCAATTCCTTGCCCCCCATCCTTTCCCGTTTCTAGAGACCTCGCTGTTAAGAGACGTTAAGCAGTTAAAAAAAAAAAAAAAAAAAAAAAAAGCGATATGCTATGGCGAGTTGCGCGTATGATATCCACGTTGGACAGAATATTATGAGTTCCCGTCACCAACATGCTAATGTTAACGGTTTATCTGTAGTTATAAGTATTATGTGTTCCGCTTGGAAAGAAGTGAAAGTATAGATTATCCTTGTTTCTAAGATATAACAATGATTTTTTTTTTTTTTTTTTTTGCCAATGTTCTTCATACAAACACACAGTTTTTATCCCATCTTGATGGAACTTTTCATAGGTATACTTTAAAATGAACAAAAACAAAAATACTGTTTACCTTTGATCTACAAAAACCTAAACCCTCTCCTGTTTTCCCCCTCACCTTAATATGTGTCTACGTTGTTCATACAGACCAACATAATTTAATCCGATTTTGATAGTACTTAGCACACGTATACTTCAAAACAAGGCGCTCTGGTAGCTCAGCGATTAAAAGTTTCTCTCGCTGGTCGCGGGTTCAATTCACGTGGTGAGTAGGAATTTTTAGGACTTGCATTTGAATACATGAGCTACGCTGATTCTATATTAAACAGTAGGTCAGTGAGGAATGAAAGTGGCCTTCCTGCCTCTAACACAGTGGATTGGTACATCTCATTCCGGAAGATTCGACCATCCATCGTGTCGAGGACTAAGTTAGATTTCCAGTATTTGAAGTGAAAACTTCTTTTGCCGCATTGGGTGACTTTTGGATTGGTAAAATCTTATGAGTTCTCGTCACCGACATGCAAATCTCAACAGCATATCTGCAGTTATAAATATGACATGTTGCACGTATGATATTTATTTTAGCTTCTGTCGGCAGTCTGTAATGACTGCCATTTGTTTGTTTGTTTTTTTCTGGTATTTTTTGTTTTTGTTATTGTATTTTTGTTTTTGTTGCATTTTTCGTTTTTGTTGCATTTTAGTTGTTGTTGCATTTTCGTTTTTGTTGCACTTTTGACGTTTTTTTTTTGTTTAGTTTCAAGAAAATACCGTTTGGAATTTTAGGCTATACTTCCGATTACTAATATATTCTTCTTTACTCAATAATATAGGTTCCCAAGCGAAAAGGGGGGAACATGCCGAGGGGTTGGGGCTTCTGAAGCAGATTTGCCACATGAATGGATGATACCTTTCTTAGAGTTGAAATTTTTTTATTCTCTCATCAAATACTTAGTGACTTCCCTCTTAGATGTCATTGTTAGTACTAAGAAGTAGGCATTTACACTTTTAATAATAAAATTTTGGTGGGAAAAGGGGGGGTGGAGTAACTATTCTATTGACGGAAGGGGGGACGTGGTAAGGAAGAATTTGGGAACCCCCGATCTACAGTCTATTTATTCACTGTCATCACATTGTTTTCGGCACCTGTAGATTTACTAGTACCGAAGACTTTATAGCAAAATACATTTTTAGTGTTTTTCATGCGTATGTAGGTGATCTGACTGTTTTCATACTTAAGCACCATCTTGCTTTATAATCTAGGTTGGAGGAATGGAAAGTTTGTAGAGTCGATCTGTTTAGCTGGATGCGTAGTCCACATCTATCGTAGCTGCCAATGCTGACACAATAGTCCTATCGGATATAGAAACCAGCCAGCTTAACGAGGAACCAAAACCATGGCCAGTCTCTTATGATCTGGACATCGACTTGACGTTAAGCCATAAGCGAATAAAATCCGAAATATATAACTGAAATGAATGAGACATTTCACGAATACATAGTACGCTTTGCCACAGAAGATGGACCCGTTAAAGCCCCTGTAAATCACAATTGAGACCGGAACTTAAATCGGGGACGTTTATATCAGCAGCCAGACGACTTGGAAATTGGAACCTGCAGACTCCGAATCACCTAGAAACCACAGCCATGCCACGGGGTACAATGTCAACGATGAAGCTCAGAACTGTTGGCCATAAATAATAACCGAGGGACCAGGCTCAACACATTCACAGTTGACGTTAGAGAGATGTTTCTTCCCGGAAGCAGGAAAAGGTTGGAATATACAATGTCAGTCACATGACGAATGATATATCCCAGCCGCTGAATGTGGCTCCCTGTTGGATTTCTCTTAACGCCGGTCCAGGATGCGGAACCTGGGAATCTGATGCATACTAAACCGCCTGCAAGTAGATAACACGCTTAGCCGAGAAAAACTTGCAGCAAGTGATCTGCATTAGGACAAAGAGCATATTTTCCTTGACCGTCAAGAATTGTCACCGTGGCTTGCGGAAGCTTTGTTGCTTCCTCACATTTCCACTTTTTGATACATTTTATATAGAACATATCGGCTAGTGCCAGAAATGGATTCTGAGAAAATTTCGGGCATTGAAGGTCATAGTCGACGGTGTGATAAGGGCGGTAACCGGATGTATAGGCAAACTAATGAAAGAAATTTAGTCACGGCATACACAGCAAAACAATAATTTATTTCAGACTGTGAAATCTCAATGATTGTACTGGAATCCGATTTTTATCGTATCGAATACCAAGCTGAAACAATACCATCAACTGAAATGATATCCATTACATTCTGATCTCTAACTCTAGATCTAACATAAAAAAATACTTGGTGACTAGAAGAAATACGCTATGATGGGTAAAGATCAATAGTTTACGAATAACATGATAAATAAATAGAAATTTCTGTTCCAATTCCATCATCGGAAAATAAATCTCTATGGCACTGAATTTCATTGCCGTTATTGTTTCGGGAACAAATGTTTAATCAGTACTATTTTAAGCTAATTATACTAGGTCTGTTCACTGTAGACGTTACGCGGGATAGAGAATGTGGACAAATTCTCTCAAAAAATGAAACACACAGAAATATATGGAGAATTTAAATCCGGAATTAACATTTCAATAAATTTGTTCGGTCTGCGAATGCCATCTGCTGTATAGCTCTATATTTTAGAGAAAATGAAAGTCCCTGGAAGTGAAAACGTTCAAATGAGTGTAACTTGCTCCACCATATCGCTTCCGTAGAGTTATATGGATGATTCCCACACATAAATTGTTTTATTTTCTTTGACCATGCATCAGCAATGTTCCGTTTCAAATGATAACGATTGGCTTATTATAAATACACTTATTCAGTTAAAATTTCACCATGGTATAAAGGAATCTTGATTTATACTTTCCAAGTCAAAGTTGTTGAGAATTCGCAACATAAGAGCCAGGTCTTATCCGTTACACCATTAAAAATAAGCCGTACAATCTAGACACGCCGCGAAAGAGAATGTGTGGAGTTTCTACACAATGGTGGCGTTACACAGTTCGCTGAAAAAGCTTTTCAAAGAAACTTTACATTGCTAATCAATCAAAAAATTTCTTAATGCAATGTTAGTGTAGTATGTACTAACTTGAGATAAGAACTTAAAATACAACCAAATGTCACAATTCTGCTAGTAAGTAATTCCACTGCTAAAACGTAGCCGTCTGGTGACTCAGTGGTTAAGGCGCCTGACTGGAGATCGAAAGGACCGTGGTTCGAATCCCTGTCTCGGTGGGGATTTTCATAGGCACTTAACTCGACCTTCACCGCTGGCACAGCTTGCTGTGTAAAGTGAAGTACGCTGGAACGCTACCTTGGCTTCCGTGGTTCGTATTTTACGTTAAACTATATGTCCCCTGTAGCCGGTAGAATTGCCGGATTAGGTTAAGGCGGCTACGGCCTGGGCGAAATGCGCAGCCAATAGAAACCCTGTTACCAGTTCATTGCAACCACTTAGAATTATTATTATATACTATCAAAACGATCAGACAATTTCGAAATTTTGAACCGCGGAGCTGTAAGTTTCTAGTTGTTTTGAGTCTTTAAGTTACCAATGAACCTGTTGCACAGTAATTTATGAAACTGAAAAAGTACCACAATGTCAGTAAAGTTTTTTTAAGAGCATAGAAATAATGCCCATCTCTTGACCAATGTCAACAATACACTGTAAGCGTTCCCGGTGCTCTACATGGAATTAGCGCGCTAGGATTAAGGTGACAACAACACCTTGAACCATCAGCTTACATGATTTACGGGGTAGGATGTGACCCATAATTTCTAATCACCATACTGCGCACCAATGGTGCGGGTTTAACTCCCACCCCTGTAAACACTGCCACTGTGGAGCGACGACATACAATGCTCATTTGCCGCTGGTGTCTTCTGGAAGAATGACGACACCAGATTTCATCATCTCCCTTCATTCATCTCTCTTACATATAACGTACAAGATAATGAAATTACTAAGCAATAATCGCAATCGTATAAATATATTCATAAGACAAACCATGCTGGATAAGGCAACGGTAAATCTCCCCGTTCAGAGTTTCTGGGGGAAGTTACTATGGAGATTTAAAACTCGAGAGTATAATTTTTTGTACCTGACATACCAGTTATTGCTCAAAACGTCGATGTTTTAAAATTTACAGGATAATAACATAAATGCCAAAATTTTTTTGCTTTCAAGAGTTACCTATTGTCGAATACCACTCTGATAACTTTTACCTGTCTTCTGTCATCTCCAAAAGGTTTCAAAACTCAACAACGTACTATCGATCTGTCGGATAAGTAGAATTCGAGAAAACGAATCTTCAAATCTTTTTCCGATCATGCAAATACCTTTGCCAAATTAATCCAGGCGAATATTGAGATGGTTCCCTAACTAGATGAACTTCTTTTGCCTGACTTATTGCTAATATTATTCCAAACGTAACGACTCTACAGTAGACGTACCCCAAATCTGGCGATCCCTGGTTCTTTGAATATGTTGAATTACATATAAGGTATTCAAGGTCTGCTTGCGTCTTGTTTATCTGTGAGACCAACTATTGTCGCGTTTCTGGTATCGAAACATGATCTGAATGTTATTAAGATGCAGTTTGTTTCATTAGAACTTGTTAATTAACTGAACGTGTTTAAAATAAAAAGATAAAAACAAAAATTTACTTCTTCCTCCATAGTGTGTACAAATCTGACGCTGCTGAAGGGGGAAAGCGCCAGAAATGAAATCCATTTTCGGAAGTCTGTTTTGGAGCATAGTGTGTGAGCTGTAACGCTCTGACCACACATTCTGGAGGACGTGTGTTCGAATCCCCATCCGGTCATCCATATTTTGGTTTTCCATAGTTTCCCCTAATCACTCCAGGCGAATGCCGGGATGCTTCCTCCAAAAAGCTCTCACCGAATTCCTACTCGTTCTTTGACCCCATTCCCTTATCGTCTCTAATGACCTCGACGTCGACGAGGTGTAAAGTCATAAGTAAGAGGAAAGACAGAAAAAAAGAATGTTCAGTGTCTATGGAAGACGTACTAGAATCAGTTACCTATTTTTTTCTACTTTGCAACAGGAATGTTTCATTCCATATTTGTTCTTATTAACAAAGAAAAACTTACGAACCATAAAAAGAAGCAGAAAAATAACATTTAGTTTACATGAAGCGTAACACAAAGGTTAGCGTTCAAGACACGCGCAATGTGTTACATGAGGTATAGTGTTACACGTTTCATCTTGAATTTACATCTTCCAAGCTCATCTAAACAATTCTGAGAGTTTAAAACAGTTGTATAACTGTTCAGCGTCTAAAAAAAGACGATGCTACCCGTGCCCCTTACATTCGCAATGTGCGATGACAGTGCTATAATTAGCGGCTGTCAAACGCTCAATGTTTTGCTACTTACATTAGCGGAGACATTTACCTAGGTACTCACTAATGACGAGATGTCCATGGCCTTCATCAACATCAGTAACCACTGACCGAGCGTGTTGGGTGAACGGTTAACGTTCTGGTCTCGCATTCGGGAGGACGCTGGTTCGAATATCCCCGTCCGGGCATCCAGATTTGGGTTTTCCGTGGTTTCCCCAAATCAATCCAGGCGAATGCTTCCTTCAAAAAGGCCAAGGCCGCATTCCTTCCCGTTCCTTGTCCCCAGTCCCATCCCGCCTCTAATGACCTTAGCCGTCGACGAGGCTAAGTAAAAGCAATAAGTAAAAAAAAAAAAAAAGTAACCACTGTTTTCTGATCTCACGACGGTCGTTTCTCACTCCCCCTGCACCTGTCTGCTCAGCACGAATTGGATAAATTTTCAACTGCCAACATCTAAATCCTTAAACACAACTTTTACTGGTAATAGATGGATAAGTTGATCAATAAGGCACTCTCTAATGCGCTGTTTTCAGGTACGTGAATTTTTTGACGATATTACACCGCTATGTGACATATCGGGATCAAAAGAATCCTGTATGTTAGCCGGAGATATTATTTAACAGTATGTGCAGGTACGTCCAAATCAGTTCATTTATTTTTCAGTGATGCGTGCCGAGAGCAACACAAATGCTGTAAGACCCGTGCATCTAGTCTACTGTAGAAAAGTCTTCTGTTGCAATCTAATCACGAAACATGTAACTTTGTGGCTTCTATTTTTGTTTGTGAAACGAGTAGTTTATGAGAAGGACATTGGGAACCGTCCCATCGTTCGCCTAGACCAGGGGTGGCCAACTCAAATGATCTTGCTGGCCACTTTGGAAATGCATCATAACTCCGCGGGCAGCATAAAAATTTTATATCCCCATATTAGATTAGGTCCACTATAGACATTTTTTTGGAGTGAAAAATTGAAACATAATGAGTTATTATTATTGTGTTTCTTCTTCTTCCTCTATCATTCTGCCCAACTCAGGAGCGCGAGTGAACTTATCTAGCAGACGTGTTTTTCGTCTTTTCCCCAAATCTCTTCATCCTTTCGCTGTGTTCTTTCCTACGTTCTTCTGTCCAAGTGTTCCTTCTTCTAATATACTGGCTGTTAGCAAACTGGTGGTTATTAACCATGCTACTAAATCGGCGTCTGTCCTCTATGATATCGGCTGTTATTCCAATTTCTTGGAGATCCTTTTCGATTTCAGTTGTTTTTAATTTTCATTGAATTAGCTAAGTTTAGAATTCTTTTTTTAGTCTATTGATACTCATTCTGAAATTATGGCCGTAGAATTTAATTCTTCTTTTACTAAATGTGTCTGAAATTTTTTCCGAATGTTGATTTAGTTCGTGATATTTCCTTTTCATCCAGATTATTGTGTTTACTATTATTCTTACATGTAAACATATATGATACAATAATCATGATACTAAACGCACATTTTAAGGAAATACCAACACTAAAATGATATATAAAAAATGTATAAATATAAATGAAATAAATTTTGAAAATATGGATGCACAAATAATTTATTTTTTAATAAATTTGTTTTCACTATTTTCGCCATTACAAAATAAATATATTTTGTAAAGTGTGATGAATCTCGCGGGCCGTAAAAATATTCAAGGCGGGCATGCGGCCCGCGGGCCACGGATTGGCCACCCCTGACCTAGACAATGGTGGAAAACCGCAATCAGGACGGCCGGTGCGCGGAGAGCTGGACTCGTGCCCGGTCCCGTTGCACCGCCTCGATTCAGGGTGCAGCACCTCAGCCACACTGGAAGGTAGAAATATGTTTTAATAACCAGGATATAAAGAATTAAGAATCCTGTATGTTAACCGATGCCATAAGCCATCAATACGGATAACGACAAGTGTGACTCCGGCTACATTCAGACACCAGAACATCTTCTCGACTGGAGAGACATGCGTTTGAAGTGCCAAAATGAAGACCTGTTTTTAACCAATGATAAAGCGATCCAAACAGCTGGTATCGGGGAAAATACAATTTGAAACAGTCCGGACATGGAAAGTAAGTAAGTAATACGGTAAGTACAGTTTTTGCGTGATGCGTGCACACTAAAACAGATATGCAGCTGTAAGACAGTAGACAAAAACTGTAAATTTTGTGGTTTTTACATCTTTGTCATGAGGAGTGTACATTGCAAGTACTCTTTCAGAAATGTAAACTTCATGCATTTCTACAAGGAGGCATCCATTAATTACGTGAGGTGTTTTTCCGGAATTCTGGACACCCCTCCCCTCTGGTGACATTTATTAAGATCTGTTCGGAATCCCCCCTCCCCCCCAAGATGATGACGTGAGATTTTGACGGGGTCCCCCCCGTTGCAGACCAACCTCGTAGTTTTTTTAGACCTTTTTTTTAGCTGTCCTGCTTCCGAGAGCGGTTGTACCACCCTAAAGCCATAAAATTGGTATCCGCGTCGTTTGTAGACCATACACCCCCATAAAGTCGATATCCACATCGTTTATACACCTTTCTTTGGCTCTGCTGTCCATCAAGAATTTAAAAAGGTGACGTGAGATTTTCATCGATTTCCCCCCCCCCCTTCTCCTTTCCCCATATTTCACCTCACGTAATTAATGGAGGCCCCCCAACTTTACCATATGTGTATATGAGGAGAAGTTTAAATTACGTCAAACACATCGAATGTAGGGCAACCAAGGAAGAAAGAGTGAGAAAAATTTCAAGCGGAAGGAAACCGCATGCTATGATTTTCTTACTAAATCTTAACTGGTGAGGATCGAAACAGAAAATATGCCAAAATACTAGAAAAAAAATACCACGAATTGGGACAAATCACAAATAAAATAAAAGTGATGAAATGCAAAATAAAGCTAAACTACGGCGTCCGCGGTTTGAGTCCAACCTCTGTGAATCTCTTGTGATGTTTCTAAAATGAATAAGGAAAGTAATCCCTAAAATAAATGACGGATAAAAACTACAAAATTTGTGCTGACTGTGACCTCATTGTAAAATACAAATAAAAAATAAGTAGAACAAACTTGAAATCCATATAGTACACTACAAGCGGTAAGTGGATGAGTGGTTTGCCAAAGATTCTCATGTCAACAATAAGTATCTTCCTTCTTGCTGCCTCAATTTTTACAGCTTAATTATAAATTCAAGTAGCCCCCAGTTATTTCTCTTTAATATAAACTAGATGACCCGAGCGAAAATTTCACGAATACAATGAGTAATATGGTTGGATGTTTGTAATAATATGAATGAAAAACCGCCTAATTTGTTTCAATTGTTTATTTGATTAGAGTATTAGGCACCTAACTAAAGTCGAAGAGAGAGAAGCAGCTTATTAATATCTCTCTGATATTTGCTACTGCTATCTAGCGGCTAGGCTCATACGCGCGACCTTCTCAGTTATTACTTTTGCTCTTTAAGGGCAAAATTCTGAAAAAATTCGTTCTTAAGAAATAATGTGACCAAAGCAGAGACCTTAATCTTTAATATGATAGTTCATGTATCTATTTCGGTTAGATTTCAAGGGAGATAAATGGCTACTGATTTAAAAAAAAAATACGTTACGGAAATAATGATAATTTTGCCCTTTAAGGTTTGAATTAAGAAAAATTCCTTTCTTAATATATGATTTGATCAAACGGGAGACCTTAATCTCTAAACTTATACCGGATATCCCGATTTCGATTAGATATCAAAGAAGATAAATAACTCGTGACAAAAAATTATTCTAATAATACGTTATGGAAATAATAATAATTTTGTCCTTTAAGGGTCGAATACCGAAATATTCCTTTCCTAAAATATGATGTGACCACTGCGGAGACCTTAATCTTAGAAATTACACCTCATTTATCTATATCAATGAAGATAAATGGCTCCTGACACAAAAACGCATTGCAGAAATATTGATAATTTTGCCCTTTCAGGGTCGAATTTCGAAAAATATCTTCCTTATTATACGATGTCACCAAAGCGGAGATCTTAATCTTTAAAATGATTTTAAAATAATATTCTTGCAAATATATAATTTCATATGTAGCCCGCGGAGTATTGATACATTTACAAAGTGGCCCGCAAGATTATTTGGGTTGCCCACCCCTATGTTAAGTTTTACTTTGCTCCTCTCCCTACTTTGGAACTCAGAAATTCCAAATATTTTACCAACTACCACAATGCATCTTAATTCCATTGTGCTTTCATGAAAAAGAGAAACCTTTTAGTTTCAAATATTGATCTAGGAATTAGAAAAAACTCTTTGTGTGGAGCACAGCACTTTACGGTAGCGAAACACGGACTTTGGGAATTCCGGAAATAAAGAAAATTGAAGCATTTGAAACGTGGTGCCACAGAAGAATGCTGAAAATTAAGTGAACTGACAAAGTAAGAAATGAACGAGTTTTGGAAATGATGGGTGGGAAAAGAAGTTTGTGGAAGAAGCTTACAGAAAGAAGAGACAGGCTGGTAGGTCATATTTAGAGACATACTGGATTGGTTAATTTGTTAGTGGAGGGAACAGTCGAAGGTAAGAACTGTAGAGGAAGACAGAGATTAGAATATATGAAGCAGATAATTGATGACGAGGGATATACGGGGTATCTAGAAATGAATAGGTTAGCACAGGAAAGGAAGGGATATAGAATTGCATCAAATCAGTCGAAAAACTGATGACAGAAAAAAAAATTGCCATATTTTGTGGTATAAAAGCGGTGAACAGTGTGATATAACATGACACCATTTTTTCTGCAAGTAACTCTAGTACTCCTAGAGCAAGCTCTGCTCCATACAGAAGAACAAAATCACGTATATGGGTGGCTGTTACTGGCAGACGGGTGACTGCAGGCCAGATCCAAGCAGTGGTTGCAGAGAGTGTCAAACCCCGGACGATTGTAAGTCAATTTCTTGATGCAGGATTACAAAATCTGACCCCTGTGCAATGTGTTCTATTAACCTGATTTCATTTTCAGCATCGTATAATGCATCGTGTAATGCAAAACGCAAATGGACACGTGAATTGCATACATTTGTGTTTAGAGACGAATCTCGATTCTGTCTGTGACAAAGAGATAGTCGACAACATGTGCACAGCGTAGAGAAGAAACAGCTTGCGCTGCTCTACTTTCAGAACGTCGCGTCGCACAGATCCAGTCACTGGTGGCATGGTTTGGCTTCAAGCAGTTTTGACAGTAGTCCTGAGCCGGTTGTTGCTGAAGGCACAATGACAGTCCACCACATTGTGGATGGGGAGCTGCACACTACTGTGAAACCCTTCATGTCCACCATCCAAATCGCATCTTCCAGCAACATAATGCCCGTCCTCGTACTGTGGCCAGCACAACACAAGCCCTGCAAGCATTTACGATCACAATTTGGACCGCACGGTACCCATATTTGTCCCCAATAAAGCATGTCTGGGATAACAGATGTAGACATTCGATCACATGGTCGCACTGCTCAAAATATGCAACTGACTGCATATGACATGCAGGCGTAGAGAGATATACCCGAAGAATACATCCGAAAACTTATTCAATGCCAACAAAGATCCACGAATGTGTAGGTGCTCAAGGTGGGCTCCTTCTTTCTGACAACGTTATCTAAAGGTACTAAATTTAGCCTGGTCCATTTAAATTTGTTATCATTTCTTTTAGGTATGACCCTGGATATATCAACAAAGTTTCCTAAATTTTACCATACCTGTCTGGGTCTTACAGTTTTAATTTCCGCCAGTGTATATGGTTCTATCCCCAAATCAAAAGAACAATCTAATATCGGATTTCAAAAATCGTAGAATAAATCATACATATGTCTTTCGTTTCAGTAAAAATTGACATGCATAATAGCTAAGTCACTAGATTTTTAAAAGAAAAAAATTAAATCAACGATCCATAAGATCGAGGAAAACAATTATGTTTCATAAACTGAATATTCGCTGTAAGTCTATATTTGGTTAAGAAATCTTATAATTTGTTGCTACTAAACATCCACGAGACTCAGCCTATTTTTTTGTAAGAATTGTTTTTGAAGCATTATTATTACAACTATGTAATCCATTTGTTTCTTTCTTATTTTCCATCATAAGCGTTTCCCGAAGCATCTTTACGGGTTATATCTGATTCTGTTTAACTTTTGTTCGGTCTCAGCGTCAGTGTTTGTTCTGTTGCTTCGATTTGAAGCGTGTTTGAAGTCTTTCCAAATTTTTCTTTAAAACAAACTTGAACTACTCTGTCAAAATTTAACACTATCACGAACAGGTTTTAGTAATATTTGAATGCTGGAAACTGCACATCATCTCGCTGTGTATTCTACTGTACCCTCGAACATTTGTTCCTGTTTAGTTCAGGTTCACTTTTTCAAATCTCCTGACATTTTAAAGAGCTGAAAGTGTTTTATTTACAAGTGCTCAACAGCCGTCCTCAGGTGTATTATAATACAAGGTTTTGAGTATCCCCAAGGGAAGTTATCACGAGAAACGGAAGGGGCCATTGAACCGGACATCCTGTTCGTATCCTACGCCAGTGAAACGGGTAGTTCATTAAATATCAACTGTCACCCTGTCGACTTGATAAGTCAATTATCTTCTGACAGCAGAGGTAAAATTATCGGTGAAAAAATAGTTAATTCATCTGTTCTGACCTCCCAACAATACTTGGCAAATGATCTTGAATCGAACACAATATTGTTATATTCAAAAGATTGAACCAAATCAGGATACATTATAGAACTAATTTAGAGTCTGAAAGTTCTATAATTACTTTAGTTACTATTACGTACAGAACACCAGCTTCAAACAATGGATAGGAAAAAAATGTTATTCTAGATTTTTACCTACTTCTGCAGCTGTGAACCAAATTTATATTTGTGCGTCATTTTGGTTCCTGTTAGCGGAATGGAAAAACGAATTGTATCTACTGTACCATTACAAGATCTTTTTTGCGGATTTATTTACGTATTTTAGTTAGTAGTGGAGAGGGAAAGGGGAGAACTGATCATTAATAAAAATTTCACACACTTGATTACACTATTGCAGAATATTGTCTTCTTCTGCATCAAGAATAAATACTTGATAAACTCAATAAGATATAAACATTATTACACTATAAATTTTTCTTAAAATTTATTTAACAGCAAATTCCCGTCCGGGCATCCAGATTTGGGATTTCCATGGTTTCCCCAAATCGCTCCAGGCGAATGCCGGGATGCTTCCTTCAAAAAGGCCATGGCCGAATTCCTTACCGCTCGTCGTCCCCAATCCCATCCCGCCTCTAATGACCTTAGCCGTTGACGAGGCGTAAAGCAATAAGTAAAAAAAAAAAAAAAAAAAAAGTATTAAACGGCAAGGGCTGGAAACGAATGCAGAATGGAGGAAAAATCAATCCCTGATTGACAATAAAAACTAAAACAGTAAAATTAGGAGACCCCAAGTAGGATGTAAAAGATGGAACAAAATTAATATATGCTGAGATGGTTTTAGTAACAACATTTTGTTTCAATGGTAGAGACATTACAAATTAAAATAACATAATGAATTAGTGATCCAAGAAGTCTGACGCTACATATTCGAATTAATTTTAGGTACCAAATTTACATCACAAAAAACTCGTAGAAGTAACAAAAATTTAAAAATTAAACTACTGAATAATTTTTTTTTTTTTTTTTTTTTTTTTTTTTACTAAAAGAGTGTACAGAAATTACTTCGTATGTTTGTCACAGTTATAACAATTTAATTTGACGATCCTTGTTTTGAATATTTCTAATCCCTATTTTTTTGTTTATGGCTTTAAGCCTCGTGTACGTCTGGGTTATTAGGAGCGGAAAAGATCTGGGGGCAACAAACTGGAAAGAATTCCGCCGTGGCCTTTTAAAGGAACCATTCCAGCAATTGCCTTGAGTGATTTCGCTAAACCATGGAAAACCGAATTCTGGGTGACTGGACGGGGATTCGAACCTGTGTTCTCCTGAATCCCAGATCAGTGCGTTACTGCTGCTCATCCACAACGCTCGGTACCCCGTCTCAATACAGGACATAGTGATGTCGACTCAGCGACCGCAATTGAAGAGGGGAAACGTATGTAAGATAAGGTAGCTTAAAAGGGTTAGAATATAAATTTTTAATAGCCCATTGGAATCTACAGATCTCGTGTTTTAATTTCAGGTGCCATACCGTTTCTCCCTTCCTGTAAGTGTTCTACTTTATCTTTCATTCCTAAGCGAATCTTTTAAACGTTGCCGTTTTTCCAGCGGTTAGTTACATTTCATAGTTCAATAAGGCGAATTTTCGTATCTTAACGATGCCGACTTTGGACCATCTAGGTACCATCAAGAGCCTTCATCGCCGACTCTGAAACCTTATCTTAATTATCTCCGCCTCTCAAATGTCTTCGTTCATTCTGCAGCGCGCAATCCAAGATTATGACTTGCAGTGAAGGAGAGACCATCAGCCGTACAGTTTCTTGAGACTCGCTTCACATGAAAGAAAAGAGATGAAATGCAACAGATCTCACTTCTGGCATGAATGCTTAAGAAATACTTGCGATTATTCAGCTCACAACGAACTTCATTAGCAGCTTTTCAACAACTCCTCAATATTCTCACCGTTGGTTCTGTGACAGGTTTTGTAAACGTAAAAAGTAACGAAGTTAAGATGAAATTATATGCTAGGGTGTATACTTTTCGATTATGCTCTGTTACGTGAATTTTTATTTCTGTTATAGTATTTTATGTTCAGAAACTCGAGAAGCATTGACAGCAGCTAACAAAAATACTTAAGCTGGAACGAGATTTAATTTACTGTAGTTGGTAAAACTACAACATAACATATCTCAGAAAAATTGTAACACACTAAAGGGTATTTCATCAAAGAGGTAAGAATATCCTGGACTGGCGAAAAACAAATTTCGGATTCCTCTGCAAATCATTTAAAAAATAAGCAAAGTTTGTATCCCAAACAGGCGTCTGAAGGCATGGGAGGTGCCGTTCCAAAAGCTTCTTTACTATTGTTTACAAGCAATCATTTCGTTAACAGAATTGAGGAGAAACCAAACATAAATTAGTTTGGTGTGTTCTGATTTACATGCTAAAACGAGGTATAGATATAATATTTTATTTTTACCATGATTTTAACAAGTATTTGTTTCTATAATAAAAGGGAAGTTTTCCTTAAAAATAACTGAATACATTTTTACTTCAACGTTTCAGAAGTTCATAGCTGAGCTGGTCCGCTATCATGTAACTGTTAAATGTTGAAGTTTGTTTTATAAATTCTGTATTATATGAAAATTAATACAATGTCGCGAACAAACCTGTATATAATATGTTTTTGTGTGTCCCTATATTTCACTCTGCAGTCACAACTACCTGGTGCAGACTAATGTTGTTTGTGTGTAGTAGTAGCCTCGACTCTCCCATCGTGCATTATAGCTGTTGCATATCGGTAGATGAGTTAGTGTGAGAGATATGGTGGTTCAGAGTGATAGATCTGGGGCATCTTCATATGTCGACGAAAGACGTGTGTGTTCCTATAATTCATTTTGTAGCCACAACTACCTAGCGCAGACCACCGGAGTTTGTGTGTAGTAGTAGTCTCGAGTCTCCCATCGTGCTCTTTAGTGGTTGCATGTCGGTAGATGTGGGAATGTGGGAGATATGGTGGTTGAAGGTGGTCGACTTAGGGCATTTCCATATTTCGACCAAAGACGTGAGTGTCCCTTTACTTAATTTTGCAGCCACAACAACCTAGCGCAAACCACTGGTGCTTGCGTGTGGTACTAGCCTCAAGTCTCCCGTCATGCACTACGGTAGTTGCATGTCAGTAACTGTGTTGGTGTGGGAAATATGATGACTGAAAAAGATCTACGTAGGTCATTTTTGTATTCCGACCAAAGTATTTAAAAAAAAAATCTTTTTAATCTTACAGAATGTGCTGGAATGTTCTTGAATGTACTAAAATGTTTTAGAATGTTCTTTAACGAACTAGAATACGACACCTTTTCAGCTATTAACAAATATAAATAATTTATATGCAACATATTTAGTGTGTGAACCGATTTTAACAGGACTTCTACTGTAGGGTTGGTGATTTGGAAGGGAGTAACATAGGATACTTTTCATCCTGGAAATACTTAAGGTTTCGTGTAAAAACACAAAAAAAAACTTCACAATTCTTGACAAACACAACGAAGTCGCAGGCAACAGCTAGTTTCCCTTAGACAGGTCTTAATATCTTAAGGACGTAGGCAACAATTTTTTTGTTATACAACTGTGATGAAAGATACGTGAACAGCGATAGAGTGTGGTGGGTGAACGGTTAACGTTCTGTCCTCGCATTCGGGAGGACACGAGTTCGAATACCCGTTCGGGCATCCAGATTTGGGTTTTCTATGGTTTCCCCAAATCACTCCAGGCGAATGCCGGGATGCTTCCTTCAAAAAGGCCAAGGCCGAATTCCTTCCCGTTCCTTGTCCCTAGTCCCATCCCGCCTCTGATGACCTTTAGCCGTCGACGAGGCATAAAGCCCTAAGGTAAAAAAAGTGAACAGCGAAACAGCTAAGGAAGTTGGTTTATGACACTAAAAGTACTTTCTAATTCCATCTCGTTTTTGAGAAAGTAGTATACTTTATACCAGAAATTTCGCAGGAGAAGAATATATTTCTACGGAGCCCGTCGAGTGAGATATATACCCATATATATTACATTGAAACTGTTGAATATTGTGTAAGAATATCCCTCTATCCCTTTCTCCTCTTTGCCCTTATCATTTTTCTATTCCCTCTTCTCTTTCCCAGCGTTTTCATGACTCACTATTTGTTGCAATAACTGTTTACCAACTGAATGCCAACATGAAAGCTTGTAGGCAGGGTGATCACAAATGTCTGTGAATTATGTTACTTATGTTTTTGAATTGTGTAATTCGCTTAGGTGACTCTGGGAAACAGCCTGAAAACCGCTATCACTACGACCGGTACACAAAGCTCGATGTTTTCACCTGAGCCTGGCGTACTAGGAAGCTGAAAGCGGCGGATAAAGAGTATCGGACTGCATTTAAGCAATCATTATGGTCTCCCCTTTTTCATATCAGTGCTACCCGTATTAATTTTAATATAAATACTTATAATTATTAACAAACAGCAATGCTTCAGTTTCGCTTGCGATTCTAAAAATTCTTTAGAATAACATCCTGGTAAGGAACCACTGCCAAATCACTGCCAACGGTTCTAAAATACGGTCCTGTAAAAATTTATTTTCAGTGGATTAATGTTTAGAGATCACTGGGATATCATTCATATTTTCTTTAGTAAATAATGTCTTGGAGCCCGCACTAAACGTCTGGGCATTTTCAACACTTTTATTTGTTTCTGACCCACTGGACACTAACCATCCGCTGTTATTACACCAAAGCAGAATTTTTTTATACTCTACCTAAACCTCTCTGGATACTCTACTCTGGATGCTGCTTTTGGCAGAATCACTGGCCCGCTCGCGCATCGCAACTTTAATCGTTCCTATAAATTCACTTACTGTCGGCCAATATCTTGATGTACGCGAACATTAATCTATTTTTTTAAACAAGCTATAAAAATATTTGATGGATGAAGTTGCTTATTTAAGTCTGTTAAACTGCAATACAGTGTATGTAATTAATATTATAAAATATTCAAACGTCTGTTCCACATTCCTGGAAATAGTTATTTTGAATAAATCATAAATCAGGTTAAGGGTTTTTTTTAAGCGATAATGTAATCTAATCTGAAATATGTATACATTCGAAGCATTTGTAACTTGTATATTAAATGTCGTTACAATGTTTTCCAGATCGTAAACATTGTGATAAACAATATCAGAGTTAATTATTACTGGCATGTGATTAATACATAGGTGAAATATCTTATTTTGTGTCACATAATTTTTACTTTAAATTTTATCTTTGTCTGATGTAAACTGGTCAGCTACTCTCTGGATAATTTATTCTAATCACTCACTCATTTACCGACAAATATAAACTTTACGATGCTCCTAGCCCGAAGTGATAGCTTATAGCCACGGTCAAATCTTCCATTTCAAACACTACTTGCAATTATTGTCTCAATATCTATTCAGATCTCATAATGTAAGCCTTACATACACATAGCCCTTTATTCGAATGTGTCTGTTTTTTCAACGAATTTCGATCAAGATCCTTTATAATATCAGTCAATGGTTGTAGTCTTTCTCTAATTTCCACAACGAGCGTGGTGGGTGAACGGTTAACGTACTGGCCTCGCATTCGGAAGGACACGGGTTCGAATCCCCGTCCGGGCATCCAGATTTGGGTTTTCCATGGTTTCCCCAAATCACTCCAGGCGAATGCCGGGATGCTTCCTTCAAAAAGGCCATGGCTGAATTCCTTCTCGATCCTTGTCCCCAGTCCCATCGCGCCTCTATTGGCTTAGCCGTCGACTAGGCGCAAAAAAAAAGAATAAATAAATAAATCTAATTTCCACGTAAAAACCAACCGGTCTACTTTGCTATCCTTCAGATCCCTATATTGTGGGCCCCGTACTACACATACTTAAGCACAGACCATTGCTATATTTGTTGTTAGTACCCAGTTGCAACCAATTACTTACCGATATATTTGTGGAGTCAATACATTGGTGTAAATTCGTTCCTAACAAACAAAATATGGAAATAGTTCTGGGGTTTGAAGCTTATACTTCCGGAACGAAAAGTCTAACTGTTCACTACTTTATATCGTAAAAAATATTTTACGTGATGTGGTGTACCATGTCGGATCACCATTACATATATTCGTTTGTAAATATATTTGTTAATCGTCTGTTTTCTTCTTTTTTTCATTAAGGTCTGCTAGGATCGCGTGCCTTTTTCAATTCTTCATTCTTTATTGTTGTTTTTCTTCCGTTCAATCCAATATTCCTTCATCATTTCATTGTGTACCTTCTTTCTTTCCTCAGACCACTTCAGATCTGATTTCGTTCCTCTTCGCCTTTGAAATAATTCCATACTCAATATGTTCCGTCGAAAAACCTCTCTTTCCATAATTTTCTCTTCTCTTACATCATTTCTTTCCAAATGTTTCTTGACTTCTTTAATTCAGATTGCTGTTGGTTTTTTGCTACCAATGGTAATGAAATATCTTTTTTGTTAATCCATTCTACATTCTGCAGATATGCTAAAAAACAGAAATCTTATTTTTATTATTGATTTTTTTTTTTTAATTTTAAATCCTTTTAAAACTAACAGTGAGTTTTCTAAATCACTGAAAAAAAACTTTAAATTGGCCGAAAAAAATTACTGCCAGAACAGTAGCATTTTACCTGCAGATATCAAAAATAAAGCAGAAACTTTTTGGTGGATTAGCTTATTTTATCCAGGCGGACTGTTTCAAATACACGCATGTATTTTAGTAACCGGAGTCTTAACTTTGTTGATGCGCGAAACAAGGGGAATTATTTTCCCGGAGGCCGTGCGCTGACTCACGGGAATGAATCGGCCGACTTGGGCGAGAGGAGAGCTTCAGCGAGCAACAAAAAATGCGCCGTGCCGGCGAGGGAATATAATTAAAACAATTTCTGCGAAGCGTGTATTATGTGCGCGTGTAAATTAAAAACACTCGCGCCGAGCTACAGCGAGCGGCTTGTCGGAGGGTTCTCGTGTTACGGTGCGTCACGCCCAGAGGCGCTCAGGAGCTCCTGTTGCAGGCCTCTTTATGGGAGCGTTCACCTTGCCAATGGAACGCTCTGAACACTGCGCAAGTCCCAGGTTTAGTGCAGTAATCAGTATAAAATACTGGAAGAATGTAAAACTGTTTGACCTAGAAGGTGTCAGTGGTGTGAATGAATCATTTCCGTTATAAGTTATACCCTGTTCAGTTAAGAGAGGCGGCTCAAGGTCACTCTGCTCTATCCCCACTCCCGTACTCCCACCCCTACATGCGGAGGGGAAATTTGCCACTGGGCACAGCGGGCAGTTCAGAGGAATAGGAAGGAAAGGGATGGTGACGTGAGGAGCGGGTTCAGGCGAACATAACCTTGAGTCGCCAGTTCGGAGTGAACATGGTATAGCGACAGTGACTAGATTTCAGAGCTTTCTTTTCAACTTTATCCGCTCAAGGAATTACTCTCAGTGATAAACCGATGGGGTCAAAACTATCGTACAAAAAGTAACAAACGAAAGGGAAACTAGTTCACCATGCGTTGTCGCATAGTTATCTATGAATATATTAAAATTGTAACTCAAAGAAAGTCAGTATATTTTTCGAAAAATGAGTTTGGGTCACTATTCGTTGGCTACATAGATGGAAACAACAGTTTTTAAAAATCATGTCTCTCTCTTTAGCACAACTGGATTCCCACCAAAATATATATATATATAATAATATATGGCTCATAGCCTCGAGGTTAAAATAGGGTATGTGTTCAGTTTGATGTCATGTCAAAACGCTGAGAAAATAAGGTAAACGTGCTGGGAAATTAGTAACCTTTTTTCGTTGAACGTGCTTACACAACAACTGGAAATAAAATTCGATGTGGTTTCGGATATCTTCACATGGTTCCAGTAGTAGAATAAGGTTTGTTTGATTTCTACGTTGGAATTTAAAAAGACAAGATAAAAGTTTACATAAATTATTATCCATTGAAAGAATATTTACTTTTCTCAGTCGAAATGCTTAATTTCACGAATTGGGAAAATTGAATTACAGTAAGTTTAAGAGACAGTTCCGTGCATTAACGGTCCACGTGAACTAAATTGCGTGTAACGTAGGGTTACCAGAATTTTTTCTCCACATCCGGGGACGCTTCACAACTTTTTCACCAAAATCCGGGGACGCTTTCAGCATTTGTCCTAATTACGCTTTTTACTTTTATAAGTTATATGATTAAAGGTTGGGTTAACTTAAAAGCCACATATTGTTATTATTTTGTATTTTCAATGAGGATCACAGACAGCCATAATGCACACAGCAAGGAGACTTGATTTTCCAAAGCTGTTGTGTCCAAGACGCAGTATCCTCGTAATTTTCTTTAATTCCTAGGCACGTACACGTAAAGAAGTGCGCTTCGTATCTCTTGCTTTAAACGAATGCATTAGCAAATCAGGGCTTTTAAATATCTCTCGCTTGATTAAAAAATAATAATTCTTAGGGCAACAGTAAAAATCCGGGGACATTGCGGGGACGAAATCTGTCCGGGGACAGAGAGCTAAATACGGGGACTGTCCCCGGCAAACGGGGACGTCTGGTAACCCTAGTGTAACGGATAGTTTAAAAATGTAATTACTTTAATTTACGTAGAGTAAATTAACGTAAATCTTTTTAAATTGATCCAACATGAATGTTGCAGCATTGTATTGCAATTTCTTATGGAATTTTGTGAAAGCCTGTCCGCGTAGTAACGTAAATGTTATTACTTTCCATATAAAAATAAACGCGAACTTCGTTTTTTATCCGTGTTTTTCTGTATTTCAGCGCCAACACTTGCATTGTATCTTATAAAGGATATCTGTGGTGCTGAATCGAACTCAGATTTCTAAGTTACTGATCTTTTCATAGCAAAGGAACAGAGACGATTAAAATTGATAAAATAATTTATTAAATATTTTCATGTTTTTATCTAACAACCAACACTTTATGAATGAGGATTCAAGTAGGAGCAAGGCAAGTAACACCAATGGGTGAACACATACTAGCAAAGATCATAAAATAGCAGGAAATTCCATGATGTCAAGTGCTGTGAATTTTCCGCTGTCTTACTTATTCAAACGATAGAATCGATTTATCTTCCTTTTTGTGGCATTAATGATAAAATCTACTTAAAAGGCATCAGCAATGCACAGTACAGATACAAAATACATTTCGTACAACCATAGTCGCACATGAAATTCACTTTTCTATGTCTGTTCAGAAATACCGAAATTTTAACCGATGGAAACACAAATACTCTCCTGGAATTACTCTCAAGAAAGAAAGTATAGACCTGTTTGAACCACTCCCTTAAGATGATACATATTTATAGCATCGGTCATGTTTACTACCGCAAATATTTCAGGAAGACCGCTTAGTGAAAAGAAAACGGCTGGATCCTCACGTTTCGCTGTAACTTCTCTTTTAACGTACGTATATTGAGCCAGGTGACACGTGAAACACCGAAGTGCGTTTACCCCTGTCACTTACTTACTGGCTAAATCCCAATTTCTGAGGCCCTTTACGAGCTGGAAGAAATTAAACGTGTTCATCACATCATTACGCTGGAGAATACCTCGATTTCATCCCTCAGGAAAAAACTGAAATGCAAAATATTTATTGGATTAAAGCATTAAAAAGTTAGAACAATAAGACAGAAGGAGGGATTTATAACCATCAAAGATTAAGAGACGGTGAAATGGAAGCGAAAGCTGATAAGCCAGATTTTCCAATGAAAATGTTAGAGGAGGTTCTTTATTATTTAACAAAACAGCTAAATAATTGCATCCCTGATTCGCATTCCTCTTATGAAAAGTAGATTGAAGATTAAAACAGAGATTAAAAGTTTATTAAACCCCTTTGAAGAATAAGGTAAAGAAATGAAGAAAAAAATACAAAGTAATGTAATCGTTTTATCTTTTTCTTTAAAGGTCGAAATGATTATGAATAAGTTTCATTACTTTGACTGTGACTGGCTTACAAATCACTTACACTTTACATTTTTATAATTTTCCATCTTTATAATTCCTAGAACCCTATCCCATTGATTGCGGCATTGTGATGGTGGGTGGCGCCTGACACGTGTTTAGCTACCGAGAGTGGTGGTGTAACGGTTAGCGTTCTGGCCTCGCATTCGGGACGACGGCGCGGCGGTTCGAATCCCCGTCCGGGCATCCAGATTTGGGTTTTCCATGGTTTCCCAAATCACTCCAGGCAAATGTCGAGATGCTTCCTTTAAAAGGCCATAGCCGAATTCCTTCCCATTCCGTGCCCCCCAGCCTTTCCCGTCTCTAAAGACCTCGCTGTTAAGAGACGTTAAGCAGTTAAAAAAATAAAAAAAAATAAAAAATACGTGCTTAGCTGGTGGAACAAATTTTAATTATGAGAACTTATAGACGGGATAGTCGAAGTGGTGGAAACCAATTCACTATCATCAGATTGTGACCAAAGTCCTGAGTTAAATCCCAAAACTCTCCACAGTGGGTATGAAATGATGGCACTGTTAGCGGTGATTCGTCCCTCAAAACGGGGACGTTAAGCGGCTCCTTGGATGTACTTCGGAAATAGGCCTGAATGGGCCGTCACTGTGTCATTTCTTCCGTCTTGTTTAATCTATTTGCGACGGAGTGCAGGTTCTGGTGGTAATATCCCTACACACCCATTTTTCCCCCTTTCCTGCACCCACCTGCTGTTGCCCTCTACAAATTTCAACTTCAAATTATTTCACCGTTTTTTGATCAATTTTCTAAGTAAATTATTCCAAGCCCTGAACCTCTTTTTCCAAAATTAAATCTTCCTACAAACTTGTGCCTGAAATCGTGTGTCAGCTTGTGATCATGGACATTTTTTCCCTTCCATGCATTACTCCTAATTCTTACACCAATATCTTTCCATGCCTCATCACCAATATACGCCTCGTTCACTCCCATGACTCTCCTCATCCTCCTCTTGTCTTCCTAGTAATTTTACCGAGCGTGGTGGTGTAACGGATAGCGTTCTGGCCTCGCATTCGGGAGGACGGCGGTTCGAATCCCCGTCCGGGCATCCAGATTTGGGTTTTCCATGGTTTCCCCAAATCACTCCAGGTGAATGCCGGGATGCTTCCTTCAAAAAGGCCATGGCCGAATTCCTTCCCATTCCTTGCCCCCATCCTTTCCCGTCTCTAAAGACCACGTTGTTAAAAAGGGACGTTAAACTGTTAAAAAAAAAAAAAAATTCCTAGTAATTCAATTCCAGCTCATTGATCATATAGGTTACTGATTGTGTTCTGCGGTAATTTCCAGAGACAAATCTAGCAGCCCTTTTTTGCACCCCCTTCAACTCTATTGTTTGATACTGTGGTATGACAGAGTCATCCACAATGAATATTAATAAATAATTAATTAATATTCAGATTTTTCTTGTAATATTCATTTATCTAAATTGTAAATATTATAAACATTAGGGTTAATTCATAGGTGAATAATTATGTATTAAACCCGGGCAGCCAGATTTATTATTATATGATTTAATTTCTGTGCAAAACTTGCCATTCAGAAAATATTAAATGTGGGAAGTTGGAACTGCAGTTTTGAACGTTCAGAGAACGAGACAATGCCCAGTGTCGCCGACATTGTGACGCCTCCGCTCACAAAGGGGTGGCGCGGCAACCGTTACCTTCCGAGTGTACTGACCTCACCCCTCTCCAGTGCCCCGACAAGGTCAAGCAAAATGTGCGGGAACGGGTAGCAAATGTTAGCGACGACACGAAGCACGTGATGATGGACATATATCGATGCACCAATCGTGAACGGATACAGGGGTTCACAGTTGTTAATTCAAGGCTTCTGTTCCATGTGCGGGGAGAGGAAAGCTGGCTTTGCCGCGACAAGAGGACACGACGCCATATTCGACTTCACTTGCTGCCGAGACGAGCTACAGTGCGGACGTGTCACCCGACACGCCCTTAGCCGTTGATCAGTGACTGTGTCTGGTCGCATAGTCTGGCTCAGATGGGCTGGAAGCTGAGCGGTCCACTTGCCAGAGATTGTAAGCTGATGTGCTAGCGCGGACATATCC
>JARYHS010009186.1:59873173-59966443 GCA_031002005.1 Vandiemenella viatica
CAGATCGCCGCCTGGAGTCCTGGGCGGATGTGGCCGCAATCCGAACCGACGTAGAGGACACACAGGACGTCGCCGCCATCCAGAGCTCCCAGTCGCGCTCTTCCCGACACCACAACCGGGGACCGCTTCTCAGAAGAACATCGAACCGACCCGTTCCGGCCGGGGCACCAAGTCTCGGCAGCAGCAGCGGATCCCGCAGCGCCGACGCCGCAGCCCGCTCCGAATGACCCTCCTGCCCCGCCTGTTATTCAGCACATGAGAGGGAAAATTGTCCGGATCGTTGGGCTGAATGCTCACGTTGCGGCAAGGAGGGACACCTGGCGTCCGTCTGCCGCACCAACACCACCAATGCCAATCCCGGCTCTCGCCGCCCAGGGTCTTACCAAGACGGGTTGAGCGGCGCACCTATGGATATCAATCAGGTAGACACTTCCACAGCATCCAAACTTTTTATCGACGTTACGGTCAATGGCAAGCCTCTGTGCCTACAAGTCGACACAGGAGCAGCAGTCTCATTGCTTAATTATACTACTTATGTGCAAATTGGCTCGCCCCCCCTCTCGCCGGCCCCCAAGCGCCTCCTGACATACAACAAACAGGAAATAGCACTCCTGGGACAATTCACAGCAAACGTCATGTATAAGTCTGTACATCGTTCAGTCCCCTTTTTAGTAGTTAACAGTTCTCTCACAGCAGACTTATTTGGACTGGACGCTTTCCGCTTATTCGGATTTTCAATCGAGGATAACATACACCTCGTATCTCAGCATGTTCCTTTTCCTGAAGTGGACGCCCTTTGCACCGAGTTTCAGGACCTGTTCTCACCAGGCGTCGGCTGTGCAAAGGACTTCGAAGCATCACTCCAACTCCGGCCGGACGTACGGCCTCGATACTTCCGGGCACGCCAGGTACCCGTAGCGCTTCAACAACCACTTCAGGAAGAACTTCAACGTCTCCAAGACGAAGGGATCCTCCAGCCGGTGCGGTTCAGCCCCTGGGCCACGCCGCTGGTCATAGTTCAGAAGCCAGGACGCCGCTTACGTCTCTGTGGTGACTTTAAAACCACAGTCAACCCGCATCTGCTGGTAGACGACTATCCACTTCCGAGACCGGACGACCTCTTCCGTAAACTAGCAGGAGGTACCTACTTTACAAAAATTGACCTGGCAGAAGCATACCTTCAAATCCCTTTGGATATCCAGTCCCGACAATACACAGTCATCAACACGCCCTCTGGCCTCTTCCAACTCAACCGGCTCATGTTCGGCTTGGCCAGTGCTCCAGCGATTTTTCAACGGTATCTCGAACAACTTCTCCCGGATATTCCGGGATGCATCAATTATCTCGACGACATAGTCGTCACGGGACCCTCCGCTGCCGAACACATGACCAACCTCCGCCTACTCTTCCTCCGCCTCCGTGCAGCAGGTCTGAACTGCAACCTTTCCAAGTGTCAATTTTTTCAACAATCCATTTCCTACCTGGGTCACATCATCGCTCAGGAAGGCATTTCCCCAGCATTTTCCTATGTGGACGCTATTTCCAAATTACCTCGGCCTCAGGATCTACATCAGTTGAAATCTTTTTTAGGCAAGATTTCATACTACAGAAAATTTATACCCTCGGCAGCACTAGTGGCAGCACCCCTGTACCACCTCTGTCGCAAGAATATTCCGTTCCGTTGGACCCCAGCTTGCGAGACCGCATTCCACACCCTTAAACAGCAGCTCAAGTCCGCAGCATGCCTCATGCCATATACTCCAAACCTCCCCTTGATACTTTCCACAGATGCATCCGATTACGGTGTGGGGGCAGTTCTGTCTCATAAATTACCAGATGGTACGGAACGCCCCGTAGCTTACATCTCCAAAGCCCTATCGGCTGCCCAGCTTAAATATTCTCAAATCGAGAAAGAGGCGCTAGCTATTGTTTTTGCCTGCTCCAAATTCTATCCCTTTTATATGGGATTTCTTTTCACCTCATTACCGACCACAAGCCACTCCTATCACTATTTGATCCGTCCACACGTCTGCCTACCAAAACATCCCACCGCATCCAGCGTTGGGCACTATTCCTGTCCCAGTTCAGATATACCATGCATTTCCGTACCACCTCCAGGCATGCCAATGCAGACGCCTTATCCAGACTACCGCAGGGACCAGACCTTGCCTTCGACAATTCGGAACTTCTTGTGTTCCAGATCGACGATGACATACAAGAAGCACTGAAGACATTTCCAGTCACGGCCTCAAAAGTCGCTGCAGCCACAGAGGAGGACCCCCTCCTCCGTGTCATCAGACACCACATCCAACACGGTTGGCAAACACGTTCCCCTCCACGCCATCATCAAGACCTCCACTTCTACTACTCCATCCGCCACCAGCTCTCAGTAGTAGAAGGAGTGCTTCTCCGCACAGAACCAAATTCCACCCCGAGGGTCGTCGTTCCGAGATCCCTACAGCCGACAATCCTCCAAACTCTCCACCAAGGACACTGGGGAATTGCCCGCACCAAATCCCTTGCCAGACGCCATGTATTCTGGATCGGCCTTACCACGGATGTCACGAAGATGGTGCGGCGCTGTACCATCTGTGCCCGACAACTGCCCCGCCCCCCTCAAAAGTTCCTTTCCTGGCCGGCACTGTCCGGACCCTGGGAACGCATTCACCTCGACTTCGCTGGCCCATTCCTAGGCCACCAGTGGCTCTTAGTGACGGATGCCTTTTCCCACTTCCCATATGTCGTCCGTTGCTCCACAATCACCACAGAGGTCACCATTTCAGCCCTCACGAAAATCTTTTCCATCGAAGGATTACCATACGCCATCGTCACAGATAACGGACCGCAATTTCGAAGTCGGGAATTCCTATCCTTCTGTACCGCCAACAATATCCAACACCTCCTCACCCCGCCCTTCCACCCCCAATCTAACGGGGAGGCGGAACGGCTAGTCAGAACATTCAAAACCCAAATGACCAAATACACCACAAGTCACAAACTCGAAGAGGCATTGACACTCTTCCTCAGTTCCTATCGAACCACTCCATTGGGGGCTAAAAGCCCGGCGGAATTGCTGCATGGCCGCCAACCTCGCACTCTCCTTCATCTCCTCTTACCCCCTCCCAAAGTACAGGAACCTTCGGGCCCATTCCGTTTCACCCCGGGCTCCCTAGTCTGGGCCCGCGGGTTTGGCTCCCGGGCCGGTTGGCTTCCGGGGGTCATCCAGCGGCCCCGGGGCCGCCAACTGTTCGACGTCAGCCTAGATGGCCGGGTAGTGCGACGCCATCGAAACCAACTACGTCCCCGCTACCCCACGGCACCGTCCTCTTCCACCACGGCACGGCCATCCACTTCTTCCTCTCCTTCCTCGCCCCCTCCACCACTCCTGCCGTCTAACCGTTGCTCAGAGACAGTTACAGCGCCACCACCGACGCCACAACCTGTTGGTCGCTCCGACACCCTTCAGCCGCAGCCTCTCGACCACCTGCGGGGACCATCTTCAGCGCCCCCCGTACAGCCCCCGGCCATCGACGCCGACGAACCGATGCCGTTAGCTCCACAGGTACCTCCATCACAACCTGCACCACGACGCAGGTCGGCACGCATCGCCAGGGGAACAGCTCCGTACTCCCCCGGAGGTAGCCTTCATAGTCTGCTCCAGGGCGCCGCGGCAGACGACCTCACAGACGTCGCAGACATCGCTTCCCCCTCCCCCCCCCCCGGAGGGAGGTATGTTCAGTCTGCCAGTAAAGGCCCCTGCCAGGCAGATCTCACACACAACGCGCCTGCACGCCGGGATACATATACGACTCCAAACAGGCGCAGGGGCATCAAAACAAACCAGGAAAATAAATAGAATCATCTAGAGTCTAAGTGGGACCTTTTCTTACAGAGGTCGCCGTACTACCACACAACGGTATTCCTGCGCCAGGCCGCCTATATAAGCGTAGCCGATAGCTCCACCGGCAGTTCCGGCCTGACCGCGGAACCAGCGTCAACTACAGAAGACCACCGGAAGTTCGCGAGAAGTAGAAGCCGTCTCTCTCTACCCCGAATCAGGACCAGGCTAAATTTCTCGACGGTCATCCGATAACTATACCCACATTGTTTATTGTTTACCAGTTGTTTTGTGTACAGAGTAATAAACCTCAAGAAACCATTAAGTGTAGTTCACTTCAATAGTCCTAAGTGTAATTCCGTGTGGGACGTTTGTCTGACACGTAACTTTACTCTGATGACCTTTTGCAAGACGCAGTTGAACAATAATGGGGAGAGACCGTCACCTTGCTTTACTCCAGTTTTGATCTGGAAAGGCTCCGATAGTTCTTAACTCGGGATGGGGTGTTCTTTAAAGTTTGCTATATTAGTGATGTTGTTTTATCATTTGTTCCAAATACTTTCAATACCATTAACAGCACATCCTGGTCTATGGAATCATATGCCTTCTTGAAATCCACAAAATTCATGATCACTTTTTATCCCCTGCCAATGTCTTCGCTTTCATCAACGTATTGACAGTGAAGATCTGCTCTGCACATGACTGCTCTATTCTATATGCTCCCTTATTTTTCTCCTTGTTGTCGATCTATGTGTTTCTCTATTCTCCACTGCAGTGTTTTAGATAGTATCTTGTATATCACAGATAGTAGTGATATAGCGCTTTAGTTATTCCCATTTACTTTGTCTCCCTTCTTGTATAGTGGATTGACGACAGCGTCTCTCCACTCCTTAAAGTTTTTCTGATAATTACCATATTTATTTTAAAAGATAATAATATTGTCAGATATCCATTAATTTAAAAATGTATGAATGAACATCTTCATATTTTCTGGGATGATGTTCCATTAGCTGTGATGCAAACAATCAGTTAATATAATTGGTGAATGTTTCTGAACTGAGTGAATAACAAAGTAATCCACAATTCATAGTTACCTGATTACGTACCAAAGCCCTGCCTTAAATCCCAAAATTATCCGTGCGGATGAAGTGAGTTTACAACATACTATTTTTGCGACAACCTTTATATCTCTCGAAAGAGCAAGATTGTAGAAGAACAAAATGTAAAGATGTAATTGAAGAGAAGTTGTGCAAGTAAATGTGTTGCAGTATTGCTTGCCTACATGGAAGAGTTTCAATCGGCCATGCAGCCAGTTTCTGAGGTGTTAGCGTTGTAATCCTAGTGGCTGTAGAGGACTTTGCCTGAGGTAATAGAAAAATTTATTTCTTTGCAGTGACAAGTATTCGAAAACGAAACTCCTCAGTGTCAGAAGATTTTTTTTTCCAAAGATAGGGGAATGTCTATCAGAACTTCACTGAGCGCAAATATTCATTACGACACAAACGTTAGTGAATCAGGGACCGCAAGTAAAATGCCACGTGACGTAGATAAGCAACGGTTCTTCAACTTTTTGAGTCAAACTTTACCCGTTATGTGGGATAAAATAGAAAACCAAGAAATTCGAAATATTTTTGTTTCACTAATATCAAAAAAAAAGAAAGAATGGCGTTTCTATAATTTCTTAGCTTGTTAACACACATTGCAATGAAAGGGAAGAACTATGGGAGGCGAAAAAGACAAAAAAAAGGGAATGTTACGTAATTAATAGGAGACAAAGTGACCGGAACTACGTAGGAAGAATTGGAGAACTTAATTTCATTCCGGCTAGTATTAAAGTGAACGGTATGGCGGTTCGGTGGTTAAAGCGTCTGATTGGAGATGGAAGCGCTACCCGTTCGTATCCCTGTCTCGGCAGGGATTTTCAACGCAATTTAACCCTACCTTCACTTCTGGCACAGTTTGCCATGTAATGTGAAATACGCCACAACGCTAACGTGGTTCTGAATCTAAGTTAATCTGTTGATCTGATACACTCGGTGGGATTACCGTGTTAGGTTATGGTGGCTAGGATAAAGGGGGGGGGAAGCGCAGCCAATAACCTCATTACGACCACACTATTCAGGACAGTTCTATCATTACCGTGGCGCCACAATCTGATGACTTCTTGTAGAACTCGACGAAACAAATCGAAAATCTAAGTCTGTAAAACGAAAACCGGGTATATTTGTCCCAGAAAAACTCGAAATCTACTTCGAAGATTTCGATGGGATTTTCACCGTTTTATAACTCAGAATCTCAACTCAGTTGTTTGGTATGTCTTATGCTTTTACGTTACATAACGCCGGAACATTAAATGAAATTCTGAACGTATGGTGAGGAATACCACAGATGGAACTACTAGATGTAGCATACTTTGCACTAAACACACAATTACAATGTCTCTGACCATAGCTTTTAATGAAAGCAATAAAATAACTTAACAGTAATAAATATTTTGCACAATAAACCAAACTTGAAGTATTCTTTCCTTTAATTCGGGATATTCAATTTTTAAACGCCATAGACAGCCGTAAAAACAACAGAGGTTTTCATTAACCACGATCTCTGACAGTAGGCCTACAACTACATTGTCTCTGGCTATCAGCATTAGTCTTCTGTTTGAATAAAATCGTTTATTTACGATAATATTATTCTGGATTCACTTTGATATTTGTATAAAATGCCTAATCTGCAGAGTCAAAGTATCTGGCATTTCGAGCAAAAAGTATATCAATTCACTTCTCAATTGAATCAAATGTGAGTTTCTAACATAATATAGCGTTGTTTAGTGATGTAGTAATGCAATTTCGTAACCAAATTAATGAAGCATGATACAGATGAATCTTTTCGGACGAATGAAAATAGTGTATGTACAAATAAACTTCAACCCACCCGTTTCTTGGTAGGAAGCGTGAGAATCTAGGTTTGCTTTAATTCCGAAAAAGGTTGGAGCGAATTTTATGAATCTTTGTACAAATGTTTCTCATTGCGGGGATAAAAATAGGGTACGGGTAAATCTACGCCAACTATACCATGCAACGCCGGGAACTCCACCATAAAGAATAAAAAATTCTGATATCTCACTTGGTTTTCGAGATATAGCATGTTAAAAATCAGTTATAGGTATAGTTACTTGTGCTTTTCAACCTAACAACCACTAGGAAGAAAATAAAACACCTATAGTGCATTTCAACCTTGTAGATATAGTTGTTATGATGATTTTTTTCTGGTCCAGGCCGGATCTCACTCTAATCTCCTCGCTTTTGAGATACAATATCTCCAGAAATAAGTGAGACATTACAAAAAAATTTATTCTTTACTTTCAGTTTGTCACGTCGAGTTACATAAGAATCCATCATCAAATTGCGGCGCCACGGTTATCGTAGAATCCCCCGAGTCAGTATTAAAATAGAAACAAATTTCACCCATTGACGGTATTTCAATTTGTCAAGCGTTCCGCCTTTGTTGTAGCCTGGATCTACGGTTTAACGTAGAATCCCAGCCACTGAGTGCCATGGCGAAACTCATACAGAAAAGCGCAGCTTTCTAAAATTCCTGACTCCACCTGGATTTGAACCAGGAACTCTGAAACTAGCCTCTTAACCACTTTTTTCTTTTTTTTAATGATTTTTTTACTAATAAAACTAGCTCCTAAGCATGTCGAAGATGACGGATCGTATTTTATATCCGATACAGTTGGAACTAATTACATCGCGAAATTTGTAACTTTGGCAAAAGATTATAACTAAACAATCTACATCGAACAATACAAAAAAATAGTTTAAAAAACTAAAATACTCGCTTTTGTAATCATGTAGATTATAGGTTAAAAATAATCTTTAAGTATAAAAATTTTGTTCATCAGCGCTAGGATGTCCAGTGTAACTTTTTTGACTAAGCTTAAAATAAGAATAAAGTTACTTGTTAAAAAATTAATTATAATCTAAAAAAAAGAGCACCCCATACTTTTTGTACATTAAAGTTAACTTTTTAATTAGTAACTTTATTCTTATTTTAAGCATCGTCAAAAAAACTTATACTTAACTGTGGGGCATCCTAGTGCTGATGAATAAAAAATTATACATTTAAGGATTATTTTTATACTTTTAGTTTATATTGCTACAGAAGCGTGTATTTTAGTTTTCTAAACTATAGTTTTATTTTTAACTATTTAGTTCACAGTGGTACTTTCAGGATATAGATATGAAATTATTGTATTGTCACCGAACTTAATACCAGTGCAAAATTTCAAACAATTCGGACGTCAGGAGGTGGTTGAACATTGAAATGAAATATTTCATTGCATTCACCCACTTTTCTATTGTTTAAGTAATGGGAATACCAGGTCATAGCTATGAAATTATTGTAATGTCACCAGTTCTCAATACATGAGCAGAACTTCAAACAAATTGGACATCTGGAATTGGGTTAGTATTCAATTGCAAATTCCATCACATTCAACCATTTGGGCTAGGTTAGACAGTAAGAGTTGCTGACCTGGCAGTGGACAGCTACTGCCCCTATCCACTCGCAACTCGCAAGACAGTAGCTCGACTCGTCTCGCCCGGTCACACAAGTGCGAGCTGCTGGCGTGAAACTAGACAGCTACTGCACGTGTGTACTCTCATTACAGTAGCTATTCATAGGTCTCGCGCATTGCTGTCACAAAATACACGACTGGTCACAGTTCATAACGTAATAAAAGCTGTTACAAAAATGCGGTGAAATACTGAAAGTGCTGTGAAAAAAAAGAAGAAAAACAGAACGATATGGGTCAAGAATTGGATTCAAAGGAAAGAGGCAACGCAGATAGTATTTAAAGAACTATATAATGAAGAACCCCGTACTTACTAAAGCCTACAAATATACACCAACAGAGAAAATATTTATAATTATAGATTGAGCAGAGCAACAAGAATAGTTGAGAATGGGTTTGGCATCCTAGCATTTCATGTCGCGAGTTGGGAAAACCAGTTCAAGTTAAAGAGCACACTGCGATATAGATCTTCTTATGCGCATGTACGTTACACAACTGGTTACGTGTCACTGCATCAAGAACCTATACACCACCAGGAATGACAAATTATGAAGAAATCACGAACTTTCAAATCAATTTTTGGAAGTGGAGGTCAGAAATTCATGAATTATAAAGCATCCATTGCTCGCTGATCAATAATAGATCTAAAGCAATAGCAGAGAAAATGCGAGAAAAAATACTTCATAGCCGAGGGAGAGGTTACTTGGCAAAATAATATGATTGTGTGATTATAATATAAATACATTATAATAATAAAATACATACCAGATTACTTGTTGTTTGTTTTTCTTTTAGATTAATTATTTTCATAATGTAATCTATAGCATCGAACCATTTGATGGATGGTATATAGAGCTCATCAGTGCCACATCCATTTTTTTGCTTTTCTCAATTTTCAGTTACTCCTGGTTATACATAGAACGTAATTTTTTTTATCCTTTTTGTTACTTCATTCGTGTCTTGTGAACCGAATTCCACGCAAATGTGTTCAAGCGAGGTTTTACGCAAATTACTGTTCTTATAATTCTGATCTAACCAATTCCATAAGTTGTTTTGGTCCTTGTAATGCTCCAAAAAATTTATATTTTGGTCGGAAGTCCATCTATCCACCATTTTTTGTTCTGTTTTTAACAAAAACAACGATTAATGCGCCTGGCGTGGTCCCGGGCTTACGAGCTACTGTCATTTCGCAAAAACCGTGCAAGTTGACGTCCGAGTCGCATGCGATCTGCTGCTGGTAGCGTGGTGGGGGAAGGCGAGTGGCGAGTAAAAACAAAAAATGTAGTAACTCGCATGCGAGCAACTGACAGACTCGCACGTGACAGTAACTCGTACGATGCGGTCACACGGTGCGAGTAGCTGCACTGCAGTAACTGACTAGGCCAGCTCGCACTGTGTAACCTCGGCCTTTTTCTACTGTTACTGTCAAAGTAATGAAATTATCAGGACATAGCTATGAAATTATTATATTGTCACCGGTTTTCAATGTGTTTGCATATTTTCAAACAATGCCTATATCTGAAAGTGGGTGAAACTGAATTGACAGATACGTTACTTTCCTATTACTACTATCAAAGTAATCAGAATAGCGGAAGGTTGTTATGACATTGTTACACTGTCACCAGTTCTTAAAATATGTGCATAATCTTAAACAATTCGGATATCTGAAAGTGGATGAATTTGAATTGACGGATTCCGTTATTTTTCTATTGTAACTGTCAAAGTAATGAGAACACGAGGACACTGCTATGAAATTATTGTATTTTCTCCGATTTTTTATACGTGTGAAAATTTTCAAACAATTCGAGTGTCATGAAATAGTTGAACATTGAAATGAAATAGTTGAACATTAAAATGAAATATTCCATTGCATTAAACGGTTTTTTATTGTTACTGTCAAAGTAATGAGAATATCAGGACATAGCTATGAAATAGTTGCATTTTCACAGGTTCTTAATGTATGTGAACAATTTCAAACAATTCAGAAATCTGGTAGTGAGTAAAAATTGAACTGAAAGATTCCGTTACTTTTTCTGTTGTTACTGTTAAAGTAATAAGAATAGCAGAACGTTGCTTTGACAATAGTGTACCGTCACGGGTTTTTAATTAGTGTGCAAAATTTCAAGCAACTCGGAGACGTGGAAGTGGGTGAAAATTGAATTGAAAGCTTGCGTTACATTCATTCATACATACATTCATACAGTAAGGTGACTAATTTTTTTACGATGAAAAGGAGGACGAAAAAATGTAAGAAAAAATTAAAACGTAAATAAATTAAACATTTTATTAATTCAAACAAAAAAACATTAATTATTCTTACATCCCTTTTAATTATAAAATTAAACGTGTATTTTTCCATTGAATGGATATTTTTTCAATTATATAATTGGAAATTTTGGAGCAAGAAATATCCTTCATATTGAATTTTACGATAAGAGCTTGCAGCTAGAGTATCAAAATTCAATTTTTATTTCTCACTTGTCCAAAATATTGCAGTAAACAATGGTGTCTCTCTTTGATATCAGCAATGGAAATTCCCTTTTCAATTAGTCTTTAAAATGGCATTTCCTCTTTCTTGATTTTTTCCACCCCTAAATAAAGTTAAAAACAAAATATATATCGCCATGAACGACTCAAGCACATTATGAATAAATAAAATTAATAATTAAAATTAAATTTTAATAACAAAAGCGATAAAACCTTACTAAATTTGTATTTAAATTATTTCACACTTGTGTTGAAAACAGGGTTGTATAAAATTGAATTAATGAATTAATAAAACGTGAATTGTACTTATCTGAGTATAATATTCACTGAGAATGGAAATTCGAGACACTTGAAGTTCTCTTTTGCCCAACACACACGTTGCATAATCGCGTCTTACCGAACTGTACCGTCACAGTTCAGCGCGTCATTTCTGAATACAGAGATTTACAGATTAGTTTTAAAATATCTAAAAGGAGGACACTTTGTGAGGAAAGACCATGGAGGAAGGACAGAACCTACAAAAGGAGGACTGTCCTCCATAAAGGAGGACGATTGGTCACCTTACATACAGGTCAAGTCAATATAAAGTGTGTAAAAATAAAAAGCAACTAATAATTAAAATGATAATATCAGCGCAATACTTTCTTTGTATGTTTTGGAAATTTGTTTCTTCGTGGATGTTTAATTAAATAATTTTATTAAATAACACGTATAATATCAAGTTGGTAGAAACAGCTCTGGCCGTCGTAGGGCACCAACGATAGCCGGAAGCATGGCGCCAGCGTTACCGACATGACATTATCCAACGACAAAATTAATATTTTATTACTATTGATGATGATGGTGATTGCTCAGGCAGTACATAATTTAGTAATAAATCAGCTACCAAATAAACAAATTTGAATTTAACACAAACATATTTATATGAATATATGTTTCGTCAGAAGGCTTCTGCCATCGCTGTTTATTTCTCGGCAGATTGGTTCTCGATGAAAACGGTTTGCTGGTCTTAACTGACTTGCGCCAAGCACTGTTACAGCTATCCTGAGGATATCCCAACGCGGGCAAAATCGTTCTTTTTAAGGGTTTCTGACCTTCGTGTTTTTTTTTGTTTTTTTTTTTTGTCAGACCGTCTTACTTAGAAATTTGAACGGTACACTTCTTTACTTCTTACTAACATTATAAATTTCGAAAAATAATTGGGGGACGATGCATATAATAGCAGAAGGTTTAGTGGGAACCTGAAAAAATATTTTCTTTCGATAATCTTTATTAGTGTTAAAAGAAAGATGGCAACCTGTATATTCTCACAATTTTTGGATTTACCTTTTTTTCCCACGATTTGTGAAAGCTCTTGTAAAAAAAGTACCACAATCCTTTTTTGAAACTACTGATAAAAAAAAATTCCTCAAAATTTATATAACTAGCTTGCTAAAGATTACAGAAAAACGATAGCCATCTTTCAGAAATTTATTATTTTCGTAAAATTGTTTAACGAGTGATTTTGAGAAATTTTATACCTCAGCAGATAATATGATTCGACAGTCAGTCATATTTATTAATCGAATTTCAAGAATCGGATAGTAAATATGTAGCTTTTCAAAAAAATTTCAAAACCTACAATAATATTTATAGCTAAACATGTTACTGAATTATTTTAAAAAGTTGTTATTTTTTTTATTGCTGTATATGGAGCGCTAAAGTGCTTGCTATAAGAACTCGAAGATAAAGGATCCTACCAGTCATCATTATTTCTTTGATAAGCTGTGCTCAATTCCGAATTATTGCCCAGATATAACACGGATAGAGAGCAACTAATACGGAAATGTATGTGTGGTGAAATGGGAAACTCTCTTTGTATTGACGTCAGTTGTGCCAATGTTTAAGATATTAGCAAGTGTGATACCTAGCTATTGTCAGACGCTAATTACACTCAGCATTCGTCTAAACTAATCTTGTATCTATTGTTACCTGTAAGTACTATATCATTTATAATATATATATATATATATATATATATATATATATATATATATATATATATATGCAACAGAGGTATTTCGACAGAGTGAACTGACAAAAATTAAACCAAATAAACCCATGGAGGACCTCCATGAATAAACCTGACATCTCAATTACATGTCTATTATGTATTACCATCTTTGGACTTTTATTCTTTAATGACAATCTTTTTGAATCGGCATCAGTTTACCTTCTGGGGTCTTTGCCTTCTGCTACAGTGTTTACGTAAAAGTGAATAGTATTGTTGTGTTATATATTTTTAGTGGCGAAGTTCGAACTAATCTGACTTCTTTTTTAATCAATTTTCAACAATTCATCAAGTGTGAGTAAATATTTAGCTCAATATTGCATATGCTAGAAACATCGCGATACAATTAATCTATTAATTCGCATTCAGTAGTTTTGACTTTCGAGCAAAAGTTGTGGTTAAGTTTAACTACAGCTTGAACGAAATTATTTCTGCCATCCCATACTACAGTGCAAGGCACAAATATTTTAGATTTTATTTATAATTTAAGTTGCTTTCTGTTGTGCCATGTTATTGCCTGCTTGCACATGAATACAGTTCCGTATGTCTGTGAACGGCGTTTGTATCCTAGACCAAAGTACGACTAACAATAAGTAGTACAGCGTATTGTGTTAGATTTTAATATTCATTTTTAATTTTCTTTCACCGGTGTTGTATTATTGCCATCGTTTCTTATATAACAAGAGCGGTGTCTGTCTTTATGTCTAATAACTCCCTTCAAATTAAACAAAAAGTGTTCAAATTTTGCAGACCGAACCTTGTGGGTGAAATACAGATCAAGTTTGTAAAACAGCCTCATCCGGATCTAGGATCCTTTTCTAAACCTATATTATTATAAAAGTTAACGTTACCGAACATTGACTGCATGTACCTGGCTTCCGCTGGTGGTATAGCAGTGGCGAGGGATATTAGAAATAAATAGCGTTGATGAGCATTAGTTGTACAACTGTGAAGAGATGAATTGGAATTACCTGAATACTTTCAGTAAGCTTGCTTTTCGGAGCATTTCATTTTAAATGAAATTTAGTTAAAAATATATGACAAAAACTTCACGGCTGAAAAAAACGTGGAATCAGATTGTGCTTTACGATTCGAGGAAATCCTTTCCGTTGTTGTCACTTTTCAATCACTACTTACACACTATTCAACCATCTTTATCTTTGAGCTAATCTAAATCGCAAAAATTCTAGACCCGTAAACATACACAAAAAAGATAATTGGTTTACACCATTTTAATTCATATTAGTTTTTCCAACTTAAAAAATTGATGACGACAGTAAAATACAGTGTAGGACATGAATAAAAGCCGAGCACGAGGAATTCAATAAGGCTTCGGTTCTGCGGTAAAGATTTTTTTTAATGTTTTGTGCCACACAATTTAGTTATTGATATATCTTCGAATTGTTTCATAACCTATCCTACTCATCGGGTAGTTAAGAGTAAATTTAATGACAGTACAATGAAAAATAATGATTACGGTAGTTCCAGTGGTAACATACGTGCTTTATAATATTATGAGTGCATGCTGAGTTGCGAGAAAAAAAGTTCATTTCAAACTAGAATGCTGAATAGAATGTAATACCAAGCTCGGTATAAAAAAAAAATATTTTTTTTTCCCTCCCGGAGATCGAGTTTGTATTGGGATACATGAAGACACTAGCAGGCGTGCGAACAGTGAATTTATTATTTATGTGCATGTGATGGAGGTCTCGATTTTTTAACCGGTAATACTACAGGAGTTTGTGGTTAGGTAGAAATGCAGCCTGTACTAAAATAAAAACTGCCATTTTCTTGTTGGAGCACAAGAAACAAGGAAATGAGTTTTTATTAGTAATTTAAGCGCCATGTTAGTGACGTCATGTATCGCGTGGTAAACTACTGCCGAATTCGGAATCTATTTTCGATGTCATTTTCCAACATAAATTATGAATAGATCCCGCTACATCCACCATAGGGTACACAAGATTAAGAACGATTGTTCGGTCGTCGTTAGATAATCACTAAATCTGATTCGTATCACTGGTTCCATTAGATTTGTTCACTGATAGTAAAGATTACGACCAGAAGCGAGTCAAAGAAAATATTTGATATTCTACATCTCAGGCAACCTCATAAATGAAAAGGAACTAAAAACATTGATTTAATCTCCTGTAGTTGTTAATACAAGATTTGAGCTACGAATTACAACACTGTATTCTCTTCCCGATTCAGTAGCTTTGTTTTTCGGTAGCTGAACATTAAAGATACCTACAAATTGTTCGAATAAAACGACTCATTTGGCTTAGCGCTGTAATAAGTTATTTTTATAACTGATATCTATTCCCCGTTTCATTTTTTGACAATAAGTGTAGTTAACACCTGAAAGTTCTTGTCCGGGATACGTATCATATTAACTGTATCGTGATTAGCTTACATACGCCACAAGCATCTACCAGTGGCACACTTCAGCTGCAAGATGTTTGTGCTTAGACATTTGTATACCCCTCTTTATTAACTAGATTGTGATTAAAAGGGACTGCAATATCAGTTGTGCTGCTTAGATTCCTTGGTGTTGTAATGAATAATATCTGGTACTTAGCTACTACAGATCTGTCTGTCTGAGTAGGCTGATCCTGGAACATGGTACAGCTTCCACTTGTCCATGTTCATACCTTTCCTGCTTCTTCATTTTAACTTCGATCAACTATGGACGGCGGGATTATGTACATGCTTTCGTTTTCATGGACGAATTGAGAACTTGTGCAGATTCCCTTGAATTGAGAATGCTTCAAAATTTGTGTATAAATTTAAGTCGAATGAACTTGCGAAGAGATCCCGCGTATATCATCAGACTTTTTATGATTCTGTATGTGAATAATTGCCTTGAATCCTAAGTGGAAATCGAAACGTTGCTGGCAGAAGGCAAGTCCATTTTTTTTTTACTTATGACTTTACGCCTCGTCGACGTCGAGGTCTTAAGAGGAGGGATACGACTTGGGATAAGGAACGGGAAGGGATTCGGCCATGACCTTTTGAAGGAAGCATCCCGACATTCGCCTGGAGTTATTTGGGGAAACCATTGAAAATCCAAATCTGGATGCCCGGATGGGGATTCGAACCCGCGTTCTCCCGAATGCGAGGCCAGAACGTTATCGCTCACCCACAAGGCTCGGTCAGAAGGAAAGAGTTGATGCAGCAGAATAACCGATGATCTGTTCAATTTACATAAATATTACTCTTGCGAAAAGCATAAAATCTTACCTTTATGTTTATCTCATGAAGTCATCATCATCAAAAGTTTACAGCTTATGGGGCGTCCATAAATTAAGTGAGGTGAAATGGGCGAGGGGGGGGGCGGCGAAATCTCACCAAGGGGGATGGGGGGTGTCAACAGAAATCTTGCTTGAGGTTTTGGAAATTTTTGCCTGACTGTAGAGCTAAAAAAAAAGAAATCCAGAAAAACACCTCACGTAATTTATGGATGCCCCCTTACTGGGTGGGTCTGTTTTGTGCACAAGACTCTCCTTTTTCTTCGCTCTTCCCACAAATTCTTTTAGATCTCTCTTCTCTTCCGTACACACTCGTTAACTCCTCCGTTCACCTATGTCTTCATTTCATGATTTTTTTCCTCTGTTTTCTCTGCTTCTTCATTCTCTTAACATGACTATAAGCTCTTAGTCTGGTCTTCTCTGTCATTTCCTGCAGGATTTTTTTCTTTTACTGTGTCTCTAATCGTTTTGTTTCCTCTCCTGTGTGTCCCAGCTAATTTCTAAATGCTCATAGCTAACTGTCGGAACAATCCAACTTGTCTGCTGGAGAGTAATGTTGCAGAGATGTTATCTATTCTGAAAGCGAGTCTCACGGGCAACACTGTACCTGATAGTGTCAGCAGGCAAGTTTTACGAGCAGTTCGCAGTACAGAATGTGTGAAGCGAAGTTCTTCCTGTTTGAGATTCATGAAGTAACAGCTTGCGAACCACCTGTTGCATTACGACCGGCTCTGTTTTATCGATTGACATTCACAATAGCAGTTTTGACGTTCGACATTGCTTCCTGGTGTAGTGTGTGAGATTGTGCTGGAAACGTAACGTGCTCCAACTACATAAGCAAAGATTTATTTTAAATCATTGGGCGTGGCTTACAGTCATCAATTGGTATGGGTCATTTCTGTCTATTCTTGCCAATACTAACTTTTGCTCCAGACAGTAGTGCTCCGGTTTTAAATGTCACAATAACGTTGCATTACTGAGTTATATGTAATAAGGAAATATTTGAGCGACTTTGCATTCAGAAGTTTTCGGTAGAAATCAGCTTGCATATGCTTCTAACCATGTACTAAAAAGATTTTCATGGGGCGTTTGAATGGAATCCATCTATGTACTAATTTTATCACGGCATCTTTGCTGGAAACCAGAAAGCGTTCTATTTAGTTACAACGCTGTGAAACGCTTGGTTCTTTCGCTGAGTATTGTCTGGATTCTGTTATAAACCGAAAAGTAGCTTTCGGTTGAGTAACAACCAAGAAAGGTTTTACTGTAGGTTCTTGAGAATAATCGCTTAGGTTATTTTAGTGAGAGAAATAACGCATCCTTTCGGTGAACATATAACGCCTCTGCAACACATTTACCATACAAAGTGGTTACACGAAACTAAAAATTTGTAATCTATGTTCGTTCATTTTTAGCTGAATTCAAAATTTTGTTGCTGTTGTTTTTTTAGTTTTGCCTAGTTACCAAAGAAACGTTTTAATACATAATGATCAAACATATTTTTAAAAATGTGAACGAAAAGATATATCTGCGAACCTTTTCGTGAAAATTTTTCTAAAAAAATAATTAAATAGTAGTTTTCGCTAGATTCTATTACAATCAGACACGCGCACTTACATTCAAAAACATATACAACGTTAAGAGAATTTCCGTGATTGAAATCTGAAGATCAGAAATGTTCTTGAATACATTTGCAGTTGTAAGATATCTTCTAAAAAAATGAATAAAAAATAAAAACCATACATACAGAATTAAGCGGAAAATGCTGTCAACTGGCCTACACATTAAAAAGCGATTATTAATATAATACAGTGATCTTTTAGATGTATATATTTAGTCAATTTTAAAGGTATTTTTTTTATTTTAACTCTGTGACCGTTCATTTAGTCATCTGACAGGGCTTAGCGTTGGAAAATTGTGGTTGTGAGGTAAAATGGTCAGGCAAGGTTTACTAAGTATAGAAATCCTTGAATGTGACGAAATAAAGTAGAAAAACTCAACTTACAAATTACGAAACCTTTCATGTTTTTGTTTCATTAATACATCCTCATGTCGTGCGTACAGATAAAAGATATACTGTTGCATCAATGACCTTTCAATTTTTGACAGTTGTTTTTGATCGTGAAGAAGTTTTATATCCGGTGTTGTGGTATCCCTGGGGTTGCCCGCCTAAGGCCTGCTCTCTCTGATACCTGCTGCACCCTGTTTTTGTGCGCTGATAATTTTATATAGCCAGTCATTTGTCTGGCCCTAGCAGGCGACGATTAAATTTAATAATCGGACCTGCTTATCTACCGACACAATGCCCCCTACCGCCCCTGTTACAGTTATGTCCATTGTATTGTAATGTTATCGAGCCGCGCTGTCCACACCCATACGAGCGTGTCATCTCCTTGACAGCGATGCTGGGTTAGTAGCCGTACTGCTTGCATCAATGAGCTCGGAAATATTTAGGATCTAAAGGCGTGAGCTATGAAGCGAGCTAGTATAGTGTCCCATACTGTGCCGTGGGCAATTGAACGTACACCGTAGTAAGTATAGTGATGAGTTAGCCTTTTGTTTTTCTTCTAGCAGCAAAACATAAACGTTCAAAATGCAGTATCTTTGAAACCTTTACCGTAAGTTAAGTCCCAAAATTTCTTTAGGCTTATTGGAGAGTTAATTTTTGTTGCAATGTGTTATATAAATAAAGAAACTTAAACAATATTGACATAATCCAAAGAGTAGAGTCGTTATCTGTGTTGTAGTGTGATCTTTGATGTGTATCTGTTAACGTAGTGTTTATCTGAAATGTGTAATCTCTGGCACATATCTGTTCTCGATATGAATGATATTTCTTGCTCCGTTTCTCGGTCACATTGAGTCATAGGATTTAAAGACCATAAGCTTTCAAACTGCGAAACCTTTTCCAAATTGGTTTGGTACTTTTTGCGTGATGCAAAGTCAAAGGTACAGATTTAGAATAGTGTCCAAGATAGACAGATAAATATGTATGGCACTGTTCGCCGTTATAATCGAAAAATTATTATTCCGCACAGTGACAGTTACAATATTGCAATTCATTTTGTTCTGTTGTAGTTTTACTCGGTAATCTTGGACAGGTAACGGGCACAGACAGTCTTAGGGGTCATCCCAGTAGGGAAGCGTCCTAGTTGAGAAAATTAAAAAGCTTTACCAAAGGTAAGGGTCAATTTAAAGCCACGTAAACATTCCGAACCAATACGAAGTTTGGACCAATGATATCTCAACCCCTTCAGACACCTTATAAAAATAACATAACGTTTTTCACACCCTTGAGAAGATTATTGCAATGTATTAAAGGGAACATGTGTATTCCGTTATACTTCCAGAAATTTCGTTGTAATTCTGCGGGTAGATCATATACAACATTTGCCTTGTTTTAACGTAAATTTTCTATTCTTAAACCTTTACCTCCTCCACCATGCATTTCTCCTTCTCCAGCAGGCTGACAATTTACCTTCAGCGTAGAGTTTCCTTTTGCATTTGTTTTCTTCTATGTTCGTAAGTAATTTTGTATAATGTAGTTTTAATAGATGCATTGTTCTCAGAAATATGATGATGATTTAGAACTACTAAAGCAATATTGCTTGTTAATCAAAAACTTTTTTGAATTGCATTAACTTAGTGGTTTTTCTTTTATTTATTATTATTATTTAAAAAAAATAATGGCTTTTGGCAGCTGAGGCCATACAGCCAGCTCAATGTGATTATTATAGCTTCCAATGAATCAGTCGTCATCCAGCGTTTATATATATATATATATTGTATCTTCTAAGTATGGACACCACAGGACGGACAGGACATTCACACAACACTCAACATCCATGCCCGCGGCCGCATTCGAACCGGTGACCTTCGGTACGCGGAGCTAGCCCCTAAGCTACCGAGGCCGGAACCTTAGTGTTTCATCATTAATACTTACTTTGACCAAATCAACTGCATTATCAGCAATCCTTGTTATATATATATTTCCGGAAACTGTTCACCGTTGCATGGTAACTACTGTATCCACCTCACGTTAGCTTCTGCGTCAAAACTGCAAATCTGATTGTTGGCTGAAAACTTGCATTTTTGCTTCAACTGCGATTGTACTCTGAGCTCAGCTTCGATTGATCTCCAACTGAAATCTAATTGAGCTTTATCTCGACTGATCTCCAGCTGAATTTTGCTTCGACTGATCTCCAGCTGAAATTAACTTCGATTGACCTTCAACTGAGTTCAGCTTCGACTGATTTCGGCTCCAGCTGTACTCCAACTAATCTCGAACTGATCTCAGCTTCGACTGATCTCCAACTGAGATCAGCTTCGACTAATATCAAACTGAAAATAGCTACCACTGTTCTCTAATTGAGCTCAGCTTTGACTGATTCCAGCTGAACTTTGCTTCGACTGACCTTCAACTGATATTAGCTTCGATTGATCTTCAACTGAGCTCAGCTACGGCTGATCTCAGCTCAGACTGTTCTTCAACTGATGTCAGCGTCGACCGATCTCCAACTGAACTCAGCTTCGACTGATATCCAACTGAAATTAGCTTCCACTGGTCTCTATAATTGAGCTCAACTTCAACTGATCTCCAACAGAGTTCGTATCGTTAGTGGCGGGATCCTTAAACGACTTTTTTCCTTCAATGTTAGATTGTGCGTCATTTTTCCCGTATACAACCCATTACAGCCATCTTCTTCTTGCTTATTTATACAATATACAGAAAAAAAGTTAACGAAACTACACACCAATAAGCGTAAAATATTGTTTTATTTAATTTAAGCGTTCATGCTTTGATCTTATAAGACAAAACAACGTCCCCGTAAAAGAAACAGCGGAAAAATGCTAATGTAGAATCACAGTTGATCACTGATTTTACCTCAATGAGAGAAAAATTGCTAGAGAATAAACCACAATTTCGTTGGCCTTTACGTAGAACTAGTGTAAGCCCTCGATCATGTTTTGGGTATGATGACGGTTTTAGAATAATTCCCATTTCTCGGGTCAATAGTCATGATAACCTCACTTGATCTGGCTAAAATACGAACTAAAATGTATACATTAAATTCAGCGTAGTGAAAAAACCAAACCACATTATTCCCCATATTTTTCAACCGCAAAGTTTTACCATATGTTTTTAACTAAACTGTCGTACGCATTTAAATTTTACCCTTAAATTCAGCATCATAAAAAAATCACCTCCGTTATTCCACATTTTATTCAGCCGCAAAGTTTTGTTATGTTTTTAACTAAATGGAAGTATTTCAGTTAAAATTAAATGTTGCGAAAAGCAAACTTAATGAATGTATTCCGCCAAATCATCTCTTTGCTGTTGTTTAGCTATTAAATTGCACTTATAACCTCGAGTTTGTAGTAACATCTCTGGTCACTGTTGTTCCGGAAACGAAGGCCGGGCACGTGACGTCACAAGCTGGAAGCGGTTGACCAACGGTGACTGCAGACAAAGTGTCCCCCAGCGGAATTATATAGCAGTAGATATTGCATCATCTACGTTCCCCTAACTGCCTTCTGGCTTTGAGTGCGCGTGGCACATGCCAGTTGGTTAATGTCTCAAGTTTCTGATAATTAACAGAGAGACAAGACAGATTTCTCTTGTTGCCTCTCGCAGTGGTTCCCTCCTGCTCATTTTGGATTATCTGCGGCTCGCTTTGAGCTGAGCACGTATCTCGCCAACAGGTGCGAGCGGGAATGAGAACAATGGGCCGGTTTAATTGGTTGCCTCGCCAACCTCAGGCACCGCGGAGCAGAGGGACTTCTAACCTTCAGCAATCCGCCTTTTGCTTAGGGAAATGGAATGAAGCGTACGATTAACTCAGCAAAATATATTTCCAGGAGTTTTCTAATATACCCTAATGGAACCGTCATTGCGAATAATATATATTATTTACAAAAGGTGTTTTTTTTTGTGACGAACCAAAATCGATAAATGAAGCATCATTTATTAGATTAAGTTCTCCGCTTGGGTAAATTATCATTTAAGAAAGGAGTTTTTTGAAACTCAACCCCTAAATGGCAAAATTATAAACAATCAAGGTCACAGGTATACGATAGTTCAGAGTCAAGCTGCTAGACTGCGCTGGCGTCATTAAGAAGTGATCACTTTACTACTAGATACCAGTACCACATATCTCAGAGATATTGCAAAAACTGTGTTTGTTTTCTAGAGTAAGGAGCTCTTCGATGTTTTTGTTTCCGTCAGGAAAACATTTCATTATTTCTAGTTGTTTCGCAATTCGTTGAAAGTGTTTTGATTCGTACCTATTTCAGTTGACAAATAAACAGTTGATACGAATGAGCCGCTTCTTCTTTCATCCCACTACAAACCACAAACCTCGCTTTTCATCGTACAGCATTCGCGAAATATTCCGATGAGTCACCTAGTAATTGTAAAAAGGACTTTCCAGACCAACATTCCACTACTCGTAGACAATATCTGAAGTGACAACAAATCTTCTCGGGTTTGCAGTCAGATTTTATTAAAAGGCGACAAGCTTTCGGCAACTAGCTCAGCAGCCACCATGAGGTCAATTATGTACCGGCGATCTTGCCGTTTCGAATACCAGGCGTTTACTGGTGTCGCTTAGTAACCTCGCGACGCTCGTAGATTCACCTCACTGTGATTGATCGTAGGCGGCGGTCACCCATCCAAGTGCTAACCACGCTAACCGCGTTGCTTAACTGCCGAAGCCTAAGTCGTCGAGACCGCGCCCTGATTGGTCGATTGGCTCCCCCTCACTTGTCTGTCCACACTCCATTGGATCGCCGTCAACCAGGGAACTTGGTCCGCACAGTATAGATAACCCTGGTTTCCAATCGTTGCTCAGCAAATAACCCATATCACGGTTAACCGGGTCGTGAGGTTGCTAAGCGACACCAGTAAACGCCTGGTATTCGTAACGGCAAGATCGCCGGTACGTAATTGACCTGGTGATGGCTGCTGAGCTAGTTGCCGAATGCTTGTCGCTTTTTAATTAAATCCGGCTGCAAACCCGAGAATATTTGTTGTCATTTATTCGCCGGGAAAGCCTGCACTCACTAATATCTGGAATGTTTTCACATAGCTTTTATGTATCATATCATGATAAAAATTGTACAAATATATACAGGGCGTTCGCCGGGAAACGCTACCCACTGTTAGCGCTTCAAGGAAGAAACTGCTCCCGGCGAGCGAGCGGTCAGCTTCCGGCATTGTTCGACCGTCGGCCGCGGACTATTTCATAATAATTACGCTTCATAAACTTGTATGTGCTAAGCATTTAAATGTGACGTCAGTTGCGGGTCAACAGTGCCATCGTGGACACCCTGCAGGTACCAGTTGCAAAATCTAATCCCAGGCCCCTGGTCTATTTCTGTAATTTTATGCACCACAATTGTTTTGTACGGCTTTAAGTGAACTAGCTTTGTTACTTTCCAAGCTGACGTCTTAGATACGCCTGCCTGCTGCCATAACTGACTTAATGATTTTTTGGTTGACTGTTCTAGTCGAAAAGCGATATCGTCAATTTTCTCCTCTGTGAGAATACGGTTGACCGACAGTCTCTTTTTGTTAAAAAATGAACCCGTTTCTCTTACTTTTTTAACCAGATGCAGAATTGTTGATTACGCTGGCAGTAAAGCGCCAGGATATTCGCGACGAAATTTACTGCGACACTTTTTAAACGACTTCTTCTTCACATATGTATCGTAGAGAAATATTCTTTGTTGCAAACTGTAACGTACCATAATTTTACTCACACTCAAACACGGTACAGATTAGTAAGAGTATGAAGCCCCAAACCAGCCAAACCGCAAAGAAACGTTTATTCACAACACTGTTGGCTCAGCGGAGGTGTTAAACAGTGCGGTGATTCACGGCGCCGTGTGGCGGGAGTTGCTTGCCCCACTGTCCCAGCAAGTTGCCGACGGCAACAGACTGGGAGGGTAGCGTTTCCCGGCGAACGCCCTGTATATTGGCATACCAGAAGTCAGGATAGAAGGATATAAATGTAAGGATGCTCTCGCATTACATCAGAAGGATATATGGTAAATCAGTGTCATCAGTTCGAATCATGAATGTACTCTGACAGGTCTACCTACTGGTTAAAGGTTTTCAGACGAGAATTACCAAGCCAGGCGGTAAACGGTAACGCTCGTGATTTGCATTCGGGAGAGCGCTGATTCTCATCCCCGTCCGGCCATTATGATTTTGATTTTCTATGATTCCCCGAAATCATTCCAGACAAATACCGAAATGGTTCCTTGAAAAGGTCATGACCGAATTCTTTCCCGTTTCTGGTTCACATCTTCTCCCGGTTGTAATGACCCTGATGTCCACGAGCAAGAAAAAGACGAGAATTAATCGGATTTGAAATGCAGAATGATAGTTGAGGTCCAACGCATTGATCACAAATTTTTTTTTGAAGTGGTTTTGGTTTCAAACTACACACTCTCAATTCTCACTGTCAATGGTGTTCCGGAAGTAATGAAGGACGTACTAGAAATGTGTGTACTTGGTCCGTGTAGTAACATTTAGCGTTAATTTTATTTATTTATTTTTTATTTTTATTTATCAATCTTGTTTCATGGATCCCTGCTGAGGAAGCACCTCTGGGATGTGAAACATGTCATGGTTAATATACATACATACAATATGAGTCATAATCATAGTAAAAAACAATTATATGTTACAAAGAAAAAATAAAGACAATAAAATAAACATAAATTTTTACAACTGAGATTTGCAAAAGTCATATTGAATACAATTAATTGTTTTGTTCAAATTCTTGAATGGAGTAGAAGGAGTTGCCAATAAGATAATCTCTCAGTTTTTCTTTAAATATATCTTTATTTTCTGCAAATTGTTTTATACCCTTGGGAAGTTTATTAAACAGATGTATACCAGAATAATTAACTCCTCTTTGTACTAATGACAGAGATGTTTGTGGTTTGTGCAAGTTATTTCTGCTTCTTGTATTGAGATTGTGTACCTGTGAAGTAAACAGGTTACAATGATCTATGACAAAGCACATGAGAGAATATATATACTGAGAACTCATTGTAAGAACACTGAGTTTTTTAAAAAGTTGTCTGCAAGAAGTTCTTGGTTTTACCCTACACAACATCCTAATAGCTCTTTTCTATGCTATGAAAACTTTTTTACTTTGTGAAGAGTTTCCCCAAAAAATTATGCCATATGACATTACTGAATGAAAATACGAGGAGTAAACCTGTTTCGTTAATTCTAGATCTGCTGTTAGAGAAAGTGTTCGTATTGCAAAGGTGGCACTACTTAACTTCTTCAGTAGTGAAGTGATATGTTCATGCCAACAGAGTTTCTCATCTATTTTAATACCAAGGAATTTTATACTCTTTGTTTCTAATATTGTGTTATTTTTATAGCTTACTTGTAAATCTGGCTGGGCACAACTTTTTGTTTTAAACCTAATATAATGTGTTTTTTCAAAATTTAGTTTTAATGAATTTGCCTTAAACCAATTTGCTACTTCACTAAGTACTTCATTTACATTTAATTCTAATGGGATGTGGTTAGCAGAAGACCGACTTGCGTTCACCTATTCATAGCACGGTATATTTTTCAACGGCTCACCAGGACTTGTAGACGCATACATTAGGTTGAAGATGATTAGAAGATAATTTCATCAAATGAGTCTTCTTTCCAGTTAGTATACTCCGAAGTTGGATTCGAGTGATGAGCAAACACCATGAGACCATGGCCAACATCATGTTGGTTGTGATTCCATATTCGTTGGAGGAGTGTTCACATGTCATGAATTATATCACTTGGTCAAACTCAACCGGTGCATGAAAGGATATCTCTATGCCTTGTTGCTTCGTAACCATTTTAATTCCTTAATGCACTTAACTCACCCCAGTATCGATGACTGCGATGCACTGTTGTCAACGAGTAAGGATAGTGTTATAAAAGTTTCTTTGCTCTCGTGTACCCTGGTTTTTCCTTAACACAAACTGATCTTCGCCAAATATGTCTTCTGTAATCCATACCAATATTATAAATGCGAAAGTAACTCTGTCTGTCTGTCTGTTTGTTATGTTTCTTGGGCTAAACGGCTACTCCAATCCTGATGAAATTTGACAAGGAAATGCTATTTGACATTAGGATGGACATGGGATGCCATATTATGTATAGATAAGAACATATTGTCATTAAATTATGAAAACTATCTGAACTGTGAAAGACAAACGCATAATATCTATATGTTTTTGTAATGCGTAATGTTAAAGAGCAATGACATTGTAGCGCAGTGGTAATGTGCTTGCTTCTTTAGAAAACTCCCGTGTGGCTTCGAGTTCTAACACGAATTTTTATGAATTGTTTTTCATAGTTTGAGCTAAGCCTAGGATTATATAGTAAGGATACCATGTTCTGGCAAATCTTTGGCAATAGAATAGTGATACTTTTTTCCGATATGAATAAATGAGACAGGTTCGACGGTAGAATGGTATATCGATAGCGTTCCTGTCACATTATTCCGACATATCTTAGGTAACTTTCAGCTTTGTGTATCCAATTCTAGCAATTAAATTCTAAATCCACGCGTACGAAGTCGCGGGTAATAGCTAGTCACTTATATTATTTTGTATACCACCCAATTCAGTAATTTTAAATCATGTAATGTTAGAATTAAAGCGCGATAATTTCCACATTAGTCTGCTTGTGCTTTCCTGCGTAATTTTTTTTTTATTTTTTTTATTTTTTTTTTTATATTTTTATATCCTGGTACATTATAGCCCAGCACCTAGTTTCTACTCTGGGCCCATATTTCCAATATATTACAAGAGGTACATAAAATAAAATTATAGTTTGCAGCTAATAGCTAAATATTGTTCAGGATGTAAAACAAGTTAGTAACGCATAAACTTATCAAATTTCACAAAAATTTGTTACATAATTAAATTAACAATGTGTAAGAATGTATATGATATGTGTTAGTGTTTTTTGATATATACATATATACTGTAAATTAGTAATTTGAATAACATACATTCACACACAATACTACTATATATAATTAAACAAAGAAACTTTCACATACACAAATCACTTATTTCACTGTTGTCCCACTGTTTCTCACTTTGTATATTTACGACAGTTTTACACATTTACTCCCGGCACAGCCACTTCGGAGTAACTTACCTCCCTCAGGAGATGACTTCTGGAAGTAGAGGCGTCCTCCTTCGACCCATCGGGAGTTTCTTTATTCGGGAATCATCACTGCTCGGTCGCTGGTCGCTGTCGGTTGAAACGGTTTCTAAGTGCCAAGAACCTTTCTTTGGCTGCTTGTGAGGCCAGATTGCAAGCTTCATCAAGATAGTACCACAATTCCTGGTCACGCAATATGTCAAAAATTCGCCGGCCCTGTAATATTTGCTGATATGGGGTTCTTTGTTCCGCTGTTGAAATACACTCCCATATAACATGTTCCGGAGTGCCCTCGCTTCCGCAGTCACAGCTACCATTGTCCACTACTCCTCTTCTTTGCAATTCACTGTTGTAAGGGCCATGACCTGTTATGTAATGTACCAGCCCAGGCGATGGGAGAAGATGCGACATTTTGAGCCTTTCACAGACACTTGGAAACATATCATATGTCCTTCTTCCTGTTGTGCTATCATTCCACCTTTGCTGCCATTCTTCCAGTAACAATTTGTTTACTTCTGCAGCTGTTGTTGCTGGTGCTCCCGTGATTTTCTCTACCTGTTCCGGATTCCCTTTCCTGAGCCAGTATAATGCTCCCCGCTTGCGAACTTCCAAGTCCAGAGGCCACACCCCCAGTGCCACGGTAAGGGCATCAGTTGCTGTTGTTTTGTAAGCACCACTCAGCCTGATTAGAATACTTCGCTGTGTCCTCCTCAAAAGTTTGCTGGGTTTTACTTTTCTGAGGTGTTTCGCCCAGACGCTGGCTGCATACCCTACAATTGAAGTTAATATTGTATTGTGGTATATACGAATAACAAGCGGTGAAAGTTGGAAACGCCTTTGTCCCATACTGATTAATTTATTCATGACTGAGGTGGCTCTCCCAAATGCTTCCTCCATATGGGCCATAAAATTTAGACTTTCGTCTAATTTCACACCAAGGTATCGACTGAAGGGACTTCTTCTTATTGTAACTCCGTCTATTTTAATGGTTGGATTGCTCTGTAATCTGCCTTTCAGTAACATATAACAGGTTTTTTGAGGTGCTAATCTTAGTTTGACTTGTCTGCACCATCGACTGAGTTCACGTAGAACCTTTGCGCTTTTAGCCTCAATTTCGGCTCTGGTTTTACCCTCTATAATTAAGAATAGGTCATCTGCAAATGCAACAAGTCCCAGGAGTTCTGGCATTCTTTGCAGCCTTGCCATTCCCGGTTCAAGCCCAATGTTCCAAAATATCGGACCAAAAATTGATCCCTGTGGGCAACCCTTTGTTAGTTTTTTCCTGCGTAATATGAGGATGATATTGTGATTAATGAGGATGATATTGTGATTAATATTGAAGTGTTCCCTATGTTAGGGAAGCGACTTCTCGACCTTACTGTGGCCGTTCACTACAAGTTATTAATTTCCAAATAATATTAAGATTAAAAAAAATCAGGTGGGCGCCAGAGATTGGAGTGTACCCTATTCTGAGGGAAGCGACATCCAGATCTCAAAGTATTGTTACTTAAACATGAATTATTGGACAACTAGAATTATTAATAAACTCAAATGACACATTACATGATTGGATGGGATCTATTGAAAACAGGGTTCACAATCTGACTTTACGATTTACTTTAATTGTTTGCTTGACAAGATTTTACAAAGATTAATTTTCTTTCTGCAACACAAGGGTACATAACTTTCTTCGGTGGAGCAAGAGAGTCCTGTCTCGGGGCGATAACTAGGGTAAAAAAAACGACGATGATGCAAAAGTTCCTTTTTCTGAATGGTGGTTACCGTGCAGGCGAATCTACGTTGTGCAGTCGGTGGGTTGACCAGCTCTCCATCACGGCCGGCTGCCTCACTGCTGTCGCCAGTAGTCAGCTGTTCGGTCCATCCACACCTCTCCGTCGGTAGTCAACAAGTCCCCTCGTCTTCTCGCGCTGCCTCGAAGAAGCGTCGTGTTCCGCCCCCTCTTCATGACGTCTGCCAATCACTGTCTTTGGAGGGAAGATTTTTCCACTGGTTGGCTCAGGACATGCAACAAAACCGCCCTTTTTTGTAATAAAAATACAAATTTTCCTATTGGCTGTGTACTCCTGGCTTCCCCTCACCCTTCGTTCTTGGATACAGATATACATTTTTATTTTGTTTGTTTACTAAAACAGCCCAGGCTCCCACTCCATCTTGAGTCGCAGGCCTTGTCACGAGGCTGTTATGCCATAAGTCACATTTAATGGAAACACTCAGGGGCTGGCGTTCCCCAAACACCAGCAGAACCTCCCCTGGGACCGGGGACCGACACACACCAGACGAGAAAAGAAACACGCGCACCTCTGTCTCTCGCGGATCATTACAACTTTATCCACCAACTCCGATAATTTAAAATTATTCACTGAATAATTTTAAATTCCTTAATAATTGTTCATTAAACACACTCGCGATAGCTAGCATCACTATTTAATTATGCCCTGTCTTGCTCTGTCCCCTGTGACCACTCCACATATCTACTAACAAAATATCAAATTGAGTAATAAAATACCCTGCTTTCAATCATCCCAACTAATATGTCATTTAACATGATTCAAGAGCGTATTATCCTTGAGCATCCGTTTCAATCCCCCGAACAAGTGTGGAGCGAAACCAGATGGAGTACGTCATCTAATTTATAAACATATTACATTCATTACTTATCTAACAATGTTGCATCTATAATTAAACAATGAAACATGAAAATAAATGGACATATTAACTTTGAAAATTCTTAATTCACTGAAGATACACTATCATTCACATTCTCTTAATGTTTTCTAACAATTCTATATTCATTAAACAATTTTTTTTTCAATGATTATAATCCTTCACACAATCATTTGTGATGAGCGTACCCTTACTATAAAACATTACTAAATAAGTTTTTTTTTAATTTTATTATTTCACCAGTGGTTTCTGTAACCACATACCTTCATTGAACCAACTTCCAAGATTAGTACACAGTTTGAGTTCTCACACAGCAATGTGTAGCGTAATTACATGAATGTCTATCCTCTGACCAGTACAGAAGCACGTCTTTCTAATGATTATCTAGCTGAGTTTTGTAAGATCCTTGGTTCCTTTTTCGGGATAAACCCTTCCTTCCCTCTCTAAGGCATGCTGATACCCCGTGTTTGATTTTTTTAATTGTGTGTCACCGACCGTATCACTTACCACGTCGTTGTTCGAGAAGTTGATTCAAACAATACCAGTGAAACAAAACTGAATAGTTTTCGTTACTGCTAGAGCAGGAAAATTAATCTTATTAATCCTAAAATCTCTTATCACAATAATAAAATAGGTTTTAGATTATCGTCAACTACTTAAATCTTCAACGATCCGTTGGCTTATTTCTAGTGCTTAACTATTTTTACTTCTACGTTTTTCAAACTATTTTACAATCAACTCATTCTGTATCGGCGTTTCCCATCTGTATAATTAAAATTTCAGGACTCTGAGACAGCAAAACAATCTTAGTACGACCAGTTACTTTTTAACTGCTCAAGTAAATATAATTATCTTTTATCGATTACATCTTCAAATTATTTTCTTATTGCATCCTCGGAAAATCTTTCATGACGGGTTCATGATTATTCACATTTCTTTTCAAACCACTTTAATTTTTATCAAGCCACAATTACTTCTTTCGTGAAATCTTCTAACCGGTGTTCTATGTATATTCTTTATCAAGCGTTTACAATCCTCTCTTCAGAAAATTCTCAGTGTGTTGTACCACCCTCTACTTTCGTAATGCGACTATAGTTCCGCGCTCGTTCTAGCTTCCACGACGAAATGACTTTTTCTGTCATCATTGAATTCTAATTGACGATTTTATCCGTCAACAAATCATTTATGCCCCTTTTACCTTCAACGGTCTTTCGGTCAGCATATATCCTTACCAATCATTCAATATCATTTCTCGCAAATTTTTGTCATCATTCTTACTATCACGAGCACTTCCTTTCTCTTGTCTCTTACGATTTTCAATAGCAACACACGGCCAATTATCATCATTCCGATTATAAACTACATCTTAATGCCACGTATTATTTTAGACTTTATTATCTTTGTAAACATTTCAGCAAACCCGTCTCGAATTAGTATAACATAACGTAATTAAACCAGATCTCTCTCTTTTTATAATTCGTCGAGGATATTTTCTTTTAGTGTTATGACATTGGGGTCTTCCTTTTTTTTTATGGAAATCTTCTAAACTTGCGAACACCAATTGATCAATTTTTCCGTATTCTGTCCACTCATACATCTCAATTATTATTATTTCTTTTTCAACGAAATTACTACATTAACTTCCGTTCTATATTATTTTTGATGAAACCACCTCTGTATGTTTTCCAACGGATCCTACAATGCTCTAATAATTATCAGTACGAAAAATTAACTTTACAGTTACTATTCTATATTCACTTATTGCTAACTACAAACATTATAATCTTGCCTGTCATATTTACAATATCTGCTGATCAAAATGCTTCATATACTCGTTAACACTTCAAGCGGCCATGCACAATCTGCATCCATTTTTCATTTTCCAAATTATTATTATTCCTATTCGCTCGATACTCCAAGCAGTGCTGTTCATTTACGATCGGCAATCCTGTACAGCTTTGTTTTTTCTTTGTTGTCGTAACATTTCTGTAGGACTCCCGGTCGAATACCTTTTCTAGCGTGGGCCTGTTATCCAGAAAATTTTTTGCGCCTCTGTCAACCTCCCTTCCAGCTGTGAGGTCAGGCACCCGGAGGAAAGCAGTCCCCCTCACACATCTGTTTTTCGGCAATGTTCTCTGCCCGCGAAACTCTCTCATTATCCCGGCAAATGTTTCATTTACCTTTAAGAACTTGACATACTTTATGTATTCTCGTTCGCTGCAGACTGTTGATCTTTGATGTATTTGTCTCTTTTTTTCTCTGTTTGTTATTGTTCCACTGACAGACAGCTGTAGCCGAATCGACTTAATTTCATCCATCAACATACTCTTTTCGAGTTCGGTAATCGAACGTGAAAAGCTACTATTTTCACACACATTGTTTTCTTCTTTTCTTCCGACGATACTTTCAATTTCAGCAAATTTTCCGCAAGACTCTACAGTTCGCAAATCATCCTCAGATTCTCTTCCAGGATCTCTTGTTTCCGTTTCCTTAGAAACTTCATCTTCAATCATTTGATTTTCCCTCGCAGTGCTCCTCAATTCATTCAAATTATTCACCTCGTTTTTCCACTTATCAACAACCACAGCTACAGTGTTTTTCATTTCTTCATGCTCCACTACATTAATTGTCGGTTTTATTTCCTGGTCTACTGTTTTTCGCGAATGCTCTGTCATTTTTCGATCCGTCTCTCCAAACTTTTTTTCCATGCACTGACGTGCAGTTTCAGTTTCGATCTTTCTCATATCGGCATCCCCGCTTCTGAAATCAGATCTTACTTGTTCGCAAATGGCGATTCGCTGTTCATTCAACTGTAGACTTATATCAATTTTCAAGCTTTCACTGAGAGCCGCAAATCTTTCGCTTATCCGATTTTCGGTTTCATTTTGTCTTTCCATCATTAAACCAAATTTTTCGTTCATGCTCGCGCTCATTTCGCAAATAATCTTCGACTGTTGTTCCAGCATAGTTTTAAACATTAACATCATGGGATTACATGCAACATTTACGCAACCCGTACTCTGAGCATCAGTTTCAGATTGAGCTACCGCTTGTTGAATCGGTTCATTAGTAGGAGGGCCCGTGATCGCGTCCTCACTTCCGGTTTGAGAAGGATTTTCCCCAGCTTCGATTATCACGGCATCGACTGGAAACTGCTCGCTTTCTACATTCACAGATTCCATCGTTTCTGAAGTTGAAGCATCGGTACTTTGCGACATGTTGGTTGATTTTCCTGACCTGAGTAACATTCACTCAATCCACTAGCGTACGATCGCGTTACCAACTTTCTAAACCTATGCACTGATTTATAAAATTCTTTACAAACGACATCAAATTAAACCTCTCAGTAAACCACATTTACGACCATTAACATTTCAATCAATGCAAACACACCGCGAATTTAACCCGGAAAATCAGTAACACACAAGAAAAAACTTTCTGATTACCAAAATGCATAAAGATTTGGACCGCACCAAAATACTGAAAGCAAGAAACTCATACTCGTCTCAGCATAGTCAAACAGATATTCTACACTCTAACACAGAATTTTTCAACGCCGGTCAGATGAAAATTGTTACCTTCAGACATGAACCTTGGAAGTTGTTTCAACGTAACTTTCAAAAAAAAATCCACAATAATGACAACACAAAATGAGAGACCATCACACAACAAATCAGGACAACACAAAGGCGAACAAAAAAAAACCATCACACCAAATTTCAGTCCTATGCCAACTCAAAACTCTTTGAACATCGACTAAAAAAAATCAACAAAACATCAAACATATAATATTCTCCATCCTGCTTTCGCCTACATCCAAAACTAAATAAAACAAAGTTCATATGACATAACAAGACCTGTATGTTTAACATAGATCATATGATTATTTAAAAAAAATCTCCATCTGGTTCGGCACTGCACTGAAATAAAAAATAATGTTATAATAATAATGGAATTGAAACTTTTGCATCCACCCGTTTATTTTTTTTTCGTTAGCCCCACGTTCTGGGCGTCATAATTTGAAGTGTTCCCTATGTTAGGGAAGCGACTTCTCGACCTTACTGTGGCCGTTCACTACAAGTTATTAATTTCCAAATAATATTAAGATTAAAAAAATCAGGTGGGCGCCAGAGATTGGAGTGTACCCTATTCTGAGGGAAGCGACATCCAGATCTCAAAGTATTGTTACTTAAACATGAATTATTGGACAACTAGAATTATTAATAAACTCAAATGACACATTACATGATTGGATGGGATCTATTGAAAACAGGGTTCACAATCTGACTTTACGATTTACTTTAATTGTTTGCTTGACAAGATTTTACAAAGATTAATTTTCTTTCTGCAAAACAAGGGTACATAACTTTCTTGGTGGAGCAAGAGAGTCCGTCTCGGGGCGATAACTAGGGTAAAAAAACGACGATGATGCAAAAGTTCCTTTTTCTGAATGGTGGTTACCGGCAGGCGAATCTACGTTGTGCAGTCGGTGGGTTGACCAGCTCTCCATCACGGCCGGCTGCCTCACTGCTGTCGTCAGTAGTCAGCTGTTCGGTCCATCCACACCTCTCCGTCGGTAGTCAACAAGTCCCCTCGTCTTCTCGCGCTGCCTCGAAGAAGCGTCGTGTTCCGCCCCCTCTTCATGACGTCTGCCAATCACTGTCTTTGGAGGGAAGATTTTTCCACTGGTTGGCTCAGGACATGCAACAAAACCGCCCTTTTTTGTAATAAAAATACAAATTTTTCCTATTGGCTGTGTACTCCCTGGCTTCCCCTCACCCTTCGTTCTTGGATACAGATATACATTTTTATTTTGTTTGTTTACTAAAACAGCCCAGGCTCCCACTCCATCTTGAGTCGCAGGCCTTGTCACGAGGCTGTTATGCCATAAGTCACATTTAATGGAAACACTCAGGGGGTGGCGTTCCCCAAACACCAGCAGAACCTCCCCTGGGACCGGGGACCGACACACACCAGACGAGAAAAGAAACACGCGCACCTCTGTCTCTCGCGGATCATTACAATATAGTTATGCTGAAAGAAAGTGAAGAATGTCATAAAGTATGAGGAAATATCCTAACTTCACCCTAACAATTTTTATAAAAATAAACGGTTGTTACATTCAGTTATGCATATACTAATCAGAGTTTTTTCAAGATATTTATTAAAAGAAAAGTATGATTAATAGGAAGCGAAACTGGTAAAGAAAAATAAAATACAATTAGATAGACCTTAAACCTCAAATAATGAAAACAAAATGAGAAAAGCAATAATGTGAAAGACTGATCTTTCTCACATTTCTTCAAACTGCGTATATCGAAAAAGTGATAACTTAAAATAATTGTTCCATTTTTAGTTCTCTCTCATTGTACAAGTAAACTCAGTTGCAGAAAAAACGAAACTGTTACCTGTCAGATTTCGTGTATTGCATAAATCCTAAAAGCATTGGAATCTGTATACATTTCTTGCGCTAGTTTTTAAAATAATGTACCGCTACTTGAAAGACATTGCCAAGGGACTAAAACGAATCCAACTGAATGCTATCTGAATCTCTAACACTCGCGACAGTAATTATGTACTCTACCTTAACTGCGATAAGCAAGGTTGAATCTATAAGAATGACGAGTCAAATGCGATAACAACAATTGTCAAAAAGAATCATATATTTTCATAACGAGTAATTCTAAAATTATTCTGCAAATAACTGCATCAAATTCAACTTCAAGACTCCCACAAATACCGTATTGTATACATTTTTCGTCACGTATCCAACTCCTCAAAATACCTAACATAAGCTGTGAAGACTATAAAACTGGAGTTTACAATGTAGTTAAACTGAGGCTCGTCCGAAGTGGCATAACACGATTTTAGAGACAATAAACTATAAAATCTGTTTGTTATTAAGTCTACAAAGTATGTGAAACGGATGTTCTCAGATTGGTTATGTAAGGAGTTTTACGAAGTAAAAAGACGTTACGTTAAGTAATCAATCAAGGGGTAGGTGTTTGAATTCCCAAACACATTAATCACTTTGCTCCAATGAACCCAGTTTAGTATTATGTAAGTAAATATTACAACTTCATTAACTTAGATACTTAGTTGGTTGGATAGATTTATATATTCAAGCGTTTTCTTTAATCGGCATATGTTTCATAACGTTAAGCGAATTAATAACTACACATCTTATCTTTGACTGATTTGATGCAATCCTCCATTTCTTAAGTTAACGTGTTTGTTTCAACATACCCATTAAAACCTACCTGCTTTATCATCTGCTGTTAATCAACTAACAAATTAGCGTATCTTAAAATGTATTCCACCGTCCCGTTTCTCGCCTGTATAAGATTATTTCAGAAATTATTTTCCAACACACAATTTCTGGTACGTGCTTATTTTTACTTTCACTTTTCAGTCTCCTTCGGCTGCATCACATTTTTAATGCGTTAGGTTTTCTGCTTTTTGGTATCCCGGAAATCCAAACTTCAATTGTATTAAGCGTTTTAAGATTTTTGCTGAGTGGTCGGTAAATGTTTTATATTAAATGTTTTCTGTTCTGAAAAAGGATCTTTACGCCCAGTGCTATTTTTTGCTGATATAATCATATATTCGTCTAAATGTTGTTATTTCAATTCATGAATAAAGAAATTGTATCATAGAATAACTTGATAAATAAGAAAATTGCCTAAATTTTTATACTGTATGTGAACTTTAGTCAGTTGCAGTATTATCATGAACTTTTTTTCTGTGTCTGGCATGATTAAGATGTTAATAAGAATCTCTGTTTGTTATATGGCAAATTTCACAAAAGTTTATTTAATGTATTAGAAATAGTTTAGAATTACACCCTTTGCCACTGCATACATCTATGCTGTAGTTCATTTCTCCCCATACACACGATGCAGATCATGTTTGCAAACGCATTTCCGATACCTCCCTTCAAATTCAGAATAGTCGTAGGTTGGATGGGGGGGATGGGCGTAAGAGCTTGATCCTTGAAACAATCCTACAGAAAAAAAGTCACATGGTGTTAAGACCGGTGAACGAAATGGCCTAGGCAAGAACAGATGATTTCCAACCACTGTGGTAAGCGTTGGTTTTAAGGTGCCCTAACATTTAGATTGAAACGAGGCGGAGCACCAAGTTGTTACAGTATGAAATCTTCAACTGTGTCCTCACTCAGCTGGGATAGCAGCCATTCACTGATCCCATTCAGATAAGTCAGTCCTGTTATTGTCTCTTCAATGGAGAAAAACGGACGTACTCCTTCATTCTGGCAACAGCAGAGAACACCCTCACTCAAAGTAATGCTGGTGCGCGTCAAGAGAATGGGGGTTTCCTGTACACTAAATGAGAACATTGTGTTTAATAATGTTTTTAGACAAACGAAAGATTGCGTCATCAGTAAAGAAAAGACGTCTTCCATTATTTGTCGTGTTGCATTGTAAAATGTTGGTGGTAGCTATCAACTATCAAAACTGGAAGAAGTCCTAGGCGAAAAAATTCCATTGTTAGGCGCTTTCATAACACTTTTCAAACAGTAGGTGCTGTACTGCCAGCTTCTACGGTATACTTTATAGAGTCGCGTTGGAATGCTTGTAACCAATCAACATTCGGTGTCAAAATGGAAGTACAAACATCTGGTTTCCACAAACTGTGCATGCCATCTGCAACTGGAATTGTTGGATAGTGGATCCTTCCCAAATTTTGCCCGAAAATGACTTAAATAGACCGGATTTGATGAAATTCTAGAGTATATAAAACGCTTTTCCCGGATCACTAGCCGCCATGCTGCAAATACTGGCACCCGGCGGTGAGAAACTATTGAACATAACAAAGTGATGACAGTTTCACTACCAAACCGTGAAAAAATCGTAGTCCTAAGCTTAATACTTCGTGTGTAGTAAGTTCACAAATATCCGACAGTGATTTATAACAACCCTGGATTGTTTACTTGTTCTGTTTCTTTTATCTTGTCTGTCTCCAGTAGTCCTTTTTCTAATTTTGGTAACTTCTGTGTTTATTTTCTCCATGCTTTTTCGATTTCACATTGTCTTTTTAGCATTGTTCTCTGTTTCATTATATGATTATATCATTATATGTATTTACGCAACTTCATACTTTTTTCAAGCAAACCAACTATAATTTTATTGCTAATAATTTACCTAGGGTCTTTCTCGGTTTCTTTTTCTCTGTTGAACTTAGTATCTCTGTTGTTTGTCTCTTCTGAACATATTTCTTTAATCAGTCCTTCTTTCCTTTTCTTACATCCTCCCACATTGCCTATATTACCTCAGTCTTGTATTCATTCCAATTGCTGATGGATGGCGCTGCTCTAAAATTCCACTTTTTGTGCCATACTCTAATCTTTTTAATCATTGTCACACCTTAATTATGAAAGCTTACTGAGCGTGGTAGTGTAACGGTTAGCATTCTGGCCTCGCATTCAGGAGGAGGCCTGTTCAAATCCCCGTCCGGGCATCCAGATTCGGGTTTTCCATGGTATCCCAAATCACTCCAGGCAAATGCCGGGATGCTTCCTTCAAAAGGCCATGGCTGAATTCCTTCCCATTCTCTGTCCCACATCCTTTCCCGTCTCTAAACACCTCGCTATTAAAGAGACGTGAAGCAGTTAAAAAAAATGAAAGCTTATATCTATATTCTTAAGATTTCGCCAGCTGTATCGTTCAGTGTAATTGATATTTAACTCCTATTCTCCTTTTAAGAGTAAATCTTCAAAAATAGGTCATAATAATGCGAAATTTTTCTCTTAAATAAAGCCATATACAATCATACGCAATAGAATTTGAATTCAATTCATCTGCAAATCGGCCACAATGCATCTAAAAGTTCAGCAGCAGAAACCAATCCCTTCAAAATAGATTGATAGTATCGCCATGTCAGGCATAAGACAAAATGAAGCGAAACCAATATTTTGAAATTATTTGAGTACTTAATTGTTTGTTTTCATATTTTTACTGTTATTACTCATCAATAACTAGGTCCACCTTGTATCCGATACGGTGTTTTAGACCATGAATAGTTGGTATAAAAATTATAAATAACAGTAGATACATATGAAGGTATTTTAAAGACTACAACTTCCTAGATGACCATGATGTTTTGAATTTCTTCGGCTGATATTCCCTTGAAGAAAAATTATTTCTGAGTGTAACTTTCTTTTACTCTATCTTATTCTGATATTAAAGAATAAAATTATACATTCATGTTAATTTTTTTCAGCAGATGCATTTTTTACCTCCGTTTTGCCGCAAGACTGGTGTTCTTATCGCAGCTTGAAATGGAAAGCAGGAATTCCTCTTTCTGTTTACATAAGTGCCTGAACGTGCTTTGACCTAACCAGGTAAGTTTATCGATTGCCTAAACACTCGATACTGGTAACTGTGTGCAAAAATGTGGAATATCATTTTTATAAAATTGTTAGTTTTTCGAAGCAACTGTTTACAGTTTCTATAGATTTCCATCCAATTTTGCCAGATTTAACGAGTATTCACTGCTAGAAGTTAAATTATTATAGCCATTTAAAAACTTGTCGTTATTATTGTTTAGGAAGAACTTTGTCATTAAAATATTAAAATGACTTAGTGAAGCACTTTGGTGAAAGTCAAAATTATCTGATATTTTATTTTTCGTATTAATTACAGGACTTATTACAATCAGGCTGAGTTAAAATGTAATAAACATATAAAAATTTTATTTCCCTATCCTCTTATGTAAAATGCTGATCTGGAGTCTGCGCACGTCGTCTATAGTTATTGGCTAGAGAACGGTCACGCTCCAGCCGTCACTCGCCAATCAAGAGCCACCATATTGCATTCGTTATTTCATGTTGCTTTTTGTTTATTTACGACAAACAGATGCAGAAACTCATGTAAGGAGAATGGTGTTCAATGTTTATGTTATATTATCTCCATCAGTTATAAGAATTAGGTTAAAACATAACCTAAGAATTTTTTTGGCAGAAGATAAGAAACAATGAAATTTATTAAAATTTCAGAGAAAGTTTACACGAAAGGTAGGTAATCGCAAAATGTATCAGTCAAATAAGTGACAGTTATAGTTTTTTTTGATATTATACTTTCCGTCATATAAAGAAAATTACATTTATTTGAATAAATCATAGCCAAATACTCCGATAATCTAACCGCAGTATGGTACTCATATCACGAAAACTATCATTAAAAATGATCGTTATTCGTTTTTCCTTACATGCTTTTCCAGAATAAATTCCTTCTACAACCATAGATGATACCAGTCGTTATTCATATCAGGGTAATAGAAACTATGATTTTACAACGGCGATACTAGTGAAGGTTGTGGTTAAGTTGACCAGAATCGCAACTGACACATTTTTTTACTGTATAATTCACACCGAAATCAGTTTTTAAACAATTTAAACTGCTTTCATAAGTGCTATCTATGTTACTGAAGGTATTATTTCATGCGGATGGAAGTAGTTTCATATTTATTGTGCTGAATTGTGCCTGAACCAGGAATAAAACTGATATTACATGGTGCAGCAAACGTTTTTGGGATTCCGAATTTATTTTTAATTTGTATCTATACTTCCGTCGCCAGTAATTCAGTTGAAGTTATTACCGTATTGCTATGTGAACTGCTAATAAAATATGTAGAACATCATAAGATTAAGGTTATGAGCAATATGTATTAACAATTCAGTATAATTAACTCAAATAAATGACAGTTATCCATTATTCATATTATACTCTTCTTCATTTAAAGTAAAATTAATTTATTTAAATATATCGGGATTACCGGAGATCGCGATTCAGCTAGGAATTGACGTCATAACCCTGCCGTGGTCAAACACAAGACTCCTCTAGAAATACTTTCCGAAGTACATTTAACTGTGTTATGCTGGTCCATGCTGTGTTACAAACTAATTTCTGCTTGAAAATAATGGTTCAGGCTTTATTACAACAGAATTACTACTTGAAAATAATGTCTAGCGATTGACTACAGCAGTATTATGACGTCATTAATGAATGTTATTTTGGTGGAATCGCGATCTAAAGTAGACCCCATCGTTAGTAGTATTTCCTTATTAGCTTTTACAGAATAAAATCCTACTACTACCATAGGTGATGCCCGTCGTTATGCATATGAGGGTAATAGAAGCTATGAATTTCGAATGCAACATTAGTGGAGTTTGTTGTTAAGTTGACCAGAATCACAACTGACACATTTTGTTACAGCATAATATACTCTGAAATCAGTTTTACAAACCATTTAAACTGCTTACATAAGCGCCATGTTACTAAAGTTTTTAATTAATGTGGGTGGAAGTAGTTCCATATTTAACGTACCGAATTGTGCCTGGACCAGGAAGAAAACTTATATTACATGGATAGCAACTGAAAAAAATTAACTGCCAGAATATTGCATTCAAACCGTCATTTTTGACGGACTCGAAGCTAGTTCATCAATAATTACGTCCACCTTGTATCCAATATGGTGTTTTGGGACTATGAATAGTTGGCATAAAATTTATAAATAACTGTAGATACATCTGAAGGTATTTTAAAGTTTACAACTTCCTAGATGACCATGATGTTTTGAATTTCTTCGTCTGATATTCCCATGAAGAAAAATTATTTCTGAGTGTAACTTTTTTCCTTTATCTTATTCTGATCTTAAAGAATAAAATTACACATTCATGTTAATTTTTTCAGCAGATGCATTTTTTACCTCCGTTTTGCCGCAAGACTGATGTTCCTATCGCAGCTCGAAATGGAAAGCAGATATTCCCCTTTCTGTTTACATAAGTGTCTGAACGTGCTTTGACCTAACCAGGTAAGTTTATCAATTGTCTAAACACATAATACTGGTCACTGTGTGCAACAATGTGTGATATCATTTCTGTAAAATAGTTAGTTTTTCGAAGCAGCTGTTTACAGTTTCTATAGATTCCATCCGATTTTTCCAGATTTAACGAGTATTTACTGCTAGAAGTTAAATTATTGTTTAGGAATAACGTTGTCATTAAAATGACTTAGTGAAGCACTTTGGTGAAAGTCAAAATTATCTGATATTTTATTAAACTTCGTATTAACTACAGGACTTATTACAATCAAGCTGAGTTTAAATATAATTTGGATAATAAATATTAATATATAAAAATTTTATTTCCCTATCTTGAATGCTATTTGAGAAAATGTTCCCTAGATTTCAAAAAAAAAAAAAAAAAAAAAAAAAAAAAAAAAAAAAAAATTAATTTACGGGAAATGGTATCCAAAGTTTGTCACATACGTTACCGCACTATAGAATTGGGCGTATAAAAATAGTAATCTCTTCTGGGATGAGTATAACGCCAAAACAAAGTTTCCCTTCGAGAGGTTAAAATTCATTTTTGGAACCAAAAAAAGATAGATTTTTTTATTATTTGATTACCTCCGACTTCCCTTAATTAATTAATACCCACTGTACCTTTTAGTTTTTTAAGTTATAAGTGTGCAGAGTAAAGTATAGAAATGTATGCCGGATGAAATTTTTGTTTCAGCGTTGTTTGCCAATTATGCCTTAACTGTTAATGAGTTTTGAAGCTCACGTTTACCATTTATACTAAGGTGCGATTAGTCTTACCGAACGTACTCTGCATTATAATCCCTATATAGACTTTGAGAGAACTGAGTTTGCTGTGCGGAAACCAGTGTTTTTCGGATCTCGCGCAGTTTTCGTAGCCGCGCGGGGCACTTTGCGCGCGGTGGCCATTCGGTAATGGCCGGGTGGTACTCCATTAGTGGGTCGGAACGAGTGAGCGTAGCTCGCCATTAGGTAATCCCGCCAGCCCTGCGCTAAGCGGATCAACACCCACGCGTTAATGATGTAGGCCGCGCTATGAATTAATAACCACCACACAGGTAGCAACGAGGGGAGCGAAAACTAATACGTCAGCCACGGGAGCCAGCCGCGAGATCTAGGCGATAAGCAATACTATCTAACGCACTACATTTCAGAAAACTGAACAAATAAATAACCAAAGTTACGTGCTCAAAAAACAATATTAACAGAATTCAAAGGGTGGAGTATATATCTCTTATGTAAGGTGATCTTTGGTAGGTATCACGTAAAGGAGTGTTGATCTGTCATGCAGTATGATCTGTGGTGACTATCTGTTCACAGTACGGACGAATTATCATTGGGCATTACTTACTCGGCACTGAGATGGTAGTTTCAGCTACAGTACAAGGACAATGGTGGAGTTATAATATGGAATACCTTAATTTTCATGAATGGTGTACTATACCATTGTTTCTGCATAAATACTAAAAAAAAATCACAAAATTTTGAATGAAAGAAATGGTAATTTTCACTAAAATAATCTCCTTTTTTAGCATTATAATTCATAAGAGTGTGAGGGATCGGATATCCACCAGTGCGGCATCTTATGCCTTTTAACTCTGTAGCCCAATCTTGGGTAGATTTTTAATTTTTGTAAATTCAAACGAAAACCACGCCTGGTATCGTCCAGACAGTATGGGACCCACATTTTGAGTATCAAATACAGGAGTTGGAGAAGGTGCAAGAAAGGGCTGTTAGATTTGTTTCTGGAAATTATCGCGCAATCAGTAACAGATATGATAAAAGAGCTGGAATGGGATTGGTAGACAGGAGAGAGTGAAGAGGATCATGGGAGTGTATAAGGAATATATTGGTGATGAGGCATGGAAAGATATTGCTGTAAGAATTAAAAGTAATTCATGGTTCTGAAAAGATGACCATGACCACAAGCTGGCACTCGATTTCAGGCTCAAGGAGGTAGGAGGATTTTCTTTTTTAGGTAAGAGTGTCAGGGATTGGAATAAGTTACCAAGAGAAATGATGAATAATTTGCCAAAAACGTTGAAAGAATTTAAAATTTGTAGAGGGCAAATGTAGGTGGATGCAGGAAAGGGGGAAGATGGGTGCTTAGGGAAATTGCCACTGGAGCGTGCGCTCCATGGCAATTTTAATTAAATACTAAATACCACTGTAACATACATTCCAGATCTGTGACACTTTTGTGAGGATTATGCAACGCAGTGATTAAACAGCACAAACTGTAATCTTAATGAACATATGTAGGAGTTATTTATGCTACATAATTTGTATTATGTTACAATTTTTAAAAATTAGATCAATGAATCTTAGACTAAAATTAGCATCATCTTCCATCCGGGTTATGTGCTGATCAGAATTCATATAATACTGAACCCTGCGTATGGGCCTTAAAAATTTGGTTCGTCATCCGGGAGGTCGGGGGAACAAATCTCTGTTCTGCTAACCAGATATCGGTTTTCTATGGTTCCCCGAAATCACTGTAGGTGGATGCTGGTCCCTTAGAAATGCCATGACCAAATTCCTTCTCGTTCTCTGTCCGCAGTCCGCTCGCTACTCGAATATCCTCGACGACCACTAGGCGTAAAGCATTTAGAAATAAATCACATTACTTTGCTCAGTAACACCTAAATACTTGACCGAATCACTTACTTCATCAGCTTAACTCGTATTGGTGAACAAGTGATGTAGTATATTTTTGTTACGTGCATTACCTTGCAGTTTTTGCAATTTGTGTACCTGTCATCCGTTAAAATCATGTAGAAATGACATTGAATGTCTGTTGATCACAACATTTTGCTTTCCTATCAATAAGTACATCAGCGAACAAACTGAAACTGCTATTAACGTTCTCTCGGAAATCGTTTATAAATATCAGTAAAAATAGTCCCAGTACGCATCCTTGTGGTAAGCCAGATATAGTAGATTATTAAAAGGTTAGCTCTTTACAACGACGTAATTATGCTAGAGTTGAGTTTTGAAATCACGTTTCATTTACAAATTGGTTGCCATATTCCTTGCGCTCGAAGATTCACGAAGAGACGATTATTCTTATTATTATTATTTAATTGCAATGGAGCACAGGCTCCGGTGGCAATTTCCCTACACATCCATCTTCCCCCTATCCTGCACCCACCTACATTTGCCCTCTACAAATTTTATCTTTAAATTCTTTCAAAGTTTTCGGTAAATTATTCATCATTTCTCTTGGTAACACATTCCAATCACTGACACCCTTACCTAAAAAAGAGAATCTTCCCACACCCTTGCGCCTGAAATCGAGTGCCAGCTTGTGGTCATTGTCATGGTCATCTTTTCCCTTCCATGCACTACTTTTCATACCTATTGCAATATCTTTCCATGCCTCATCGCCAGTATATGCCCTATACATTCCCATGACCCTCCTCATCCTCCTCCTGTCTTGCAATGAATCCCATTCCAGCTCCTTTATCATACCCTTCAGTGATTGAATTCTGCGATAATTTCCAGAAACAAATCTAGCAGCCCTTTTTTGCACCCTCTCCAACTCCTGTATTTGATACGTAAAATGAGGGTCCCATAGTACACTACCATATTCGAGCAATAGTCTGACCAAAGTTTTGTAACCCAATTCCTTTACTTCTGTCGTACATCCCCTCATCACTCTCTCCAACAGTTTCTAAACGCTGTCTGATAACCTAAGAAAATAGCTTAAAGCTTTGATTCTGTTTGAATTATAATTTTTGCATATTGAGAAAACAAATCAAACTGTTTTCACTTGATCCTGCTCACTTCGTATTATATTAAAATAATTAATTTGTATTTCTCTAAGAATTTCATAACATTTGAGCATAGATGTATGGTGAGAAGGAATTATTTACAGTTAATCATTAAAGGTATTACACAGCTACTTCATTGTAGCGAATAAGAAAATCAAAGATAATTTATGTAGTTATGTCTCAGTTTCACTGTGGACCATGTTGGTGCAACATTGTCGCATTTTCAGATGATGTGAATCACGGAAGGACAGAGCAGAATCTTCTTATTTTATGAGTGGCATGCCCGTAACCAAGTATAGGTTGTTACCATGTTAACCCTGAATGGGAACGACCAGGGAATTGAATTGTGGTGGGTTGATTGTGTTGAGGATGAGAGATGAAAAAAGATGAAACGCAGTGCCGTCTCATTCAGGCCTACTCTTCCGAAAGACTCCTAAGGGTCCAGCAAGCTTAACGTAAGCAAAGGACTGGCGAATCACCATCAAATGTATGGCTTCACTTCATACACACTGCGGAGAGGTGATCCTGGTGATCAGGAATTATAAGCACTACCTCTCCTACACTGTCCTGACGATGAAAATTTCTTCTACTACCAGGACTCTAACCAGTAAATGCCGAGTCGACGTCAGGCATCATCATTGTACCGCAGGCAACTGAGCAAACGAGACGTGGCAGAGCTGGATCTGAGCTCTTTAATTCCCGTCACGCTGTCTTGAGACCATCACCGACTTGAAGTCGCATTCCGACATGACAAAGATACGTCAGTTTAGGCAGCACGTGTGGTGTTTCGGTGACGTGAAACACATGTAAAATATGGAGGAACGCGAGCGTGATGCAGAGTTTCCACGTGCCAGTGACGTTTTGAATTTGGTCCCACAGACACCATTTTGCCGATTTCGTGTTTTATTTCCGAGCAATTCTTGGGTTCCTTTTCGTGTGAGCTGTCTTGTGCCTGTCTCGTGCCTCGCGTGTTTAAATTCAGAGCTCATTTTCGAGTTATGCGAGACGAAATAGTATATTATTTTGAGATTTGAAACTTAATACAAATTTTTACGTTTATTCCGGCGATCATTTTTTATTTCTTAACTTTGTACTTTTACTGTGCTGTGTGAACATTTCACAATTACAACCGAATCAACGCCTCGACGTTCCAGAGCTACACAAGTTTAAATTTTTATACGGAGAAAAAATGTGTGATTATCACGCGGATACGTGTACATGAGGGTAACAGCGAACCACATTCGACACGACAAACACATAAGAAATGAACTTCGTTTGAATATCTCAATCGTTGCTTCTTATATTTCCGTTTTTTTTTTTTTTTTTACTTATGGCTTTACGCCTTGTTGACGTTATTGGAGGCGAGATGGGAGTGGGGGATAAGGAACGGGAAGTAATTCGGCCATGGCCTTTGAAGGAAGCATCTTGGTATTTGCCTGGTGTGATTTGCGGAAACGATGGGAAACCCAAATCTGGATGCTCGGAGAAGGATTCGAACTGGCGTCCTCCGGAATGCGAGGCCAGAGCGTTAACCGCTCACCCACCAGACTCTGTATTTCCATTCTCACATTCTCTTCATCTAATGTAATGTTTCTTTAATAGAATATGCTTATCGTTTTTTTTAATTAAACACCCACGTTCCGGAATACTTAAGAAAGCGTTTTAACTATTAGGGAGCGTCCATAAACCACGTAGCTCCACTTTGACCTTCTGTGAATCCCCCTCCCCCCACACACGTAGCTCGACGTAGCTTTGGCCTCTATTTCCTCCCCTCCTCCCCCATGTAGCACGTAGCTTTTTCCCCTATTGATTGCAGAAGACGTTTTGACTATCGTAAATTATATACGGAGATAATTAATTGAAGGAAATAATCATTCACATGCTGTTTTGTGATCTGTACCTCATTTTAACTGTGACAAATAATATAAATGAAAGGTTACGTGGCCTGGTTCAGAAACCCCCTCCCCCTCGTAGTCCAGCTTAGCTTCCCGGCCAAACACCCCCCCCTTCCCCCAGAACGAGCCACGTAGTTTATGGACTATCCACTATCACCTCTTATTAATTAACTTCCTGACACTCATCAGTTTCTATTTTCTTTCCGAAATAGCTACCACGCGCTAACTGGCTTCCTGCGCCTAAATAGTTACTTATTATTGCCGTTTATATTTTATTAATAGCAGTGGAACGAAGTTTAGCATCTGTACGAAATGCCTCCAGGTTTGAAATGTGTTATTCATTTCATTTTTATTAATTTATCATATGGATCTACCGCTCGTCGACAACTCTGTCATTGTAGCTGAGACAGAATTATGAGCAAGGAATAGTAAGAAAATCTGTCACGGCTTTTGTGAAGCAATTATTCCGACATACAACAGGACTGATTTCGTTCAACCACGGATCACCGAAAACCAAAGAATCGGAGCTGATTGTTCTAGAAAACGAAGGACGAATGCTACAGCTCACCCACCAGTCTCGGTGCCTGAACAAAACTCACCTCTTAAGCTACAGACACCATATTGTTTTAGTTGCATAAATCAAAAACAAGATATAAGTTTCTCCGTGCTTTTTGCACGAAAACCTTGGAACGGAAAAAAAACTCTGGAATTGATAGATATTAGCAGAAGGCGCCAAGATGCTTAAGATTAAGCAAGAAGAGAGCAGTACAGATATATTAGAACTCAGATAAGCAGGAAATGCAATAAATAAACTAAAAGTGGCTGCAAGAAAAGTGGGAATACGTAGAAAAGGAAATGGTCATAGATATAGTAAACGTGACTACGTCAGCTTTTTAGATTGATGGTTTTTGAAGCAGACATATTTCTTACATGGCTCACAATTCAACATATATCTTGCAGTTAACTAGTCGTTTTTGGTAAGTAGAACGTTCACCTGCAGTCAATTTTGGATTTTTCCGTAGCTCCCAAATTTTTTCGAGCTAACTTTTTTCAATCGTTTAGTCGACAACGCTTTGTATTTGCCATGGATTTCGTTTCAGTGTTGAACTTGATGTAGATTGCTGGTCGTTAGCAGCCCGGTTTGAATTTCATTCAGTTTCCCTGGTATTCTTTTCCAGCCAAATTCTCCTGCGCCTTTTTTTATTTTTTATCTTTACTTATGGACTTACGTCTGGTCGACGTCGAGGTCATTAGAGGCGAGAAACGATTGGGGTAAAGAACGGGAAGGAATTCGGCCATGGATTTTTGGAGGGAACTTGCCGGCATTCGCATGGAATGATTTAGGAAAACCACAGAAAACCCAAATCTGGATGCCGGGATGAGGATACAAACACGCGTCCTGCCGAATGCGAGGCCACCACGCTCGATGCCCGTTTTCTCTCTCTCATTCTGTAGTCTCTACTCCGCTTTGCATTCGACTTGCAACGTTCATTCTGTTAATATTTTCGGGATATTTAGACACTTTTTGTTTCCCATGTGGAGACAGTTTATATATTCATATATATATATTAATTTTAGGGGAGAGTACAATTTTGTAATAAAACCTAATTATGATGTTTAAATTCAACTGTAAGTTATTATAACGCTGTTATAGAGACAGAAGACCTCTTTCGTTGAACGTTCGGTACGTACTGAAGTCGTTAACTCAGTTGATGATGTCAGCAGCTAACTGAAGTAGTGGAGAAAACATTGCAAGTTACTTCAGATGCGGGCACAATTCCTCTACAAACTGACAAGTAAATCGTTAGATTTGATCGGTTGGTTTAGGACTTACAGCAATTTAAAAATGCTGTGGTTTCGTAAAGGTCAATTTTTTATAATGCACCCCAGTCACAAAAAGTTTAAGGTGTTCATAGTATTCACGGCAATAATGTGAATAGTCTTGTTCGATGTGGAGTATAATGTTGCATAGAGGAGAAGCCTGAGCGTGGTAGAAGCGACGCAGACGGATGCGCGGCGACTGCTGGGATAAGCGGGACGCGACGACGAACGAGGGCTGCCTACGCTCCAGACAGCTCGCATCAGTACGCCAGCTCGGAGGCGGCCTCAGACACTACAACAAACAGCCACGAAAACGCTTCAAATGCCAATGTACTGTAAAGTGGCAATCCTTTCTAACTCTGTAATACTGACTCTAGTTAGATTTACAGCACTTACATTCAAGAAATCATGTCTGCTGTATATTTTCTTTTATGCTTTCAATTTGAGAATGTGGCGCCGGCCTCGGTAGCGTAGGGGCTGGAGTGCTAGCTCCGCGTACCGAAGGTCGCCGGTTCGAGTCCGGCCGAGGGCATGGGTGTTTAGTGTTGTGTCTGCGAATGTCTTGTCCGTGTTGTAGTGTCCTTGTGTCAATACTTGATAGCAACAAATCACATTGAGTTGGCTGTATGGCCCAGTAGCCGAATGCCATTAAAAAAAAATGAGAATGTTTCTGTACCAGTATATATAATTTAATTGTGACCTTTACTCTTCCAATTTAATTAATTGTATTTATTCTTCTTCATTTCAGGTATCGTATCACTTCGATCGGTCCTCATTCACCATCTACACGTCCTATTCTGGGTTTACTACCATTGCTTTAAAATTAACTGAAAAGTAGTAGTGTAACAGTCCTCAAACCTAAAATTAAATGTAATTGTATTTTATAAAGTATTGGTGGTAAGCTAGAGTTTGGTTGAATATGACCTGGTGTGTTTTGCAATTTCCTGTCAATCAGTGTATATAGATTGTGTTTTAAGAAAAGAAATTATTTAAAGGCCATTTAATATGTTTAAAAACAGAATTGTGCAAGAGAATTGCTTAAATGTTCGTAATTACAAGTGTTAATGCAAGTTAAAATGTCTAAAGGACAATTTGCTACGGTTTAAAACGATTTCTGTGAATAATTTTGTGTTTAAGTATCTTTAATTTTCATTTCTGATCATTTTTTATTGATTGTAAATTATTTGGTATTAATTATGATTGTTTTCTAATATGTTTCAATTGTTTAAATGTTGTTGATGTTCGAAAAATGTCTGTCGGAATCTTTTGAAGTGTTCTAGAAATTTCGATCTATATATATCGATATATCTATATATATCTATCTATATAAAGAAATCAGCAGAAGGACAGTAGTAGTTTTTTACCAACTTAGTTTGCGACGGCCGGGAATTGTGTTGTCTATAGAAGAAGTGTTGTATGCTATCTCTGGATTATATGAATGCATGTAACAAATATCTTTGATGACGTGTTTAAGAAAATAAACTAGTTTAAATTGAAACGTATCGTGAACTACTTAACTATCGTATGTAATTAAAACCACGAAGAATCTATCAGTAGGATTCGTATTTCAATTCAGCATCAATGAAACTAACATATTTTTTAAATCTCACTAACTTTTCCAGTAAACTGCAACTCTTTTGCAAAAATCAACTCAAGTACTTTATTCAGAATTTAAAATTCAACAATTATCTGTTACTTTTCTTTTGTATTCCGTTCGATGCGTATATCTCCATTTAAATAAATTAATAACACTTTATACATACTACCATTATTTTTCATTGCCCTCGGGCTTATACTTTCAAATAAAAAAATCAATATTCCATTTGCTCTGGGACCGAAGGTTTCTCGCTGGTTTTTTTTTTTTAAATATATATACGATATCTTTGTTCCTATTTAATAACATATGTCATGAGTAAAAGTGGATGTTTTCTCGTCATTGTGGAGATAGGTAATATTATCTCGAATAACAAGCAGAATAAGTGTTTTTGAAACACTGCATTTCGGCGGTCATAGACTCTGCCGCCATTGTGAAATCACTTTACAAACGGACTCGCTAGGCTAATTACACCAGAGAATTTTATCTGTACGTCTTGAGTGTTTTCCATTGTTTCCAGTTTAATTACATTCACCGTTTAAGGCACAGTTTTTTCCTAGAGTTCGAGCGGTCTGGTGGTTCAGTGGTTAAAGCGTCTGACTGGCGATCAAGAGATCTCCAGTTCGAATCCCTGTATCGGCGGAGGTTTTCATAGGCACTTAACCCGACTTCCACCTCTGGCACAGCTTGCTGTGTGATGTGAAGTGCGCCAGAAGGCTTCCGTGTTTCGGATTCCACGTTGAACTACAGGTCCTCTATACCCGGTTGGACTACCGGGTTAGATTAAGGCGGCTATGACAGGGGCGCTATGTGCAGCCAATAGAATCCCTGTCACCAGGTCATTACGACCACACGGAATTGTTATTATATTAGAGTCTGTGCGAACTGCGACATGTACGATTAGTTTCTATAAGCTGCTGTTAACTCAAACAATTTTAGATATTAGGGAGCGTGCATGAACCACGTAGCTCCATTTTGGCCTCCTGTGAACCCCGCTTCCCCCACGTAGCCCAGCGTAGCCTTCCAGCCAACCCCTCCCCCCCTTCCCCCCGCGGACCGAGCCACGTAGTTTGTGCACGCTCCCTTACTTCAGAGTTCAGACCATCAACAGTTTATTTTGTTGTTGACCATTCTTTTGCTGAAACATTCATTTTGTATCTTTCAGCTTCGTTATTTGAAACAAATAAACGCCATAATATAAAATCACGTGAGATCTGCGTTTCTATTCTTTAATAACTAGGCAGAAGGGACGAAAGCAATCAACATTCTTTATTATGTGCACGTAATTATTAGAACTATAAATGTTAAATAAATTCACTGCTATCTTTAAAACACTACCCACCAAGGCGGATTGAGAATAGGTGATTATTTACTACAGTTAATAAGACATTTCACATACGGAATAATTGTTACAGACATTAACTTTAGGAAGTAAACAATAATTTCCAGTGGGTCCAGTTTAAAGGAAAGAGTTTTAGCTATCATTGAATGATCACTATCACAAGCAATACATGATCAACGATACATATCCTAAAATTTGATTTATAGCTGTACCGATACATTCCCCATACACTATTTCGGCCACCGATGTACATTCATTTTTGTTAATATTCGAGTAAGAACTTAAAAATTTCAGCGAGGTGTCCCCAAACACATGTAGTCAAGGTATCAAGACAAAATCTTTAACCATATTTAGATGCGTTGGTTACTATTACCGCAAAAGATTTGTTGATCTGCGTTCATCATCGTAATTCTTCTGAGGTCATACTGTTGTTTGCTTCAGTATTCGTAGTGTTCAAAATTATTAGTTACAGGGTTAAATGTTGATACAATTGACTATAGCAGCATTTGAGAAATTCTCTCTTCTGGTAAAGCCAAATGTTCCTGCTAGAAAATAATTTGAAGTTGAAGCATATCTAACAACGAAACTTTTTTTCTTCGGAGAACCGTTGGTAAAAGACAATTACATGCAAGGAACACTTTATTGTGTAAGCTATGTGGAAGTTATGTATTAGCAAAGCCAATAGTTATTTGAAAATAATGTATTCTATTTTAAGCTTTGGTAAAATAAATGTTCCAAGACATAAAATTTAAACAGCACAATAAGCGAAATACAAGAGTGAACAACACAATTTCTTTGCTCATTGATGTTGCAAACCTGCATAAACGCTCTGATAACCATATTTTTTATTTTTTTCGTTTTTCAGGGCGAGTGATATGTTTAAAGAAAGGCGAGACTCCATCGTATTCCACAGCAACACATGCAGACAACGACTAGCTTCTCTCACAGCACAAAGGACGTGTCCACGGAGAAGGTCCCTGGAAGAATGCAGCCAGCGTGAGAGCTTATGATTGTCGTCCCTATCTCTGCTACAAGGAGGACATTAATCTAGACAGAGACCTGTTCACAGCGTCTGAGTATGGTTACTGTCGGCACAATTGATTCAGTTCATTCATATTAAAGCTTTTCGATCCCTGCTGTGTTGTAAAATAAATTAAAATATTGTTAAATTGAAGAATATGGAATAAATATGCCATTATTTGTGACCAACGTAAGGCAAAATTAAAACCAATAAACTGACACAAAGAGAGGAAGAAGTTTTCAGTGAAAGGTATGTTTTGGAACCCTGACAGTGTCATTTTGGACGGCATTAATGCTGCCAAAAGATTACACGATGTATCTTTCGTACTACTGATCAGATTCGTAACACGGAATAGCACTACAAGATCTTCTTGAAAACATGACGATAACATTATGACTAACTGTTAAACAAGGGCTTAGTTGTTCGACATGGTTGCCAACCACGTATATATATATATATATATATATATATATGGAGGTATTATAATAATTACCAATCATCTATCAGCACTCAGCACTATTTAAGTAGATACTGTAACAGATGTGATCCGAACACATTTGATTTGCCGCGTTAAATATTCAGAAAATAAGAATATGTGAAATGGTTGGAGACAGAGGCAGTCCCAAATAAACAAACAACAGCTCTTAAAGGGGCTGCGTGTGGGTGCAATAACATTAGCGGGGCAGGCACACGGTAACCTTGAAGAGACGAACAGCAACTCCACATAATAAGTATTGTTGTTGTTGTTTTTGTTGCTTTAGGACGCGTCGACAGCGGGGTCATTAGCGCCCTATAATAAGTATTAATTAACTCGGGATTGTATTTGTAGATTACAGGAGATATTGGTTATACTAATGGGTTGTATCTAACTTGTTGTAAATATATAATAATATTATCAATTATATAGTAATATTGACATTACTAATAAGTGTATGTACTGTTCCACATCCCCGAGATTATTCTCACATGGGATCAAAGTGAACATATCTATCTATACCCACCTCAGCTGGGATACAATGCAGGTCGGACACAAGCGATCTGTGGCGAAATGTTCGTGTGTTCCCGTACAAATTCGCGAGTTTCCAAAAATGGCGAGTGGAGTGACTGACCAATGAACATAAAGCGTCTATATTTTGGTTCTAACAGAAGGGTTTTTTTGCATGTTCTGGAAAATCCGGCAAGCAGATTGGTGACGAGTAAAAGAGGAGTGGGGATTGTGGAACGACGTGCTCTGCACCCCGGGAAGAAGACATCTTGTGCCCGGGAGCTGAAGAGAACGAAGTGACCTGTCCGGACTAGTGATGGTGGTGGTTGTAGATAGTGACGATACAGTGTACCACGAATGGTGGTTCTCAAGACAACGTGGATCGTCTGGTGAGCTCAACGGCAACTTGCATTCTTCATGTTCCAGTATATTCCATACCCGAAAACGACCCACAGAGTGATCTGCAGAGATAGGGACTTATGTAATGAAACTTTTCTAGCCAGCAGAAAATTATACGGTGGGACAATTGGTTAATTCCGGAAATCCATAAGATTACTTTCTTTGTAATTCACATGTGCCAGATACATTTAATTGTAATTTTGTCTTGTTCAAATGTAAAAGGCAGTAATAAATTGTAACATTTTAACTTGTTAAATATTTATGTATATGTTATAAATAGGTAAAAGGAAAATTAACCCTGTTCATGCATTCCAAAATTAATTATAAAAGGCGCCCAAATTTAATTAAATTAATGAAATCAATCCTTAATTACCAAGGTCAGCCATTTCTACAACAACACGAAGAAATGTTAAGAATTAAAAATTGTGTACCTCGGCTATTCCAATTAATCAAAAAAACGTTAGTTTACACTATAACCACCGTATTTGATCCAACACAGGTTAGTTTGTTCCATTGACCAATAATGCTCCTACAGTAGTAATCACTTTGTTCGTTGTTTTTTCATCTACCAGATTGGCTAGTGTGTGGAGTTACAAATATATGGTGCATGTTTAACGTTCCACCGATACTATCTTTGCAAGTATTAGCATAATTTACTAGCAGAAAAATAGTACAGTTAAATAATATAGTGTTATGGAGTACTTATACTGTGGCAAAGCCACTGATGTCAACATTTCGTTGATCCTCTTGTACTTCCAGAAAATTTATGTGTCAGGATACTTACGAGTTGTACATTTAAGATACAACCGGCGTAAACGAATACGCTTCACAGATAACCTGGAATTCACATTTTCAATTTAACAGTAGTATTTCAGGAAACTCACAGTAGTTTTCTCTTATATCTTATCATTAAGATGAAATTTTCCTTAGTTAAGCATAACATATATATCAACATACTATTTAGTCAATAAATATACTTCTTTGCCTTCGAGTTATGATACGAAAAGAGTAGATAAACCTGTATTTTCAGACGGATTTATCAACTCTTGTGAATTACTTTTTGTTTAATTCCATCTGCCTGGTTCATTCTTGACTAAAAATTTTTATTTTTGGAAGTATAAAAATGCTACCTTTTGAGTTATTTGAAACATCATCATCATCCTCAACAGTTTCCAGCCACTGCCCGGGTCTGCTTCATTCACAAGCTTCTCCATTCCCTTCTTTCTTCCCACCATCTCTCCTTGTTCCAGTCTTCTCCTCTCTTCCATACACACTCGTCCATTCCTTTCAGACATCCATCTCTTGGTCGTTTACCATACATTTTAATTTCGTCTATTTTTCTTAGGATTCTCTGAGCCTCCTTTCTCTTTAGATGTTCATACTATCTCAATCTGGTCCTCTCTACCCTTTCCTGTTGGGGTTCCTACTTTCGCATTCGGGAGTGCGCGGGTTTGAATCCCCGTGCGGGCATCCAGATTTGGGTTTTCCAAGGTTTCCCCAAGTCACTCCAGGCGAATGCCGGGATGCTTCCTTCAAAAAGGCCATGGCCGAATTCCTTCATGTTCCTTGCCCCAATCCCATCCCGCCTCTAATGACCTCACTGTCAACGAGGCGTAAAACCCAAGCAGAAAAATATCCTACTTTATGGTACATCTGATCACTTCATTCCTTATCCTGTCCATTTTAGTAACTCCCATTCTATCTCTTAAAAATATTTAAATAACACTAATATTTTCGTATGGCTTTATTGGTCGGGATCGTCAGAGTTTCGCTCTGTCGTAACCATCTTAACCTACCGCGGTAATCCTACCAGTAAACTGCGCCAGAGGTGAAGGCCGTGTTAAGGACCTATGAAAATCTCCACTGAGGACCTTTCGATCAGTCAGTTGCCTAACAACTGAGCAAGCAGACAGCTCACTTATTTAAATGAAATTTTGAAACTGTGACCTCATTCTGCTCTGTCTTCAGTGAATCTTCTTCCATTCCACCTTTTCCCAACATTAGGGGTCGGTCTACAGTGTCATCTTCTTTTAGTCCTAAATTTATGAGGTCCTTCTCATGGAGGAAGGAAATATATGGAGGAGAAGTGACGTTAAATTGGTGAAGCAGGCTCGCGCATGCCCAGTGGCGGCAGTGGCGATATTGCGCTTCCAAACAATTGCGATGTTCCCAGTATATCCCGAAAACTAAGCAAGATATCGAAAAATTTTATTCTTTATTTTCGATTTGTCTCGTCATGTTACATAAGAATCGATCATTAAATTTGACTTTTGCGAAATTTTTCTTCTCCATTTCAACTCAAGACACCTCACTTTTGATACAGTATATCTCTAGAACTAGGTGAGATATCGAAAAATTTTATTCTTTATTTTTCATTTGTCTCGTCTTTTTAAATAAGAATCCATCATCAAATTTGACTTTGACCAATTTTTTCTTCTGAATTTCAACCAAAACCATTTCACATTTGGGACAGAATATCTCGAAAACTAAGCATGATATCAAAAAAATTTATTCTTCATTTTTCATTTGTCATATCGAGTTACATAATAATCCATCACCAGATTGCGGCGTCACCTTTATCCTAGAGTCCCCTTGAGGTTTTTGTACATATTCCCCGTGTCTGTATGGAAGCGACCATGCTCCCTCCAATCCGGCCAGCCCCCCACTCCTCCTCCACCCTGCTTCACTTCAATGCGTGGTGAAGGTCTCTTGCGTCATCTCCATATATTTCCTTCCTCCATGGTCCTTCTTAACTACTTCCTTCCCTTATCCTTGGTCAACCACTGTATCTACAGGGTGTCCCAGAATTATCTTTACAACTTTAACATTGAATAAATTATGTTTGGAACGAGATATCACAATGCAGTTTTTTGCATGTTACAGAGTATCTCTCAAAGTTTTTTTCTGTTTCATTTCGGGTGCGGTTTGCTGACAAGTAGGTAGTTACATCACATTTATTTAAAATGTACACCCCGCAGGAAAAAGCTCAGTGTGTTTCCGACAGTCAGCTTCCAGCAGGATGGTGCACCTCCGCATTGGGCTCATGATGTCCGTGATTTTCTAGATAAACAATTTCCTGGTCGGTGGATAGGAAGAGGGGGTCCAATTGACTGACCGCCTCGTTCGCCTGACATAACCCCCTTTGATTTCTTTCTTTGGGGATACGTAAAAGACATCGTGTATCAAACCCCGGTTAGAAATTTGACTAATCTCAGGCAGAGGATTTCTGCAGCAATTACGACAGTTGATCAAGGGATGCTCCAAAGAACTTGGCAAGAAATTGAATATCGCTATGATATTGTACGGGCAACAAATGGTGCACACGTTGAAATGTTCTAGAGACAGAAGCAAAACTTTGAGAGATACTCTTCAAAGTGCAAATACCTCCATTGTGATATCTCGTTCCAAACATAATTTATTCAATGTCAAAATTGTAAAGATAATTCTGGGACACCCTGTATTTTCTTCCAAAGACATCCCCCCTGCTTTCTTTATCGGTTCTTTCTCACCTCTTCTCCTGACATGACCGTACCACCTTAATATCCCCTTTCTAATTACTTCACCAATACTAGCCATTCCAGCTATTTTTCTTATCTCTTCATTTCGAAGTCTGTCCCTCACAGAAATACCCAATAGCCACCTTAGCATCTTCATTTCTGTGTCCTCTCCAGAAGGGCTTCCTTTGTACTACTACGTAAAGCCCATGTTTCTGACCCATATGCTATATTTAAAATAAGTGTGTTAAGTGCTAACAATGAGCAGTAATTAATATCTGCATCTTTATTTAGTCGTACCGATGGCTACTGACCAGCTCCGGTGCCGTATCCTTCTCTTATAGCGTTGGCTTTCCCTCTGATGACGGTGTATTTCACAGAGACAGCGGCCTTTGTCTTAATTAGGCCTGGAAACCGGCCCTGGAGGAACTTTGGATAGAGCCTCGTGCTTGCGTGATCGTTGGCAGCCCCTGAACGCGGGTATAAGACAGAACGACGTGCTAGATATGGTGAACGTGATGTTAACCCATGGCCAGCAGCGGGAGAGCTAAAACTACGAAAAGAGATGCGGTACTGGAGGTAACTCAGAATCTGTCGGTCCGTCGACCAGTGAAGATGGATCTAATGTTATATGTGTTGAGATTTTAGCACAACGACATTTCTCTTTCTACCCCAAATTTTAGATAACTATTTGACGCCATAAGAGTTTTACTGTAGATGACCAAAAGAAAAAACGCAATCTAAGATCAAAAAATTTCATTTTTAAGTATTTATTCTATTTATTTGCTACCTTTAGTTCTTCAAATCATTTTCAACTAGTACAAGCCCGTGATGGTGTTTTTGGTGCGGTCACGAGTCTAGAATAGTTCCGATTTTTAGGGGATCTGGCTAAAATGCGAAGTTAACCTGTGTTTCATCTAATGGTTGCTCTGAACACGCACCCAACGTAAACATGTAAGAAAACGAAATTAAAAACCATCAATGTTTTTACTTTTAACAGACTTAAGTCTGGTGTCTAACGTAAATACCTACATACCTAACGATTGCCAGGCAGCGTGACGTTAGTCATTGAAAAATGACAACGAAGGTAAAGATTCCATTGAATCTTAAAGTACAATTTTAATCCACGTTTATTTAGGTGCAAAGATGAACCATATATTTTAACTGAATTGGCAAATTTAATTTAAAATCAGACTATAAGACCCGTGCGAAAATTTTGCGAATTCGATGAATTGTAAGGTTGGTGATTTTTAATAGGATAAAAAAAGAATCGTCTCATTTGTAGCAATTCTTTATTTATTTAGTGTAATAGGTACGTAACAAAAGTCAACGCCAGTGAAGCAGTTTATTAATATCTCTGTGATGTATGCTGCTGCTATCTAGCGGTTTGGATCTGAACTGTGTCAAACGCGTGACTTTCACAGTTTAACAGTTATTACTTTTTCCATCAAGGGACAAATTCCAAAAAATTTCATTCTTAACTTATAATGTTGTTCAAGTGGAGACCTTAATCATTAAAATGATACCTCATTTATCGATTTCGGCTACGTATCAAGGGAAATAAAAGGATAAAAACTAAAATATGATGTGCCCAAAGCGAAGATTTTAACCTTTAAAATGATACCTCATTTATCTATTTCGGTTAGATAACAAGGAAGAAGAATACCTCGTGACAAAAAAAAAAAAAAAAATACATTATGGAATAATGATAGTTTTGCCCTATAAGGGTCAAATTCCTGTCTTAAAATATGTTGTGACCAAAGCGAAGTTCTTAATCATTAAAATGATACCTCATTTACATATGTCGGTTAGATATTTAAGGAGATAAATGGCTTGTGACACAAAAATGCATTGTTGAAATGTTGGTAATTTTGCCCTTTAAGGTTCGAATTTCGAAAAATTGCTTTCTTAATATATGACGTCACCAAAGCTTAGACCTTAATCTTTAAAATGGTTTTTTATTTATCGATTTTCGTGGCAAAAAAAAAAAAAACACACATTTTATAAATATCGATTTTTTTCCATTTAAGTGTAGGATTTGGAAAAATTATTTTCTTTAAATATGACATAACCAAAATAGGTCTCTTACTATTTAAAATGATACCTCACTTATCGATTTCGGTTAGGTATAAAGGGAGATAATGCCTTCTGACAAAAAAAAATAAAAAGAAACTTACGAAAACAACATAATGGACATATACTGACACTTACGTTCGCTTGCTGATAATTTGCGAGCGAAAGCCGGTTCTTGCCATCACAGTTCTCCAACCAATAATTATCGAGATCAGTGAGCTTACTAAATTATAGGTAATTCAGAAAAAAAAAATCAATTTAAATTAAATTTTTATTAACTTAAAGCTGCTGACAACGAGAAATTTCATAACAATTAACTGATCCATTGCTATTGTAGATATCGGTAAAAAATCATTCGGATGGTTAGCGTTCGATTTTTGAGAAAAATTTTGTATTTGCTTTTGTTCTTTGGGTGGTTGCTTAGTAAAATTTTTGCTTTTGGGCGTTAGCTAAAATTACAATTCATTACTTCAATTTTTTAGTAGTTTCGGGAGAAAAGGTTTCCACTTATTCGAAAAGTTACAAGGAATTTCCGGATATAAGTGAGTAAAAATAAAATCATGATATGGCATTGTCTGCTGGGAGATCCCGAGGGATTGTTCGGCCGCCAAGTGGCAGAGTTTTCGATTCGCTCTGCAATGCGTGTCGGATGTAGGGGACCTACAGTTTAACGTTGAATCCGCGTTCTGGCGTACTTCACATTATACAGCAAGCTGTACAGAGGTGGAGGTATAGATAAGAACCTTTGAAAATCCCACTGGAGACCAGGATTCGAACCAGGGGTCTTTAATTTCTAGTCAGACGCCTTAACTACGGTGCCTTCAGACCGGTCGCTGCAGTTGCCGTAACAGTTATCCATATGTGTTGCTTGGTGACATTCAAATGTCGATTGTGAATTTATAAAAAGGTTTTGATATCACGAACCATCCTTTTGTTTCATTAGTTTCATGCGTGTAAAGTGTATATTTGTTTAAAAAGGCTTACGAGAGATTACTCGATTTATAACATCAGATTATATTAATTGATTGCAATGTAAAATATTTTAAATGTGTAATGAGTGACCGTGGATCTGCTGATTGCTTTTAATTAACAGTAATTTATTTAATGACAGTAATTGAAGTCGCCACCAGCAACTACCAAATTTCGGTACACTTTTCAGTATCTGTAACGCTTTATTGAACTCATAGGTATCTTCATACTTTTAAATTATTTCTTTTAATGTTTAATGTCATTACCATTTCGATCGGAATTAATATACTTACTCATTCGCTGTCACAGTTTTCAAACAGTCCACCAAGAAAATCTCACACACACAAACGTTGTAATAAATTTTGAACTTAAAATTTTAACAGCAATTTATTAGTACGTTGGTTATGTTGGAGAGGTTTTGGCAATTATTCGCGTAATCGACGTATTTTAAAAAAGATTAATCAACTTAATAAGATAGTTATTTATTTAGGAAAGTATCTTATGTCATTGAGCTATTTAACTGTTGGAGGCTAATACCACCTGTAGTCTTTGAATTATTAATCAACCCGCAACCGATAATACCGGTTCCTGGCCGCGAGCCACACGATCTTCTATCATCTCAGTAGTAAAAGACTTAAGTATTTATGATACGTTAATCTTTCAACTTTGTTAGTAAATTTAACTTTTGCTCTGTCATGGAAGAGATAAATATAATCGGATGACCGTGTTTACGTTTATACGTTTCTATATAAGACTAACTTCATTCTTAAATCACATTTAGGTTTCTGTTTACGTTTTGATAAGATGTTTATTACTCAAATATATCGCTGTATTACTGGAGAACCACCAGTGTGGTTCAGTCCACTGAGGAGCCGCACACTGGCATGGGAGATACAACGGGACGGTGCACGAGTCCAGATCCCCGCGTTATGGCTGTCCTGATCGCGGTTTTTAGTCGGTGTTCCGCAGCCGTCAAGGGGAATGCCGGGACGGATCCCATCTCCGCCTCACACACGTTTTACAAACAGAAGATACGCTGATTATACACAGAAAATAGTTCCATGATTCGCAGACATGACAACACTTCACTTTCCGCATTAGTACATAGTATGACCTGGCAGTAGGTACAAAGTGCTTTGTGTCAGCCAGGGCATGAACATAGTGAAACATCCGCGACAATCACCGACAGGGACTACTACGCCCATATGTCACCAGGACATACAAGCTCCACAGAGCCAGCTCCTGTCTTCTCCGGCAGAAGATAGCGTAACCTCACTCACTGTCTGACAGTCACCCACGCAGGCTTCTCCAGAGAACTCTTCGTGGACTTCATGGTCATCACCAAGATCACTACTCGAAGAAAATAGCGACTTCGAAGACGAATTTCCAGTCGTCAGAAAAGACACAGCTCACTATCTCCCTACCCGAGTCTCAATCACGAGGATTGAAAAGTACCACCGAGAGAAGGAAGGGCCATCGGAGGTGCAGCTTCGACTCAGGTTGCGTAACCTCATATTCGCCTGGGATCTTCCAGTGCAAAGCTTCAAGAACTTGCGCAGAACCCTGTGCAATCCAAAAGTTCTCCCATTTCGCCAAACCAATCACTGAAGAAGGGAAAGACTGGTCAAAACATGTTCCTTGTTCCTTTCCCAAGCGCCTTCTCTGAAGACTTCAGTGAGGAGGAGTACCAAGCGAACATCCACCGAACCTCTGTTTCCCACAGAAGAACCAAGCTCCATTTCAGAAGAGAACTCACCCACGCCTAGGTTCGAGGAAGAGCTGCATACCAAAGAACACTGGTCACCTAACTACTCTTCAGGAAGTCTTGGACCAACTGACAACTGTGACTTTACTGGAGCACTATAGCAAAATCACGGAGGTGCTGCGCCTAGCTGCAGCCCTCCCTGATAAACTCCGGTTGACCCTGACAAGACTTCTCCAAGTGTGCACCAGCCAGTCGGATTTCGAGGTAACCATGGAGCGTCTCGAAAGCAAGCAGCCCCACCCCATCTGTACACACACAGAAGTACCTGAAGAACGTCACACAGAAGTACCTGAAGAACCTATAGCCTCGCATCTGGATACAATACCTGTTCCTGATACAAGATGCCTCTGGACGGATCCACCAGTGAAACAACCACTGGCAGCAAGACCTACGCCAACCAGAGAAAGATCCAAGAACCGTATTGACCGAGCCCCAAAAGAAGCTTCAAGAAAGAAGAAAATAGTCACGCAGTGCTACCGCTGCCAAGGTTTTCGACACGTAGCTCAGGACTGCAAATCTAAGGTGCGATGTGTCCGGTGCGGTGAGGAGCACAGCGTCTAAATCTGCACGCGTTCACGTGAAGATACACCGACCTGTGCTAACTGAGGCGGCGACCACGCCGCTTGCTATGGTGCCTGCCCTGTTAGAAAGAAGATCGAGTCTTCGTTCAATAGGTATCATCCTCCTACCACAAACAATCGCCCAGCGGAAGAAAAGAAACACCATTGGAAACGAACACCGGATCATCCATGCCACATAGTCCACCCGAAACATCAGGCATCTATTGCACCCTAGTAACCTCAGGACAGGTTTAACAGCAAAGCGATTATAAACTCAACGATGATGCAGAAATGACTGCCGAAAGGAACTGCGCCGTGATCAGTTGAGCAACATCGTCCAACTTCTGACGCAGCTGATCTCGAAGTTGACATCTTGCAGCTAATTAGAGCATCACCACAAACTCAGTTGAGGCACTGACCATTTCTGCAGAAAAGTGGCGTCAAACTCCATACCTTGAAGATACTAGAAGAACAGCCAAATTGATGACACACCTAGAGTGAAGATATGCCACATCGTAATGACCTTGGAGTAAATGTCCGCCGACAAAAATTCCAATAAACTCTGCTCAATGGAGCAGATACTTTCCTGTGGATGCTAGGGCATGCGGCCTTAAAATCAGAGCTCCAAATTTGATCATGCCAACGATGCATAAAACTCATTAAAGGAAGCTGAGCCAAAAAATGTTGGAAAATAATGATGAAGGAAATGAATTAATGCCTTTTCGCGAGTTACATTGGCAGTGACTTCATTTGGCAGTGCAACGAAAATACTTAACAGAAGTACGTTATCAAGCAGTCAAAGATGCTGCATCATTAATGGAGGGACTACTATAAATGGAATCCTACACGTTACAAGAAAAATAATTTAGTAATGCAGCTGTTTGAATTTGCATTATTTACCAGTTCAGCATGTGCAAGTAATTGACTGTGTAAATAACTTTTACCGTTGCAAATTAGGGAGCGTCCATAAACCATTTTGGACTCCTCCCCCACGTAGCCCTACGTGGGATTTACATCTACCCTCCGCCCCCCCCCCCCCCCACGTAGCACGTAGCTCTTATCCCTTTTGATTCCAGAAGACATTTTGTAGTGTTTTCGCCATTCATACTACTGTAAATTACATACGGAGATAATTAACTGAGGGAAATAAATATTCACAAGCTGTTGCGTGTTCTGTTCCTCATTTTAAATGTGAAAAATGTTCTGAAAGGAAAGCTACTTGGCCTGGCTCGGAAACCCCCCCCCCCTCTCCCGTCACGTAGCCCAGCGTAGCCTTCCAGCCTACCCCTCCCCCGGACCGAGCCACGTAGTTTGCGCACGCTCCCTTAATGTCTGGTGGCTCAGTGGTTAAGGCGTTTGACAGGTTATCTAAAGTTGCCAGATTCGAATCCCTGTCTCGGCGGTGATTTTCATAGCGCTAAACCTCTGGCACAGGTTGATGTGTAATGTGAAGTACGGCAGAACGCTTCCGTGGTTCGGATTCCACGTTAAACTGTAGGTCTCCTGTACCCGGGCTAGGTTAAGGCGGTTACGAAAGGGACGGAATTGGCAACCAATAGAAACCCTGTCACCAGGTCATTACGACCACAGGAAATTATTATTTATAACTGAAATCCAAAAATTGAACTCGAAGTTTGTTAAAGCACATTGATCGTCATTACCTGTAGATAATCGCATAGGAAGAGGTCAACACATTGTACTGCGAACGCTTCCGTATAAGATCATGAAGTCTGGTGGTGTAGTATATGAAGTTCCAGGTATTAATCATGCTACATTGAATAAGGAGAAAAGTCCGCCTCTAATGACCTCGGCGTCAACCAGGCGTAAAGCCAGTTGCCAGAAGGCGAAAACTGCGGGGTGGGGGGGGGGGGGGGAGGGGGATGAGAAAGTACGGAACGACTGCGGGAGTGGAGATCTCGGAAATAATAATAATGAACCAACATTAAGTGCTAGTGTACTGAACGTGGAAGAAGGCTCCCATGAAGTTGTTATACACGATCATGAATTTCGTATGTTGAGTTTCAAGTCCCCATCATTTGTTCAAGCGAGGTATAAGAGACGACGTAGATTACCGTAGGTTATCGATAGCTAACGAAGCTTCAAGACGTTCTATGGATGCTCAAGTACATATTTGTGGACCAAACTAGCATCTTATTGTGAGGAAATGAAAGTTGAAAGCACAATTCAGTTCATCAAGGTCTCTGTTGGCTTGGCAGTTAAAGTTTTCCACTGGTACTTCAGAGGTCCACGGCTCGAATTCCGATCTGAGACAGAATTTTTGAGGTTCGTCTTTGTAGTTCGTTGAAAAGCTCCATGGTACGGACTTCACATAAAACAGGAAGTACCTTTAATCCGGAAGGTCTATCGGGATACGTTAAAGTAACCAGGAAAGAGGCGGTTTGCACGGCAAATTGAAACTCTGTCACTTAGAAAGTAGATTTATCCTTTGTGATATCACGGCCAATAATGCCATTTCCTATATTTTAGCATTTATATTGGATGGTGTAGTGTTGTGAAATATGATTTAGATAAAACCGCTACTATTTTAAATAGGAACTTCATCATATACTCTGTTTCAAAGCAATCACAGCCTTTAATCTGCCTGCCCGCCAAGTAGAGTCAACGGCGGCACTGCCTATCCTTTCCTTGAAGCCATTTCGGGCTATTTATTTCTTTGGTCTTGGTGAGGCTGCATACCTCAGATTTCTATTATACATAGATAATAGCAATCTGTTCTTAGTTTTGATGTCATTTATATGCAAATTTCACGGTTTCCGTCACTTACTGACTGATGATCATCAAAACTCTTAGGTACTTTCCCTAGTCGCAGAAAACTGAAATTTGGTACTGAGATAAAGTTTTACCCCCAGATTATAAGAAAAGTCTAAAATTCGAAAATTATCATAAACATACGCCTTAATGTACCTTACACCTGAAAATGCTTGCTGCCCTAATAATTTTATATTCCTCAGATTTTTACCATAGATGCATTTAACTAATGAGTTAAATTTTACTTCCTTTTTTTCCTTACTTTGGATTTTTTTTCCTTTTTTTTACGACTGGGAAAACCCGTCATCTAAATTCCGCTGTACTTCCCGTGGACGTAGAAACAGGTGATTTGGTAAACATATGATTTCATCTCCAAAAAATCCAATATTGGTGATTATCCCCGTATAGAAATTCTACGTGACAAATAACGATTAAATATTCAAAACTACAGTCGATGCAATATTATCAAAATACAATTGGCAGACTTTTTTTTTATGACCATATACCGACTGTTTGGTTTTCTGAGTAAAAGCAAATGGAAACTTAATGAAATAGAATTTTTACATAAAAAGTATCTTATTCAAAATATTAGACCTTTCCTCAATTTCTAGCTTTTTACAACATTTACGGGGATATAAACAAGTTTATCTTCTACATTGTGGTGTGAAGAACGCACACTTTTATTATTATTATTTTTATATGTAATCGTTTTGATAGACTGAGTCGCAGGCTGAATGACTGACAACGTACTCACTTGTACTGTATATAGCTCAGCTTGTGCGTTTGCAGTTGAACTAACAGGACTTGAGACGCCGAGCCCCGGCAGGAATCTGGAATCCAGGAGGAGTGAGTCGGTGTCGAAGGCCGGCGGATCCGTTTCGCCATGTGTTGGCGAGTCCTTCTTCTGTCGGCAGTAAAGCTGCCGCAGACGGCCGCCTATGTAATTATTGCCGGAGCGTGCCTGCGCACGCCTACCTTAATGGCATTCATAATTAGAGGACCAGGCCCACGCCACACCGCGCAGTGCGTCGACGGCTTGGTTTTCGCCGCCAACGAGTTCTAATGAACGGCCAATCACAGGGCGGCAGCATCTCCATCCGTCCCCGCTAGATGTCTCTGCAACTCCATTTGTCTTCCGAACCATGTTTGACGTCTTTTCTTCCTTCACAAGTAAATAAAGTTTATAATAAATTGTTTTTCTAAAAGGCACATTCAGGGTGTTACAAAAAGGTACGGCCAAACTTTCAGGAAACATTCCTCACACACAAAGAAAATATGTTATGTGGACATGTGTCCGGAAACGCTTACTTTCCATGTTAGAGCTCATTTTATTAATTCTCTTCAAATCACATTAAACATGGAATGGAAACACGCAGCAACAGAACGTACCAGCGTGACTTCAAACACTTTGTTACAGGAAATGTTCAAAATGTCCTCCGTTAGCGAGGATACATGCATCCACCCTCCGTCGCATGGAATCCCTGATGCGCTGATGCAGCCCTGGAGAATGGCGTATTGTATCACAGCCATCCACAATATGAGCTCTAACATGGAAAGTAAGCGTTTCCGGACACATGTCCACATAACATATTTTCTTTGTTTGTGTGTGAGGAATGTTTCCTGAAAGTTTGGCCGTACCTTTTTGTAACACCCTGTATACAAAAGTGTTTTCTAAATATCAGTCATCAGGAATGAATATCTATAAAACGAAACCCGTGTCTATATGTTCCAGAAAAACTGCGCAGCAGATTTCGATAGGGTTTTCACCGTGTTAAAGCTTATGATCAGACTTGAATTGTTTGGTATATGTGATGTTTCAACGATACTTGATGTCAGAGCAGTAAATGTCTGAATCAATCGCCAGAAAAACCAAAGATGTTCACCAACCATATGTCGCATACTTCGTAAAAATTATACTCCTACTTTCGGTTTCTTCCTTAAATTTCGGTTATTTAGTCTTTAAACCCCATAGATACCCCGTATTGAATGCGAATGGCACCCGAGGAAACTATGTAAATTAATGTTAATAATGTAATGGGAAAAAAACTGAATAGCTGCTTCGCTTCTTGAAGCTACGATCTCAGGCCGCACAGCTAGTCTCTGACGTTTGGAAGTGAAATTATATTCCCTGTTCATAGTGACTAATACATATCTGATGGATTTTAACATGAAAGCGAACTGTTTAAAGCTTTTCTTGTTGGCATTAAAATCGGTTTAGTTGAATACTTCTGGGTACTTATTACTCAACTGAAGCTTTTTTATATATAGTACTGCAGATCTCGACACATTCTGGATTCTATATGTGCTAGTTTCTTCTTCAATATAACATCTATTAATTTTACAAATAATTATGTTATTCAGTAATCCTTTTTCGATATTTTTATAATTTCTTGTTGAACGATTTTGTCTCTTCCGGAAAAATTCATTGTTCTTGTTGCTGCAAAAATGGTTGGGGTTATTTTGATGAAATTTTGTACACATGTTTCTGACTGGGCAACTAAAAGTATTGTAGGAATAAATAATTCCAAATACATCTCATTTGGGCTTCATCGAGGGTTAATTGTTCAAATACATGTAGCAAAAGGAGCGGTTGGCATGAAATTTGATTCACAGGTGCAAAAAATTAAAACCTGTTATTAACTTCAAAATTTTTTGGCAAAATAGTCTGGCCTAATTTGAAAACTATTGAATAGATTTCGACTAGATTTTCACATGTAGGATAATCCCTACAGATCCTAAAATCTGGTCTTAACAATGGTGATGACCCCTACTCCCTCCATTTTGATACATTCTGTTTTCCTTTGCAGACAAGTAGCTGGTGTTTACCTATATGCACAGTGGCTGTATCAAGAGTAAAAAAAAATGTTCATGTAAAATAGATTTTGGCGTGAAGGGTGAACCATCGTAACTTTTTCTCGGGTACTAAATAAAAAATAAAAATCAAGAAAAATGTTAATGGTAACTTTGTGGCAGAATTGGGTAAATAAGTGACTTTTTAGAGCTCACCTCCAAACGAAGTTTCAGGTCAGATGAAATGCAATTCCCTGTTACGTGAGTGGCTGAGCTCTAAACATGATCAGATAGAATCACGGGTTGGAGAGAGTCACTGTGGTGAATGATTTGTTTCTAAACGAAATACTTGAAGAAAATAATTGTTTGAGTGGAGGATTTTTGGCTGTGTAGTAGCTAATGCATCCACCTTCGTGTTGCTGCGCCCAGCTCAGTCGAGGCTGTGTGGGAATTAAGATATTGAAGAAAAAGAATGGCGTAATGGAGCAAGATAGATGCGCTGCGAAACAGTTTTCAAAATTATAGTCTTACCACTCACCTGCGTACGATAGGTTTCTTATGATCACGATAAATCGTTTACTAATCATCCAATTTAAACCAGAATACGAATTCAGTTGCTCAGTTAATAGCCTCTACCTAATTATATTTCCATTTTTCTTCGTTATGTTTTAAGATCTTTAATTCAGTATATCTGCCGAAGATAATTCTCCGCGAATCAACGTTCAAATAGATTGCGGCACTATTATTGTTTCTGATACGCTCCACGTAGTTAGCTGGTTCAGGCATTTAAGCTGAGAGAAATTTTCGCGATTGGGGATTGGAGAGATAATGATGCCTGATTCCCAGCCATCTGATTGTTTTTCAAGGTCCTGGGTTAAATCCTAAATTTTTCCGCTCTGCGTGTGATACTATAAAATGCTGTTAATAGCAATTATTCCTTCTGATAGAGAAATCAGACTTGTTGTTTCACCTTTCGGAAGAGTAGACATGAATAGATTAATACAAGGGTTCACTTATCCTTCCTTTATTTTCATGTACACAAAATTTAACAACAGGCACCCTCATACATGCAACATCATTTCCCACACACGAAGGAATGGAAATGACTTCCATATATGGCCTATAGAAGTCCCAATATGCTCCAGAACATATCACCATACTTAACAGCTATTAAAATTGTTTTTACTATTACTGGGATAGAATGTGACCTGCTTTTAAAACTCTGTGTTACACGTTTTTAAACAGACAAGAGTCAGATATATATATATATATATAAAATCACGAACAGGAAACAATTGTATGCTGTCATTTAATACTAATCGATTTTCCTAACCTCGTGAATTTCAATACAGTGATCCTAATTTCTTAACAATTTGACCCGCCATACTGGACTCGATAGAACGGACTCAAACTTCATAATTGACGTACTGCTCATTATGATTACGATCTTTTTCTTATCATGTAGGCAATTTCTGGGAAGGTTCTGAATTTATGCCTCAGATTCTACACACTTCGCACAAGAAAACTGGTACTCCTTCATTCAATTTTTTTAACGTAATTTAGCTCCTCCGGCCATACAGGGATTTAAGTTTACATTTCTCTCTATTCTAAATAATCACATTTATCGTTTCACCACTAACGTTATTGCTGTGCACGATGGGAGCAAGATAGTAGGAATTTAAATCACCCATTCTTACGGCCCGACTTGAACTCCTGATTCTAGCAGTGTCTACCAGGGGTGGCCAACCCGTTGAATATTTTTGCGGCCCGCGACATTCGTCACACTTTTACAAAATATATTTATTTTATAATTGCCAAAGTAATTTATCGTATGATTATTTAACAAGGTACACAATAGGAAATGTACATATCACAAGCTTGTACAATTTCATATCTCTAGACATAATGTTTTAATCCAATCAACTGCACTGATCGACGCATCATGTATTTCCGCCATTGTTCCCTTGTAGGCCCGAAGAGGACAGTCAGAAACGATGTGATTGATTGTCTGTAAGGTGGCTCCACAGTCACAATTTTCAGAATCTACCCAGCCCCATTTGTATAATAAGTAGGTGCATCTGCCTTGTCCTGTTCGAATCCGATTGATGATTCTCCACTGCCGCCTGGAGACACTGTAACCTTACTGAGGGGTCCTCAACTAGATTTTTATTGGATACTGATGAATGAAAACCAATGTATTAAAAATTACATTATTTGTGCATCCATATTTTCAAATTTATTTCATTTATATTTATATATTTTTATGTAACATTTTTAGTGTTATATATTTCTTTAAAATTTAGTATCATTATTATTATATTATCTGTGTTTACATGTAAGAATAATAGTACACACAATAATAATAACTCATTATGTTTCAATTTTTCACTCCAAAAAAATGTCTGTAGTTGGTCTAAATCTAATATAGGGATATATAATTTTATATGCGGCCCGCGGAGTAATGACGCATTTCCAAAGTAGGCCGCAACATTATTTGGGTTGTTCACCCCTGACTCTAACCCCTGTGCTGTATGATATATGTGTTTTTTGTTTCTGAATTGTGTAGCTTATGAGGAGAAGATTTGGGACCGTAGCAGCATTTGCCTAAAAGATTTTCGAAAACGCCTAAATCCTCAACCAGGACGACTAATACGCAGTGTGCTACCCTGGCGGGTAACAAAGAGCATACATTAATTACATCTTTAAAACTGATCGGATGAGCTATCTAGTACTGATACTGTTTTTGCATATTGACAGTGATCGGTTGAAACTAAAAATATAAAGCACAAAATTTGTTTTGGAGAGACTCGGTGCTTCTTGTCTCTGGAGGCTGTTTGCCGAAATTACCGCATGATGCAGTCAGTATCTGATATGATGAAGGAGCCGGGTGGGGAGTTATTGGAAGACAGAAAACGGGTGAAAAGAGTGTTTGGTTTCTTCAAGACTTATAATAGCGATAATGCATGGAAGGATATTAGTAGAAGGATTAGGAGTTTTACTTGGAGGGGAAGAGATTTAATTTAATTTAATTGCAATGGAGCACAGGCTCCGGTGGCAATTTCCCTACACACCCATCTTCCCCCTATCCTGCACCCACCTACATTTGCCCTCTACAAATTTTATCTTTAAATTCCTTCAAAGTTTTCGGTAAATTATTCATCATTTCTCTTGGTAACTCATTCCAATCCCTGACACGAGATGACCATGAACATAAGAAAACAATTGAAATCAGGCGAAAGGGAGTGTAAAAATTTTCTTTAGTCAATAAGGGAGTCAGATATTGAATAAATTAAGAAGGGAAATAATGACAATTTACCAAAAACACGGAAGGAGTTTAATGTTGCAATTCGTAAAGGGGAGGCGTAGGTATGCAAATAATAAAGAAAATAAGGGACGTTGCCACCGGAGCGTTTGTGTTCCGTCACAACTGAATTTAAATTTAAAAAAATATGTAAAGCAACATAGCATGAAGTGACGGGCAAGCCACGTCGACACAGACATACTTGAGGTTATTTGTTGACTCGATTCATGTCTTAATAAAGCTAATTACGGTTTAATGTAAGCTTTTACAAAAGTTTATGATACGGATGTGAATGTTCCGTGTCAGAACGTACTCTAATCTTTGCTTGTCCTTTGTAAACGATTACGGCTAAGCAATTTGTCCGACCAAAGCCGTCGTCACCAAGTTAATAAATATTCATAATGCAGGTACTAATGAACATTACGTGCCGCGGCAACGTTCGTTTGCTTCTTTACTGCTGCCTGATTTAAAAGGAAATATGCTCTTGTACCTAGTTATATTTTTCTGTGAGCTTAAATGGAGACGTATGGTGCTTGAAGTAGTAACTGTGTGAGTCAACAGGAATGTCTTTGCCTATACATGTTTTTTGGGGGGGGGTATATCTTTTCAACAAAATAATTATTGCCTGTCAGAAAAAATAAATTTCTTGAGTGATCATCAGGTTGATTTCCGTAATGACTTCTTTACTGTTAGAATGTCTAAAAGAAAGCAAATATATAACTAAAACACATGTTATCGTGCTTTGTAGTTTATTGCAAATTTTGAGAATTATCATTTCAAAGGTTATTGTATAATTTTTCTAAATTTGAATATCTAAAAAATTAAGCAAAATTCTAAATTAGAAGTATATTGTACAAAATTTAACTAGATCGGGCAATACGATACTTCGTATTAATCGGATCTCTTATCACTTGAGTTATCGTTTCAATTAAAAAACATAGTCGCAGGTAGGGGGCGTCCATTAATGACGTAGGGTGAAATAGGAAGGTGGGGAGGGGGGCTGTAATCTCAACAAAAGGGGGGGAGGGTCGACAGAAATCTGACGTCATCTTTTTAATTCCTTGATGAACAGTAGAGCTAAAAACAGGTCTGTAAACTACGCGCGGCGTCGATCCCAAAGCTATTGGGGAGGAAGGGGGGAATGTCCCCTCGAGATCTCACCTCACCTTAGGGGGAGGGGGCCTCGCCATATCTCACCACAGGACGGAGGTCCATATTTCCGAAAAAAAAACACCTCACTTAATTAATTGACGTCCCTTTAAATGTCCTTAGGGGGCATCCATTAATTACGTGAGGTGTTTTTCCGGAATTCCGGACCCCCGCTAAAATGACGGGCGATTTTAATGGGACTCCCTCCCCCTTGCTGATCGAACTCGTAGGTTTTTTTTTAAAAGCACAGTTCCTTTCTACCTGTGTATTTTAGGTGCTCTTGACTGCCAGAATTGGTGGCTGCTCTCTTAGATGCTAGCAGTTTCTCTGCTCCGTATCAGACGAACAGAAAAAGTGGAACTGGTTGAGGTCGTAGGAAACGAACCATTACCGAAACCCATTCATTATGAAATGCAGCGTTATCCATCACATATTCAGCTGTCAGCGAGGTTAGTGCTTGTACAGACAAGCATACTTGCTAGTGTAGTGTCCTTACGGCTGTAGCTAGATTTGAGCGTTTCTCAATTTGAAAGGTTTTACCAATATCGTTCATTCTTGTAACTAGAGATTAGAAACGTTGCATAAAGTAATCGTGAAGTGAGGTTAGTTCACGGGCTCTGACCAGCAATTCCTCTCTGCGCTGAACATTATTATTATTAAAAACTGCAGCTTATGCTTATTTGATACGTACTTACTTACACGTTCTACCCGTCCATCAAGAAAGGCTTCGTACCGTGGGTAAATATTCAAAAGCGATGGTGCTTGCTGCCCACATTACCACTTGAATAATTTCTGTTACACTTTCTTAGGTTTGCGACAAACTTTATTGCTCCCTGGGATTCGGAAAGATGCGTGTACTATTTCCCGGTCCGATCATACAGATTTCGAATTTCCCTTACTACTAGGAGTGCCCTCAAGAGATTGCCAGGATGGTTTCTTCATAAAGGTAATTGAATAGAGTCCTCTCCAGGTTCTAATGATTGGCAAGCCATAAAGCCTCAATTAAAAAACAAGGAATAGTATTGAACTAACTCTGATGATAGTACTAAACACGCTTGTACTTTGCGAGAGTCTGTTTCTGTGATTCACACATTCGTTTAGCGCAGGTTGTCTTTAAAATTAGCGATATTAGGCTGAAATTTAAGAACCAACAGCCCTCTTAGTGTTCGACTTAGGTGCAGATGATTTTAACTGAATATTGAGTTCGTTTAGTGTCGTTCATATTATCAAATTCGTTAGCAATAGAAATAATATATATACATCTTGAGAGGGCATATAGGCTATGAAAAATTATAGCTTGCTGTAGGTCAAATTCCATTTCATTATTTTTTAAAAAAAATTTCGGTAGTAAAATCATAAAGCTGAAATATTTAATTTAATTAAAATTGGGATTGAGCGCACGCTCTGGTGGCAATTTCCCTTCACACCCATCTTCCCCATTTCCTGCACCCACCTACATTTGCCCTCTACAAATTTCAACTTAAAATTCTTTCGACGTTTTTGGTAAATAATTCATAATTTCTTCGGTAACTTGACACCCTTACCTAAAAAAGAGAATCTTCATACACCCTTGTGCCTGAAATCGACTGCCAGCTTATGGTCGTGGTCATCTTTTCCCTTCCACGCATTACTTTTAATTTTTACACCAATATCCTTCCATGCCTCATCAGCAACATACGCCTCGTATAGTCCCATAACCCTCTTCACCCTCCTTTTGTCTTCCAATGAACACCATTCCAGCTCTTTTATCATATCCTTTACTGATTGCGGTAAAACTGAGATATATTCTATTCTTTAGCAGTTTAAGGATGACATTAACGATTTGATACATGATGCATTCTAAAAAAAATCCAGCTGCCCAAATTAACAACTTCATCAAATGCGTTTCGTGCGAACTATGAAGTATTCGTGGGTCAACTGCGCTACACTTACGTTCCTTGATGTGATGATTTATCTTTGTCAGATTAGGTAACATAAATCTCACAGATAAGGTACCTTCCTTCCGGCAACGAGTTCGAAAGCTTCAACCCCCGCCTCCACCAACATGTTGACAAAGAGGGCGGCACAAGAACTTGACCTTGGTCATGGGTCTCGGAACCTACCTGGACAGGTACCCGAAGCAGGACCTGTCAATATTTGCACCGATAGCCAGGGATACCACTTCCTGGTCCTTAGTTTAAATACTCCGTTTGTCCATTGCCTTCTTCGTGTAGAACCCTTCAAAGTGCCATTAACTGTAGCCGCCATACTGAACACTGGAAGATATCCGTCGTAAATTCAAGTCTTGGCCCTGGCGATGTTGATTAAAGCTTTGGTCACCTAGGCGAATGTAGGATACGTTGAATATCATCAAAAAGCAAATGTTAACAACCAAGGTAATAAGTATCATAATTGAACCGACTTTATTCGTTGTTAGTACGCACTATACACCAGGGTATGTAGTTCTAAACAAGTATAAATGTCAGAGAGAAAAAGACTGTACATTTGCGTAGCTCTCTGCTGCTTCGTATCAAAAAATCAACTGTTCTAAACCAGCGATCTTGTGATCTGTGAAAATGGGACAGGTGGTCAGCAGGCAGAATAATAAAAACTTAATTCTAAATGAACTACAGATATCACAATAAAATTAGTGTTTAAAAATTTTACACGTAAAATATATTCCGTACTCGTACCGTATAATGCTAAAAGCGAGTGTAAGTCATGAATATATCAAAAACCAGCGAAAAGTTAGTCTTCTGGGATACGAGGATATGACTGCAATGTAAATACAATAGTCTGTTCACTAAATACGTTTTAAGTTGTAATTAGAGGGCATACACGTGCAGACCGTAGCAGGTAGATCATCCTGTAATCAATTGAAAACTTACTCAAATTTTTACATCGGCATTGGTTATCTTTTCGTTATGTTTGCAGTCAAATTTGCATCGCTTTGTTCCACTCGACCTTGTCCCAATTTTCTGAAGAATGTAAGAAGAGGAGAACAAAATATTGGAGACAAGTACAGATTTATATCTATTGGAATCCAATGTTCTATGATTTTACGGATCGCCGCAATACAGATCAAAATTTAGATTATGGATGTTATTATACTGTATAAACATCCTTTTTAGTACAACCTGGTCTTAATGGAAAAGCGGATAAACACAGCAGGCAGCGTTTCCAGAATGACACATTCAGGAAGTACAGCGTGAGCTTACGTTCTAGGAAGAAGGTGAATTTATGTCACTTTGCCGCACGCAGAATGAGTTACCGGAAAGCCCTCAATGGCTGACTAACAATTGCTGCTTACCTGTTGCCGCCGTTGCGTGCTCCTTATTGACCTGGAGAAACTGCGCATTCCACCTCTGTCGTAGTGCAACCTAACCTGCTTGTGTGTCACCATACCTAGTTTCGTCATGTATCAGTTTATTCCCAAACAAACAGTATTTGTTAAGTATGTGATTCACTTTCGGAAAAGGTTCGCATATGCACGTCCCAGGTCAAGAGCTTTAGCGTTAGGTAGAGGTAAAGGCTCGTAAGGTCGTAATCACCTGGTGAAAGAGTTTTTATTGGTTGTGCAGTCCGCCCCTATCGTAACCGACTTTACCTAATCCGATAATACGGACTATAGGGGACCTATAATTTAACTTGGAATCCGACTTTTTTTTTACGCTTCGTCGACGGCTAAGGTCATTAGAAGCGGGATTGGACTAGGGACAAGGAACGGGAAGGAATTCGGCAATGGCCTTTTTGAACGAAGCATCCCGGCATTCGCCTGGAGTGATTTGGGGAAACCATGGAAAACCCAAATCTGGATGCCTGGACGGGGATTCGAACCCACGTCCTCCAGAATTCGAAGTCAGAACGCTAACCGTTCACCCACCACACCCGGTACGGGGATTCGAACCGGCGTCCTCCCGAATGCGAGGCCAGAACGTTAACCGTTCACCCACCACGCTCGATTTGGTATCCGAGCCACGAAAGCTTTCTGGCGTATAAGCAGACGGTGAGATTCGTTGTTCTTTAAGGTTCCATACCTTGAGATTAAAAAATTTGGATCCTTTAATGATTAGCTCATACATCTGTCCATACATCTGACACATCCTCGTTATATTGAACCGCTTAACTCTGTCAGAAATATGTAATTGTGTAATACTTAAGTTCCTATTGCCTTATTTCGAAATTATTATGGGGTATGAAAAAATTATGTGTAATTTAAAAATTTATTTGATTTAACCAATTTTCATGGATATTAAATGAAAGCTACTATTAAAATATCTGGCTTTTCCTTTTTATGGCACAATTTTTAGAAGTTTAAAAATAACTTGTTTCTTATTTTAATTTTTTATGAAATCTATTTAATACACGATATGTATACGAATCCTTGAGTGCGCAAGACTAACTTAAACTTCATAATGCTAGTTTCATGACTTTCGCAACGTTTTATGAATTCTAATTTTTTTTATCTATTAATCAAATATATTATACCATTCCTCAATTATTTTGTATTCACAACACGACGATCGACGCAGCATAGCGTAGGGGCTAGCGAGAATCTCTGGTCGGAGTCCAGCCATAGTCATGGGCTTTTATAATCGTGTTGTGTGTGTTCCATCTTTGATATTCATAAACATTCTCAAATAGTAGAAACATAAATGTTTATAACAGAATGTAAATCCAATGAACCTATACGTATTGCACGATTTGTCATATGCTATTAAAAAATAAATATATTCCATCTAAAACAAAACAAAAAATGGAGAAAAAAATAAATCAAAATACAAACGCATTAATGAGGACATCAAGATCCGCACTGGTGAAACAGAGGAAAATGTTATTAAGTAATAATTGACATAAAAATGAGCGCACTAACCCATACCGGGGGGTTGTTGTAATGGATTAATTTTTTGACACCATATTTATTTTTAGGGTTTTTCTATTTTTGTTAGGGATTTTGAAAAGTTTCTCTATTTGTGTCATCTCGTAAATACTACCCACTATTTTCGAGGCAACAGTTTACGAATGGAAACGACAATCCGGAAAATGCTATCACCCTACAATTGGCCAGTTCGTTTGGTGTCATGGGAACAATCGAGAACCAAGAGCATCTCTAAATCAATTCAACCCAACGATAAACACGCACTATGTCACTATCCAATAAGCTTAAGGACTGGTTCAAAAATATATGATCGCAACTAATCGTCTTCGATCTCAGTGGAATCAGGAAAAGATTGCAAGCTACGAACGGGAAGAATTTTCAGTATGGAACCATCTCTGCATTTGTGTGGATTATTTTGTATTTTCAGGAAACAAAGGAAAACTGGATGGCCAAGCAGCCGATTTCCATGCCATCGGGTTTAAAACTATATTGAACGTTAAATGTAACATCAGAAGAAATGACAGTTTCTCGTTTTTTCGATATGAAAGACGTTTCCATCATTCTCACATAAATAGCCTCACAACGGAAAAGTTTTTCAGTTTTCTGTTTCGGTTTGTTTCTGCTAAACCAGAGCTCTGCAGTATTTTGTTGCTTGCCAGGCAGGAAGACTTAGAGTTATTGTTATCAAATGATTTCATCTGCGGGATGTGACCCGATCAACTGCTCAGAATCAAAGGTCAAAGATCTCAAGCGCGAAGAACTCTTTACCGTGTGAAACGATAAGCTATCCCACTGTGGAGCGCATTACTACCAAACCCTCTGTTGTTCTCCGGCATGCAGTTTGTGCAGCACAATAAGTGAAGCAATAAATCATTAATTGCGCTGTGGCATCCGAAGGCAGGACTGAGGCCTAACTCTGAGACCGTCTTATTCTCTTTTGCCTGCAGAAGGTCGTAAAACGATCGCCGACAGGAATTTTAATTGGCACAGGTAAGCTTTGTCGCTTTGTCGGCTGGCTGGCTGTGAGCCCTACCTCACACAACACAACGGGGACAGAAAGTTACCACAATCTCCTAATACGCCAGGCCGAGGTAAGAAGTGAAGAACTTCGCTATTCAGCTTTCAAACAACCCCAAACTTTGAGATTCTCTGAAGCTTTTCAGAACGGACACTAAAAATCTAGTGTGTTTCAACCTACAGGTAATACCTAGGCAAGGTACGATTTTAGTATTTCTGTTGTTGTTGTTGTTAAAAAAAAAAAAAAAAAAAAAAAAACCTTGAATTTGATAGTATCTATTATTCATCTGTGCGACGATTCCAACACTTTAGTACTAAAATTGTATAAATTTTTTATAGGAAACATCGATATCCGATGATGTTTAGTTGGTTGTAGGTACTAGTGACAGTTACATTACTGTTTGTGAAAATTGTGACAGCAATAAGAAGCCTTGTGATCAAAACTGAATTTATTCCACAAATTAGAGACACGATAACACACAAATGATTTACAGAACTGTACATCCACTTTGACTGCGAGTATTCAGTACTATGTGAGGCCATCACGTCCTGCAATAAGTCCCTATTCCTCATGGCATGGAATTAAAAGGAGCCTGGATATGCATATAACAGTTAGTGCAACAGCTAGTTAGCGCGTCCACGAAACATCGATATTGGTTGCATGAGGACCAGAACAAACCCACCACATTCCGGACAAGTTCGATGGGTGACATCACAGGTGAACGTGCAGGCCAGGGAAACAGTGGTACGCGTCGTTCTTCAAAGTAGGCTTGCATATTCCTCACCACTTGTAGTCGGGCTGAAATATGGCATGTGGAGCTGCCTACAGAAGGGACAGTGCTTGGGATCTTTAGAGCGTCATAAATACACTCCTGGAAATTGAAATAAGAACACATTGACGCCGGTGTGTAAGACCCACCATACTTGCTCCGGACACTACGAGAGGGCTGTACAAGCAACGATCAAACGCACGGCACAGCGGACACACCAGGAACAGCAGTGTTGGCCGTCGAAGGGCGCTAGCTGCGCAGCTGTTGGTCACCGCCGCAGTCAGTGTCAGCCAGTTTGCCGTGGCATACGGAGCTCCATCTCAGTCTTTAACACTGGTAGCATTCCGCGACAGCGTGTACGTGAACCGTATGTGCAGTTGACGGACTTTGAGCGAGGGTGTATAGTGGGCATGCGAGAGGCCGGGTGGACGCACCGCCGAATTGCTCAACATGTGGGGCGCGAGGTCTCCACAGTACATCGATGTTGTCGCCAGTTGTCGGCGGAAGGTGCACGTGCCCGTCGACCTGGGTCCGGACAGCAGCGACGCACAGACGCACGCCAAGACCGTCGCATGCTACGCAGTGCCGTAGTGGACCGCACCGCCACTTCCCGGCAAATTAGGGACACTGTTGCTCCTGGGGTATCAGAGAGGACCATTCGCAACCGTCTCCATGAAGCTGGGCTACGGTCCCGCGCACCGTTAGGTCGTCTTCCGCTCACGCCCCAACATCGTGCAGCCCGCCTCCAGTGGTGTCGCGACAGGCGTGTATGGAGGGACGAATGGAGACGTGTCGTCTTCAGTGATGAGAGTCGCTTCTCCCTTGGTGCCAATGATGGTCGTATGCGTGTTTAGCGCCGTGCAGGTGAGCGCCACAATCAGGACTGCATACGGCCGAGGCACACAGGGCCAACACCCGGCATCATGGTGTGGGGAGCGATCTCCTACACTGGCCGTACACCTCTGGTGATCGTCGAGGGGACACTGAACGGTGCACGGTACATTCAAACCGTCATCGAACCCATCGTTCTACCATACCTAGACCGGCAAGGGAACATGCTGTTCCAACAGGACAATGCACGTCCACATGTATCCCGTGCCACCCAACGTGCTCTAGAAGGTGTAAGTCAACTACCCTGGCCAGCGAGATCTCCGGATCTGTCCCCCATTGAGCATGTTTGGGACTGGAAATGGCTTGGCATGCCGTTCCACAGGACTACATCCAGCACCTCTACGATCGTCTACATGGGAGAATTGCAGCCTGCATTGCTGCGAAAGGAGGATATACACGGTACTAGTGCCGCCATTGTGCATGCTCTGTTGCCTGTGTCTATGTGCCTATGGTTCTGTATGTGTGATCATGTGTTGTATCTGACCCCAGGAATGTGTATATAAAGTTTCCCATTCCTGGGACAATGAATTCACGGTGTTCTTATTTCAATTTCCAGGAGTGTATGTAGGAGGCGAGATCGTATTTATAACCAATGTCGCCCGAAACTATCACACTTGTCGTTTCACTGTTATGCCGCGCAACAATGCAGTCTGCCCGGTTGCGTTCACCGCGGATAACAAGTACGCAATTATCACTGTAAGACAAGTTGAATCGCGTCTCCCCCAAAAACACTATATTTTGCCATTCAACATGCCAATGACGACCGGCGTTCACATACCCATTGCAGTCTCAGACAATATTGGCTTCTGATCAATAGAAGCCAACGCAATAACATGCATGCCAGCAATTTAGCTCTCGACGGTGTTGAATTGTCGACACCGGTTAATGTGCTCCAACTTGGATCCAACACTGTGGACGAAGCTGTGCTGACGATTACAGCCACGTGGAAAAGACGCCGGTCATCGTGCGCTGTGTTCACATTGTGTTATCCAGTACCCACCCGTTGCTCTGTGCGGCCCTCTAATATCCCCCAGTTTCACACACGCATCACTATCGTAGCAGTGTACCCTTTTGGAGCCGCAATGTCACGGTATGACAAATCCGTTTCCCTGAGATGAATGTGCGACGTTAGAACTCACTCACATGACTATAATGCCACCCTTGATGTCGAAGACTAAGTTTCATAGCTCTGCATGGACAGAGCGTGGCGTAAGGTTGACCTGTCCAATCACACTACATACGGCGCTGCTGGGCCTACATGCACACCATCTCTCCGCAATTTTAATCACTTATTAAGAGTCCACTATTCTTCACATCCTCCGATTTTGAAGTGATTCATTCTGAGCGTTGTAATTTTCAGAAACAGCACTGTAGGTAATTTTATAAATAATTCCGTCAAAAACAACTGTTTTGGTGAATTTTGTTTTATTTGATTCCCCAGACGCGTTTCGTCCTTGTGGTATAGGGCATCTTCAGTGGCTGTAAAGTGTTTTTAAATGTGTTGCTACAATAATTATCTACAGAAAAACTTTTTATAAATATATATATATGTACACTGTACTCACAGCTAATCCTCACATGCTGGTCTGGAACAGCACTTCACACACTTTCACATCACTATTCATTGCAGTTTTATTTGAGCATTATAACAATAGTTGTTTTTATGCTGAACTTGTTGTAGTGAATATTTGCTGTTGATCTGCACATGGTTTGTTTTGTTTTTACCAGATCCTTACAGTAGTGGCTACTTTGTTTCTGTTGTTATTGTATCTGTGCTGTACATTCTATTAAATTATCTCTCTGTTTACGTGTTTAAGTTGTTTCTTGTAATTATTGTATGACTATCTTCATTTTCTTGTTTTGAGATTGTTTTTTGTATTTTTAGTGTGATGTATAGTGTATTATTGGTTAGATTCGTGAATTCGTTTATTATTGTTTTTCCGATTGCTATTGATCTATGTATATGATAGCTTTCCTGAAATGTTAGCAGATGATTTTTGTGGTTGTTAATTTGTAATAGTTGCATTTCTGCCTTGGGGGATCAAATAAAAAAGATCGCCAATTTTTTTTTTTTTTTTTATTTTTTTTGACGGAATTATTTATAAAATTATTATTCAACAACTGCGGAAATATGGCCTATCACCAGATTAATATGGTACTGTAGATTGTTACAGGTATAGGTATGAAAGGATGTACAGGATTACAGGGTTGCATCAAAGCAGATCAAAGACACAGAAATTTAACTTGATTTTCACAAACCCATTGGACTGAACGCAAACCCATACCACAAAAAAAAAGATAAATTACCCACTGTCCATGTCCACGAGTTAGTGTACAAAACATACCAGCGATACTTTGCGTTACTCTCCAGAATTAGACGATTAGAAAACTTTATCTAAGTGCAGAAACAGTTTTGCGGGTTTTTAAATAAAAACAACATGCCATATATAACGTGAACAGGAAATATACCTCCCTTCCACTCTTTATACATTTCATATGACAACGGGTACTAAGTTTGGGAGCACCGCAAAAAAGTAATCATTAACACACGTACCAAGTTGGGCTAGAAGTGACTTTATTCAGAAAGTTGATTACTTGTTTTTAGCAACTTATGTTTTACTTAAGGCCGGCATTACACTGTAAAAGATCTTTGTCCAATATCTTTTATAAAAAATTTTATCATATTTATTTTATCAAAGATGTTTTATGATATTTTTTCAGTCCCATTACACTGTATAAATTTTTTTGTCATAGTTCTTTGAAATGAATGGAGTAAACTTGTAAGCTTTTGCAGACGCAGTTAGTCCAGCTGTCGCAATATGTATTTTATTGAAGATAAAGAAGAGAAGTAAACATATTTAGGTTAGACCGTGGATTACGAGACTTGATATGATATGAGTTCATCAAAGTTTAGTGAAAGAGCTGCAATTTAAGGACATGGCAAATTATAAAAATATGGTCGATGCTGAAGTATAGGTCCAATAAATTCTTTCCACAATATTTTCACAAATTTCTACATCAGAATTATTTCCCCATATATACTATTGGGTGTTTATTTTTACGGTGTATGTGCCATGGGTTGTACTCGATTGCTAGTGACAGATCTACACCATTCTGCGATACAGCACACGCATTGGTCTGCGCATTACTTCTGTTATTATTCCAGAAACCTGTGAAATACTAGTTTCTGAACACATTAATTTTCTTTTTTTACGTCTTCGACAGTACAGCCTTCTATTATAGCACTAATTAACTTTTGCGGATGTATTCACCTTTTTATTTCTAATCTTATAGTCTACATGCTTCTGACTTTACAACATTTCCTTCTGTTCATACTCTGAAATAAAGATTCTCGTGGATTCGGCAATCGTAACCAACTTTGGTAAACGTCCCTTGCTCCATTTTCTTTGTTTACGTTTGCAGGGTGGTGAAATCTTTTATAAAATGTATTGCCAACGTTTTACATTTTATAAAAGAAATCTGTAAAATATTTTATAAAATATCTTTTATCAAAGTTCTTTGACAAATATCTTTTACAGTGTAGTGCCGGCCTAAGAACGTAATTTCTCTCGGCGTTGAGAATTTATGAAATGTCCTCGGATAACTAGCCGAATTAAGGAAGGGTTATCACACTATTTCGGCGATCACATTCACTGTCGCGTTCTTCACCAAGATGGCGACAGTGAATGTGATCGCCAAGATATCATATGATAACCCTTCCTTAACACGGTTAGTTACCCGAGAGCATTTCATAAATTATGTTCTACTGTTTTTATAATTTCAAACTCCAGTTTCATCACCGGCCGCGTTGGAACGCTGACGAACTCTACTGTTTCAGTGATTTATTTAAGATTCATAGAAGCTGGGAGCGTAGCGAATTGGTGTTATGTTGCTTCTGAGGGAGAAGGAACAGCTGTAAAGGTGAGATGCGGTCGCAGCCGACAAAGTGGATCCCAAGGATGTTGTTTATAGCTCTCGGGCTCGCTGCCCTCACAAAGTTGAGCGCGATGGCAACGAATAATATTTCTGGGAAGAGGGGTGCCCACGGCTTTATTGCCCACCCATAAAGTAGCCCCTGGAAGGTCGATTAGTCTCGGAACAGCCTCCTTTCAGCATCCCCCGCCGACCGGAGAAAACTCTACACGTGTGTTCTTCTCCCGGCAAGTCCGTGCTGCACCAGCTGTGATGTTGAGCTCTGTATCTTGCGAATAGCTTCGTTGGGATCGCCGTCTAGCAATATTACGACGGAGAATTGATAAATTTTGACAGGAGTTGGCCAGTGAATCGCAGGTTTCGTGTTGTCCTGAAGTCGTACATCTACTGTATTAATTCTCGCTGGAATTTACTGCCATAAGCGAGACATAATTTTTTTTTATTCTTTCGATTTTTTTCGTCGAGTTACATAAATTGCGGCGCCACGTTTACCGTTGTGGTGCTGGTGTGTTGCTTAGAGGAAATGGTGAAAAGTGAATTTCGAGATCTGATAAAGCACTCTATTTTACGTGGAAAAAAGATTAAGGAAAGGGAGGAAATGCTGATAAAGCGTTATGGGAACTTTGCTCCGTCGGATGGTATGTTTAACGATATTACTTAATAAAAAAACTGTCTGGTGGCTCAGTGATTAAGGTGTCTGACTGGAGATCGAAATGTCCCGGGTTCGAATCCCTGGGGATTATCGTTAGGTCCTTAACCCGACCTTCACCTCTGACACAGCTTGCTGTGTAATGTGAAGTACGCCAGAACGATTCCGTGGTTCGGATTCCACCTTAAACTGTAGGTCTTCTGTACCCGTTAGGAATACTGAGTTAGGTTAAGGTGGTTACGACAGGGGCGGAATATGCAGCCAATTCAAACCCTGTCACCAGGTCAATTTTTTTTTTAAATATATGGCCTTCTGCTTTTATTGCCATTTAGCCAGCTTCACAACATTTCATTATTAAATCTACTAATGTACAACGATTCTTCAAGTCTACGTCAATTTTGTAACTGAACATGTATTATCTCTCAAATGTTTTTATTCACAATAGTATGGATGACACAAGCCGTACACAACATTTAATTAAAACCAACCATGCCCGAGGCCGGACTCGAACCGGCGACCCCAGCAACTCGAGGCCAACACTCTAGCCGTTACGCTGCCACGGTTGGCAACCAGGTCATTACGACCACACGGCATTATTACTATAATCATCATATTTTAAATGGGTCTCCATTTACATTTAGAGCTCCGTTTTGACCGTCAGCTACTCTTCAAGTATTCAATACTACACATACTTTTAATACTAACGACAGTGCCTTACTAGTTTTATAACTGCATCACGTTATCTCCAGTTGTCCAGTTCGCATAGCTTGTATTTTATCCCACCATATTCAACATTTAGCACTGTCAACTTCCACCAATCCCAACTTCTGAAGGAATATCCTTAGTCACATCTCTTTGCACCAAATGCAACATTTATTCTATTATACCTTTTACACCATTTTTTATCACTTAAATATTTCTAGATACAACTACGATGCTCATAAACCATCTGCTATTTATTTTTAATTTATTCACATCTGCAATGTTGCTTTCCCATCAAAAACAATCATTTCATTAATCTTGCACAAGCCTTGCTCTCTCCATTTTTTCGTTTTCTTATTTTTTCTTTTATATACTCTCTTTGCTATATTATCATCTTTGGCCCGCTTCTTCTTGTTACCTAAGAACTCAAAATAATACTGTTATTATAATCAGTACCTGGGTGACCGATCTTCGCTCGGCATCTTTCGATTTCATTTTATATGCAAAATTTTCAGTAAAGTTTGATTAAATTAAAACGTTTTTGTTGAATGTTTACTAGGCATTTTTAAGAACACAATTTGTTGCAAAGAGAAGCTTAACTAACATCAAAAGACTTACTGGTACCTGAAACTTCTACGATATGAGGTTAGACCTGTTTCTGAGATACCCAAATACAATAATTGCTTCTTTTTGTAAAATCGTGTTGTAAACGTTATCTACATATGAAATTTCATCCAAATCAATAGAGCCATTTCCGAGGTCGTTTGGTTTACCCCCTCATTAATTGCTTTTAAAGAAAAATGCTATTATAATGTTAAATACAAATCTTAATGCTAATCAGGGATTAATTAATGGTGTAAGATTTGTGGTAATTCACTTAGACGAGTATTAAATTCATTCATTCCGATAAAACTATGCTCATACCTTGCATTAACCTTACATCTTCTGATCAACCGGTCCTTTCCAAATGATAAGAAAACAATTTTCAATAGAAGTAATGTTCGTTATGAAAATTAATAAAACACAAGGTCAGAGGTTACAAAAGGAAGGATTGTATTTATCAGAACCCGTTTTTTCGTACGTGGATTTTTCACGAGTTTGTAGATTCATAATATTTATTTTTGCGTTTAAAAGCACATACGGTCAAAAAGTCAATGATAATCACATTATAACTGCTATTTTTTTTTTCAAAAAATTTTTGTAAACTAAAGAAGATTCAAAAAAAGATCTCTGACAAAGCCAGTATTTTTAAATATCTACTTTTTAAATGTTTTACAATTAAACATGTAGTATTCAATTATAACGACTTTTTAAAGTAAAAGTTATATTTATTACTATTCTATAAAATAAAGTACCTTTCATTAATAAATACTTGCTTTTACTTACTTTCACATTATATTCGGTAGCTGACCACAATTCTATTCGCACGGATCAGCTAGTGTACAAGAATTATTTGTTTAAAGATATAAGAGTAAGAGTTCCTTGCTGTAACCAAAGAGAACTATATATATTATATATATATGTCGATTCAAATATAAACCGGAATTTTGTTCGTTTGATTCTCGTAATGACCTGAACATTGCAGCTTGACGGGAAATCGGAGGCAGGGGGATGAACAGGGAATAGCCATGTTCCCAGTCATCACAAACACTTCTGCATGTTGATTGTTGCCATGAATGAGCAAGAGGTAACACCGTCTATTGGGCAACGCGTTATTATTCGTTTTCTCGTCAAGGAAGGTCAAGTAAAATTTGGAATAGACTCCAAGCTCAATGTGGAGATGCTACTAGAAGTAAAACCCAAGTGTTCGACTGGGTGAAGAAAGTGTCGAAATGGTCGTGATAACGTGGAGAACGAAGCCATAAACGGCGTCTGGCGAGCAGCGTCAATGACATCAATATTCAGGCCGTACGTGAGATTGTCAAATAATGTTGCGGAGATCAGAGGTGGATATAAAGTGTCGGTAGTGTCCATACGATTATGTCACATGTACTTGGATACAGAAAAGTATCGGCAAAGAGGGTTTCACATCTTCTGAACGAGGCACAAAAGAATGTGCGGAAAGACATCTGTCAGTGACTATTGAATCTCTTTGAAGAAGGAGAGGCTGTTCTAGACCGTATCGTAACCTGTGATGGTGATGAGACATGGGTCCATCACTATACCCCAGAAAACAAGGAGAGGAGTATGTAGTTGAAGAGGGAGTACCGATCAAGGCCAAGATGCGACTGTCTGCTGGGAAAGTTATGGCAACTTTGTTTTGGGAATCAAAAGTTGTTTTGTTGATTGACTTCCGACATACCTGAATGACGGTGATTGCGACCTACTACCGCCAGCTTCTGGTTGATGCTAAGATTGCTTATCGTTCCAAACGCTGTCTTTATTTTTTATTTTTTTGCTTGGGCTTTACGCCTCGTCGACGGCGCGGTCATTAGAGGCGGGATGGATTGGGGCAAGGAATGGGAAGGAATTCGGCCATGGCCTTTTTTAAGGAACCATCCCGGCATTCGCCTGGAGGGATTTGGGGAAACAATGGAAAACCCAAATCTGGATGCCCTGGACTGGGATTCGAACCGTCTTCCTCCCGAATGCGAAGGCCAGAACGTTAACCGTTCACCCACCACTCTCGGTCCAAACGCTGTCAACTTATTCGTGATGTCTTCCTTCTGCACGACAATGCATGGCCACATATAGCAGTTCTAACCAGTAATAAATTCACTGAAAGGCACTGGACAACCTCTTGAACACCCTCCTTACAGTTCAGACTTCTCCCCATGTGACTACCATACGTTTAGCCCACTGAAGGAGGCGTTAGAAAGAGAACGGTTTGAAACCGTCGTGGTGGTCACAATTCGTTACTCTTTTTTCTATGACATAATGAGCAAACTTTCATATGCTATGGAGAAAATGTGTTTAAGTTGAATGAAACTATGTAGAAAAATAAGTTACTTGATTTTTATTTTTATTTGCAACCAATAAAGCTGTGAGAAAAAATTCCGGTTCATATTTGAATGACCCTAATTGCTCGTTTAAAGATATAAGATATATAAAAAATATGCCTGTAATTAAATTACAGTAATAACTATCTATGTCCGTTACATACGGTACACAAGTAATTACGGAATTTTATTGTGACCGTTCGAGCGCAGTTGACGCCAATGGAGCGTCCATAAATCATGCAGCTCCATTTTTGCCTCCCATGAACCTCCCCTCCCCCCTACGTATCCCGACGTGGCTTTTGCCTCTACCACCCCCCCTCCCCCCACGTAGCACGTAACTTTTTTCCCTTTTGATTCTAGAAGACATTTTGTACTGTTTTCTCTTTTCAGACTATTGTAAATTATATACGGAGATAATTAAATGAAGGAAATAAATATTCACATGCTGTTGTGTGTTCTGTATCTAATTTTAATTGTGAAAAATGATATGAATCGAAAGATACGTGGCCTGGCTCGGAAACCCCCTCTCCCCACACGTAGTGCAACGTGGCCTTCAAACCGATCCCTTCCTCCCGTCTAGACCTAGCCACGTAGTTTATGGACGCTCCACAATCGTCTAATAGTTACACAGTGCTCAGGGAGCAACTACTGTAAAGTTAAAGCTAAAAGAAGATAACAGAAATGTAAAATAAGATAATATATTATGTTGTTGAATTACTCCACAATATAATGATGTTCTTGTATTTGACTTTGTCGTTTTTTGTTTTCGTTTTCAACAGCTAAGTGATAACACGCATCTTTCAGTTGTATTCTGCTATGAGTATTTGTGCGATGATGAATGGACAGCAGACTTAATGGTCGTGGGAGCATGTTCTCTGCGCTTATGTCAGAGCCAATTATCCGTCTGATGGATCGCCAATGACAAGTATGTACCACCAGTTCTTTTCCATTGTTCCTGTACCGTTATCGATGGTGGAGTATAGATAAAGGTATTGACTAGAGTCAAATGCTGCGGACCTTGGTAGCATGGCTGCCTTCGCATTCCCGGGCTTGGTGGTTCGATTCTCGCCAAGGGCATGTGTGTTTTAAACTAAGTGTTGTGTCCGTCTTGTGTTGTACCTACATCTGTCACCATAAATAACATTAATACAGTCTTTCGTCACCAGTATAATCAATGGAGATATTCCTCTAGAGGAAATACGGCATAAAAGAGTGATAGATAATGTAATGCAAAGTTCCTTCATGTTATAAGAAGTCATAACATATTACACCATGAAGGAACTGACTGTTAAAATATATGCTTATAACCTTCAGTCACTCGTTAATACTTCCTGAAATGAACTCCAAGAAAAATAAGAAAGATAAAAAACAGTGGACGGGACATTTTACGCCGCCAACTGGTCCGTTATATGCCGCCGCCAAAACTCTGTCCCTCTATATTTTGAGAGTAATAATTAGTGGTTCCATTGTTTTTTGTGAGACCTTCCTTCAAACGCTCTCAGTTGGCTGCACGTGGCCACCAAAAAGAGCTTGCCATGACACTCTTGTTTCCTTCTTCCATTTGGCCAGAGATTGAACCTGGGGCACGTTGAAACAACACCACTCCAATCTGGTGGCGTTTTAACTCTTGCAGTCTCAATGATGGGTAACGATTTGGTTAATAGAGGCTATAATTTAATGGGATCCTGGATTTCTGGTTCGTCTTCTTCTCTTACTATCTGAATAAGTGTGCTGAAATTTCTTTGACTGACAGTCTGTGTTATTATTGCTTCAGAGTTCCATATCAACAGTTGAATAAATGGTATTTTACTCACAAGCAGCTCGTCCAAGTTGTGCCTGATCAATTATTTCTTTTAATGTAGCTTGCTGAAGCGAATTAACATAAATCCTTTGACTGTCTTTATATTAAAATCATTCATTCACCGAATCCTCAAACCATTCCAGAATCATTCATGCATCGAAGCTTTTTTTACGCCTCCACTAACGAATTGACCAGTCCCAATATGACTCACCATGCTGTCTCTTCTTTATGTAAGACGTCTTTCCTCACTCATCAATTCCAAAACTTGTTCATTTCTTACTTTATCTGTCCACTTAATTTTCAGCATCCTTATATAGCACCACATTTCAAATGTCTCAATTTTACTTCTTTCTGGTATTCCTAAAGTCCATGCTTCGCTAGATAAAGTGTAGATCAATATTTGAACTTTCTCATGACGGCTTTTTTTTGACAGTGCTATTGTGCTTTTAATATTATTCCTACTTCGGCCATGAGTTGTACTTTTACTTCCTGGGAAGCAGAATTCATTTAGTTATCCTATTGGAGCCGATCCAATTTTTATTTTTAATCTACTGTTATTGCAATAATTTTTGCTACAATCATCATTTTTGTATTGCTTTGGCTTATATTTAGTCTAAAATCTTCCTTCATTATTTTGTTCATCATGCGATCCAGTAACTTCTCAATATCCTCAGCCTGTTCTCCTAACAGTACAATGTCACCAGCAAAACGTAGCATACTGATCTTTTCTCGTTGAACACTTATACCACATTCAATTTTTTTCACTTCCTTTATTGCTTCCTCTACAAACAAATTGAATATTAATGGAGATAGACTACAACCTTGTCTCACGTCTTTTTTTACTGATGCCTGTCTCACATGATTCTCTACTTTTATTATAGCCACTTGACTCTTATAAATATTGTAAAATATTCTTCTGTCTCGGTATTTTATACCTGACTTCTTTAAAATTTTGAACATTATCAGAAGCTTTTTCTTAATCAACAAATGTCATTAAAGTATCTTTGTTTTTCTTGATCCGCCTTAATCCAAAACCAGAATTGCATCTCTTGTACCGCACTTTCGCTAAACAAAACTGATCTTCAATTGCTACCTCTTCTATATCCTTTCTATTTTTCTGTATACTGTATCTGTATTATCCTCGTCGAAGCTAACACAGTGTAGTAAACTTAACAATTACTCAGTTGTTTGGGTATTTATCGTGGGAGTTAAGCCAATACGGACTGGAGAACACGTTATCAGCTGGCTGTTTATTCTAGTCTGAGTTGGTCACCCTGTGGTTTTAGTTTTCGGAGGTGTCTGAGGGGTGTCTGCCCGCACTTGTTGTGTCGGCACGTGACAGACGTGTAAACAGCGGCGGTTTCTGTTGACAGAACACGTCCGTGTGTCGAGATGCGGCGCCCCCTTGCGGCGCCTCGACTAAACACACGCCGCCAGGTTGTGGTATAGGTCGTATTCTCTACGACACACGTACAGTATACAGCCTATTAATGATTCCGATTTTATGCTATTGGTAAATTAGTAAAGAAGTAACGTTAAAGGTTACACGTAGCTCAAACACTTAGGTGATCTACCACCTTCTTATACAGGGTGTACCAGGATTTGCTGACAACATTGTGCTGTCAGCAAAAGTTACTGAATGGCATGGGAAAAAAATACTGAAGGAAGATTTTGGACCAAATATATATCAAGGCAAAGACGAAGTGATGAAGTATAGCAGAAATGTTACAAAATTATAGTAGATTAAATATAAAAATAGTATTGGATGCGACAGGAGAAGTAAGTGAATTCTGTTGCTTGAGAAGCAAAATTACAACCGATGGCCGAAGCAGGAATGATGTCAAAAGCAGGATAGCACTAGGAAAGGGAGCCTTCATAAAATTCAGAAAAGTTGAATCCTCAAATATTGATCTAAGAGTTAGAAAGAACTTTTTAAAACTCTATGTGTGGAGCATAGCACTTTATGGTAGCCAGACATGGACTTTAGGAATACCAGAAAGAAATAAAATTGGACATTTGAAATGTGGTGCTACAGAAGAATGCTGAATATTAAATGGGCATCGAAATGAACGAGTTTTGGAAATGATGGGTGAGGAA
>JARYHS010009186.1:59967443-60034193 GCA_031002005.1 Vandiemenella viatica
TGGTGTAACAGTCATACATTTCGTTGTTTTGTAAAATGTAAAAATAAGATTTAAAAAAAAATTATTTTATGTATAGCAAATTCAAAGTGGTAATATAAAATACTAACCAGATACTTTTGGAGAATCTGTGATAGCAAGGAGAAAATGGGGAGCTAGTCAGGGAAATCACGAAAGTGGTTTTGGAAGAGGATTATTGTTGAAGGAATGGGATGTTTGGAGTTGAACGGTTTGAGGTGAGAGAAGAAATGGCACCTGCAGGGAGATACCGGAATATGGAAGGAATTTGAATTACACGGCTGCGGCTATAAAGAACATTATTGATATTGAAGTTGTGTTGTATTAATTTTTAACAGTGTAAAAAAGTGGTTTCTACAGCACAGTAATATAGGAAGGGTTCATCTACATCTACATATATACTCTGCAATTCACAAAATTGTGGGTGGCAGAGGGTGTTCAGCACCTAAGCTAATCTCTTTGCTGTGCATTCCAATCCCTAACGGTACGAGGGAAAGATTCCATGGTGTTGCATGTTTTTATAAAGAAAGATATCGTAAGAGAATTTCAGGTAGAGTATGAGGGATTTTTTCAGACAGTAAGAAAAAAGATAATAAATTATAATCGGTTTGGCAAGTGTTGAAATCCGTCTTAGTAAAAACAATGACAAAAAACGTATTTCCTTCCTGGTGGGAAGCAGGTAAAAGACAATATTGTAAATTTTCTTATAATCATCGTCGAATGGTCTTATCTAAGATTTGAATGTTGATTATTTATTATAAGAAAGTTAAAAAGTATTAATGTATGTAAAAGATTTCCATATACCAGGAATACACCAAAATATTGGAATAAAAAAAGGACAAAAACTAATTTAATTTTCATCTGAAATCGATCAAAAATTAGGTAATAAGTTTGAAAAAATCTCAAGCACAACTAATAAATGGAGGTTAGCTTTCTATGGCTTCATCAAGAAAATGAAACCAGAAAGAATGACAAAGGAAATCCTCAACTTTCAAGGTAACAGGAAGACTCAAGTTCGATGCATGAAAGAAGTCCACCAGGATCTGAAAAGATGTGGAATCAAGTCGGAAGACATCGAAGACAGGGAAATGTTCAGAAGAAAAATTGCAGAGGTAAATGGTCCATCCAAAGAAAAACCAATCAGGTAAATAGGGTATCCTCAGAAGAAGAAAAAGCGAGATTGAGCCAGAGAACGAAGAAGTACTGACGACGGAGGGAGGAAACTCAGAAGAGGGTAATGAAGTTAAGTAATAGTAGTCCATAGACGGCAGGAACGAAAAGGAAAAAATGTAAACTGAATGTAATAAACACGTAAAAACGGATCACTTAACTATAATAATATAGGTTTAAGTAAGTTGTGGCTAGATAGTTCAGGCGGTACGAGACTAACTATAGCCATTGAGGAGAGAACATGGCTAGTGGATAAACGCTCATGATCATTTAAATAACTATCGTTAGTTTTTGTGTATTGATCGTGTGATGCTGACGGTTGTATGCACACGACGCGACATATTGAAGTTATTGGTGCATGTGGACGCTAAGATGAACGCCGTGGGCATATACTTAGGGGTGGTCGAACTAAGACCGCTCCGTCTTCCTGGACTTTTCCTTGTCCAGAAGTAGATGTTTGGTTCTTTCACTTCCTGTAAAAACTTTTATATAATCAAAGATTAGAGTCTCGCTCTTAGCAGCATACGTAGACGACAATTTTATACGGATTCCCCCCCCCCCCCCCCCCGAGACTTGGTTGGTTTCTATATCATTCGCTTCCTGGAGCGTAGGTGTGGCCCCAAGTGTCCTTTGCAGCAATGCTGACATAGCATTATCTGCCAGAAAATAATCCTGCTTATGCAGAAGGCGTTGTTTCTCCTTAAAGTGCAAACATCGTTAAGGAGAGATCTGAAAACTTTTCTCGGTGATTCTAAGATAACTGTAGTACCGCAATTTGATGACAGATCCTCGAAGAGACAAATCGAAAGTGAGGAATACATTTTTTTGATGTCTCGCTTATTTCTCGATATTATTATTATCGTATGACAAGTACAACAAAAGACATGTAAATGAGATATCTATAGGACTTCGCTTTTTATTACTCATGTTTGACTCTTGTACGCCTTCTGCGAGAGTTAGCCTAATTATGATTGCAATTAGTTTCCAGGGACACTTACAGTATTTCTTATTCTTTCACTGAATTGGCTGTCGAAGGCGTAATAACTGCACACGTGGAGGTCTCTCGCATACCCACATTTCTACAGATGTACTTCCTCAAAAGTGAGGTAGTTAGGCTGAAATGCCACCTGGACCAGAATAAAAATTTCACCAAAGCCAAATTTGATGATGGATTATTATGTAAATAGACGAGATAAGTCAAAAGTGCAGAGTAAAATGTTTTGATATTCTGCTTTGTTCTCGAGATATAAAGTCTTAAAGCTGAGGTGGCTATGTTGAGAAACGACCTGTACTAAAAATTTCGCCATAGCCTCAAGGAACTACACGCTGGACATTTTTTTTTTTAACTGCTTTACGTCTCTCAACAGCGAGGTCTTCAGAGACGGGAAAGGATGGGGGGGCTAGGAATGGGAAGGAATTCGGCCATGGCCTTTTTAAGGAAGATCCCGGTATTTGCCTTGAGTGATTTGGGAAACCATGGAAAACCCAAATCTGGATGCCCGGACGGGGATTCGAACCGCCGTCCTCCCGAATGCAAGGCCAGAACACTATCCGTTACACCACCACACTCGGTCTGGACATTAACAATGGATTTTTTATTTTCCTTGTACCGATTGTGATTAGGTTGAAACGCTGCCTGGACCAGAAGGAAAAAGTTGCCAAAGATACAAGGAACTACATTTATAATTTTTGACCGTTGATATCTCGGGTACAAAACGGGATATCAAAAAATTTCACTCTTCACTTTCGGTTTTTCTCGTCGACTTCCATCAAATTGCGGCGCCACGGTTATGTTAGTGCTGTCCTTCTCGTCTCATCTACACTAGTCGATACTAATATTATAATCGCGAAAGCAACTGTGTCTGTCTGTCTGTTACGTTTCTTGGGCTAAACGGCTACTCCAATCGTGATGAAATTTGACAAGGAGATGCTATTTGAAATTAGGATGGACATGGGATACCATATTCTGTATAGATAAGAACATATTGGCATTAACTGAACTGTGAAAGACAAACGCATAATATCTATATGTTTTTGTAATGCGTAACGTTAGAGAGCAATGGCAGCGTAGCGCAGTGGTAACTTGTGGCTTCGGGTTTAAACCCCACTGGGAGCAAAATTTTTTAGGAATTGTTTTTCATAGTTTGAGCCAAGCCTAGGATTTTGTAGTGAGGATACTATGTTCTGACAAATCTTTGGCAATAGAATAGTGCCCTAAGTGTTTACTTTATTCAGGGTATACTGGATCCACAGGCAGTTTTTAAGTGATCTAAGCTAATAATATATTTTTTTTTTTGCTGTCGTCACTCTTTCGACTGGTTTGATGCAATCCTCCATCCCTTCCTATCCTGTGCTAATCTCTTCATTTCTACATATCCTTTACAACCCACGTCCTCAATTATCTGTTTCATATATTCTAATCTCTGTCTTCCTCTACAGTTCTTACCTTCGACTGTTCCCTCCACAAGCAAATTAACCAATCCAGCATGTCTCAAAATAATATTATATATGCGAAAGTAAGTCTGCGTATTTTTTTTTTTTTTTTTTTTTTTTTTTTTTTTTTTTTTTTTTACGTTTTGACGACTATATGTGTATACCGATATTCCGAAGTACTTTGTATCATTAGGAACGAAATAGGATACTTTTTTTACGATATGAATAAATGAGACAGGTTCAACGGTAGAATGGTATATCGATAGCGTACCCGTCATATGCCGACATATTTTAGGTAACTTTCAACTTTGTGTATCCAATTCTAACAATAAAATTCTAAATCCACGCGTACGAAGTCGCGGGTGACAGCTAGTACAGCATAATCCTGACACGAAGAATTATTTCTAATGTAACACTGCCAGTCCTGGGTCATTCCAATTTCTTTTATCCTGCTGCCTAATTTTCTGACAGTCAAAATTTTTTCGTCATGGGAATCAATAGCAGATTACCTCGTGCATAGCACCAGGTGCAATTGTGCAGTTACAAAAAAAAAAAAAAAAACAAAAAAAAAAAAACAAAAAACAACAGAACCAATTTTATAATGGTTCTGTTAAGGATTCAGTAAATATGGATTTGTCTTACCTTGAGTCTGTCAAAAGAAACTCCAATTAGCTCAGACGTTTTCCTCTTCGATTGGATACGTTGTTATATGTTGACTTATACAAACTAGGGCTGTTACAACTTTCAAAAATATCTGATTTTTGAATATATTGATATTTCGACTATATTTTCCTTCAACAATTCCTGAACCGATAAATAAGGTACAAAGTCTTTAATTAAGTATATTTAATAAGAAAATCAAATCACAAATAAATGAAAACGTGAGGCCAGTGAGCTCTCAGCAGTTATTAATAACAAGATAAAATTGCTAATTTGGAATCATTGAATAAATCCCTATTACTCTTAAGGACTGATATAAAATTTACATTTCCTAGACATTTAATTCTAAATGTATGTTCTGATAGGAACTTATCTTGTGTGAATGAGCGTAGTGGGTGAACGGTTTACGTTCTGCCCTCGCGTTCAGGAGGATGTGGGTTCGAATCCCCATGCAGCCACCCAGATTTGGTTTTAGACGGTTTCCCCAAATCACTAACAAGGTGCTCAATAAATTACTAATAACTAATAACACATAAATAATTTGTTACTTATGCTATAAAAAGAATATTCTGCTACAGGATGCATTTCAACCTAATCACAATTTGACTTAATATTGCCGCTAAAAAGTCAATCGATGTAAACGCAACTAAACACATGAAACGTATTGCGAATAACAACAAAATGGACTTCATTACGATTCCTAGTTCGCATAACACAAATTACCACAATTAATTTCATCATACACACTTTCAATATACATTACAACTGGACTAAAGCATGTAGAATAATGTATTCGCTGCATCGCGATTTAAACTTGACCCACACGTGAAAAATAGTGAGATACAATGGTTCTCTGCATCAGCAAATATTTGATAACACCGTCGTTCTATTGAGAACTGTGAATAAACTTTTTTTACAGGTACTGTAAATCTATAATGACAGGCCCTACTCTTGCAGACACCGCATTAAAAACACTTCAAGAACAATAATTACAACGTTACTTATCTATGGGATGTTATTCTAAGTTGTTTCTTACTTTTTCTGTTTGTGCACCCATGGGCAACACAAGTTGGCATTATAAAATACTTTGAAATAACAGAACATGAAATGTTCACTGCAGGGACGGAAATGAAAGCATATTAATGTTTTGAACCTGCTAATATGGCCGCCACGCATGCGCTGTTGGGTCCAAAGTTTACAGGCGGCTTCGCAATTTTAGGGACACCTTATCTCTTTTCCTACCTCCATGCCATGGGATCAACTGCAAATGAATGTTACCTCTCTGGTTTTTACACTACTGCCAACTTCGTAGAACTTAAACGCTACAGAATACTTAAAACTACCATTCACACTACACAAACTACTTATGCCGTGAAGCCTTGTCTTAAATACAATTATATACATTAAATTTTATATATATATACAGCACCGTTTACAATACCATCTCCACCCGATTAAGTCCGTTGTTGTGTCCAAGTCGGGTCTTTGTAGGTCTAACGATAGGTGATATATTTTCCCCGATAGAATTTAATAGAATTAAAAAAAAAAAAAAAATACAGCAGTCCACTCTCATAGAAGCACTGACGTGAACTGTTCCGCAAAGTAGACTCAATAAATGAAAAATAAGCAACCATCAATCATGTTACACGGATAACTATTTAACGCATTAACTCAGGACCAAGCTCAAAACCTGAATTAAACTCAACGCGCCGATGCGTCATTCTTGTACAGAGATTTCTTTCGGCTTCCACTCTGGGCGCTATAACATTGAGAGAAAAACAACTGAGAGTTCAGAACGAGGATGAGAGAGAATTGTTCCTAAAAAGTGTTTTCGTTCAAACCTCCTACCATTATGGAGTGCACACGCCTGACCCAAAAGCCAGTCGTATCAACGTCGTCATCAGTGGAACAGTGTCGGATGAATTTGTCGTCACTGTAACGCGTTGTCAAATTTCGGCTTCTTACTGCCGTCCCTTGTTACGAGCAATAACTTCTAACGACTCGGCGTCGTGTTAGAAACGTATTAAAGAGGGCTTCCATTAATTACGTGATGTGAAAAAGCGGGGGGGGGGGGGCGTCCGGAAAAATCTCACGAAACCTCACCAAGGGGTAGAGGGAGTCAACGGAAATTTCACGTGAGGTTTTGAAATTCTGGTAGGGCTGTAAAGCTAAAAAAAAGGTCCACAAATGACGCGAAAGTCGACTTTAGGCGGGGGGGGGGGGGGGATTTGGTCCTAAAACCGACCATAGGGGGGATTATAAAAAAAAGGTCTTAAAAAAGTTACTAGGCGATTGGTAGATGGGGGGAGGGTTCTCCGTCAAAATCTCGCGTCATTTTAGAGCGGGGGAGATGTTTCACACCAGATCTCACGAAGTCTCACCGAAAAAACATCTCACGTGATTAATGAACGCCCCCAAGGTGAATTTGTCTCTCTGACGATCCCCATTCCATATTCACTGTCACCGATCAGAAAGAAAATTTAACATTCCTAGTGCCTTGGAGACCACAGGTCACTACATTAGTTACCGAATGGACCTAGAGTGGTGGTGTAACGGCTAGCAATCTGGCCTCGCATTCGGGAGGACGGTGGTTCGAATCCCCGTCCGGGCATCCAGATTTGGGTTTTCAATGGTTTCCCAAATCACTCCAGGCAAATGCCGGAATGCTTCCTTCAAAAGGCCATGGCCCAATTCCTTCCCATTCCTTTCCCCCCATCCTTTCCCGTCTCTAAAGGCCTCGCTGTTAGAGAGACGTTAAGCAAATAAAAAAAAAAGTTACCGAATGGGTCGAGGATTGAACCTTGATAACTGCCGTTAGATATGCCCATCCCGTGTCAAGCTATTGTCCAAACGTAGAGTGAGCCTAGCGTGAAGTTGGCTAAACCACCAGAATCCTGATTTCGAGTTTCCGTATGGAACGTGGCTCCAAACTTTAGCCACTTTTCCCAATCCATTTCAGTTTTCCAACAAATTAGATTTTGGAATTTTCAGCTTTATGTTTTCTACTAGATTTTTTTTGATTTTTTATTTCTTACTGTATTTCTTACAGTAATTATAAATTGTGCAACGTTGTTAGTTTGGTATGGGGTAATATAATGTAGCGTACTCGAGCAGTGAAATATCGCGACGTACATAAGTTTGTGTTAACAAGACCAGGTTTCACTGAAATTCTGTGTTATCAAGACTGAAAAGGTTTTTCCGCTACTTCTTAAAACTATTAAAAGAGGATGAGGGAAATTGCTTATGGGTTTACGCCTCATCGACATCGAGGTCATTAGAGGTGGGAAACGACTGAGAACAAGGATTAAGAAGGAATTCGGCCATGGTTTGTTGACGGAACAATCCCGGTATTCGCCAGGAGTGATTTCGGGAAACCATGCAAAACAAAACTCTGGGTGAACATTTGTGGATTTAAACCTGCATCTTTCCGAATGCCCGAGCGTTATCTTTTATCCACAAGACTCGGTTAGAATGAAAAGGTTTCATGAAAGTATATGTTTATTAAGACTTACAGGAAAACTGAAACTGGCATAAAATTTGTAGAATTCATGAAAAACTTGTTACAGCGTACTGGTATGTAAATTTGAAATGGTTTAACAGCTTATCCAGAAATGGAACTTGTGTCATTTTCTAACATACGAGAGGAGGAAGTACTAGAAACTAGCCAATGCCTTTTTCTGCAAATTTCAAAAGTTAATTACTTCTTAATGATTTATGAAATACTCCTGATTGGCTAGATGCAAAGTGCGAGCCTCGTGCCAGAAGACAAGTTGTGGAAGACAGCTGCCATTGTACAACGGACACATTAACAAGACATGATTTTTTTCTTCTTCTCCGATTCTGCCACCAAGGACCACGTGAATCATGAGAGATGGGGGAAGGGGGGAAGAGGAACTGAGTTCCTGCCCGAAGTCTAATCGGGCTGTTAAGACCAGTGTGCTTAATCTATTGGAGGAAAGTCTGCGAAACATGTAACTTTGTGTGTTTTGTATGATAAGTGTATTTTTTGTTTGTAAATCTTCCAGTTTATGTGTAGTGAACGCAGTTGTTCGCTTTGCTGATAAGTTACATATTGTTAATTATGAAATGAGGACAGCAAGTTTCATGTTAAGTAACAAGACAGAGGCACCGACCGGGGATTTAGAGCGCTGACAGTATGGAAAAAGTGTGCTATGGTCGAGCTAAGGAGGACAGATGACGGCATGCATCGGCCTCATCATTGGTCTACCATTTGCCCCTCCACTTTAGGACCGTACTGGGAGGTGGTGAAAAAACCTCTGCACGGGCATCGGAGAGTGTCTTGTCTTGTCTTCATCAATCAATCGCAGCCAGCAACAGTCGGAGCAGAGAGAACGGAGCCGCCCTCCGACGGCCGTGGCCGCGGAGAGGCTTCACACACGAAGAAGATGAACAGCGCATAACAGGTTGGCTCTGCTGTAGGGTATGGTTGGATGTGAAAAGCCGTCGATGAATAATAGATAGGGAGCTAGGGTCCTCCACAATGCCTACAGCTGGCGTTACTGGTATAGATAATCGCCCACAGTCGAAGAAGCTCTTGCTGTCCTCAAAGTAAATGTCACACTCATGCAGTTATAATAATCAACCTATTTTCAGTATTCAGTTACGTCATATCGGGATGTTCGAAGGTAGCGCAGTAGCACCTTACATTGTTATCAGTATTCAGCAGTAGTCTCAATGCATACCATTTGTATATTTTGCACAGTAATGGTAGTAAACGTTGTACATAGTACATGTTTATGAAATCATTCGTCCTGATGATCCTACCACGGATGTCTCCCTCCGATCCCAGATCGACTCCTATGATCGATCCTTACCCATTCGCTCATTCCTCTCATCGAATCTGGCCAAGTCTCCGCTTGGCCTGCTGCCAGGTTCGCCATAGGTCCCCATAAGTTTACCGGTGTCCAGGTGGGGGCACTACATATGAGACGGAGATTGGATACTGTCGCAGTATCAGGACGGCTGGTATACGGAAAAAAAGGGGGATGTGGGTACGTGCCCGGTCCCGTTGTATCTTCCCGATCCAGTGTGCGGCGGCTCAGCGCACTGATCCACACCGCGGGTGATCAGGGCAAGATGTATTCATATTGGCTTAATTATGTCTTCATAATGGTCCTAATATCCCAGAGTGGGGGACGGCGTTCGCACCGTCTGCGAGAGACAAACAGACAGTTTGCACGTTGAATTTAGTTGTGATAGAGTCTGGTTACAACCACATAATACATATTCCTGCGGCGAGATAAACTATGGCACATACGTCGTCGTGCCCACAACACGTAATAAATGTCTTTCACACCTTGAATCAGCCAGAGACAAAGCATTGGGGGGAAAACAGATCTAGCAACCCCTTTTTTGCACTCTCTCTAACTCCTATATTTGATACTCAAAATGTGGGTCCCATACTACACTACCTTATTCGAACAAAGTTTTGTAACCCTTTTACTTCTTTCGTACATCCCCTCATCACACAAGTGCAGAATTTTGAAACCTTTTCCTACCACCTGTCCTATGTATCCTGACTAGTTAAGCTTGTTATCAAATGTAATGCCAAGATATTTACATTTCAAGTCTTCAGCAAGCAATACTTTTCCCACCTTATAATCATAATCAACCTTTTTTAATTTTTGTGTCTGGTAAGCTGACTCTTCATCGTATTTATCTTCATCTGATGTTTACCAACCCCACTAGATATCCTGTCCAGACCATCCTGCAACTCCTACCATTTTGATCCTTTCATCTGCAAACAATCTAATTTCACATTGCAAACAATCGACATAATTATTCATTAGAATAATGAACAGTAATGGACCCAATACGCTACCCTGCGGCACTTCCATTTTTACTTCCACTTCTTTTGATACCGCATTTCGTACCCTAACTTTATGTTTTATACCTTTAAAAAAATTCTTCTACCCAGAAAATCACTTTCTCATCCACTCCAATAGTTTTTACCATATTTACAACAATTTTATGGCTCACTCTGTCAAAAGCCTTTGACAGATCTAGTGCTACACTATCAATTTGGCCTCCCTTGTCCATTTGATCTGAAATATCTTGCATATATCTTACCAACTGAGATTCGCATGAATTTCCTTAGCTAAAGCCATGTTGCCTACTTGAAACCCACTTACGTTCCTCACATATATTTCTGATGTGGTTGCATATCAATCGTTCCATTAATTTACCTCCACTGATGTCAAACTGATCGGCCTGTAATATTCGACTTAAATTCTGACCCCTCCATAATGTACCGGCACTACAATCACACTTTTCCAGTCCTGTGGTAAGCACCAAGTATCGAGACTCAATTTAAATAATATTTCAACATAAGGTACAACGTCACAACCGCCTATTTTTATGATATCTGTAGTAATATTATCTACACCAGCCCCTTTATGTATTTTCAGCTTTCGTATTTCCTTCATCATTTCCTCAGGATAAACTTCAAATTTTTTGGTATCTTCATTTCTAATTATGTTGTTAAGCTCGTTCTCCGAATTAGACCCCCCCGTTTCTGATTCTAATGCTCTCACTAAACCAGTTACTTAAAATCTCTGCCTTTTTCAAATCTTCAGTAACTTTTTCTCCATCCTTATCTCTTGTATCTGATACGAAAAGAAGAAGAAGGCAGGATGGATCTCATATTAGGTGATTACTTGTAAAGAACTCGATTCCTTACCGAGATCTGAGGGTCTTCGGGAGGACGCACATTCAAATTCGTGTCTGGTCATCCAGATTATGGTTTTCCTTGGTTTCCGGAAATAACTCCAGATGAATGATTGCTCGAAAACGGCCATTGCCGAGCAACATCTGTTTCCTAATCCCCAAACCACTCTCTCCTGCCTCTAAGAACCTCATCGTCGATGACGCGTAAAGTCATTAAAAAGAAATAATTAAAAAATGGGTGAAGGTCCTTAATATATTAGAAATTTGCTCCAATAAATTTTGTTGTTTAAGAAATAGTTTTTGGAATTACAGGGTTTGATCCCCAAATCACTCCAGGCGAACGCCGGGATGCTTCCTTCAAAAAGGCCATGGCCGAATTCCTTCCCGTTCCTTGCCCCAAACCCATCCCGCCTCTAATGACCTCGCCGTCGACGAGGCGTAAAGCCCAAGCAAAAAAAAAAATAATAATAATAATAATACAGGGTTTGAATTGTCCTTAAGTGACACAACCATATTTTACACTAATATTCACAAGAATTTTATAATTTCATAAAAAAAGGACATCTGAATGATACGTCTGTAAAGTATCTAGCTGAAGAGACAAATATTCCTTCCTCTTTTGAGTTTTCCGTTTTGTTGTAACATCTGTGACCGAGAACACTTTCGACGAAATGTTATGGCCACATTCCAGAGTTTTCCTGTTTACTTCCACCAAAATTGAGAAGCTCTGAACCAAAGACGGGGTTCGGCGCAAACTGAAGCCAATTTCGCGTTTAACGAGAGCTATACGCAGCAGCAGAGACGAAAAGGTCGTGGAAATAGATTCGATGTAGTAATTTGTTGACAACACGCGCGCCGAGCCAATAACGAACCTCGTAAGCTACATTTCATTGCACGTAGGCAGAGATCGTAAAGGAATGCGGCGCCCCTAGGTACTAAAGCGAGGGACAGTTGTTTCGGCGACAAGGCGGCGCCTCGCGTCCCTCGCAGAGCCCTAAGTAAGTGCACGGCCATCAAAAACTGCCCGTTACTGGGAGGGGAGAGCGCGCCGGTTTGTTTTACAGCTGTCATAAAGCACGCACCCCAACGTCAATAACATCAATCAATGCGGCCCCGCGCCGCACGCATTTCCTTAAGTCCGCCCGGCCCGGTGCGAACGCGCTCATTCTGGCCCCCGTAAGGGGGATGAATCAGACGCCGCCAGAGGCAATAACTTTTTAGTGAAGCCGACGCAGCGGGGGCGAGAGAAACTTACGGCCAGTAGTAAACAGGCGAACCTGTACTGCCTGGCGTCTGAGGTACAGAGTTGCAGCAAACTATATACTAATCGGAGCCTTTGTCTTGCAGATAACCCATCGACATAACGCCAACAAGTGTTTCCGTACTGCCCTATGCGTTTCTGTCCTCTACCCCTCGACGAATACCATCTTAAACCCTCCGGAAGACCGTTCGTAATCCTTAATCTCCTCTTTTGATCTTATAGGTACACGAGGTTGTACCCAAAAATAACCAGAATAGCATTGCCGTGGTGGAGCTTGTGTAATATGCGCTTCTTCCGCTAGGCGTTTAAAGCGCAAGTTATTAGAAGTTCAGTGCCGCCTGTGTTGTAGGGCAGTTGATATTATTAAAAATATCGGACTTTCGATATATCGATATTTTAAAAAGTATTAATATCGGCTGTCGATATATCGGAAGAAAGTATCGATATATCGATACTTTCATAAATGCACTTTCTTAAAATCAAACTTGAAAAAATAAGGCGGTCCACTGATAAATAGATGTGTGATATTGTTGTTAATCAAGTTTTCACTTTCGAATGGATTCTCGTGGTGATGATGATTGTTGATTGTTGATTTTTTTTTTTTTAAACTGACCATTATGCGTGTCATGATTTAATAAAATTTATAAAACTCGAAAGAGGTTCAAGGCAAATCTTATCTTGTGTATTTTAAGATTGATATGCAATACAGTTGAGGCATTTATATAGGTAGAAGTTTAGCTATCATAGCATACATTATGGCCAAGTTACATAACTTTTATCGAGCTTGGTTGTGTAACGGTTAGCGTTCTGGCCTCGCATTCTGGAGGACGGCGGTTCGAATCCCCGTCCGGGCATCCAGATTTGGGTTTTCCATGATTTCCCAAATCACTCCAGGCAAATGCCGGGATGCTTCCTTCAGAAGGCCATGGCCGAATTCCTTCCCATTCCTTGCCCCCCAACCTTTCCCGTCTCTAAAGACCTCGCTGTTAAGAGACGTTAAGCAGATAAAAAAAAGCAAAATACATAACCTTTTTTTTCGTAAGATTTATTTGTGGTATTTCCTTTAGTGTTGAATGTTGATAGCTTATTCTGAGTTGTCTTACTTTTCTTACTCTCTAATTAGCTACCATTTGTTATTTACACTTCCCACTATTCTTGCTAACACACTAATTTCAAGTTGGACTACCCTGGACAATCCACACGCTCATTTCAAACAATGGGCTCGCGTTCGATTCGTGCTGGGTGAGCGATGCCTTGCATCTCTGTTGTCATCTGAGTTTACTTGGTACCTATAACTACCAAATTAATTATAGAAATGTAGTAAGATTTACGTAAGCTTGCTGATCTCCATGCGTAACAGAAATTTGAGGGACGTAGTGTCATCCAGAGCAAACAAAAAATGATAACTTATTTTTTTAAATATATAAACCGATATCCAGATTTCATTATCGAAATATCGTCCTAAAAATATCACTCATAAATATAAATATTTTCAAAAAGTAATATCGATATTTTGATATATTATCAACAGTCCTACTGTGTTGTCGACCTGGCTTGTACTGTTAATCTGCAGTGATTGTTTTGCTAGCACTGTTTAGTTATTGTTTCGTTTTTGATGATGGCAAGTTTAAGTGAACAACGTGCAACTATTAAATTTTGTTTTCTACTCAGTAAAATTGCTGCTGAATCTGTTTTATTGTTGAAAACAGCTTACAAAGATGACACTATGGAAAAATCTGAGGTGTACGAGTCGTTCATTCGGTTTAAAAATGGCGACATGTCGATAGATGACAAAACTCGTTCTAGACGTCCATCAACCACCCGAATCGACGAAAATGTTGAAAAAATTCGAAAGCTTGTACTCTCACACCGTCAAAAGACAATTGATCAACTGTCGGAGATAAGTGGGTTATCTTGGAGCTCAGTTCAGCGAATTTTAATCGAAGATTTGGGAATGAAAAGGGTTGCTGCCAAGTTTGTTCCTCGGGCTCCGGCTGACAATCAAAAAGAACGTCGAGTTAAAACATGTCGTCCGTTGAAACAGCAGCTTGAAATTGATCCAGATTTTCTGTCAAAGGTGATGAGTCATGGTGCTACGATTACGACACAGAAACAAATCAACAGTCAAGCCAATGGAAGACGTCATTGCAACCCCGACCGAAAAATGGAATCAAGACAAATAAAACATTATTTGTAAAAGGTGTTTTTTTGTGACGTGCCATCTTTTTTCCTTCATATTTAATCAACATCGATAAACGAGGTACCATTTTAAAGATTAAGTTCTCCGCTTTAGTAACATCATTCATTGGGAAAGGAATTTTTCGACATTCAATCCTTAAATGGCTAAATTATTAACAGAGTGACGTGCATGCGATAGTTGAGAGTTAAGCTGCTAGATTTCGCTGCCGTCGATAAGGAGTTATCGCATTACCACTAGATAGAAGCACCACAGAGATACTGATAAACTTTGTGTGTTTTCTAGAGTAAGGAGATTTTCGGATATTTTTTATTTCCGTTAAGGCAACATTTCATCATTTGTAATTGTAATGGAGAGAGGTTGTAAGTATTTTGCTAGGTACCTATTTCAGTTGACAAAGAAACAATTGATTCAAATGAGCCGGCTCTTATATCATCCTGCTACAAACAATAAACATCGCTATTAATTGTATATAATTCGCACGTGCCAACTAGTTTTCTCCTAATTTCTCAAATGTTGGTTTTAATGTACCAGTTTCGTTGCACAAATAATATTACTATGATGGTACTTGAAATGAGGTACTGTCATTTGGACCGCACCGTGCACCGTTTAAATTTTAAGAGTAACTTGATGGTTTGGTGCACATGTGCAAAACAAACAAATGGAGCGATGCATCAATCAACGCCGCACTGCACTGCCACGAAGGTACAAACTTGTTTTAGGACAGCGAATATTCCTCGGACGACCGATTCATAAACATTCTAGTCCTCTGCCCCAATCGTGAGTCTAAAAATTAAATAAATGGTATCCAGTCGAAGAGTTTCCATAGGCCTAATCAACCTACTTTCCAGAAATGCACAGAAAAGACCGAAAACTTTTGGTGTCAGACCTGGAGTAGAGGAGCACTCCATCACGGATTGACAAGCAGTACATCTTCAGCTGTGCAGTTAGTATGTCGGGCCAACACGACACACAGCTCCATTGCCTCCTTGTGAGAAGCATTTCACGCCGTTCAGGAAGCACGAGACTTTGGCATCACATGAGTTGTTCAGTACTGAGCTGCTAATGGCTAACCTATATCTGATCTATTTTGATAATCTGTATATTTTTCCACAGCAGTGTTCAAACACGTTAGTGGCACTGCCAGCGAAGAAACAAAAATATTTTGTAATCTTCTCAGAGCTAACTTTTTTTATTAGATTTACAATATATAATTCAAATGAATAAAAACATTGTCATGTTTTTATTGTTGTAACAAACCGTATGTAATGTGTTTATCAACTTATTTCTATTTACAGTCAGAAGAGTATTTTTAAATTTACCAAATTGCAAACGTTGTTTAATGGTGTGTATTATTAGTCTATTAATCAGTCAACAGACAACCAACCAATTTAATTAAAATTAAAGCCCCCATTGTAATATTACAGCAATTATTAAACGGTATTCATGTTTTTAAAAACCTAATGTATTACTAAGTTATTACACAAAATTATTGTGGTGTATTTATTAGTATTGCACAACATTTAAAAAATAAAAATAGTTTGGCTGACGACAAAGTTACCAGTTCTGGGAGAGGATTTAGAAAAGGAAGGGGAAGGAAATCGCCCGTGGCGTTTATGAAGGAAACCTTTCTGACATTCGCCTGGAGTTATTTCGGGAAATCTCAGAGAAAAATCTGCGATGAAAATTCACAGTCAGATTAAGTCAACGTAAGGGAAGAAAGTTTATACTACTTCCAAGTGAAACCGACAATTCAAAGCTGATCGAAATAAAGCTTCCGACACCTCCTGAAGATTTTCCTTCACAGCCTATTGGTTTTTGGAGGAGAAATTTTTACTAATTTTGGACACATTTTAGTTTGGAATATCATACAATACCAGCTGCATCTTTTGACTGGTTTGGTGCCAAAATATCTTACTGCTTTACAATTGGGAAAACAATTAAATGTACCACTATAGATGTTGCTATACTTTAGAGCAGTATTTTTTTTTTCTATCGACTGCTCGTAACGGGGTGATGTCATGTGTACCTCTGTGACATAAAAAAAAAATATATTAACCGACCTTGGAAATAGAATCACTGACCTTCTCACCAAAAAAGACGAAAGAGTTAAAAGTCAACTGCTAAGCTAATGCTGTCCGTTTTCTGGGACTGTGAGTGAAATTCATTTACTGGAGAGGGTGATGAGAGGATGTACCGGAGAGGTTAGGGAGTTGGGTTACAAAACTTTGGTCAGACCATTGCTTGAATATGGTGGTGTAGTTAGGGACCCACATTTTGGTTATCAAATACAGGAGTTGGAAGTTGTGCAAAGAAGAGCAGCTAGATTTGTTTCTGGAAATTACTGAAGGACCCAGTCAGTAACTAATATGATAAAGGAGCTCGATTAGGAGTCATTGGAGGATAGGAGGAAGGTGAAGAGAGTGCTGGGAATGTATAGGGTATATGTTGGTGATGGAGCTTGGAGGGATATTGGTCAAAGAATTAGGAATAGTGCATGGAAGGCGAAAGGCGACCATGACCACAAGCATGCGCTCCATTTCATGCTTAAGGGAGTGGGAAAGTTATTTTTGTTGGTAAGGGTGCCAGGGATTTGAACAATTTTAATATTAAGAATAATACTTGTTTTTACTTTTAATCACCACTTTTATTAAATCAACTTTTAACAACAACAACTTTTGTCTTCTTATTTACAGTCAACCATAGAATACTAATTCGTACAGGGTTGCCAATATAAATGTACAATACCAACACCCCTCCTTACATTTATATTGCAATCTATAGGTAACACAACAGGTTCATAAAACTTAATAGTTTCATATAGACAACTTACTAAATACTACTCTAATTTTTAATATTTAAGGATTCTCTGAATTTAATAAATTTGACACTTCCCAAAGCTTTAGTTAATACATCTGCAATATTATTTTCAGACCCTATTTTAATAACATCAATAAACTTTTCTTTGACATTTTCATGAATATAATGGTATTGAACCTCAATGTGTTTAGAGTTCTTAGTAAAATTTCCATATTTAGCTATTGCTACAGCGCCTGAATTATCTTCATACATTTTTACTGGTTTACACATTTTAATAAATACATCATTAATTAGGCTTCTTAGAAAATTGATTTCAGTTACTGCTTCTGACAGGGCAATGTATTCTGCAAAGGTAGAAGATTTTGTCACACAGTTTTGTTTTTTTGATTTCCACAAGATAACATTTCCATACAATCTAATTACATATCCGGTAGTAGATTTTCGGTCTAACACATCTCCTGCCCAATCAGAATCCACAGAGCAATCCAATATATCAGCATCGTAGTTTTTATAATATTTTAGTTTTAATGTCTTAGTCAAAAACAAATATTTCAACACCCTAAGAGCATACTTAAAATGTGTCTCATTACAACAGTTTTGAAAACGACTTAAATAGTTTACAGAGAATGATATATCTGGTCTAGTACCATAACTAACATACAACAATGCTCCTATTAAATTTCTATACTTGATATCTTCATTAAATTCACATTTTTCTAATTTCAAATTTATTTCCATAGGTGTTTTGTATAATTTAGCATTTTCAATATTATAGCGTTTTGCTAAAGATTCAATGTAACGTTCCTGACTCAGAGTCAAAATGTTATTTTGTTCATAGTTATACTCAATGTCTATACCAATGTAATTTTTTACTCTACCTAAATTTTTCATTTTGAATTTATCTGATAGCTTGTTTTTAATATTGTTAATAACATTTTGGTCTCTGCAGCAAATCAACAAATCATCAACAAATAACAAAATATAACAAAATATAAACAGTTACATCTTCTACTTTTTTGAAATATAAACAGTAATCATATTTGCATCGTTCAAACTCTAGTTCAGTCAAAAAAATGTTGAAACATTCATACCATGCGCGTGGGCTCTCTTTTAGGCCATACAAAGATTTGTTTAGCTTATAAACTTTATCAGAGCCATCTTCATAACCTGTTGGCTGCTTTACATAAACTTCTGACAAAACTTTACTATTTAGAAATGCAGTCTCTACATCCATTTGATGGATTTCCATAGAATTTTGACAACAATAAGACAATAAAAGCTTTAAGGTTGGCATTTTTGCTACAGGAGAATAAGTATCATCTACACAGTCAGTTTGTTGAAAACCCTCTAACTACTAATCGGGCTTTATACTCACTTTCACTCTTCTTTTTGTATACCCATTTCACATCAATCACCTTTTTGTCCTTGGTTGGCTTGTCAACGAGTGTCCATGTATTGTTTTTCACTAGGCTGTTCATCTCATGGTCCATGGCTGCCTTCCATTCATTTGCATCATCGCAGTTCACTGCCTCCTGAAAGTTTTCTGGTGTCATAGCATCACAGTAGTTTACACTGATACAATAATAGCCAAACTCATCAGCAAATCGCGTTGGAGGTTTAACTTGTCTTTTTGATTTCTTTCTGTCCATGTCTTCATCGATTTCTACATCATTGTTACTGTTTGGTGTATCTGTATCATTTCCTCCCACACATTCTGGATTATCCTTTTCAATTTCTTTTCCTTCTTCCAAATTTTCATCTCTCTCATCTTGAAATCCACACAATGTCACGTCTTCTTCTACAATATCACAATGTCTGGCTACTATTACTTTGTTGTTAATTAATACTCTATATCCAGTGTCTGTATAGCCAAGTAAAATTCCAGTTTCTGCTTTCTTGTCCCATTTAGATTTTCTTCTCTCTTCTGGTATTCGTACAAAGACTCTACTGCCATACATTTTCAGATACTTCATTGTAGGCTTCCTTTTGAAAAATATTTCATACGGACTTTTCTTTTCAATGGTATTGGTCAAGGTTCTATTTTTGAGGTAGGCAGCTGTTTTAATTATTTCTGGCCAATATTTTCTTCCAACTTTAGCTTCTGATAAGAGACATCTTGCCATATCCATTAGAGACCGGTTATACCTCTCTGCAGTTCCATTTAATTCGTGAACATATGCTGGACAAGGTTTTATAACGATTCCTTTCTCTCTTGCAAACTGAAAAACTCTTGAATTTATATATTCGGTACCATTGTCACAACGTAATTCTTTTATTGTCTTATCAGTGAGGTTTTGTACTTCATTAACATATTGCACTAAGCAATCATATACTTCATCTTTTGTCCTGATACAATAGACTTTAACCAGTTTGCTGTAGTCATCTATAAAACTAACAAAGTATTTTTCACCATGGTCTCCTACTGTTTGATGAGGACCATTCAAATCTGTATGAACTATTTGTAGTATATCATCTGCTTTTCTTCTGTTATTATGAAAAGGTAAGTTATGCATTTTATTTTCTATACATGTCACACACCTAAAATATTCTTGTTCAGTCTCTTTAGGCAATCCTTCCAATGTTTCATTCTTGCACATCATTTCTAAATTATTGAAGTTTACATGTCCCAGCGTACGGTGTAATTTCTCTTTCACAGTCATTTTACTTTTACTTAAATTTGCTTCCAAGGTATTTTCATTCACATAGCTTCTCATCTTATATAATCTTTCATCTTTAATTGCAACCCCTATCACCTTTCTATATGGGTTATATATTTTTGCCAATCTCCCCTTTGACACAATTGAGTTTTTGTCTGTAATTCTTGAGTAACTTAATAAGTTTGCTTTCATTTCTTTAACATAGAACACATTTTTCAACATCACTTCTGATTTTTTTCCATAAACCATAAAATTTACCTTTATATTTTCAATCTTTTCAGCTTGTAGTATTCTACCATCACCAATTTTGACTTTTACAGGTTTCTTTAATGTCTCACAAGATTCAAAGTATTCATCCGTGTTAATAATATGGTCTGTACAGCCACTGTCAAGTAACCATTCTATTTCTCCTTTTTTTGTCTCATTTTTTTCATTTGTTGTTGTATTATTTGCGATAATTGTATGAAAACTATTCCCATATTGCTCATGATGATCATATCTGGGTCGCTCGTTATTATAATGTCCTCGTCCATGAAAGTTTCTTGCATTATATGTACCTCGTCCTCTTTGTGTATATTCAGTATGAGTACGACATTCTTTTTGAAACTGACCTGGTTTCAAACAGTTTGTGTGTGACGCTGATGATGTCTTAGTTTCTGCTCGAAAAGCATTAGAGCTGTCACGTGATGTCTCATTTGATTCTTCTTCGGTCCTTTTCAATTTTATTTTACTTTTCAAATAATCTACTGTTCTGTCCTTTTCAGGGAGCACGTCAATCAAGTCCCCAATATGACTATAATTCTGCGGCAAAGATTTCAGCATATAATTCAGTTTTTCTTGTTCTGATATTACCGCCCCGGCTTGTTTCAGTTCGTTTACACACTTTTCAAAGTCGTCGAAGAACAAAGACACTTCTGCGTAATTTTTCAATTTGACATTTTCGAGGTTATGTCGGCATACAATTTGCAAAGCCGTCGACTTTTTCAGATACATTTCATCAAACTTTTGAATGATTTCGTAGGCCGTCTCTAATTCACTTATGTATTCCAATTGTCTGTTCGTTATTGCGCTGTAAATATAGTTGGTAGCTTGAATATCACGATCGTCCCATGTGGCATCGTCGGCAGATGTTTTAGGTCGCATTACTACATCTTTACACTTTTCGAATTGTAGGAACTTGAGAATACGTATTTTCCAAATGCTATAGTCTGAACCATCGAAAATTGGAATGTTAATATCACTATTTTTCGTCGCCATTTTCACGTAGATGATCTTTTTATATTTTTCTTGTTTGCACACAAAAATCCTTGTTTTCACTTTAGTCCTTTTAACAACCACGCTCTGCTACCATTTTAATATTAAGAATAATACTTGTTTTTACTTTTAATCACCACTTTTATTAAATCAACTTTTAACAACAACAACTTTTGTCTTCTTATTTACAGTCAACCATAGAATACTAATTCGTACAGGGTTGCCAATATAAATGTACAATACCAACAAACAAATTAACAAGTGTAATGATGAATAATTTTCCAAAAACTCTTACCGAGCGTGGTGGTGTAACGGATAGCGTTCTGGCCTCGCATTCGGGAGGACGGCGGTTCGAATCCCCGTCCGGGCATCCAGATTTGGGTTTTCCATGGTTTCCCCAAATCACTCCAGGTGAATGCCGGGATGCTTCCTTCAAAAGGCCATGGCCGAATTCCTTCCCATTCCTTGCCCCCATCCTTTCCCGTCTCTAAAGACCACGTTGTTATAAAGGGACGTTAAACTGTTACAAAAAAAAAAAAAAAAAAAAAAAAAAAAAAACTCTTAAAGAATTTAGAATTAAAATATGTAAATCATAATAGTAAATGGGGGAGGAATTTAACATTCCAATTGTAAAAGAAATTTAAAAAAAAATATGTATAAAAAAAGGGGTAAATGGATGACTGGGGGAATTTCCACCAGAGTGTTAGCTCCATCGCAATTAAATTATTATTATTAATAATAATAATTTTGGCGTACCTCCTGTTACAGGAAAAATTACTAATATGTATTTCTGTGATCTCCTTCATTGATTATGAGAAGATCTTAGCGCGATACGAATTGAAATGATTCTGCCTGTGTGCTTCTGATGGCAGAAAACGAACTAGGTCATTCCTGCGGCGTATCCAATTCGAATTTTTTAAATTTGAATACGAAATATTTCTTCTTAATACATTTTACGCTGACCTGGTAATAAATATTACTATGTGCTGAAATGAAACGTCACTCAGAAGACGTCAATTTGATACTGCGGATACCGTAATATCTGAGGTTCAATAGATGTTTTGAGACCAAAGAGCAGTTTTCTATAGAAACAAGATATGCTGTGTAATAGATCGTTGACAGGAATGTGTTACCAACCATGATGTTCATGCTGAAATGAACTAATTGTACAACTGTCTCTTTGTAAGTGACTGCATAATTTATGAATCAACAAAACTTGTGTATTGTATACCATATAACTGAATTATGTTTTTGTAAGAGCGAAAAATAGTAATTGACCATCAAAGAATTCAGTCTCTCAGTTTCGCTATTGTAAGACTATTTTGCATAACCTGTTACCCAGCATCAGAAGTCATGATACATTATCCATTTAAGTGCAGTTAGGCAATGTTTTATCAATGGGTACTAATCAAATCTCTAAATAGGATCCTGCAATCGGAGGCACAGATCAAAGTAGCTATTTGAAAGTATATTCATTTGCTCACGAGTCAAGCTCTGACAGTAGTTATGTCTATGTGAAGAAATTCCATTTGCAGTAAATAATCTGAGGGAAAACTGTTTTAGCTATTGTGACATATCTGTGGACTCCAATCGATACTCACGTTTGCCTTTATGTGATTGCAAAGGAGTCGTAGAGCGAAGTGACTGACCTCGCTTCAGTGAACTCTATGATTTCTGCTATGACACAACTAAATGTATCGTCTTCTATAGTTACATCCTACAGTTCTGCTCTGAAAAGGAATACATTGCCAAATCTACTATATAATTTCCTAAGCTCACCAATTCAGTCACCTCGATAGCTATTGGCTCGAGAACGGTGTCACGTGTTAGCCTTCGCTCGCAAAACAGCGACCAGAGGTACCATTAGAAGAAATTCATGATTATTTTCACAATTTAATAGCTAAGCAATTGCTACCAAATTAATTGCGATAATACATTCATTAAGTTTGACTATCGTAGCGTTTCATAGTTTAAATAATATTGATAAATTTTACGGCTGAAAAATGTGGATCTTTTTTTCAGTAATATGTTGCTAATGATAGCAACTTAAACAACTTTAAAATATTAAATTACTCATGGTCTCTGCTGTCTATTGCCATTCTGGCAAAGGATAAATTTCAATTTAGTTAAAAAATTTACTAATGTTGTTTGCTGACCAAAGTCTATGCATTACTGATTACTTGCTTTTTAGGTATTTTACTGACCACTTTCGTTAATGGTCTTTGCTAATGTTCGCTGTACGTGAGTTATTATATCATATTACGTGGACACCAGACCTAATATATTATGGAATCAACTGTTCTAGCAATTCTTTTTTTATCAGTTGCTCAACTGTTTAATAATATGGAATGTGCATTAAGTTCTCTGGCCGTTAAAGACACTATGGCCAATGATTACATTATGAGTGTTTGCCAAGTCTCATTAAAAAAACAAGCAAACAGGAATTTTTTTAAATTTTGCAGAATGAACTTTAACGCTGTGATGCATGAATTATTAGATTAGTAAATAATGATGTCTTCCAAGGAAAAATTTACAATTTTATTAATTTTTTATTTTTACAAATAAGTTACAATGGTGTCCATTAGAGTGGACCCCATGCACCCGTGTCTTTATAGCAGATTAAATTTATATTCATTTTTTCATATGGAAGTTGGCAAAACAATTAGGACACAGTGGTTCCTTACGTTTCATACAAATATATTTTGTTTTTTCCTTCATGCTACATCATGAGAACTTGCAGCATTTTTTTTATCATCAAGTTTTGGCCAATGATTCCCATCATGGTATCGGACTTCTTCTGCTGCTTTACAAACTCTTCTATATTTCTCTGGTGGTGGCGTTATTGATGGTCTTCCTCTCTTCCCAGGTGTGTGTTCATGTACACCAAGGTTAATGAGGCTTCTTGCTATAGATGCCTTGAAATTGAAGAGCCGAGTAACATTTCCTTTCCTTCTGTATAGAAACCAGCAGTTCACAACTGCTACATCCATAAAATAAAAAAAATACGGATGTTCCAACGTTTATTTCTAAGACGATATGGGTACAATGCCAAGCATTGGCCCATGAGATCAACACGTCCCATGTGACAGTTATAAAAGTTAACAGCAAAGGGTCTTGGAATGCTTATTACTTTTCTTTCTTTCTTGCTCCACCGATCAACTGTACTCTTCCAAAGTTTCAGAGTTCTTCAGTTTCTTTGTATGCACTTGATCTTCAGTAGCTTCTATACTAGAGTCAGAGCTACTGATTTCAAGTAACACTTTTGGACATAGTACATCTAAAAGCTCCTTCTCATTAACTTCACTGTCATCTGCGAGTGTGCATTCTGAATCAGATGCAAGATCTTCAATCATCTCCTGAAATACAAGTGTAGAAATAAGTAATTATAAAAATCATTTAAAACAAATGTAAAACATGTAATCAGCGTTAAATTAATTTTAAAAATGTAATCGACCATAGAAGAGCATATATTACATTCGCTAAAGGGTTAGAATGTTCGATACTGTACTCATAGTAAACTGAGGTCGCAGTTTCATGATGTCCACTCTAGTGGATGGATGAATTTTGTCTTCTACTGTCATAAAAAAAAATATTTAGAACACAAAAACTTACATAATTATGTGACAAAACTCCTACAGAAACATTGAGAATTTACTCACCACTCTGGCTGATCGTCCATAGAAGCATTTCTCTGGAATGCTAGACAGTGCCGTCCGGTGCTTACTTACACCCGCCATCTTGACGCCTTACTATGTTCAGCGGTAAACTATAGTGATAGTAGTAATCACAGACGCTGCCTGATGGCAGCACCTCATTCACTGTGTCCACTGCTGTGGACTGCATGCATTAGACTATTTAAAACAGAGTCACGTGAGGCATTGCGGCAGCCAATAAAAAGTGTCCACTGTAGTGGACGCTATGCACCACAGGGTTAAGGGTCAAATACAAGTCAAGTTTGTATTTAAACAATTATACGGTTGCTCTATCGTTCCTGTTCGTTTTTGATACCTACCTCTATTAATGCTTCTGAGTTCTTCTAGCTCAAGAGATTTTATATTTGGTCAAATAAGATTAACCTGTCATCCTAAAAACTGGAACTATTCTAGACCCGTGACGATACTCAAAAATCGGTCACGGCCTTACACTAGTTTGTTAATAATTTAATTTCATCTCCGAAACACAAAATAATAAGGCAAGTGCGAGTAGGCCAAAAGACAGATGTTCGGCAAGAAATCGGTGTTTGACACGTTTACACACTACGCAAAATCCGCGTCACTAATTTAGATACCGCGCCACGTACTATAGGTACCCGAACTGGAGGGCGCCCCCTCCCCTCCAAGAAGGGTGCGAATAAGTGTCAAGTAGGGCACAAGGTGCGAGGTATCTTCACCACCTGAGCGAAAGCTCCACACCGTCGGACGTATATCCCCTTCACCGCCTCTTGGTACTGAATCCCTTTATTCTAACGTCACATTCTTATACTGTTTCCTCTCAGACATCATAGTACTGAGAAGTTGCAACTCTGAGAACGTCAAATGTCAGCAGATGCCTGTAATTACTCGATGCAGTACTTCAAGAGCAAGCTTTTGAAATAAAAAATGGTGCTGCAGCCAAATAAGATTTAAAAAATCAACATTTTCGGTCGAGTATCACAAAGAGTATTCCAGCATTTCACAGTAAATGCTGTGATTCCATTCGCCTGTTTCAACGTTTGGGTTCTTGTTGCAATAAAAATAAACTTTCGAAGCAAACTCGATATTGCCAATAACTTACGCTAAGCACTTTCTAATATCCAACCGTCAAAAATAAATGCGTGTTCATCATACCCAGTGCGCACAGTGTAAACTCAAAATACCTCTGCGTAACTCTTGATAGAGGTATCATTTTTGAAAGCCACTGTCGCAATATGAAGATGAAAGTATCATCACGCAACAATATCTTAAGCAAGATGATCGGATCTAGCTGGGGAGCTAACCCAAGCGCGAATTTTAGACATCTTTAGACTTGACTCAACGTGGTGTATTTTAAACTCTTATTTTGATGAAAACTTTCAACAGGTCCAGTACATGAGTGACAACTTACGGCCGTGGCAGTCGAGAGACCGACTCCCAATCCGTCAACCCGGATTTCCATCGTTTCTCCCACTGGCACTAGGCAATAGCTACTGAATATAGACAGATCTCGATTTCTTCCTCGTTTCTTTTCCATAATTATTTCCGGTTCTAACGACCTTGTCGTCGACGTGCCTTAAAATCTTCTAGTTCTTCTTTTTTTTTTAATGTAAGATTTCTCGGCGTGTTGCTGCGGTATACTCTTGTCGGGTTTGCTGACGGATGTTGTCGTAAAACACCAAGTTTCTACAGCACACTAAGCCGTCTTCATCAGGTTACGATTATGTTATCAATTCCAGAAATACAGGAGATCTGGACTAATCAAGGATCAAAACGGTAGAGGATTGTAAACAGTTGCAGAGTGATCTGGACAGGATATCTAGTTGGATTGGTAAACATGGGATGAAGATAAATGCAAAGAAGAATCAGCTTATTAGATACACAAATAAAAAACTAAAGGTTGATTATGAATATAAGGTGGGGAAAGCATTGCTGACTGAAGACTTGAAATGTAAATAACTTGGCATTACATTTGATGACAAGCTTAACTGGGCAGGACAAATTGGACAGGTGGTACGAAAAGGTTTAGAAATTCTTCACTTGTTGGAGAGAGTGATTAGGGGATGTACGGGGGAGGTAAAGGAATTGAGTTACAACACTTTGGTCATAACACTGTAGTATGGGACGCACATTTTGAGTATCAAATACAGGAATTGGAGAGGGTGCCAAAAAGTGCTGCTAAATTTGTTTCTGGAAATCAGTAACACATATGATAAATGAGCTGGAATGGGATTCATTACAAGACAGGAGGAGGGTGAAGAGGTTCGTGGGAGTGTACAAGGCGTATACTGGAGATGAGGCATGGGAAGATATCAGTGTAGGTATGAAAAGTAGCGCATGGAAGGGAAAAGATGACCATGACCACAAGCTGGCACTCGATTTTAGGCACAAGGGTGTGGGAAGATTCTCTTTTTTAGGTAAGGGTGTCAGGGATTGGAATAAGTTACCAAGGGAAATGATGAATAATTTACGAAAAACATTGAAAGAATGAAAAGTCAAAATTTGTAGAGGGTAAATGTATGTGGGTGCCGGAAAGAGGGAAGGTGGATGCTTAGGTAAATTGCCACCGGAGCGTGTGCTCCATTGCAATTAAATTAAATTAAATTAGTTAAATTACTTTCATAACCTAATGAAAGCAGTACAGCAGGCAGTTGTGTTTTCGTGACATCATCTGATGACAAAAGCGAGAGTATATCGTATCTTTTTTTGATTTTTCGAAGTATTTCAAAGGAATCGATGATTCAGATACTTCGAAGCTACTCGACCTCTCAATTCTTGAATTTCATTGAATTTCGCAACAGATCTATGCGAACTAAGCAACATCACTGAGAAATTACTTTGTAATTCTTCCCATCCGTCCGAAATAGACTCCACACGACAACAGCTTCAATCTGCGAAAGAGAGTCGCCTTCCCCTCAAGCAGCCTTTCATCGCGTCCGGGAAGGAGGTTTTAAGTTTATTAGAGTCTGTATGTATGGCTGGCTCCCCGACTCGGGAGCTAGCGCGTTTATTGGCGGCCGTGCGCAATGAATAATGGAACGTCCAGGGACTGTGTGATGGCAGCCATCATCGCATTAGCGTCCCACGCACAGGGAAATGGAGCTTCCCGCTCTGTTTGTTACCTTAAAAGGATTGCTCAGATATTGGAATGTGGATCGCTAGCCACGTGGCCACTCCGCTTGCTCAGCAGTGTTCCTCCCACTGCGAGGAGAGCGCAACTTTTCGCTTCGGCTTTTATTCATTCGGAAGTGAAGGTGTTCCGAAGAAAGCAGCTCTGTAGCTCGACAGTAGATGTCCGCTGGTAGGTATAATATTTCCCGTTCGGAATCTCTACGCTCCTTTTGTTTCCGTTGGTCCTTGACGCAGCTTCCTTGATATTGGCAAACTACAATATCAACGCTCAGTTGACCGAAATCTCGTAAACCGTATGTATTGTCTCCCAACATTAAAGTGCACAATCACTCTACTCATTCAGATTAACACTCGACCTTGTGTTGTGTTTGCAGCATTATGATGATGTCCAAACTCAGCTTTAAAACACAAAATTATCCGCAGTATGTATGGAGCCATGGCATGCGATGATGTTGATGATACTTCGTCGTTGTGAGGGTTGTTAGATTTCACTGAATCCTTGACATCTTTCGGAGTATTAGGCCTGAATGAAGCAGTATCGTTTATCAATTTCTCTCTTCTTTCATATACACACTACACGCCTTAACGTCATATCTACATTTCTCATGTAGAGCTTGGATTATACCTTTGATAAACAGATGGCAACATTTAAGTTCCTCCAGTCCCTTAAATGACAGTTTCTGCGACAGGTTTATTGCTGATACACACATTCATCGTAGTCTTTTTTTATATTTCTTTCTTTTTTCTTTGCTTACAGCTTTACGCCTATTCTACATCTACATCTATACTCTGCAACACACAAAATTGTGGGTGGCAGAGGGTGCTCAGCACCAAAGCTAATCTCTTTGTTGTGCATTCCAATCCTTAATGGTACGAGGGGAAAAAGAATTCATATAAGAATCATTGCGGCACCTTATTTCTCTAATCTTATCTTTCCTGTCATTCCGGCTCAAATAGGTTGGTAGACGAAATATTTCACTACACTAGTAAGTGAAAGTGGGAGTACACATGTTTAACAATAAGTTTAAACGAAACGTGCGTCGTCTATCTACCAGAGACTCCCAGCCTAGTCTACTAATCAGTTCTGTGATACTTTCATAAGGACTGTAGCAAGCGGTCACGAATCGAGCGGCTTTTCTCTGTACCTTCTCTATACTTTCGATCAACTCCTTACGAAACGGATCCCAAATGGCACAACAATAGTCCAAATGTGGACGCACAAGAGATTTGTACGCTATCTCCTTTGTTTGTTCATTACAATTTTTCAAGATTCGACCTATGAATCGCAGCCTACAATTAGCTCTACCTACTAACGAATTAATGTGTATGTCCCATTTCATGTTCCTTTGTACTTTTGCTCCCAAATATTTCATAGAATCAACCATATAAATAACTGAATTGTTTAACTCGTATTTCTGAACAACTGAATTCTTTTTGTTAGTTATGCTCATTGTTTTGCACTTTTTACAATTTAGCGTAAGTTGCCACTCAGCACACCATGTCAAAATAACATCCAGATCACGCTGAATTTCTAAGCAAAACGACGTCAAGGTAAATATAGGCGGGAAAAAATGGGGGAGTGCGCAAAGAACTGGAAGGAAGTCGGCCATGACCTTTTAAAGAAAACATCCCGACATTCGCCTGGAGTGATTTGGGGAAACCATGGAAAACCCAAATTTGGATGACTGGACGGGGATTCGAACCTGTAACCTCCCGAATGCGAGACCAGTTCATCGTCACCATCAGACATGTTAAAAAATGATTTCAATCTCTCGTGCTAATGTTATACACCTCATACATCTGTATTTCAGTCGTTTCTTCAAATGGGTCCCAGTTTTTGAGATATTCGCCTGAAAAATCTCATTTGCTTTTAAATTCTAGAATTATTGCTATACGTTTACAAGTAACAACGCAGTCAAGGTGGTAAAGACACATAACGAACTCCAGGGCGACAAGTGGTTAATTCATGGTATCAAGGTAACAAAGAATACATACTGTTATCTAATCGAATATTTGCAATTATGAAGCAGAAACCTACGAAAGTGAGAACATAAAGAAGCTCTGTCCCCGGCTAGATACCGACTATAAACTATAAGCAATACGATGGGACAGGAACAAAACATTTACTTCATGGCACTCTTCCTTTCCTCCATAAAATACATTTTTAAAATTTTTTAATACTATATTCGGTTTTGAATGCACTAAATACATAACTTGTTATATGATATCTGCAACTTATTCCGTTTACAAGGTAGAATTTCGTGACTGACAGATAAAGGATTTCGTTTTTCTTCTGCGACGGTACCATGAAAGTGTACTATGTTTCGAGTGGTATAGTCGCGGGGCGAGAATTCACCAGTTCCTATCGGTTTTTTTGATTTCTGCAAAGTAGCTCCGTCACGTGAGACTGTTTCAGACCAGAATTGGAGGAATAAACTGCGCAGCTCTGATTGCTGGCAGCCATTACAGAAACGCGATCCTGCTAATAGCTGTCCGCAATTACTGCGCTGCATGATACTCTCAGCGACTGGGTCTCACACTAAACATGGGGATAAAGTTTCACGGAGCAACTTCCCAAGAGCGAGCTTATTACCATCCGCAGTACACAAGCAGCATTATGTACAGGGCAATGTGCCAATTATACTACGTCTTATTCCATGTAATCAGCGGAATTTTTTTTTTTTACTACAAAAAGTAATGTTAAAATATTACGCGCTGTCGAAAATATTTTTCAGACGGCTGCATTTATTGGTCTTAAAGTTACTGTGCGAAACAAAATTTTCGTAAATGAAACAATGTTATGGAAAAGTTTTAAAGAAACGCTTTCAAAAATACGTTTTTCCCATGTTACTATTTTGGTTAAAAATATGTAAGATTTTCACAATTTATTTATTGACTTAACTGTTTCTTTAGCCAGGCAAGATTAGGGCTGCCAAACCTTTTCTCACATCTTACCAGGTATTTATAAAATATAGTGTAAGCCCGTGACCGGTTTTTGCGTATCGTCACGGGTGTAGAATAGTTCCAAGTTTTTAGGATGAAAGATTATGACAGGTTGCCCTGATTTGAGCAAATATAAAGTTGACCTCTGTTTCAGAGTGAATAAAATCTCTAGAGCTTGATGAACTCAGAAACATTAATAGAAATAGGTATTAAATACGAACAGGGACGATAGCGCAATCGTATAATTTCTTTAATACAAATTGACTTGTATTTGACCCTTAAAATTCACTCTGCAAAAATTTAATAAATAAATAAATCCTGTTTGCTCCGAAGCATCACATTGTTTTTTTAATGAGACTGGGAAAACATTCATAATGTAATCATTGGTCATAGTATATATAACGGCCAAAGAACTTAATCCACATTCCATATTACTAAACAGTTGAACAACTCGGAAGAAATGAATTGCCAGAATAGTTGATTCGGTAACATATTTAGTCTGATGACCACTTAAAATAACCTAATAACTCACGTACAGCGAACATGAAGAAAGACCATTAACGAAAGCTTTCGGTAAAATGCCTAAAAAGCAAAAAACTGTAATTCATAAACTTTGTTCAAGCAACAACATTAGTGAAAGTTTTAATTAAATTGAAATTTATCCTAAGCCGGACTGACAATTACCATTCGTGGTTACATGAGTAATTTTTGATGCTGAGTTTTTTAAGTTGCTTTCAATAGCAACATGTTACTGAAAAGCAGATCCCATTTTTTTTAACTATGAAACTCTACGAAAAGCAAACTTAATTAATGTGTTATGGCAATTAATTTGGTAGCAGTTGCTTGGCTGTTAAATTGTGGAATCATGAAATTCTTCAAATGGTATCTCTGGTCGCTGTTTTGCGAGCGAAGGCTGACACGTGGTATGGTTCTTCAGCCAACAGCTATCGAAGTGGGTGAATGAAGAGCTTACGAAATTATATAGTAGGTAGATTACGCTTAACACTATTTAACAGCATACATTACTACTTCAGATTTTGTTTAAATTAACTTAATAACTAAAATACTAAGAACAAAGCTTTCCACGGCGTTATAAATAATTACCTCTGTTTGAAAATGATGGCAGGGATAGGCGAACTCGAAACGTCCCATAATGGCCACATTTATACGCGGCTGGAAGACAGAGAAAGGTTTATGTAACTAAAATACTGATTTAAATCTTAATAATACAATTTAAATAAGACAGCAAGTGGTTTAAAATAATGCTAATTGAGGCTTGTAGCACGCAGGATTGTGGCGTACTACAAATATGTAAATATTTGTATCTATTTTTTTTTAATATTCAGATTAATTAATATTTATAAATATTTAGTAAATTAATTATCTGATCAAAGTAATTGATATCCCAGGCTGCCTTAATTTCTTAACAATTTATCTGAATAAAGAGGTTACTAGTTGAAGGAGCAGGAGAGATTTTAAAGCTGGCAACGATATTTCCCCAGAAAGCGAGGGCTGCCGAGAGCTATTGTTCGCACGGGCACAGCGGATGGGAACCGCTAGCCGTCAAGGTCAGTGCGTTGAACCCTGTGTAAGGATACCTGAACGGCGGAAGGGGTGAGCGACGCGCGGGAAAGGCAAGGGCAAAAAAGGTTGACTTCGAGCCTCACGTGGTTTTGGAAAGAAGTTAGACAACCAATGCCGTATCATATACGGGGTCTACAAATCTTAATTCGTGGATTCTTTTTCCATGTAACGAAACTTCGGGAAGGAGTTTCGAAAGAGAGAAGGAGAAGTGGCCATACTTGGTCATTCTGTGGTCAGCGGTCGCCGAGTCCAGACCTCACCGTGTGGAGCGGTACTGTACTGGCGGGCCCCGGCTTCGATCACAGGCTGGTCGACTGATGCAGTCCATACACGGATGGTACAACATCAGACCAACGCCGCCCGTCGCTGCTGCTGCTGTTGGTGATTTTGGTATTGTGTTCCATCGCCCATCATTGTTTCATGGTATGGAAAGACTTTGAAGGATCCGTAATCGACCCATGAGACAGAATCTCTGCTCAATTCCATTTAAAAGCTAGCTGGCAAATAACCTCATGAACTTTAAAGCTCCTTGTAAATTTAGTTTGAGCCTTAATATTGTTCATCCTTCTTTAATTCAATTCGGCGCCAAGGGATTTTATCCACCATTCATGTAACGTTTAATTGTTGGCTTGTGGCCACGATGTTATCATATTCTTAATTTTATAAATGAAATATTTAACATTCAGTTTATGTTTGCTATCTTCAGGCAGATTGTAAAGCCAGATAAAGCTTTTGCTTGCAGGTACACATAATGTCTAACCTAACGTTAAATGTATCCGGCTATGTACAAGCCATAGGAAAACAATAAATTAAGCATTGTATGTCTTTCATCAACAGCAATCCTTGCTACCTAAAAATTAATTTCATAATTAAAATGAATAACCAAATTAATATTAAAACCCACAGTAATGACCCCCCCCCCCCTACCCTCTCATTACAAGCTGAAAAAGAAAAAAGTACAAACTTAATGCTAATGAAGGATGGAGAAACATGTGAAAAACTAACATAAGTGAAGGCAGAATAAATATGCAAAAACATTATAAATTAATCCATTTGAATTCTGGGACTATTATACGTGGAACAAGTAGTTGTTCAGCCAGCGCTGGAACAGTTAATTCTTTCCCAAAACGTATTTAAATGGGCCGATTTCTTTAATAATTATAATTTTTATGGGAAGATCATTCCACAATTTAGCCACTGAAATGGGGAAGGAATTGGCAAGGGTTTCCGTGATATGGGAGAAAATGGTTAGTATATTAGATTTCTCGTACTTTAAATACATTCCATTTCCATTGATCCCAGTATAAGAGACTGACTCTGTTGGATGTGGAAAGTTTTCAATTTGTCAATAAGGCATGCCTTCTTCATAGTTTATCACCTGAAACGGAGACAGGTGAGTGAATTAACCATTGGAGGAAGCGGTTTCAAATCTCTCTCCCCTCCTCCAGATCTTGGTTTTACTTGTTTTTTTCTGAAATCACTACCAGTGGCGTAGCTAGGTCAACAAGGGCCCCGTTGCAAAAATTCAAAAATTTATTTTGGGCCCACAGGCCAGACGGGCGACCTTTTTTTTTTTTTGCTTTGTGTGTTGGTAGGGGCCCCCTGAACTAAGGATGGGGGCCCTTGAATTAAGCAGTGGTTGGGGCCCCCCTGAGCAGCGAGGGCCCTTAGTGAGGGGCTCCTGTGTTCTCAGGGGCCCCTTAGACGACGGTAGAGCTAAAAAAAAATGGTCGCCAGTTTGCCGTGAAGGCTCGTTCTAAACTGCGCTTGAGGGCCCCTAGAGGTGAGCTTAGGGGCCCCTTGAGGTATGCTTGGGGGCCCCCTGAGCGTGAGGGCCCTGGTGCACTGCACCGCCTAGCCCCATAGTAGCTACGCCCCTGATCACTACAGGTGAATGCAGAGACGGTTTCTCCAAAAGGAGGTGGCCAAATCCCTTCCAGTTCCTTACCTCAGATCCTCTCTCGGAGTTACTGATTTCCTTGTCGACGATTCGTAAAGGCCAAATAAAAAAAAAAGCAACAAATAACATTGCGATTGGGTCTCGCCCAATTAGGGTTTCGTACTATGTAAATACAGTTATTATAAATGATTGAAACGATTTCATAAATATACTGAAGCTATGTTACTTGACGTATTGTCACAAAATTTTACGGTGATATAAAAAACAACTTAAAAAGTTTGGAGCCGCCTTTTAGATTTCTGAGAACGCTAACATGAGCATTGAGCAGTCAGTTAAGATGATCGTGGTAGGGATGATGATCAGCTCTTCCGACAGCGATTTCTTTTTTTTTTTTTTTTTAATTTTATTTTTATTTTTTTGTGGTGTACTGAACGTTTACGCATCCTCTACTATAAAACCTACCAGAACTGCGAGCTGGCATCAATAGTGCTTTTGAACAGGTTGATAGCGACATGTTGCACCGTGTGAGGCAAAGAACTTGATTATATACTTGAAATCTGCAGAATCAGTAATGGGACACATGTAGAGCATTTGTCAAATAATATAGCTACAGTAAATTTGCGAAATCGATTTAGTCATTTACAATAACCCTGTTTAATAAGAGTGTAACCGGAAGAAAACCTGTACATTTAAGATATTTTGCGAAAAGGGACCGTCCATGAACTACAGAGCTTCATTCGGCATCTATTGAACCCCCCCCCCTCTCACCCCTTCGTAACCTGACATGGCTTTTTCCTCGACCCCCCCCCCCCCCACCCTGCCATGTGACACGTAGCATTTTTTCCTATTAATTCCAGAAGATATTTTTTGTACAGTTTTCTCTTAGCACACTATCGTTAAAATTATTGTGTATAAAATGAACACAACTGGTATTTGCGTTATGTTCTTTTCTATAATTATAAATATTCTTAACAAAATGTTGACACTACTCACTCCTGTAAATGATAAGTTATTGGGAAAAACCTCTTTCTCAGGTACAGACAACGATCCTTTTCTTCCTGAAGTGTTACGAAAAACATTCTTCTTTTCATATTCACAAAAAATAGAGAAAGAGAAAATTAAGAAGAAGGAAAAAAATACAAAGAGCTGCATTATTTAGTTGAAGTTATGTCACCTTTCTTTCTACATTAACAGGGAATAATTATTTGATCAGCTTAAAAGATTCTACAGGGTGATTCAAAATAACGTGGACAAAATGACATGATAGATCAGTCATACAATAAGAATCAAAAATCACATAGGAACAGAGGGTCGCAACTGCGATCCGGAGCCGCTATAGGGCGTCTAAAAAAATACTAACACAAAGAGAAGAAACCGATGCATCGAGACAAGCCCAGCATATCTGTTGCATGGATCTCAAAGATACCAGGTGTATCTCGAACACGTCCGGCTGCCGCAACGATTCTTCCTACCAAGTCTTCCGGCGTTTCAACAGGTGTTTCATACACCTTTTAAAAATCCCCACAAGAAAAATTCTAATGGAGACTGGTCTCGTGATCGTGGTGGCCATGCGATTGGTCCACCCTCTCATGGCTCTAGCGCCCTTTACAGGCGTTTGCGATCCTCTGTTCCTATGCGATTTTTGATCCTAATATTTTATGACGGATCTACCATGTCATTTTGTCTACGTTTTTTTGAATCACCCTGTATAAGTCACTGAATAGTGAAAACTCGTTGGAAAAACATTTTCGAAAAGCCTCGAAAAGTTTATTCTATTGCGACACTTCACACCACACTTTGAACTAGTAACACTTCAGCGAGCACTATAGTTAAAGTTGCAATGAAATTCACTTGATAGAACAAAATTAGAAACCATCAAATAATACGATCTGTCACTACCTTGGAAAATCCCGGATAACATCTGTAAGTGAATTTGAGTCCAGGTATGACATGGCTAATATTTTTCGAATCATAACACATTGTATGTAGCGTGTCGGTTAGTTCAATGCGCCAGCCGGGTGCAACCTAATACAATGACATCAAGACACATGCCTGACACTGTCATTATAAGAGTATAGAGTATCCAAATTACACACGGAGATAGTTAAATAACGGAAACAAATATTCACATGCTGTTCTGTGTTATGTACCTTATCTTAACTGTGACAAATAGTATGAATGAAAAGCTACGTGGCTTAGCTCGGACTACCCCCCTCCCCTCTCCCCCCGAAGCTCAGCGCAGCTTTCTATCCAACCCCTCCTTATCCTTGTAGACCGAGCAACGTAGTTTATGGACGCTCCCAAATGAGTTTGATCATGTACATAGAAAATTTTGTGCCTTTCTCACTGTCTGTACGAGGGGGTTCCCAAAAATAACCGAAATAGCATAGCCGTGGGGGAGCTTGTGTAGTACGCGTTTCTGCCGCTAGGCGTTTATAGCATAACTCATTGTCAGTTCAGTGGCACCTGTGTTGTCGACCTGGCTTGTTCTGTTAATCTGCAGTGATTGTTTTTGCTAGCGCTATTTTGTTATTGTTTCGTTTTTGATGATGGCAAGTTTAAGTGAACAACTTGCAGCTATGAAATTTTGTTTTCTACTCAGTGAAAATGCTGCAGAAACTGTTTTAATGTTGAAAACAGCTTACATGGATTACGAAATTCGAAAAATTTAAGTGTACGAATGGTTCGCTCGGTTTAAAAATGGCGACATGTCGATTGATGACAAAACTCGTTCTGGACGTCCATCAACTGCCCGAATCGACGAAAATGTTGAAAAAATTCGAGATCTTGTGCTCTCAGATCGTCGAAAGACAATTGATCAACTGTCAGATATTAGTGAGTTATCTTGGAGCCAAGTTCAGCGAATTTTAACCGAAGATTTGGGAATGAAAAGGGTTGCTGACATGATTGTTCTTCGGGCTCTAGTTGACAATTAAAAAAAAAAAAAAAAAAAAAAAAAAACAAAAAAAAAAAAAAAAAAAACGTCGAGTTGTTGAAACATGTCGTGCTTTGAAACAACAGCTTGAAATGTCCAGATTTTCTGTCAAAGGTCATTACTGGTGATTAGTCATGGTGCTATGGTTACGATCCAGTAACAAAGCAACAATCAAGCCATAGAAGACGTCATTGTCACCCAGTCCAAAGAAATGTCGTCAAATCAAACAACAAAACAATGCTCATTTGCCTTTTTGATGCGAAGGACGTTGTTCATTTAGAATTGGTTCCCCCACATCAGACCGTCAATCAAACTTTTTATTTGGAATTTTTAAGAAGATTACGCAGCTGTGTTCGTCAAAAAGACCAGAATTGTGACAGACAGGAGACTGGTTCTTCCACCACGAGAATGCACCTGCACCCACAGCTGTCTTTGTTAGGCAGTTTTAGGCTAAAAAGGGTATGCTTCCGCTGCCCCACGCACCTTACTCCCTTGACTTGACTCCATGCGACTTTTTTTATTTCAACACCTGAAAAGGGGCATGAAAGGACACTGATTTGGCAACACTGAAGAGGTCAAGAAAAAAACGAGGGAGGAGTTGTCAGCTATTTCTAAAGATGATTACAGAAAATGTTTCAAACAGTGGAAGCAACGGTGGGACAAATGTATTATTTGTAATGGAGAGTATTGTGAAGCAGATAAGGTTGTTTTGTAAAAAAATTGAAAATATTCAAAAAGTAATGTCCTTTTCAAAGTGCCTTTCCCTCAAAATCTGCGAAGCTTTCATAACAGCCTTCTTGTTGCCAACAATTCTCCTCTCCTCTCACAATGGAATCAGGAACAAGTCTCCATTAATACTTTAATCCAATAATCAAAATATTAATGTATACTTCACTCAGAAAAATTTCCACTAATAATTGTGTTCCACATATCAATAATGGTGATTCTCATCATTCAGCTTACACTGGATAATTAAAGCTCTTTGCAATTACAACAGTTACTCATCAACCATAAAAGATTTTAAATCATACTTTTTTCTAGGTATGTTAATTTGTCTTTGGAAATTACTGTACGACACACTCAGTAACTGATATGATAAAAGAGCTGGAATGGGATCATTGGAAGACAGGAGAAGAGTAAAGAGAGTCGTAGGAGTGTACAAGGTGTATATTGGTGATGAGGTGTGGAAAGATATTGGTGTAAGAATGAAAAGTAATGCATGGAAGCGAAAAGATGACCATGACCACATGCTGGCACTCAATTTCAGGCACAAAGATGTGGAAAGGTTTTATTTTTCATAGGTAAGAGGTCAGGGATTGAAACAAGTTACCGAGAGAGATGATGAATAATTTATCAAAATTGGAATTCTAAGTTGAAATTTGGGGAGGGCAAAAGTATTTGGGTACAGGAAAGGGGGAAAATGGGTGTGTAGAGAAATTGCCACCAGAGTGTTCACTCCATTGCATTTAAATTAAATGAAAATAAATTTTAAATTCGTTTAGTGTTTGCAATAAATTATTTATCATATCTCTTGGTAATTTATTGCAGTACCAAACACCCTTGCCTATAAAAGAGAATCTTTTCACACCCTTATGTCTGAAATTGAGTGCCAGTTTGTGGTCATGGTCATCTGTTCCCTTCTGTGCACATCTCTTAATTCTTTCACCAGTATCTATCTTTCCATGCCACATCACCAGTATATGTCTTACACACTCTCATGATTCTCTTCACCCTCCTCCTATCTTCTAATGAATCCCATTCCAGCTGTGGAGTCATATCCATTACTGATTACATTCTGTGTAAATTTCCAGAGACAAATCTAGCAGCCCTTCTTAGCAACCCCTCCAACTCCTTTATTTGATACCAAAAAAGGATCTCATACTGTACCACTGTATTCAAGCAATGGTCTGACCAAAGTTTTGTAGCGCAATTCCCTTACTTCACTCATACATCCACTCATCAATCTCTCCAAAAAGTGTAGGATTTTGAAACCTTTTCCAGCTACCTGTCCAATGTGTCCTGCCCAGTTGAGTCTGTTATCAAATGTTACAGCCATGTATTTACATTTCAAGTATTCAACAAGCAATTCTTTTCCCACCTTAAATTCAACCTTTAGTTTTTTTTTATCTTTGTACCTAATAAGCTGACTTTTGAACTTTTTTTTAATCCAGTGTGACCTACTTAGCTAGATATCCAGACCAGGTCACAGTGCATCTGTTCAATCTTCTACCATTTTAATCCTAATTTATGCCCTTACATCATCTGCAAACAACCTAACTTATGATAGTAAACCATCAACCAATGTAATCATTCATTAGAATAATGAATAGCAATCATCCCAATATGCTACCCTGTGTCACTCCCATTTCTACTTCCAATTCTTTTGATACTGAATTTCACACATTAACTTTTTGCTTTCTACCTTTTCATAATTCTTCTACCCAATAAATCACTTTCTCATTCACTCCATCATTTTTACCTTCTTTACACTATTTAATGGCTCACGCTGTCAAAAGCTCTTGATGGATCTAGTGCTACATTATCAATTTGGGCTCCCTTGTACATTTCATCCAAAATATCTTGACTATAGCATACAGTAGAACTCTGACTATCTGAATTGCTGATTATTCGAATTGCTTAAGACAGTCCCATTAAGACTTGCGTGCAACGAGTTGAAAGACATATTAACTGCAGAAGAGAAGGAAAAGGTGAAAAAGGAAAAATAAGCTCTAGGAAAGGAAAGGGAAGAGACTGGAGAAGATGGGGATGACGTGTCACTTGAGGAATTTGGAAACATTCTTCTGAAAATTCCTGAATGTTCACAAGTTAGTGCTGAAGATTTAGGAGAGTGGGTTGTGTGTGATTCGTCAGACCCTAGGTATGAAATTCTAAATAATGAAGAATTTATTGAAAGTGTGAGAGAAGAAAGTGTCGAGGAAGAAGATGACCTCAATGTCGAAGTTGAAACAAACACGGGTCCATCAGTTAGTCAGTCTGAGTGTGACCACATGCAACTTCTCACTGTCAAACGGATGCGCTACTTGGCTGCCCGAAAACGGATGAATACAGTCAGACAGCTTACTTTGACCGAGATATTAAGCAAGCAATGACTTTTATTTACAGTATGGTAAGTTCATACTGTATTAATTTACAGCACTTGTAAGTGCACTTAACATCTAAAAGTGATGCCTTTTCATTTAGTTAATTAAAAACTTTTTTCTTCCATTTTCAACATACATACAGTAATTAATTAAAGTAGACACTTTTTGGGGAAAAATCCAACTATCCGTATTTTTGTTTATCCGAATGGGGTCCGGTCCCAATTGATTCAGATAATTGGAGTTCTACTGTACTAACTAAAATTTGCATGAATATCCTTGCCTAAAGCCATACTTATGTTTCCATCAGTCTTTTCTGATGTATTTGCATATCAGTCTCTTCATTAATTTACCTACCACTGGTTTCAAACTGTTTGGCCTGTCACAACTCCTTTATGGACTGGCACTATTATCACATTTTCCAGTCCTCTGATATGCACAAGTTCCATACTCAATTTGAATCACCTTTCAGGATAAGGAACAATGGCATATCCTGCTATCTTTGAGAAATCCACAGTAATATTATCTCTACCAGCACCTTTATGCTTATTTAGCTTGTTAGTTCCTTCATGATATCCTCAGGATAAATTTCAAATTTCTTAGTCTGATCATTTCTAATTGTGTGGTTAAGCTCATTTTCTGATTTTTACCCACTAATTCCTGAATCATAGTCCCATATGGTCTCACTAAATCAGTTACTCAAAATCTCTGCCATTTTCAACTCCTCAGTAACTTTTTCTCTATTCTTGTCTACAATTGTCTCAACACCCTCTGATCCCCTCAGTTTTCTAACATACTCATAGAAATTTCTAGGTGCATCAGTAAGTGTGGATCCCCTGTGCCAATAATACTCTACATAAACCCATTTTAGGTACCTTCTTTGCAATTATTAATTCCTTGTTCAATATTCACTACTATCCTGTTGTCTCTTAAGTTCTCTTCTTACCAACCCCTTTAACCTTCTCACCTCCCTTTTATAGTACATAGGTTCACTAATTCTCTTAATTTTCTATTTAGGAATAAACATTTCATCTCCCCTTCTTATTATCTCCTTGAACGCTTCCAACCTTGACTTTATTGTACTTGTGCATCCTTCTATTTGCTAATACTTTCCCTAAAATATGTCTTCAAGTTTGAAATATGTGCCTTTTTATAACTGTACCTATTTCCCCCTTTCAAATTTGGCTACTGGTTTATAGAATCCTCTAGTACCTGTCAGAGCAACTTCATGATCACTTTTTCCTTCAGTTACTTGACATCCCACTAGGTTATCTTTGGCTTTGTTAGCAAGATATCCAACGTGTTTTGTCCCCTAGTGTTCTGATTTATGACTTGTGTAAACCAGGGGCGTAGCTACTATGGGGCTAGGCGGTGCAGTGCACCGGGGCCCTCACGCTCAGGGAGCCCCCAAGCATACCTCAGGGGTCCCCTAAGCGCACCTCTAGGGGCCCTCAAGCGCAGTTTAGAGGGCCCACGAGCCTTCACGGCAAACTGGCGACCTTTTTTTTTTTTTAGCTCTACCGTCGTCTAAGGGGCCCTTGAGACTGAGAACACAGGAGCCCCTCACTCCCTCGCTGTGCTCAGGGGGGCCCCAACCACTGCTCAGGGGCCCCTAAAGAATAATTCAAGGGCCCTCATCCTCAGTTCAGGGGGCCCTACCAGCACACAAAGCAAAAAAAAGGTCGCCCGTCTGTCCTGAGGGCCCAAAATAAATTTTTTGCACCGGGGCCCTTGTTGACCTAGCTTCGCCACTGGTGTAAACCCTCTTTCTCTTATTAAGATAATACAAAATCTCTGTTCCCTTAATCTGGTTTCCTACCAAGTTAACACCTGATAATTTTAAATCCCCACCAACAATGACCATTCTATTATCACCTCTGAAATCTGAGTATGAATTTAATTTCTCCACAAGAGCTTCATCGTCATCAGTCATTCTTCCAGCCAATACCCCGATTTTTTCTTTTTTATTATCCCAGAAATCTACCCCAAGGAACTCATCATCATGGTCTATATAAAAACCAGTGAACTGTAAAAAATTTTGCTAACCGCTATGAAAAATCCTTCATGTACTGCTCCTCTATCTCTGCAGTATACTCTGTAGCCATCAGGAAAAAACCTCATTTCCTAGTATTTCTCCATTTAACTAGGATTCTACACCTATAATTAATTGTGGTTAGTCTATCTATTAAATTTGTGAATTCTATTACTTTGTTCATAATACTCCTACAGTTCATCAGTAACACCCTTATTACTGGCTTTGTGATATTTCCATTATTAACATCCTCCTTCCCAGTACAGTCATAGTCAGTTATTGATTCAGCAGCTTCATTGATTTCTTTAGCATTTGTGATTTTTCCCATCATGGATCTACAAGCAATATCATTTTGATCATCCATTTCCATCCCCCAACCAGCAGTCCCTAACCTTGAAAAAGCACAGTCCTTACCCCATCATCATTGGAATGGGATCTCTTACTGCTTTAGCTAACAACTGAGAAAGAACCCATTTGCCCCTATTATTTAGGTGTAGTCCATGCCTAGTGAAACCCCATCTACCAATGGTATTCACAGGCACCACCTCTGAGACAGAACTAATGTCTCTCCCAAGTAGCACCTCCGTTTCCACATTTTCCCGCCTCACAGTGTGGTTCAACTATGGCCAGTCTTGGCCACTTAGGACCTGCACGAGTTCAACCCTGGTACTTGGTGCCTCCATCACTACCTTCCTCAGGTCACTCTCCATAATATAAGTCACATTTCTATCGATATTATTCCCCACACCTCCCACTATCACTACCGTTTTGTCCTTAGTGAAACTCCTACAAAGTGAACCTTTATCCTCTATCTCCTGGTGTAATGTTGCATTAGCTTTGAAAAACTTGTAACCTGGTAATGTGTGTCTAATTGATCCTGCAGAAGTGGCATACGCCTTTCCAATTACTACTATTTAGAATCAGAACCCTTTGCCCCTATTCCTAAAGGCCTGCTGCACCTTACCTACTCCTCCATCAATATGAAGCTCTTCCTCTACATATTGCCTTTAGCCCCCACAGGCTGGCTTATCACAGACAGAGCCTTCACAGTCCAAGCCTCCACTAGCTGAGACTCCACAGGCTGAAACTTCACAGAGCCTCCACAGGTGGAGCCCGCACAGGACCCACCTCCACAGGATGAGCCTCGAGAACCCTGACCCTTTCATGCAACTCCTGATTGTTTTGGCCATCTCTTTCATCATTTCATCCCTAAGACAAAGTGTACAAAACCATTGGAGAGCCTCATTTATTTCCCAGTTTCCCCTTCCTTACGTGCCCAATGAAACCACTTCTTACACCAACTACAACCCACCCCCCTCAACATGTACCTGCGACAGGTGCCACACATTCCAACCATGATTGTTCCATAACACATCTAGTACCTTCTAAATGAATCTTAAATTAATTTGATAAAGTAGTCTAACAAAATTTATACTTTTTAACTTTTTTATAATGTTAAATTAATGTTTTACTCCTCACTTACCACAGATGAAGGGTAAATGTTGTGGAAAAATGTTCATTAAAACGAAGTTCTAAGGAAGGAATACGTAAATACAAGTACACAAAGAGCAAAAGATGGAAATAAAAAGACGGAGAACACCGAGATAGGAACAAAAAAGGACAAAACAAGATGGAAGACGTAAGGCAACAATTGGATAAAGGAAACAAAGAAACTGCCATGAGGTCTGTGGTAAGTGACAGGTAACTGTTTAGTTTCCCTATCCTATCTTATTTTCCTTCATCTGTGGTAAGTGACGGGTAACTGTTTATTTTCCCTATCCTATATTATTTTCAGTGCCTCGCGGCAGTTTCTTTGTTTCCTTTATCCAATTGTTTTACTCCTCAGAAAAGTTACTGTAATTAATAAGTAAATAAAAATGCTATAATCATGATATTTTTACAAACAAGTTGCTAGTTTAATATTTTTGGGAAATAAGAAACTTATTTTATTTAAGACTGAAATAATCAAAAATATCTTATATCTTATGATGTATGGATGTTACATCTACAATCAAATTTTTAGGATCAATACTATTGAGCAAAAGTCAGATATTTACTATTACTTATTTATTTTTTATATTTATTTATTGTATTACTTATTTTTTATGCTTTAATGAAAATAACAAACTATTATATTTTAGACAGAACAAAAGTCTAAAATATGTTTTATCAACCATCTACAACAATCAGAAATGAATGATTCTGCTGTTTACAGCAAGAAATTATGTTGTTTTCAGATGACATATGTTATGTGATAAGATAAAAAATAAGTGAGGATTGTGAATATCTAAGAAGGTACTGATGGGATGTAAAGGTCAGTTCGGTTTTCTTTCTTCTCTTTGATATCGGGCCATCTAAGGATCACGAAAAGTAATCCTGTGCATTCATTTCGATGCTTCTTTTCTTGACTTCCAATAGTTCTTCATCCTCTCACTTTGCTGTTTCCTCCTTTCTTTTGTCCATATGTTACTACATTTCCTCATCTCCTTCTCCTGGAAACCCTTGAAATTTTGGATCAATCTCCTAAAAGTTGCTCCATCTTGTATTAAATCTTTTGTTATTCTGATCTCAGTCATATCTTTCTTTACTACCTGGATCCACTGGTTGCCCTTCTTACTCTTGTAAACATGATTGAAAATTCTTTTTATAAGTCTATTGTTATCCATTCTCATTATGTGACCAAAACACTGATTCTCCTCTTTCTGATCGTGTCTGACATCCTTTCAATTTCTTCTTCTTTGTATAGGTCTATATTCCTGCAGTGTCTAAACTCACCATTTTTAGTTTTTAGTGGTCCCCAAATTTTACTCAAGATTTTCCTTTTCTCTATCTCTTCTATTTCTCCAGTTTTCATAGAGAACAAGCATTCTGGGGCATACAGTCCTTCTGGTTTGATTACTGTGTTGTAATATTTGATTTTAGTTTTCCTTGATAGATTCTTCTTATTGTATGTATCTATAGTCAATTAGTATGCTAGTTCTAGTTTTCTTGCTCTTGATATATTTGCTTCCTTATCAAGCACATCAATCTGAATTACTTCACCTCTATATTTAAATTTATTGACTTTGTTAATTTTTCTGTACTCTGTGTTTAGTACTGTGGGTGAAGCCCTAATATTGATCATGAATTTAGTCTTCTCAAAAGAGTCCAATTTTTCCTGCTATATCTTTCAGGAGGTTGATTTGTTCGAGTGCGGTTTCTCTACTTTCAGAAAGAACTGCTATGTCATCAGCAAAGGCCAAACAGTTTATCCCAATCCCTTTGTGCTTTGAGCCTAATCTTATCTCATGGTGAATTCACCTTTCCTTGAGTTTCTCTTCCCATACCCCGAAACACAATTGAAAAGATTTGGGAAAGCCCATCTCCCTGCCTGACACCAGTTTTTATTTTAAATTCCTCCGAGATCTCTCCCATAAATTTCACTTTTGAATTTGTTCCAGTGATGGTCTTACTGATTATATTGACCGATTTTGAGTCAACACCAAATTCCTATAAAATGTTCAGTAATGAGACTCTATCTACTTTCTTGAAGTCAACATAAACTATAACATAGTTTTTTTTTGTAACCCAGTCGCATATTACAGTTTTCAGATTTAGAATCTGTTCTACACAGGATCGTCCTTTTCTGAATCCACCTTGGTATTCTGCAATTTGTTTGTCTATTACTGGTTCAATTCTGTTTTGAAGAGCTTTTGACAGTATATTATATGTCACTGCTACCAGGGAAATTCCTCTGTAATTGTTCACATCTGTTTTGTCACCATTCTTGTGCAATGTGTGTATCAGTGCGTTCTTCCATTGGTCAGGACTTTTTTCTGTTCACCAGATTTCCTGCACTATGTTTTGTCAGTTCCTGCCTTGCTTGACTACCTGCCTCTTTCCACAAATCTGCAACAATCAGATCTTCTCCTGCAGCTTTATTGTTTTTCAGAACTTGGATTATGTCGTGGATTTCTTTCTCGTCTGTTGGCTCTGAAGGTTTAATGCTTGCTTGTGACTGACTGAATTCTAAGTCTTTCTTGAAGTTCTTCACAGTTCAGTAACTTTTAAAAATAACGGGCCAAAATTTTGTAATTTTCTTTGTTGTTTAGGCCAATTTTTCCATTTTCATCTTTAAAGACAGGATTTGGTGGTTGATACTTTGTTATTTCCTCTTTGAACATTTTATAAAAGTTTCTTGTATTACATTTAGCGAAATCTTCATTAATTTGTATGAGTCTACTTTTTTCATGCTTCCTCTTGACATTTCTTATAGTTTTAGAAGTTTGTTTTCAGATTGTGTCGAAAGTTTGGAAATTTTCATCAATTTTATGGGAGTGCCATCTTTTCCAAGCTATCACTCTCTCATTTATGGCCTCTTCACATTCTTCATTCCACCATCTATGCTTCTTATTTCTTTTCATATAACATACTTCACAGGCAGCTTCGGTTATTTTTGATCTCAGATCATCCCAGTTCGTTGCAGTGTTGTTTTCCAACTTTTCTTTGAATTTTTTATTTACTTCTGAGTTATTTTGTAGCATTTTAAAATCAAATTTAGTTCTCCTGTTTGTTATCTTGTTACACCTGTTTTGAGGCATGAATCTCACTTTTATAGTTGTGAGGTAGTGGTCACTTACAATGTTGGCTCCCTTTCTCACCTTGACATTATGGATCTCTTCTTTACTCTTGGAGGAGATAGCTACTTGGTCAATTTGGAATTCTCCAAGGTTTGGGCTTGTGTAGCATTATGTTGTTTGTTTTCTGCAAAGTTGAACAAGCCTAATTCCATTTCTATTTGTTCTTCTGTTTGCCAGGAACTCTCACACAATATTCTTATAAAATCTTTCTCTCCCAATTTGTGCATCGAATTCTCCGAGTAACACTTTGATGTTATCTGTAGGAATTTTATGGATTTAGTTTTCTAAAAGTTCCCAATACTCTTCCACTTTATCTGTATTTTTCCTGTTATCATCATTGATTGGAGCATGGGCATTTATTAAGGTACAGTTTTTATTTCCACATCTTATTGACAAGAGAGAGAGCCTCTCAGAGGGCGAGTGGAAGTTTTGGACTGATTCCACTATGCTCTTGTTCACAATGAACGCAGTTCCAAGGTGGCAAACATTCTTCATCACTCTCTTCCCAGGTTTTCCTTTATATATCCTATAGTCTTCTGAATCTAACATATTACTGTCTGTAAATCTGGTTTCTTGAAGAGCAAGTACAAGGATTTTCTGGTCGTTAAGAATTTTGGTTAGTTCCTTTAGTTTTCCAATGTTCAGAAGTGAATTGATATTAAGAATATCAAAGAAGTATTTTCGTTTTGGTCTAAGCTTGTTATTTGGTGGGTTTCCAATAGAAGGCTCCGACTCCTTCTTGTATGCTGTTCTGGGCTCTCCAGAATCCTTAGGCCCAGTTGCACGGCATACTGCCGTGGTGGATTGACGTTTCTGATTACCACCTGGAGTACTACTTCCATAAGTTTGCATCATGCATATAGATTACTTGACTGTCTTAGGGAACAGTTTGTGGACTGCTCCAAGATAAAACTGCGGTTGAGAGCTGTAAAGTTCATTTCTCAGCCGCACCGATCCTGGTGTACAGATGCTGACCACAACACCACTCGTTCCAAGATCAGACATGTATAGATTTATGTTTTAAAAGACACTTCTTCCACCTCCTTCGGTGTTGGGATTTGTGGTCCTCCTCCACTGGTGAAGCTGTAGACTGTCTTTGCTCCCTCCAACACTGATCTACTTGCCAACCTGGCTTCCTGCTGGGATTGGTTACCCAACTTTCCACTGGGTTACTCGGCTTAACAGGGGCACCTCTTGTAGGTTACGTGCTGGAGTTAGAGTGAAAGAGGCTAGTTAGATTCTCTTAATGAATCCAATTTGTTATTGTTGCAGATAACAGGCAACAATGCATTTCACTCCCATTCTAAGAAATTTTTTTAGTCTGGCTTTGCAATTTAATAATAAAAATGGTAAAAATGTGTGTGTGTGTGTGTTTTTTTTTTTTTTTTTTTTTTTTTAAATTGCTTAAAAATTAAGGTGCATCTTATAGTCCATAGTGTTTTATAGTTCATAACATATGGACAGGGCAGTATGAACTCAGTTCCTATTACACTCACCTCCGTTTAAGATTCACATTGTCCACCTGTTGAAATAATGTTACTTTCAAATGTTTTGTATACTTTCTTTTTTTATTGGTAGTAAGTTTTAAAATTATTTTAAAACATAACTTAATCCACAACCAGAGGGTTGGTTGCATCCTCCCAAAGAAGGGATACTAAGCCATTGTGTCATAGGTTGGATGGGCAGTTCTTTTCCTCTGGGACCTACAGTTTAGCACTGAATCTGAACCACGGAAAAAAAAATCTTATAGTTTATGATATCATGTTTAAATTATTGTAAAAAATTAGACTGTTAGCAGATGCCATAATGTTATATAATTTAATTTAATTGCAATGGAGCACAGGATCTGGTGGCAATTTCCCTACACCCCCATCTTCCCCCTATCCTGCACCCACCTACATTTGCACTCTACAAATTTTATCTTTAAATTCTTCCAACGTTTTCGGCAAATTATTCATCATTTCCCTTGGTAACTTATTCCAATCCCTGACACCCTTACCTAAAAAAGAGAATCTTCCCACACCCTTGTGCCTGAAATTGAGTGCCAGCTAGTGGTCATGGTCATCTTTTCCCTTCCATGCACTACTTTTCATACCTACTCCAATATCTTTCCATGCCTCAATGCCAGTATACACCCTGTACACTCCCATCACCCTCCTCATCATCCTCCTGTCTTGCAATGAATCCCATTCCAGCTCCTTTATCATATCCATCACTGATTGCATTCTGCGATAATTTCCGGAAACAGCCCTTTTTTGCACCCTCTCCAATTCCTGTATTTGATACGTAAAATGAGGGTCCCAAACTACACTACCATATTCAAGCAATGATCTGACCAAAGTTATGTAACCCAATTCCTTTACTTCTGTTGTACATCCCCTCATCACCCTCTCCAACAAATGCAGGAATTTGAAGCCTTTTCCTACTATCTGTCCAATGTGATCTTCCCAGTTAAGCTTGTTATCACATGTAATGCCAAGATACTTACATTTCAAGTGTTCAATAAGCTATTCTTTCCCCACCTTATAATCATAATAAACCTTTAGCTTTTTATTTGTGTATCTAATAAGCTGACTCTTCACATTTATCTTCATCCCATGTTTACCAACCCAACTAGATATCCTGTCCAGATCACCCTGCAACTGTTTACAATCCTCTATCGTTTTGATTCTTTTATATAGCAGTATGTCAGCTGCAAACAATCTAATTTCAGATAGTAAACAATCAACACAATTATTCATTAGAATAATGAATAGCAATGGTCCCAATACGCTACCCTGCGGCACTCCCATTTTTACTTCTACTTCTTTTGATACTACATTTCCTACCCTAATTTTCTGTTTTCTACCTTTTAAAAATTCATCTACCCAGCAAATCACTCTCTCATCCACTCCAAAAGGGTCTGTAAACAGCTGCAGGATGATCTGTACAAGATATCTAGCTGGGTAGGTAAACATCATATACTGGCGATGAGTCATGGAAATATATTGCAATTTGTCAAAAGATATTCGTGAAAGAATTGAGAAAGGTGCACGGAAGGGAAAGATGAACATGGCCACAAGCTGGCACTCAATTTCGAGCTTGAAGGTGTGGGTGTCAGGGACTGGAATGGATAACCCCGGGAGATGATGAATAATCAGAGCTGGCAGATAATATTGGCTAGATGGGTAGCAATGTCTACCTGAGAAATTTTGTGTGGGTATTTTGTCCACATAGAATTTGAGAGTGATCAATTTTACGACTTGCATGCAGAGTAATAACTGATAGAAAGGGAGAGCAGACCAGCTGAGCATGGACTTACATTTAATAGACTGCTCATTCCTGCTTACACAGAGCAAAAATACAAATGAACCATATGACCCATACCAGAGTTTGTGCATTTCACTACTTGTCATGATTCCTGGGTTGTGAGTTTGAATGAATGAGCTGCAAGATTGACTCAATATCATTGTGATATTACAAGTACACAGTAACCTAACTGATGAATTTGATTTTGAAGAATTTTTTCGATCAGTTCAATTCCAAAAATGAGAAGTGCAGTACAGGTTTGCATTTCACAATTAAGACTTACAAGTATCAAATGTAAATAATTGTATGATAATTTTTAAAATTATTTTTTGGTTATTACCCATGAATTTCTTTTACATATTTTTTGCATGATTATTACTACTATTATTACATTTATTTTTACGTAAGATTACCAAATAACATTTTTAGGGGGACTCTGTTTTAACTGACTAACCACCCAGGCCCAGCACAGCCTGCTCGCCATTGAATAATTTACCCAAAACACTGACAGAATTTAAAATTAATATTCGTAGAAGGAAAAGGTAGGTGGGTACAAGGAAGATGAAAAATGTGAGTGTACCAAAGTTGTCATTGGGGCATGTGGAGTAGGACATCGTATTGATCCCATGTTCAGTTAAACTCATGAAGTAACTTGGCTGGGATAGTTAAAATAATATTCCAATTTTTTTTTTCCTTCACAAAAAAAGAAAAGAGAACCCTACCCCCCCTTTCCCATAAAATTTGTGAATTAATGTTTGATATTATGGAAACTTACATATTGAACAATATTTTTGTTTCAAGAATACATACTTTGCTTCAGGAAGTACTACCTTAACAAATACACTCACTGGATAGATATGGAACTAAGGAGGCATCCATAAAATACGTGAGGTGTTTTTCCAGATTTCCGGACTCCCCCCCTCCCCCTGGTGAGACTTGGTGAGATCTGATCCGTGAGATCCTCCCCCCCCCCCTATAAATCGCCCTCGCAACTTATTGAGACCTTTTTTTTTTTTAGGTCTCTCCATTCCAAAAGCTGCTAACACCCCCACTTTTCGATGAAAAATCCGCCGCCTAAAATCGACTTTCGCGTCATTTGTAGACCTTTTTTTTTTGTAGCTCTACAGTTCGACAGTCAAACCCTTGTGTGAGATTTCTGTAACCCCTCCCCCCCCCCCCCCCCCGGTGAGATTTCGCCATACCCCCTCCCCCTCCTAATTCACCTCACATAATTTATGGATGCCCCCTAAAGACCTTTGTGTTTATGTGTGGATATATTCTGAAAATCATTTCTGTTGATGTAATTGTTGCATTATATAGCAGAATAAATCTCCAGTTTATTTAATTCCCAACAAAATCCTTTTATAGTTTAATTAGATAAAAATTAATTTTTTACTGTGCAAGTAGTATGCCATAATTACAAACTGCATTGATATTATAAGATTTAAGGGACTTACTCAGAAACAATAAGAAACTCCCAAGCTTAAAATTTACAATTAATATTTATATCATAAACTTCATAAAGTCAGTGAAATATCAACACTGCAGAATTAAACACAACATGATCTCTCCTATACATAGAAGTGTGTGGAAAAAAAAAAAAAAATTGTGTGAGTGGAGACTTTTCCGGCACACTGATTCAATGTAAGCTTCCAGCCGGATAACATCATAAAAACACAATATTTCGGCAGCAGAACCAGCTGTTGAAACATTGTGTTTTTATGAATACCCATGAAGCTAACATTGAAAAAGACTGGTTTTGAAATAAATCAACATCCGCAAAATTAGGAAAAGATTTGTAGCACTTACCACAATAGTCTCTCATATCACAAAACAAACATTTAAACTGAATTCAGTGTGGAAAGATTTTCTTTGTAGGTAAGGTGGTCAGGGATTGCAATACATTACCAAAAGGAGTGGTGAATCGTTTACCAAAAATGCTTAAAGAATTTAAAGTTGAAACTTGCAGAGGGCAAAAGTAGGAGGATAGAGGAAAGGAGTAATTTTGAGTGTGTAGGAAAATTGTCACCAGTGCTTGCACTCCATCACTAATAAATTAAATTAGATGATAGTCACGGGACATCATGTTTGTGAATGTATGTTTTCATGAGTGCATGTGCACACATCTGAGTGACTGCATGACATATATGTATGCCTAATATCTGTGAACAGATTGTGCCAATATATTACATATTATTTGTACCCTGCACTGAATTATGGATCTAAAGATCCAATAAATAAATTACAATACACTAACAGTACAAAATACTTACTTCTTTTGGCACAGCAAAGTATTTATTATTTATTTATCTCTCTTGTTCCGTAGATCCCTGATGAGGAAGGAGCTTCAGGATTTGGAACATGTCATAGTTAATATATATATATACATACAGGATGAATAATAATTATCATGAAAAAGTGTCATTAGTTACAAATGAACAAATAGTATAAACTTTAATTTTACAGCTAAATTCTGCAAAAGTCATATTAGATATAATTGATTCCTTTGTAGAAATTCTTGAATGGAGTAGAAAGAGTTGCCAATAAATGGTCCCTCAGTTTATCTTTAAATATATCTTTATAACACTTTTTTACACTTTTAGATAGTAGAGGAGAAGGTCCAAATACGGGCTACCACTTTTATTTTGGTCCTTATGATTTTCCTGGTCACCCAATATGGATAATTTTAATGTCACTTGCTTCTATAAACAATCATAAAGGTGATATGAGGGTCGAAAAAATCAATAAACAGTTTTAATTTTCCAAAATCAAAGGATTTTAAAAAAAAAGAAGAGTAAAATGACTGATTTTCAAGATGTGGTCCAAATACGGGCTACTTGTATAAAAAGGGAAATTCATCTCCTAATAAATTAAAGAACAACAAGTTTTGATCAAAACTTTATTAACTTGACATTTTACAATCTCCTCAATCCCTTTTATCTTTCTTTTTTTTTCTAATTTTTACTTACAAAAGTTAGAAACATATTTCATTTTCCATTCCAGCACATTCAGTCTCTGCCCAACCTAACCAATTGTAGAACTGAATCCACGCTTTGAATCTGACATCATCTGAAAGGACTAAACCACTGAAATTGCAAGCTGCATTGTTGACACCACCTTTACATCCAGAGAAACCGTCATTGTTGTCATCAGTAGGAGGGACCCTATGGTCTTCTTCTGAGTTTAACTCTTTGCTGCTCTTACCTAATGGGCTTTTTGATTTGGCTTGGCAATTTTGAATTATTTTTCTTTGCTGAGGCAACTGATTACACTTTCACAATTGTCTGACAATTGTTCAAGGCTGTATGCTTCAAACTTTTCTTCAATCATTCACTGTAAGGAGATCCAATTATGATGCAAGTCTTGGCACACTTGTGTCCACAATTGCTTTTTCTTTGCAATGGTGGCGATCGAAGGTGCATCAAATGGACTAACCTTTTTGGATGTTGAAGTTTAAGCAGTTGGTCATTGATCCAAGGTGCTGAAATCTTCACAGTTTAAAGTAAAGAGCTAGCCCGTTATTGGACCACCAATGGTAGCCAGTTTTTAGACCATGCGGTAATTCAAGTTGATGATCTTGGCAGTCATTACAAAACAACCAAATCGAAAATAATAGGTGTCCTGCATGAAGCTCAGGTCATGTACTTTGAAATAAGGTGGAAGCCATATAATTTACTAAGAGGGTAAGAAAGAGATAAATTAATGTTGACACACCTTGAAAAGTTTTGCGTTTTTCAAAGGAAAGTTTTTCGATAAAAAAATTTGTGCCAATGCATGTATTTCACAGACAAAGTTCATTTGCTCACTAGTCTTCTCTTACCACTTGATGATCCTTTTGGTGCCATTCTCGTGCCTGAGCACAACCCCCTTCCCCCACTTTCAGCAAGTAGCCCGTATTTAGACCCTAGTGTGTCTTTGGACCTTCTCCTCTATATTAAACAGATGTTTCCAAGAATCATTTACTCCTCTTTGTGCTACTGACGGTGACACTTGTGTTTTGTACAAGTTATTTTTGTTTCTTGTATTAAAATTGTGTGCCTGTGAGTTGAAAGAAAGTTAAAATATTCTATGACAAAGCACATGAGAGAATATTCATACATAGAACTCATTACAAGAATATTGAGTTTTAATACTGAGATGTTAATAAAAAAAATAATAATAAAACACCAATAAAAGATAATAAAACACCAATAAAAGATAATAAAAATAAAAACTAAGATAAGAGAATAATCCAATGTTTACCACTGATGACTGCAGGACAATCTTATATCTTTAAACAATCAATTCTTGTATATATATTTATATTTGGGATCTCAGAAATGGCTGTAATGATTTGGATGAAATTTCATAATAGATAGTGTTTAGTTTTTTAAATTTAATTAAATAGGTGTGTTCCCCCAAAAATGCAATTTTGCAAAAAACACATCAAGACTTGTATTTGATATCTTCAAAATAGTACTAACGCTATCACGTAGATGTTTCAGGTACCAATAAGCTGGGTTGATATTAGTTAAGTTCTCATTGGTAACAGCAAGGAACTCTTATATATTAAAAAGAATAATTTTTGTACATTAGCTGACCCTTGAGAATAGTGTCATGGTCAGTCACTGAATGTAATATAGTAATGTATAAATAAGTAAATGCAAATATTTATTAATGAAAGGTATTTTATTTTGAAGAGTAGTAATAAATATCACTTTTAATGCAAAACATCATTATCATTAAATACTACAAGTTTAATTGTATAAAATTTAAAAAATAGATGTTTCAATAATATTGGCTCTGTCAGAAGTCCTTTTTTCAACCTCCTTTATTTTACAAAATTTCTTTGAAAAAACACTAGCAATTGAAATGTGATCATTGTCGACTTTTTGACCATATGTGACTCTAACAATTGTTTTCTTATCATTTGGAAATGTACTGATGTACTGATGATGTATTCCTCTAAGTGAATTACCAATAATCTTGCATCATTAATTAATCCCTGACTAGCATTAAGATTTCTATTAAACATGAGGTGGTAAACCAGAGGATTTTGGAAATGGCTCTAGCGATTTGGATGAAATTTTGCATGTAGATAATGTTTTGCTTTTCAAGTTTGTAATAAGATACTTTAAAAAAAAGAGAGAGAGAGAGAGAGAGCTATTCTCAGAGACAGATCTAAACTAATCTTGTGGAAGTTGACTAAAAATCCTGCATATAGAACAGAAACTGAAAGATGCCAAGTGAAGATCGGTCACCCAGGTATGTTTAGCATAATGAAAACATAAAAACCATCATGAAACATTGTATTACTTGCTATAAGCCCTTCCTCAGCAGTACAAAATGGCACACACATAGTAGGAGATTTATTCCTTTATCCTACTTACTATTTTTGTATTCAGCATCTTGTGCTCTACTGTATTTTTTTAAAAAATTAAATATTAAATGTTATTTCCTCAGTCCAGTAGAATACATTAGCTGTATTTGTTTGCTCCGTGAGTTCTACTGTTCAGGAGAAAAATATCTGAACTTACCTTAATGATGTAATGGTGAAAATAAAATATGATTAGGGATAAAGCAAAATTACCTATAAAAATGGATCCATATATTTCATTTTAAAAAAATGAAATAATTTTATTTTAGATACTTTACAGCAGCACACAGGGTATATACAGTTTGACAGTGCCCACTGCAATTGTAAAAGTTGAAAAATAGGCATCTGTTTCTGGGCTTGTTGAAAAATTTAATGATTAATAAATGTTTTCTCAAGTTAACAATGGTATATATATGAATATATAAACTTTTTGAAAACATTGTAATTGAAAACAACATATCTTCTGTATTGTAATAGCTGTACAAAAATTATTAAGGCAATGATAGATATGTAAATATTTAAGTGTACGAAACTTCCATTTATTATTTTTAATTTAACACATTTTTACTTTGCAGTGTTTATTGTAAAATTCAGTAGCAAATTTTTAACATCTGTCATTAAACAATGCACACTGTCAATGAATACATTAGAATTAGGAATTTAAAATACAGAGGGTGAAATTCTGAAACTTAGTCAATGTTCACATCCAGTTACACAATAAATTACATCACACGGTTCTATTTAACACCAGATAACTCCTGTTTAGGATTACAGCATATTCGTATTCTACAATCTTTTACAGTAATCTTAATCACTTATCATTTAACAAAACATTTCCATTCATACTTCACCAAATTTGAACTGAGTTATGCCAAACCTCGGAGATTCAGTTATATAAAATTGTGAAACATATTTCTTAACTTTATGCAAGCATATTAAAATTCTCAATCTAAAATATCATCTTTATTCTCAAATATGGAAAGCAACTCATAAAATAAAGCAGTAAATTATGAAATAAAATTTCTTTTTTTTCATGGGAGAATAGCTTTAAATCTTTTCCATCAGCTTATATTAATAGCAAATTATGAATGAAAAGAGGTGTAACTTATCAGGTTTCAAATTTTATTCCACAAGCAATTTACACATTTAAGAGAAATAACAAAATACTTTGCCTTGTTTCATGTTATTTAACTATTCTTGGAAAAAAGTACTCAATATCATATTCAATAGGAAATTAGTTGTGAAAAGTTTGTGTTTTTAATAAACCAATACAGGAAACATTAATTTATATGTATTTCTGGGTAGAGACAGAAGAGAGGGGCCATCAGTTAACACAGATGACAGGATGACACAGACATGGACACAAACGTGGAAGAATAATGAAAACAGTATTACATAGAATGGTCATGGTGAGAGTTGCTGTTTGACTTCCATCCTGTGTATTCCATGTTCTACTGCCCAAGAAGGATTTATAATTGGAAAATTTTAAAGATTTTCTGTTTCAATTCCATTCTGTCATCAGCTTGTGTAAAGCTGACTTCTTAAAATTTGATGTCAATAATACAACTCTGTTGTTGCACACTTATGCCAGATTTATCTTCTGTGGAGTCTACATGTTGAACTGCTGAGATTTGAAAATTTTTCTTTACTCATTTATCAGCAGCATCCCAAAACTTCCATTTCCCTCTTAGCAACTGAAATTCTGCCACACACTTAACATCGATTGAAAAAACAGCTCATATAAATATGCCATAGGAATATTTAACTTGTGTTGATTGTTTACTATCAGGAATTAGATTGTTTGCAGATGACATAATGCTATATAAACGGATCAAAATGGTTGTAAACAGTTGCAGCATGATCTGGACAGGATCTAGTTGGGTTGGTAAACATGGGATGAAGATAAATGCGAAGAGTCAGCTAAAGGTTTATTATGATAAGGTGGGGAAAGAATTGCTTATTGAAGACTTGAAATATAAGTATCTTGGCATTACATTTGATAACAAGCTTAACTGGGAAGATCACATTGGACAGATAGTAGGAAAAGGTTTCAAATTCCTGCATTTGTTGGAGAGGGTGATGAGGGGATGTACAACAGAAGTAAAGGAACTGGGTTACATAAGTTTGGTCAGACCATTGCTTGAATATGGTAGTGCAGTATGGGACCCACATTTTGAGTATCAAATACAGGAGTTGGAGAAGGTGCAAAGAAGGGCTGCTAGATTTGCTTCTGGAAATTATCGCAGAATGCAATCAGTGATGGATATGATAAAAGAGCTGGAATGGGACTCATTGGAAGACAGAAAGAGGGTGAAGAGGGTCATGGGAGTGTAGGAGGCATATATTGGTGATGAGGCATGGAAAGATATTGGTGTAAGAATTGAAAGAAATGCATGGAAGGAAAAAAGTTGACCATGCACACAAGCTGGCACTTGATTTCAGGCACAAGGGTGTGGGAAGATTCTCTTTTTTAGGTAAGGGTGTCAGGGATTAGAATAAGTTACCAAGAGAAATGATGAATAATTTTCCAAAACGTTGAAAGAATTTAAAGTTAAAATTTGTAAATGGTCAATCTAGGTGGATACAGAAAAGGGGGAAGATTGGTGTATAGGGAAATTGCCACCGGAGCATGCGCTCAATTGCAATTTAATTTAATTTAACATTAATATATTGACATAAACCAAAATACTGAGAGGATGCGAGAAATATATGCTTAAAGAAACAATAGTGTAACTTTTTAGTATTTCTTGATCACCAGAATAACAATATGTGACCTAGGAGCTGTGATTTGGCAGCTTAGTAATAAACAGAAAGTGAAGAACACAAATTGGAGACAAAAATCTAATAGGTTAAAATTAAGAAAACAAATAAAAAAAAGCTATAAAACAAATTATTAAATATTAATCTCTATTAAAATCTATAAATTTGGCAGTTGTTGGTTCATTTGGTTCAGATTTGAGAAATAAGTTTTGAATCAGCGATAATTAAAATGCTGTTAGGCAATGAAATAAGGAGGGACAGGGAAAGTAAATCCAACACTCACCGAGTAAGGTTTATACTGAATTATTTAAAAGTATGTTCCTCTTTGTTTATTAATCCTGGCCTTCTGCCTCAATCTGTCAAGAATGATGGCTTTAATCTCCATATCCTTCTTCATTTTCAGAGTAAGAAGTTTGTGATACTGAAGAATCGGTGGGAGAAATTCCTTAATATCTATTGTAGGTAGAAATTTTCTGACAATCATTCCTGCTCCTTTAGTTCAGTAGCTCATCTGAAATCTTATTATCTTACCAATATACTTCTGAGCTGTTAGATAAAATGACCCAAGTACATGTCAGCCAGTATATCCCAGCAAACATGCCATATGAGATAAGATCGACAACTGGAAGACTGGAGGTTTTCTCGGCATTGCAAATGAATAAAATTTTCTCCGTTAACTAGCCAAGTTAGTCCATTGATTAAACACAACAAAGGTCACTTGACAATGGTGGCAGAGATTGTGGCTGCCAAAACATCATGTTTAACCAATGGACTAACTTGGTTAGTTACCCGAGAAAATTTTATTCAGTCAAATTATTGGTACACAATGCTTTCATACATAAAAACTGTCAACTATATCACTGTTTCTTCAATTAAGCACTAAAATGAAATTCATTCACAACTTCCCCTGCTTCATTCAGAACATGATTCAGTAGACCCCATAACACCATCCAGCACCTGGTCCACAAAAAACAATTTCCCTGTCCAGTTAAGATACCACTTGTTGCTTCCATTTCTCAATGGACCACTGCACGAGGCTTACATGAAGCACTCCACTTTTGTTACATTTACAAACCACCCCAATGGAGAAAGCTTTCCCATCAAGGGGATGCCATAATAAAACTACTTCATTTGCCAGATAACAACTAAGACATGGTGTACACACCTCCATTTCCAAATGGCCCAATCCTCCCTACATTAATATGATTTTAAACTGAAATTAAGATAGGATAGGGAAAAATAACCCATCACTTACCACAGATGAAGGCAGGAGGGCAAAACAAACTTGTAAAAATCACGAAAAACACACACCAAATTCACAATATTTTGGTTAATTACCTTAGTCAAGTAGGAAGTGAGACAGATGGCAGGGGGAAAGATATGCACACATTAGGCCCACCACAAGCCTTCAACTTTATTGCATGATGGGTTGGTTTCCCTATCACATTTCCTAAAGCTGTTTCTTTTCCATATTAATACAAGTTAACAGCTGTTCCATTTCTTAGTTCTCATTGGAAAATAATCATCCAACAATATAAATTATTAAACATCTGCAGTATCTACTGAAAATTCTAAACATCCTTCTGCTATAATTGCAACTGCACTGAATCAGTTTATTCTACAATGAATCAGTTTCCTTCTTGTCATTGGCATTTCATCTGAAGATTGACAAGCTAGCTTGTCAGTCACCAGTTGAAATTTAGTTCCAGACGCACAACCTATGCCATCCCGTTTTTCTTCTTCCTTCAGTCTTTTTGTTAGTCTTCCTTAATTTAATATTTCTGTATAACCTACATTTCCACTGCTATTTATCATCTAAAAGTTTGAATTTTTATAAAATCTTACTATTTAACAATTTCCATATTAATTTTTTATGTCTTTAATGTGGATATATCCTTCTCTTTATTTCAACAAACCTCCTCTGCCGTGAATACCATTTTCGTCCATAGTTTAAGGTCTTGTCCCTTTACAACTCACCAATTTACCCATCATGACACTAACAGTTATTAATCTCTATATTCCATCAAAGTTTCTTATCTTGAAAAATGATTTACATAAAAAGAATCATTGTTATGTAGTTTTCATTGAATCAATAAGCATTGAGTAGCCAGGCAATTACAGCTTACCTCACATGTTAGAGTCTGGAAAACTGATTTAGTGAGGATGAATATAATTTTAGCAGTAACTGCTGGTACTACTTTAAAAATCTGGTTGATGAATTTATTTTATTGTATTTAGTCAGAAACAATAGATCAGGAATAAAAACCATAAGGGAAAATTAATATGGAAAGGAAAAATGAAGTAGACCCAACACAAAAAAAGTATAAAAATTGGTTGCAATTGCAAATGATGCCACACAAATAAACCTTATCTCAGGCTGTATCCTTACTCATGCAAATAAAAAAATATGGGATAGCTCATACATGTATATGTCGTCAACCTAGCCACATGAATTCATTTAGCATGATTTACTGTGTGTACACTAATAAACTGGGTGATGTATGTCTATCATCATGAGTAAAGGGTGTGGACTTATTTTTTTTGTGGAGTTTTTAGTTGTGGCATTCCTCCTTCCTTAAACTTTGGTGAGTGAAGGGTCTACTTTATCTTTCCTTTATATTTTTTGTATTAGGTTATTATTCATAAAAAATACTGTCTGCATTTTCCCTCTGTCTTATAAAAAAGTAATTATTCATGGCAATTTACTGAAGCTATAAGGAAGATGTAGTTAATTTGAAAGCTATTAGGTAAGAAAATTTATGTTTCAATATTAATTTTATTTTAGTATGAGTAGTTTTCATTCAAAAATTAAATGTTCAATTAATATTTTTTCTATGGTACTTTTAAATTGAAAACATATTTATGTTCAGAATAATTGAAAAATATCAATGTCAGTATGCAGTGGCAAGCCCTCAGTGTCCACTTTCATTTCCCTTTCCATATGTCCTATCAATTTACCAGTGACAGATCTATAAATTTTCTGAATTGGTTCAAAAACTTTGAGATTGCCACACTGTCATACATGAATCTGCCACCTTGGGCAGTAGAGCAAGTGCCCTGGCTGCCCCTCCTTCCCCCTACAAGTCTAGTCTGATATTCATATAAATAAGGTTACCTACTGAAATACTGTAACATATGTTTGTCTCTGCATGTTTCCCACTGCCCTTCTGCCTTCACATACTTCCTTATTTTTACTATGCAGCATTTTTCAGATAACTATTTATAACATTAAATTAAACCAATATTCATTTTGCCAAACATTCCATCATGGTAATGGTTAGATCTCCTGAACCACGGATTAGACTAGCATGATTTACATGAACAGAGGAAGTTAAGTATCCATAACAATTCTGCTACAAAACCTGATGTGGTTTTTATGGACATTTAACCTTAACAATGAAATACAATATAATCATTTTCCACAGATTTTGGACTGAGATACTTATCCTTTTTGATATTGAAAGGAAATAATTTTACAGAAAAACATTATATAACAAAACAATAGTAATGTACCAAAGGTCACACTGTTATAGAACAATAAGTACACTGATTGTAAAAACTGCAGTGATTCAAGATCCCAGCAATTATTTTGTAGATAACTTTAAGAGAAAAACTTATGTGGGGAAAAAGGCGTTACTATTTAAAAATTCTTTTAATTTTACCCTGAAATTAATCTTATTCTCTGTCACATATTCATATGTTGCTTTGGTTATGTCAAGTGTGGTTCAGATTTCACATTAAACTATATCTGCTGCCATTAAATTGAGATGGGGGGCATGACAACTAGAAACTCTGTTGACTGGTTGAAAGGCAACATGAATTAACTCGATTATATTGTGACTTTAAAATTAATGAAAGCAATATTATTGGTACATACACTACATCAAATACGTTCTTTCTGTTTCATGTACTTGAATACTGTGTCTTCACATTTTGTATGTGACTTTTGTCATTTTATGATTCATTACTGGTGTTGTACATTATGAGTTTTAAATAAATTTATCATTTAATGTCCATTTGCAAAAAGTGAAACCAATTTATTGATCATATACCATTGCAAACAGTAATGTTTCTATATCATTTATATATTTCTTAGTTCTGACTATGGAAGATTCTTGAAGATCCTGTGAATTAAGTAAAGGACAGAGAAAGTCAATCTCTTACCAAAGCTGAAAATATTAGGGTAGCATCAGTATCAAAAAAGTTGAAAACACATGCACAATGCTTCAGGTATGTTTGATAGGTGACTGTATAAGAGTTTGGGAGTGCCTATATTTGACACTTTCAGTCACCTGTTAACCTATCATTATATGGTGTACACTGTTTATACAGATGAGGTTCTGGTGGATGAAAATTTTAAAAAAAACTCTACCTGAAAGCAGGGTAGAAGAAGAGGGAGTGGTCTAGGGTTACCTGTTAAATAACGCCTCCTTCCTGAATAAAATTTTCAATAGTTTAAATACTTCCTCTATTGCATATCTGGATGCAGACTGCTTCAGCTGATAAAGATTGAGCATTCAGTGTTACAAGTCTGATGAGAGGAGGCAGGCTGAAGAAGGTAAAGAAGGAGATGGAACAAGTATGGATGGTTCTTTTTGAGTTTAGCAAGGTGCAATGGAAGAATATGCATGATTTGTAGACTGTAGAATATGGACTAATTAGTACACAAGTTATTTTTGCGGACTGTCAGGAAAGCTTACAGTATCTTATAGATAAAGTATCACAAAGCAGCAATGAATACGGACTTGAGACATTAATATATATAAGTCAAAAGTAATGGTCATTGGCAAAAACAACAACTCCCAATGCCATATTATGATTAATAAGAAGATTATTGAATGTGTATCAAGGTATACGGATCTTGACACCACAGTAAACAGCCAATGGGATCCATCTGACGAAGTAAAGTCACATATTGATAAAGCCAGGGCTACATTAAATAAAATGAATAAACGTTTTAAAAGTTGTAATTTATCAATGACCAGGAAGATGAGACTCCTGCGCTGCTATGTGTTCTCTGTCCTCCTGTATGGCATTGAAATGTGAAACTATCAGCAAAAGATTAGAAGCTTTGAAATGTGGCTATATCAAAGAATGTTGAGAATACCATGGACAGACCACACCACAAATGCTGAAGTGCTTCGGAAAAAAAAAAAAAAAAAAAAAAGATATGGAAATACTGACCACCATAAAAACATGGAAGCTTCAGTACCTTGGCCACATCATGAGGTATGGTATCTGTTATGAACTCCTGCAGTCTGTTCTTCAGGGGAAAATACCAGGAAAGAGAAGTGCTGGTAGAAGAAGAACTTCTTGGTTAAAAAATCTGAGAACATGGACCTCCAAGACAACTACAGAGTTAATCCGAGCATCAACCAGCTGAGACGAGACAGCCAAGATGGTTGCCAACATCCAGAACGGATAGGGACCAGAAGAAGAAGTACACAAGTTATTGATGGTTTTCATAATGAAAAAGTGGTATGAAATGGAGCAAGTTGTTATGCTCAGTGTACAACAGACTTGTTTAAAAGACAAGAAAAATTAGTACAACTCCACATGCCAAATTAAAAAAAAAAAATGATAAGAGAGAAAGTATATGCAGACACTTAAGTGCTAATAGATCATGTGAAGGTGAGGAGAATCTGATAATAAAGATAATTGGAATGTTATTGCAGGAGAGAGGGTAGAAGGAATATTTTTGGGAATTTCAGGGAAAAATAATTGAATTAGGAAGTAGGCTGTTAGAATGTTATGAAAAATGCATTCAGTTTAAGAATCACACAAGAAAAATAGGTATAGAAAGTAGGGTTGTGAAAGATTACATCACATTAAACAGAGATTCAGAAACAATTCTAAATTGTAAAGCTGATATATTCTCTGACCACATTCACAGTAAGTAATGAAATGCAAATTGAAAGTGAAAAACAGGGTGCAACACCTGGAAAATAGATCTAAAGTGAAAAAACTAAGAGAATCACGTTCAGATTTTTTTTTTTTTTTTAAAAAAAGTTCTGTCGTTAAAGTGTAGAGTACTAGGAGAGAATACAATTGAAGGCAACATAGGAGGATCAAATATAATTTTGGAGAAATGAATAAAAGATGTATAGACATTAAAGGCCTATAGAACAACTCCCTTAGGTTCAGAAAAATGAGCTAACTGTTGAGAGGAATTGTAGATAAACACAGATATCCTGACTGTATGTGTGCTGGAAAGAGAGTAAGCTTTTGATACTGATGCTGAAGGAGATCCTGTTTAAAGACCCAGTTTGACAGACATATAAAACGCATAAGGTCGTAGAACCTACTGAAGAGAGGAAGGAAACACAAAGACTAAAATCTCAATGAGAGGAAGGGATTAAAGCAGCATTTAATTTAAATAATTTATATTACAGCAAGGATATCATCAGATTATTATTATTATTATCAAAGAAAGCACAGTCTGAAAAGATATGGGAACTATTGTATAATAAGTTTGACATCATATGCTTCAAAATGACTGACAAGGATAATTTTCAGAAGGATAAAAACAAAAGTAGAAGAAATAAGAAGGATGGTATTTTTTTTTTTTAGATAGAAAAAAATTGAGAAGAGAAATACTGAGGATAAATCAACAAGAAAATGGATACTTTCATGATGTTTTTGAAATTAGAAAACACTTTGATAGTGTTAAATAGGACAAAATGTTCAAAATTTTAGTGATATTAGACATAATATTTTGAGACTGAGTAATAATATGAGAATCAAATGGCTATCATATCAGTACATAATTAAGAGAGCCAAACATCAGTTAAGACATTATTGTAGTTTATCATAATTAATGTTAAACATCTACATCACAGATGAAATCAAGGATATGATCAAAAATTTGAATATTGCATATAGTATTTGTTCAAAAATAAACACCCAGTATGCTTACATTATCAATGATGATACTGTTCTGTTTACAAATAAGAGTGAGAACTGGTATACTGTGAAATTACTGAATAGAATGAACAAAATGCTGGGACTAATTGTTGTTTATTACCTGAAAACCTTAGTGTTATATGGATTTTTGCTCTAAATTCTTTCAGTATCTGAAGAACATGTTCAGCATATGTCTTGATAATTTACTCCATCTGTGACTCTCTCACCTAACAGTGAAAAATCTCTCACTGCAGTATAGCACTATGCTAGAAATAAAACAATTCATTTATGGTCATGACCCTCTTTTCCCTTCCATCCACCATTCTTAACTCTTCTTCCAGAATTCCAGGAGTTGCTACCAAATATGAATCAAGGCAGCACAGATGGAAAGAAATTTAATAGAAATGAGAAACTAACAGATATTAAATATAAAAATAAGTATGAGGTGTTGTGGAACTATGATAATGTTTTATTTAATAAGTATAATTCTAATGTAAAAACAAAACAAAAAATCATGTAGAATTTAAAGGTAATACAGCACTAGAAAAAATAGCCTTCTTTAAGAAGAGGAGTCTTCAAGTTTCAAACATTGAGCAAAAACTTTCTAAGGTTGCAAACAGGAATGCAGCATTTTATTGAAGTGAAGCTTGGCTTTTAAGAATAATGGTTAATTTTTTCAGTTGAAGCATCAGTCAGTTGTAAGAAGTATAGATGAAGAAAAATATTGGGATATATTTAACAGATGATTGAGGTTTTGGTTGGCATGTAGAGATGAAGTGATTAATTCTGGATTTTCTTAACTGTCATTTGTTAGCTACACTAGATGAATAAGAAAACCCAGTATTAGTATAGCAGCTAAGTAAAATGGCCAAAGTATTCAAAATGAAGTAATTAGTTCAGGATAAGAAGTGGTGGAAGGGTCTATCAAACCAATCGAGAGAATAATATCACTAAACATTGACTGGTTTACTTTAGCTATTCTTGTCGAAATAAGATTAATCAATCATATAGATTCCTGTTTCAATATTGATGAATGCTTTAACATGGCCTATCTGCAAAAGAAAATTTAATCACAACATTTCATTTTAAAAAATTGAAACAAAAATATATTATAGTAGTTAGTTTCCGCATATGATCATTTTGTGCAATAATTCATGAATATAGATGAAAAAACAAAGTGGCTGAAGTATAATTTATATTTAAAAAATAATGAAATTATATTGGTCTGTCAGGAGTTAAATGGCAATTTACTTTATCTTAACATGTGAATTAATTCATATATCAATTTGGCTATTTTCTAAGAGTTTGTTTTTGTAATTTATTGACTCAAACAGAAATTTTAGATTATCTAAATTAAATGAAAGTGTTATCATGC